>CM043865.1:4266067-5517567 GCA_023846275.1 Vanilla planifolia | reverse complement strand
AGAAATAACATCTAATTGTCAACATCTTGCTCCATTTGAGGATTTTTTGTGAAGATAATGACCAGAGGAAGAAAGCGAGAGCTACAACTAAGGGAGAGAAGAGGAGTCATAGTTTCAAGCATGAATTGCATTTGACTAGTCATCCCCTTTAAATAGAACTAAATTAGGGTTACAAGTTACACTTTACAAGTAATATTCCCTTTTTACCCTAACAACATGAGCCACATTTCTTGATCAAAAGATGGAGGTTTATCATGATTAAACCATTCTTCAAAACCTAGCCTCCTCATTATACCAACCTAGTCACACACTAACCTGTACCTTATGGAATTCAAATTTGAATCAAGGCTAAAGGATCTTAGGTCCAAGTAATCACCTTACATAAATAGTTGTTTTCTTAAAGTAAACAATTGTTTTGACCAAGTCATTGTTGCACTATTTTTTGAAGAAGTATTTGGCTTCCCGAGTGTTTCTATTGTGTTCTTTATCCAAGATTAGTGCTTATATAGTTGTATGGATCAAATAATATCAAACTAGCCTTGTATAAGAGAATAGACAAGATTTTTACATTAAGATCACTATGTTGCATCCCTTGCAAAGCTTCGCTTTACTTGTTATCTTTATAGTCCTCTGGGAATTCCTTTAGGCTCATCTAAGGTCCTTTGGACCATATTCAGACTCACCTGCATCACCTTCAAACTCCTAAAGAACATTATATGGGCACACCTCTAAATGACTAGGCTCATCTTAACACTTTTAGGTTTTATTTAGGCCTGTCATTGATCTTCTAATCATTCATTAATTAGCATAATTAAAACATTTAACCCAGAAAACAAAGGGTTCATATGAAATTACTTCTAAGAACACATTAGATAAAAAACTTTTAAAAGCAAAAAAAATAAATTCTCAGATTTTGGAAGCTTTTACATCTTAATTTCAATCTTATTTGTTTTAATTTATTAGTAAAAATTAGACAATTATTATGAAGAAGTGCTTATTAGCAACATTTTCAAACAAACTACTTATTGATAAACTTATAAAATTTTTCAAGCATTAAAATGCAACATCTATGCCAAGCACACACCAAGGAATTTCCTTCCGTGATGCTGTATCAAATAAATATAGAATGTTAAACAAAATCCAAGACTCCTAAAAAAGAAAATTATATGATCATTGTGACGGTATCAACTATAGGAACAAATGTTAACAACAACAAGTTGTGCAAATGTCAAATATAGAGAGACCTTAAAATTTGGAATGCTTGTGTGTCCCCTAAAGAAGTTCAAGTGGATCAAAACAGCAAGAAGCATCTTTGAATGCATGATCACTAACGATTAACTTCATCCTACATGGTGAATGCAAGCTTTGATGAGAGCCAACCCATAAGAAGCATGAATGAAATAGAATAATGCAAAACATGAAATGAAATACTACCTCACAAATAAATATTATGAGATATAGAAAAAACATAGGTATAACTATCAATCTATTAGTTTGTTTATATATGGAGATGCTTAGCAAGATGATGTGCAAAAATTTCATGATCTATCATTCTTGAGGGAATTGTATTTCAAGAATCATTTAAAAAATAATTATAGCCTAAAATGTATAGCTCAATTTCAAGAATCATTTTACATGTTAAAGACATGAAAATTCTATTCTTATACTTGAATAAATATCAAACTTCACATTTAAAAACCTTATCTCATTACAAAAAATCAAATATGCTCTTTGGTTTGAGTCACAAACTAACCTTTACTCATGAGTGGAGCCAATATGGAAGTTGGTACTATCTAGAAACATAATGTATGAGATAAACCTTAAATGACAAACTTAATACACATCAGAAGTTAAAGCTAGATAGTATGATTATGTAGAATAGAAAAAATGATTAACTTATTTATAGAACAAGAACTAATTAAGGGTAAACCAACTAAAATTCATATGTATCAAAAGAAATATATTTTGCAACAAATGGTTGCTCTCCAACTTTGCATCTTACCCATTGTTCTTTAAGTTGGTAATAACTAATGAATTTAAGTTCTTCAAAACTAAATCAGTTAATAATTATATTTGTTTAAGGAAGGCTTTCTTAATGGAATATTATTTTATGTATATACTACATATCATTCAAATTTGTTTTAGCAATTTATGTGTTAAATTTATTAAAGTATTTAGCTAAGGTGAAAAAATACAAATTGGTGTTTTATACAAACTATTACATGATTTGACATAAGGAGACATGCCACCAATAATTTTTTAACTAATTGTTTGTTTGCATAACTCGATCGCCAAAGAGGAATGGAAGTTTTCAGTAATACCATCGAAACATATGAAACCTATTTAAAGACCCGGAGCATCAATCATCACTCAGGAAGCAGCAAGATGTCAGCAGCAAGAAAGCCCAACAAGAGTATGAGATGCATCCTATCATTAGCTTAAGTTTGACTGACCTTATTCCTCAATACAAAAGACAGCAAAACACATTTGAGCTAAGGAATACCAAAACTACCACAAAAAGTCAACCCAAGCAGTTAGGTACACATTTAATTTTCAAATTCTTACCAAATGCGATCACAAAACCATCATAGAACATGTTACACACTACCACAACATAAGAAAGCTACAAAGGAATTGGAAAAAGTTGTATCATTATACATGTTCGGTTGGTACACAATTTCCAAATTTAGCTTTTTACAAAAGAATTTATCAAAATAGAATCAATCCTTTGCCTTATCATGTTTCTTAACACACTTTTTCAATAAAAAAAAATAAAAAATAATATGATAAGAAAAAAATATAATTTTATTCTTTCAAAATAATACTAAAAAATATTAAACTTCTACCAAAAACTCAATAACCATCTTAGCCATTTCACAATACTAATCATTTCATTAAACACTTATTGACAACATTATTATAAGCTTTTACCAAAAAAGTCAATGACTATATTAGTTGTTTCACAATACTTATCATTTCATTAAGTCTTTATCGACAATATATTTATTAAGCATATGACTTTTTAATAGTACTTTAAAATAACACTTCTCAAACATATTTTTATTAAACAACTTAATATTCAGCAACAGTCGTACCACATGTAGCCTACCTCTATCAATAACAAAGTCGAAAGTCATTAAAACTCACTATCTTGAAGATCAATTTAGTTCAACTAGGATTAATTCCACTTAAACCCCATATCTAAGCCGAATTGGGGATGTTTTGCACACCCTAGAATTATGATTGACCATAACTGCATTTAAAAAATTAATTTTGTTTCAATTTAGGCCTTGATTTTTAAGTTTTTAAAAAAATTTATTGAAGTACATGTAATATCTCTCAAGAATTGAGAAATTTGCATCACTTGAACAACCAAAAGATAAAAATCTCAAAATAACTAAATGAAAATAATCCCTCTTATCGAGGGAAAAATCAATGAATCCCTTGATGATCTTATTTTGTCAATTTTTTTAATATATGGAGTAAACTAGGTCAATTCTCAAGTATGCCACCACCAAAATCGAGAAACCAAATGACTGGTTAGTTTTGATGGTGGTTTTAAAACTAAAATTGACTTGAATATTAACAAAATTAGCATTCATTCATGTGTGGTTCAGTTTCAAGTTGACTTTCAATTCTTCAGATATTTTTGCACACCCTTATTCCATATCAAAAAAAGCCAAATCACATTCCATGCTAACTTAACATAAGCATCTAAAAAGGCCATATGACATCATCTTGGCAAATAAGAAACTTAATATTAAGCAAGGCAATGTAACAACCTTCTCTTAGACAATCCTTAATAAGAGTATACTTCAAAGCCATTAAGAACATGTTTAGCTCCATTGGCAACAAGGTCAAGGAAAATAACACAAAGACAAATATTTTCTCAATACTAGGTGGTTCACCTCTCCCTAAGTTGAGCTCCAAAGTCTCGATATTTTTATATTTTTTATGTTTTCTTTATCTGAATCTGATATTTTTCTTCTTTCCCCACCTCCCTCAAGTTGGTTTGAGTTAGTTGGTTGGCTTGAATTTCTTGGGCTGTTCAGAATGATATAATTCTCATTATAGAGGCAAATTCACATCACAAATACAAAATGAAAAAAAAAATGAAAGAATTTGACAGTGTTAGTCTTGAAATCAAAACAAGATTCGTTACTTCAAATGGATTGTTTGAGTACAATATTGACAATCTTATCATGATAATATCAAAATGATGACCCTTGTTGAATGCAATCCAGGATCTCAAACTACCTCAATGACAAGTTTACATGTTTAGCATACTTAGAAAATATGAAATTTATTTAAGGACAAAGGTGACAACTGCCTTTTACAAAAGATTGTCTCATTAACAAGAGTAAATAATGCATTGCCTTCACCAAACTGAGGCCCCAAAGCACTACAAAGAAGCAATAGCACACTACCTTTGAGTCCCACAATACCTTTTGTTTCTTTCAACAAAACCTAGAAGCCCTATGCTTCTTTTCATCCAGGTCTACAATGCCTTTGATTTTCTTTTAACGAGGCTTATGCTCAATAAGCTACAAAATGCCTTTGTTTTCCTTCAAATAGGCCCAAGGACCACTCTATCTTGTAGTGACTAATCCATCTAGAGACTAAGTAATTATTAAAGATATGTGAAGTCATCACAACAATCTCATATATCAACCATAATAAACACATTAACAAGGGGATCAAGTGCCCCATGAAAAATCTCATCTTGTTGAATAGATTACATATATTATTGAGTCTAAACAATCCTCTCTCTGGGAACTTCCATATCACTTTATCTTAACAAAACTTTATTGCAACATACAATAACTTGTCTATGAGAACATAACACAATAAAATGACAAATAAAAAATGATTTGCATGTGTAAGAAATCAACTAAACGACTCATCTAATACTTTAACTTTACCTAGCTACGAAGACTATTGAAATGTAATTGCTAGTTTGATTACAATTTATTAGTCATATATCATGATTACTACTCCAATAAAGAGAGATATCAAACTTAAACATGCATTAAAACTATAAACACAAATTATATAGAGAATATAATTAAATATAGTAAACTATATTCAACTAGCTATTCATTATGATAGTTAAAATCAATTCAACATAGACATAATTATTCAATTATTATTCCATTAGGATATAAATTCAAATGAAGGAAGCCAATCACAAGTGATCCTTTAAAATTTTTTAAATCTAGAAAGCTTCCTATTAAGAATAATCTCACATTTATTATTAAGGCTTTCATCAACCATCTATTGATTAACTTGTTCATCAAAGCCCTAAGTGCATTATATAAACAGTCTTTTATAGAATGGAAAGAACTTAAATTCTAAAAACATTTTTCAATCTAAAATAAAAATGAGGTACTCAACTAGAGATTTTAGTTCTTTTCCTTGCTCAATGATAGATTTAATTCATTACAAGATGTAAAATGATAAATAACAAGGTTCATATACCCCCTTGAGGGGAGATGGTTAAGAGTCTTTGAAGTTGAGGTCTTGTCAAACTTGTTTCTGTATTACTTGTAATTCATAATCATATATCTATACCAAAAATGTCCTCCAACACCTTGACCTATTTGTTAGGCTTCCTTGCTTCATCATCTTTCTTTGTATGTTCCCACAACTCATTCTTCTCTACAAACTTTGTATAAGGCTCTGAAGTTAGCTCGAAAAACATATGAAAATAGGATCACTTTTTGTCTAAAAGTTCAAAGATCATCTAAAAATCAAATCAGTTTTTGGCTCAAAATGAAGTATTATAAGACAATTTGTGCCCAGCTCAACTAAGATCAATATATTATGAGTTGATTATAAGTCGCAGACAAATATAATAAAACTAGTTCAAAATTCTATTAACATAATATGTTTACACATATTTATATGGTTAGTATTACAATAAAATATTAAAGTGTAAAAAAAATAACTTATAAAATAATATATGCATGTATAATTCAGCATTTACAAATACAAAAAGATATGAATGTATAAGTTGAACTACGTTTGGCTAAAATCAAATTTGAATTGATTAACAAGAAAAATTCAACTTGAATCTAGATTGACTTGAACTTCAATCTTCCAAAACTTGGATTGAATCAAAACATCATAAAAAATTTTGACCCGATCTTCAGCCCATAAAGGATCAAATAGAGATGAAAGCAATAATCTCTTTCAATTCTTCAATCCCACAACTTTCTTCACAAAAGCTCTTTATCTCGTCATTATGCTTGCATTCAAAAAATACAGCATGCTGATGCCTAGACAAGATGACACTAACACCTAAGATTATCTAAATACTAAAAAAATAGAGAAGAAGGATGAAAACTATCTATTATAAATTGGTCAACAAGCACTTTACCGAATCAAAATCATTCATATATCAAACATAGAAAAGTTTAAAGGAAACAAAAAATATCTAAGTTGGAAGCAAAGAATTTGAATAAACTCCATCTTTAAATAGACTCAACCCTAAAAATAGTCAACTCAATGCAAATAGATGTTCCCATTTAAAGAGCACCTTGCAAGCCAAGTTTTAACTTACAAGGTCATAAGGGTATATTTCCAACTCCAAGACCATCAAAACAATATTCTCAATGGTTCGAATAAACATCTCACCAAAACTTCAAAAGCACCTTTAGGTCCCTTTCCCTTTTCAATCATGCTTAAAGATAGTGAGTGTATCGACATACATGACATCAAATACAGCCATCAAAAGCCTGCATTGGGGAACTAGTAATTAAGTTAGTTATATTCTCTACTCTTAAACCCTTGAGTTGGCATATCCTTCAATTGGAGAAGAGATTTTACTTGCTAAAGATTCTTAAAGCAGCAAAACTCGAATTTCTTGGATAGAAACAAATTGATGCACTACTTGAGAAAGTACAAAAGAAGCAATTGATAGTTAAAAAAATAAATAAAAGTAAAATTAACTCAAAGATTGCTCAAATGTTTCATTGATTTTTCAAAAGAATAGAGTTCTAATCGAAGTGAAATGGGTGAATTAGAAGACTAACTCGACTCATTGTAAAATGCTATCAGTGATCATGAGCCAACTTTAGATCATGCCAAATCAACTCAAAGTTCGATAGAAATAATGTTGCATCTTTGTGTATGCATTTATCAATATAAAATTTTTTGTGCATGCAAATGAATGAATTTATGAAAACTTAATAGTATATAATGTTGTATTTAATATTATTAAATTTATAACAAATTTATGATAAAAACTTCAGAATAAAAATAAAAAATGAATTGAAAATTGGATCATTTTTAACTTAAATCAACCTGGAACCATCAACAAGGTAAGCCTAAATCCAATCAAAATTGGACCAAGTTCCTCCTACCCAAACTTGGGAAGGATCAAAATCAAATCAAACAACTTTAATTTGATCTTTAGCTAAGGTTAGGTCTACTTGAAATCAAATCATTAACTCTAAATGAAAGACCATGAATTATGGGTCACTTCATAAACATAACAAGAGGAAGAGGGTTCACATCAAACTTCTTTGTTGTCATCTCTTGAGCATTTTGATTCTAGTAATAAGAGTCATACATTGATGACTCTTAACCCTAGCAATGATAATGAACTAAGATTAGCATTTTCAATAAGAATAACCTTTCCCTTCCAAGAAGACCCTACAATCCTTGCAATACATCTCTTCTAAGTGCACCTCAGCCTCCATGCATCCATATTCAACATATTTTGAGGATAGAATAAAAGCAATTCAAAAAGCTCTTTCTTGGAGTTTAAAAATATTTATTCAACTTTCTTTGTATTGCCTTCAACAATGCCAGTGTAAGTTTACTAATTTGGAATATCTACAAAACTATCAAACATGCTTTGGTGGTTCAATCAATAAAAGAATATGAAACTCGAAGACCTTCAGCACTCCTATTATTGAAGGATATAGATTCCTTGTACTTTGTGACATTGACTAACTCAGACATATATAGGAACCAATCCAAAGAACACTTTTCCTATTCTAACTTAAGAAACGTAATAAAGCGATGGCCACCACATTTACAACCAAATGGATTGGCATGATAATTAAATGATTAAAAACTTGAATAAAATATTTCTGAAATGGAAGAAAGAGAACATATAGCAGAAATTTAGTAAACATGCACATAAAGTAAACCCTCTCTAGGAAGGAACTATCTTTGACCCTAACCAACACCTAACCACTTCATCAATTACCAATAAATTCACAATTTTTGTACAAGAAAACTTTAAAGGTAGTTGACAAATTGTCCAGCTGGTCTCGAAGTTGTAGGTAATAAAATTGGTAGATTTTGAAGTCTTCTCCAACATCATGATCATAAAGGGCTTTTGAAATCAAAAGGTAGCGATGAAAGAAGATGAAGAGTGCAAAGATAAGGAGAATGGAAGCTTTGTCATAGCACGTAGACAAAAGGGCCATTTATCTTACTTCAAGATTTCCTATGGATAGATCAATGATTATGATTGCATTAATTACACTGATTCATAGATGAATGATTCAATGCAAGGTCCAGGAATCAATATCAATGCAATACAACATGTCAATCAAAACTTTATCTCAGATCCAATCAAAGAAATTGATAGAGCATTTGATTGACATATACGAGGAGGTAAACTTTGCAAAATATAGTTCATTTAATCAAAACCTTTTTAACATTTTACGTATAAACAAGCACATTAGATCTCAAGTAAATACAAAAAAAGCAAAACTACTCTTAGTCAAATATTTTCCCTTTTAAAGTCATCAATTTTTGTTAGTTTGCCTATGTCATTCATGCTAAGGAGATAATGGATAATTGGTATAAGAAAAGAGCTCCTCTTCATAAGGCCAAACTCAAGCAAAATCAATAATATCTCTTTGACTCCTTTAAGAAAACCAAGAGTCTATTATAGCAAAGAGGAGATCATGAAAGCACTAACCCTTTTACCAACTTCATCACCTCATTGTAATGAGCTTCACCCAATGACTTACTCTAATTCAATATGCCCTTAACAAGATCTCTCACAGCCTTCATGTCTTTAACCTCATGTTTAAAATAGGCCAATTTCTTCTTAATATCTTTTTCCTAAATGCATCTTGAAATATCTATCTAAGAACTTAAAGTAGAAAATAGTGTGTATGTTCTTGTTAATAGATTTCAAGCAAAATCATGCTAGCATACCAATCATGCTTTACTTCCTTCATAACCTCATTGATGAAAGGAATAACCTCAAAAGTTGCATAAGTTCATTCATCAACTCTACATGCCTTCTACAAGATGTCTTGCAAATGTTTCATCAACACTCAAAGACCAATAGAGGATACGACAAGATATTAAGGAATTTTATCACAAATTTCTTTTAAATTGTTGAGGATTTCATTACTAACCACTTCCCATTACACCTTTTGTCAATGTTCTCAAAGTGAGGACTAGCCCTTCCTTTGATATTTAATACTTCAATTAGAGGAATGATGACACTTTTTTCACAATACATAGCAACTTTGTCAATTTCACCTAGGGATGCCCTAACCTCTTTACTCAAAGATATCACATTGATTATTTGGGTGAACCTAAATCCCCAATGACATTTTAATGTCTTTATCTTAAAAAGATATAAGACTCTTCAATAACTCAATGTGTTTCTAAGGCAAGTCTCCAAAAATAGAGGTTGTAATGTCCAAGGTATTTGATTCAAGCAAGAAACCCTAGCACTCTTTGATGTTTGTTGTAGTTTGTCATCCAAATAACCTCTTGCAGCAACAATAGCTTTGAAGCAATTCATGGCACTCTAATAATTTGATGACTGACTTCGAAAAAGATAAGGATGAAGCAAAACGGATGAGAAGATATGCTTTTAAAGGACAAGTATTAATTATTATGATTAAAAAATTGAATGAAAAGAGAAGAAGGAATGCAAAGTAGAGAAACATATAAGTCATTGCACTTATAAACCATTTAGACCATCTCTTCTAGGATGCAACGGTGAGGAAGCAAACTAACAACAAGACCCAACCTCGAGCGCCAGATGAGGTGGCTTCACCGAGGCGGTGGGTTACGGCAGCCAACCGAGCGAGCCGTTGGTGAAGAAGAAAATGTTATTTGATATATTTAGTAGAAATGTTAATTATATACTTAAGGTTATTGAATTCGGTAGAAATTAAGATATAATTTAGTATTAATTCCTTACGTTAATATGCAATTATGCATTCTTAAAAATGTGGATTAGAAGGGCATTGAATTCATTTAACAACTCTGTCGTAACATAGATATTTACTGTTAGGATCTCAACATCTTTTTTTCCCATATAGTCTTTAAATTAAATTATATAGTTAATTTCAATTTCAAATAAACTAAGGTACACTATACATGTAGTTAGAGTACAAATTTTATGCCTCGTTATTATGTAAAAAATATTAGTATTTCATATTTTGTATTCAATATATATCTTTTATTATGATTTTCTTAAGAATAAAATTTAAAAACATAATACTAATTTCTATTTAAAAATTTCTTGCAAGTTAATTTTGCATTTTAAATCAGTACAAAATTATCAAATAATCCAATGTTTTAGAAAATGTGTAAATCTCTCAACCATCCATCACAATTTAAATTTTATCATAATTTATATGTAAATTTTATTAATAACATAATAATAGATTTTTACATATGTAATTACAATATTAGTGAATTGGAATTTTAAAATCTTTTAAGTTATTTTTATTATCTATTGATAACATAATATTAACATTAAAATACTTTACAAGTATGAGTAAATAAGCATAATAAAATAAAAATACATAATTTTTTCTAATAGTTTAGCCACAATCTTGAGCTTACTGTCACCCTAATCATCCACCTTTTTTGGCATTCCTGATTTTAGTAGAGTGCAATTAAGATCATAAAGGATCGGATTTATATTAATAAGATCAATAATTTGATGTTAGCATATAATTGAATCAAAGTAATAAATTTAACAATATCTTAAAATACATGCCAAGTTTCGAGTATGTGAAATTTTAAAATCTAAGACACGTTGGAGAAAGCTTTTGAAGGGAACTCATCAACATTTGAATTGTAGTTTTAAAAGCTCAAATGAATTCGTTTAGAATTGTTGAATTATAAGAGTAGCACACATTTCATTCTTTTGTTTATGCATTTTAAAAGAATTTGTTTTATTCTTAAAAAACAACCTCTAAGGTATGAAAGAAAGAAGATGAGCACTAAAACATTTAAGCTCCAATTGTGGGCAAGCATAGAGTTTTTAACTAGATTCTTCATCGATCATCTAAAAGGAGTGAGAAGAAGTGATTATTTTATTTAAATTTTGGATAAGAAGAAAAACAAAAGAATGGTTATTGTTTTCATTGGGATCGCCTTCACAAGAGAGATGAAGACAAGTTAAATTCTCTCAAGAAATAGAGTAGCATTTGTTGAGAAAAATTCAAGAAAGAAGAGCAACAACTAAAGGAAAAGATTGCAATAGCTTTTTTTAGTTATTTTTTTATAGAAGAGAGAGAAAGCCAATGAAATAAAAAGCAAGAAGCCACAATCTTCTTGATGCCAATGACAAGATCTCTTAAGGATTGAATTGTAGCTACTTGGGGAAGAACAAAGCTTTTGTTCAAGCTTAATTGGAAGAGCATTGTAGCTAGAGGAAATAGCCAAGTATTTATAAGAAGGAAATTTTATATTTTGGTTGGAATTTGTTGAAAGGAAGTTTTAGGAGCTACTATTAAGTGAAAGGTAAATTATATAGATAATGCTAACTTCCAATGCATGCATGGACCAAAAGTTTAAGCTATGGATTTAGCATTCCATAGGCATGTTTTTTTTTTTTGAAATTTAGTCTTTTCCTCTTTCTAAGTTATAATTGCCTGTTTTTGGATATTGTGAATTGTTCTTGTAGTTGAAGGAAGGGGATGAAAGTTATTGCCAAGCTATTTTGAGTTTAACGTACGATGTGTCAAGGCTAATATATGCACATTATCTTGTTTTGGCAGCCAAAAAAGAAAAGAAAAATTTTTATATCTAGCTCGATGTGTAGTATATTAAGGTTGACATTCTCGATGATAAATAATATGTTTTAGTAGTGGTCTTGAGAATTCTTCAAAAAATTTCACAACAAAAATAAAATAAAAAAAAAAAGAGAAAATATTGACAAAAATACATTAAATAAATAATGATAAATTTTCATAATTGTTATGTAGGAAATCCAAAAGAGAAAAAAAGAAAATTGATTTGTATTGATCTTACATGTATAAGTAAATTTATTTAATTATAATGTATGCTATTATTATTATTATCCTTGATGTAATGTATTGGCATACATTAATATATTGGTACTAGTTTTGTATTTTATCCATGTTCTAGTATAATATATTATGTTCTCGATATTTGTGGTTGTATGCTTAGTGATATTCTTACCATCTATAGTTACATGTCTAGTGATAAATACAATCATATAAATATGTGATTTTTATTATTATAGTGATATCAAATTACGAGAAGAGGTTAATTAAAAAAAATGAAAGAGAAATTATGAAAACAGAGAAAATATAAAAAGAGGCAACTTTTGTAAATAGAGAAAAAATGAAATTAGAAAATAAAACCAATTAAAATAAGGCAAAAGAAAACCTATGCTTATATTAATTTTATGATATATATATTATAAGGTTGTGGGATGACATATGAAACCTACTCATTCTATTATACTCATTATAATATTGATATTTTTAAGATCTGAATATAAGATATTAGAAATGATATGAAGAAAATTATTTCTCTAATAATATAAAATGAAGAGATAATAAATATAATAAGTCAAAAGGAGATAAAATGTTGCCATAGATAAAGAAAAAAAATACCTGAGTAATAAACTTGCTATCAAGTGCTAAATATGATAAATAATAACTAGACATTAGACTATGAGTTTGCATTAAAAATCATTTTTTCTTATATTGCTAGCACTTGTGTAATGCTTGTTATATGAAGATTATGGAATTAAGTTACTCAAATATTAGTAACACTTTTATGTAAAGCTTTAATGTATTTAAATCTTATCATCAATAGCACATCATGCAACCCTTAAAGAGGAAGTGTAGCATGATTTCTAGCTAACTATATTATGCCTAGGGATTAATTGGTAGGTGTAACATAATATAGTATAATATCGAGTTCTAACATCGTTAATACTTAGTTATGGTGTTAAAGTATAGGTATTGAACAAGTCTATTGGCATATTATAAAATAAGATTAGAACAACATACTATTCAGTTTTTTGTGCACTCTCAAACATCATATTAATGCTTAGCCTTAACTATTTTCATCAAAATAATACATATAAGTAAACATAAACGTATAAATAAAGAATGAGCTAATTATGGACTCAATAAATAATACTAAAACACTATAATATTATAATAACATTTATATTTGAAACAATACAATAAAAGTAAAGTAGAATAATATTGTATAATATAAAATATATGAATATAAATGATGCAAATATTGATAGTTGTAAATGAAATGACCATATTAATATATAAATGATTTTATTGTGTTTTCTATTTTCAATAGGATAATGTTTTTTTTACTATTAATATTACACATCTCAAATGTCAATTGGGTTTATGCTCCTACAGTTAATAATTTATTTCTCCTTCATTAAATCCCTTGCTTTAATCATATATTTGTAAATATATGCAATATCATAGAAATTGAATCATATCAATTAATTGAGGATACCTTATATTCTTAATAGTTGATATTAAATTACATCATATCCAATAGCTTAAAAAACCTTAACTCTAGTCTCTAAACTTGCCTCTACTCTCCAACTCTCTTTCTCTTTATCAACAATCTAACCATTAAGGTGTTGGGGCTTAAAAATTTTTTTTTCTTACATTAAACATAATTTTTCTTATTTTTTAAATCAATAATAAATTCAAATGAGGCATGAAGATGTTTCCATCAAATTTGATATTATATGTACTTTATAAGTCTAATTTTATTTTCAAAATATAAGATATTCAAATTTTTAACTTATTTTTGATATACACAATCATTATCATATTAAACTTATATCTCAACACATAATTAAATAATAACTACTTGTTATTAAATAATAATAATACATGTTTATCAATAAAAACAACTAAAAAACTATTACGTTACATGTGTCCTATGAATGGTTACTAAATTGTAGTTGGATAAAGAACAACATCTAATGTGCTTCATTTTTTTGTGTCAATCATTTCAATGTTAAATGTAATCTTAAAGAAACGAATTCATTATGTTATTCTTTTTGAATAAAACTATAAAGAAAATGTCTCTTATGGCTTGAAAAGATATTTTATTTTGTGAAGAATTAGATATGATATTCTAGTTGTATTAATCATAAACAAAGTTTAAGAAATGAAACTAGGATGGGAAATTATTAACACAACTTCCCTTTAAGTCATATATATTTATAGCAAATATTTATCATTTATTGGTTTATAGATAATTTTTATTTCAGATTTACTTCTTAAATACTATTTTGACCTTCATCATTATATAGGGATCAAATATAACGTATATTTAATGAATAAAATATTTTTTCTTTTGCGCCTCCTTGGTTATATAAGTTATATTTTTCATTTAATTGAAAAAGAAAAAATTAAGAAACAACATTTTTCCTTAACCTCACCATTGAAAGCAACTTAATAGAAGATTCACTTCTCATCTCTTCATATAATATGTTCATGCCATCACCTTGCTTAATATGTTTTTGTTTATTTTGTTACATTATTTGTCCCTTTTTGAACTTTAGGTTGCTAACATTTTTGTTATAATTTTTTTTTCATAAAAATAAGCAAACTAATTGAATAATAATTAATAAAAGATAGTTTTTTGCTACAAAAATTCTCATAATATTGAAGGCTATCCTTTTGGCTTGCCTTCATTATTGATTTAGGATATTATAGTATCTTATTTTTCTTTTTGTTAGGTTTGTCATCATCTTTTTTTTGTATAATGCATTTATGATTAAGGTTAGAATAGATCAATATGAAGTCAAAAGTTCAAGCAAAATCCAATGTGTTTAGAATCTATTTTTTATATTTTTTGCGTGTTTTAAGTAACCTAAGACATATCAATTTTTATATTTTATTGTAATTGTTGATGCATATATGAGTTTAAATGGTATAAAAATAAATATTTATTAGAGAATTTACAAAAAGAGTTGTTGTAAAAATATTATGGGTTATTATGAATGATTAGAGATCAACATTAATATTAATTGTTATTGTTATCTAAATTTTCATGTTGTTATCAACTCTTAAAGTTGTCATTGGCCCCAAAATATGTTATCTTATGGAAATGCTATAGTCAATATAACGGTTTATGATATGAGAAAATTTTCATGCAAGTTTGGCTTTTTCAAGCTAAATTGTGTCTATTGTTACCTCTCAAAGCGTGCTAAATGCCTACATTGACTCTCTCGATGTGAGAGAAACTCATCTTTAATGAGTGTATGTATTAGGGATATTGTGTAGTAAATATTTTCGTTTGAACTAAAGTTCATTAGAGGTAAAACTATCTTACTAATGTATTAAATATCTCCAATGTTTGTGATAATAGATAGTAATAATGATTTATACATCATAGTTTAGAGTCTTATAGATTTTTGAAACATTTGAATTAATTAAGGTGTTCCATGTTAAAGTGAAGTTTTAAACTCTTCATTTATTCATAAACAACATTAATTATCTAAGGAACTAAATACGATGGTGTCTACTTACAATCCTTGTTGTCTACTCTTATCTTTTTCCTCAATTCATCTATGGTTCCTAGTTGTCATCACTTTCTTTTGACATGACTTTTGACCATATTATCTCACTTAGTCTAGATGATTCTCATCATACTTTATCTATAACTTTTAGCTTTATTTTTTTTCTTAACATTCTCATCTAATCTTATTTGTCTTCCCTGTTTGATGGATTAGTTCATCAAAAAATCATACTATCAAATGAAACTTATGATATTTTATTTTTTGCTTAATTCACATAAGTCATCAAAATTAATTTTACTTATATCTCAATTTTGTCATCATAAAAATTTTTATAGTAATTAAAGCGAACTAATATTTTAAAAATAATATATACATATATTTGGATGTATCATATTTATTTGATTAAAAAAAATTAAAATTTGTCAAATTTAATTAAAAAGCATTATAGTTTAAAATATTTACATAAAAATATTATTTGATAAATCTAGTTAAAAGAAGTTCAACAATATTTGTTTCATATTTATTAAACGTAATTCAGAATTATTATAAATTTTTAAATTTAGAAAATTAGATAATTAATTAATATACGGTTTAAAATCCGAAATGCCTTTTATTTGCACCGACTTCAGCAGTTTGGTAGTTTCTCGAGTTTGCGGCCTGCGAAATCCTGACCGCACGCGTTTGGCGGTTGCGCTGTCGAGGCTGGGCCGAGGACGAGGCGACGAGTCGTTAAACGTCGGCGTGGTGATTTTGTGAGTTTTCTACGTCCTAATCGCTCTCGTGCACTCTACTCGCCTTGCTCCGGCTGTGAGATCAATTGATTTCTGAACTTTATCAGTGCCTCTCTGATCCGTTTGAATTGAGGGGGAAGCTTGCGGCGGCGTACGGGAACGGAGGAGCTCGGGTGAAATTGCGAAGTAAGATAAAAAATAAGGGGAAAAAAAGAGTACTGCACATTAATTCAAGGTAACTAAATTTTTCATTGATTTAATATGTTATATATTGAATTATACCAGAGTGAAATGTTTCGTGTGCATGTTGTAATGATTAAGGATATATTATGAAAGGCAACAAAGTGATGTGCCAAGGCAAGTCATATGATGGAATCAGTAAAGCAACGTGAATTGTAATGAAATGTTTTGGCATGCACTATGATACGATTTGAAAGATTGTAATATTATCCAAAATTGGAAGTATGATAGTGATAAAAAATAGATAGTCAAGTTAGATGCATAGAGTTTTGCGTTTTATATGGAGAAACATGTGTGGGGTTTGAGATTGAGAGGTACAAAGAATTGAGATATAGTAAAGAAACATTATACAAGGGAATTTGTAAAAGAAATGTTATTAAAGGATTGATGTACAAAGTTTGACAATAAAGCTTGTGAAAATTGTGCATACATCTTGGTGTTTAAATAGAAATAAATGAATTGTTTTTTTGTATAATATATGACCACGACCTTGAGTTGTTTGATTGAAATATGATATTTAGATGTGATGACATCTAGTGATACTTCCCATATGACTATCCTATGGGTAATGGCCCCAATATGGCCTAAGAGGTAATCTCAATTATCCCTTAAAAGATTTGATTGGTAACTATTGTTATCTTGTATAATCTGATTTGATGAGGTACCTTTTGATATGATATAATTTATGTGCAATCCATGGTAATCTTCGACTATCCCATGTGGATGAAGACCTTATTATGATTTGAAGTGATAGATGGATTGATAGAGAACTAATACCATAAAACAATATAAAAATAAAAGAGCTTTAATCCTTAACCTATTTTATTTATTCAAAATGGATTGTTTATTCATTATATTTTTTGACTTAACATGTCATCATTTACAATTCAACATAATCTATTTAAATTATTTGTTAAATTTTAAATTATTGTTTATTTACCTATGAAGCTAATAGTTGGTTCACACATGTTTTTTTTTATTATTTAGATGCTGCATAATTATTGCATGTTGGGATTGGTGGGCTGTGATGAGATGTTTCATTATTATTTATTGTCTACTTATTTTTGATTAAAACTGTTGTTTTACTGTTATAATAGTTATAGTTGTTTAACATTATGTGCGTTATGTATTTTTTTTCCCCTTTTAAATGCTTCTTTGCTTGAAAAAATTATCACTCTACTTCTATCTCTCATTCTGTCTTCCTATTGCACCCCAGCTTCCATGTTCCGCCCTCCATTTCTTCTCCCTTCATCTGACCTAAACCATCTCAGATGCAAGTTGACATGACTTGTTCTTGTAAGCATTTCCAAGATTACATATTGGCGTCAACAGCTTGGTTTCTGTTAATTTAGCAGCTGTTATAGTTTAGCTATCATTATCATTCATTAAGTGTTTCAGTTATTAGAAAAAAAACCATGGTTTTTCTTTTTATTGTCAATTACATTTTTTTAATAAACTTTTGTGCGATTGTTATTCTCTATTTAAAAAAGGGGCTAGCTTTTGATAATTCATTGAAGTATTCCTTTTTTGGAGCTCTCTATTTTTTAAGCAGACCCATCTAAAGGTTCAGGGGTGATGGAGAGGGAGACTGATGCGTGGGCTGACTTCTTTGGTTTTGGGGATTCATTTCCCAGATTTCGAAGTTTTGGTAATGCAAGGAGATTGCCAGGCTTCTTTGGTGACATGGATCCATTTGAAGACCCAATTTATATGGAGCCTTTCTTCACTAACCCCTTAAGAAACTTTGTGGGCCCTAGCATCTGGGAGAACATGTTACGTGGGCATTCTAGACAGTTTGATATGGATCCATTTAAAGACCCGATTTTTATGGACCCTTTCTCTAGTAATTCCTTAAGAAACTTTATGGGTTCCGGCATCTGGGAAAACAGCATGTTACGTGGGCATTCTAGACCATTCGAAAATGCAAATAGCTCTGAACTTGTGGAGCATCAATCTGTGGACCAGCATAGGACTTCGAAACCATTCATTCGGGAGATACCTGTTGATGGTGAAGACATTGATGTGATTGTCAAGGAAAATGAAGCTGATCCTAAGAAGATTTTCAACTCCAGAGATGAACCATATCTTCAGAATGCAGAGGAAATTAGAGGTCACCTTTAAGCATGTAGTTTCTTTTCACCATTTATGGCTTTTCATTCATGGAAATTACATATTTCTGTAGTATTACTTATCACAGGATTTGAAGAGCAATCAAAACATAAAAATGTCGAAGTATCTGCTGGGCAACCACAGGCTAATAAGTGTACCTTCTATAGCTCAACTGTGACATATGGTGGGATTAATGGGGCTTATTATACAGCATCAACAACTAGGAGGATGGGCTCTGATGGGGTAAGTACGGGTAAGCTTTTATGGACATGAACTTATTGATGTTTCGGGCCTTTAGTGTGCACCTCTGATTTTTGAAGGTGATGATGGAAGAAAGCAAAGAAGCTGACACTTCTTCTCATAGGGCCACTCATAGGTTGTCTAGAGGTATTAATGATAAGGTATGCATTTATAAAGCCATACAAGGATGTTCTCATTTTTCATGATATGTTCCTTTATTCTATCATTTGAAAGATGTTAGTATTTTTGTCTTTCTCTTTCTTCTTGCTGTTTTCCCCTTGTAGGGCCATTCATTGACAAAGAGGTTGAATTCTGATGGAAGAGTGGACCAAGTGCAGACATTGCATAACCTAAATGAAGGTTTTAACTACTTTTGTTATGAGGATAGATTCCAAATTTTACGATTTCAAAACAATTTCAAGTATGTATTCATGTCTTGATTTTCAGATGAGTTGCCCAGTTTTGAAGCAGCATGGAAGGAAAGGGCTGGAGATGGCTTTCTCGGATTTAAGCCAGAGTCGGGCACTCGTCGTGATAGACATATGGGTATGTTTCCACATGTTGTTGTAGACTTGAATCAATATTATATCAAAACTGCAGCATTGAATTTGTAGCCTAACTTAAACGCAATCATGATGATGGTTTGCTAACTTGAAGATGATTATACTAAAAAAATAGTGACCCAAGTATTAACTCGTTAAGTTCCAAGCAAACAATTTCATGCATTGTATATTTTTTACATGCCTTTTCAGTGTTTTTGTTTCCCTATTTTGCGTTAGTCACCTGTTATGTTTTTTGTGGCCTTCCTGTTTACCGTCAACTAATTAAAATTTGTTTGTGCTAAATTTGGAGTGGATAACTAAATTTTTTTGGCTTTATAGATGCTTCTTTGATTGGATTTTCTAGAGTTTTTCCTGTGATTTATTCTTTTTATTCCTATTGTATTTTTACAACCAATGTTTTGTGGTGTGTGTGTGTGTGATGCTCAAGTTCTTGCATGTGGGTGTAAATTGTTCCTGCATGTTCCTATTCCTATATGTTTGAAGTTTTGTGCATGCAACTGAATTATAGCATCTTCTATAAAATAATGGTCAGATCTCATTATGATTATTATATTGGATAACTACATACAAAATGAGTTTTGTATTTAACCTATATGAAATTATTTCACTGTAGCCATTAATTGACAGTGTTTATCTGTTGAGTATTCTCTATTAAGTTCTTAGTTATTCTTTCTTATTATCACAAAATTGCAGCTTCTTTTAAATTTTATTTGAAAAAATATTTGTTAAACTATTAAAAGTTACATGTCATTGTTGGGCTAAGCATGAATGAAGAATTTTAATACTTGTACTAGATGTTTATTGTTTAGATGTGTCCCTCTTAATGGAAGACATTTGTCTCCAGCACTTGTATCGTGGTTCAATTTTTACAGAGGGGGAGCTCACCCATGTATTTTAAAAAAAGATTTTCCATGAAAATGTTATTGGTTCAAATGTCATTATGTTTTATGTCTCACTTTTTTCTTTCTCATATTAGGATTCATAGATTCTCTGTTATGATAACAACTTGGATTGTTTAATTATGGATGTTTTTTTTTGTTATCTATCGATGTTAGAATCTCTTAAGTCTTTTTAGATATTTGTGTGGTGTGAGACTTGAGCTCTTAGGTGGGGATTTATTTCATGTTTTTTGAAGTCGAGAGGACTCTAGGAGAGACAAACATATGGAATAGACAAAACATAGAACTTCAAGTGAAAAATCCGGAAAATAAGGGACAACCTTAGGTACATGAAAGTGAAAAGTTTTTTTTTTCCTTCTTTGATTATAGAGTGGCCTCTAACACTTGTAGAAAGGAGAGAAGCCTTGCAAGAAGTGAGGGAGAGTTACAAGCATTTAGAAAAAGCCTATAAGTGGAAGAGCTGTAGGACATAATGGCGCATGAGTGTGTGGAGAATCTCCTTGTCTTCGAGATGAGTGTTGGGCTTCAAAGGGTGATCTTTGATGTCCTCTGACTGAGCATGATTCAATTCTTTAACCGAGCGACAATGTTGGGAGAGCCCTAATATTCTTATAAGGAATTGTTTTTCTCTTTGAACAAACTCCATGAGCGTTATGAAGAGGGTAGCTTCAAAGCTTCTAAGTTTTTTGAACCACTCTCTTTGAGCTATCAGTTGATTTGTGATATGTGGTAGCACAACTTGATTAATATATTGAATAGATGATTGTGCAGCTATCATTTGTGATGGTGAAGAGGCCAAGGAATTATTGGATGACATCTCCTTGTATTTGAATAAGCAGAAAGCTGTCATGTAAGCATTGAGTAACGACAATGGCTATCTTAATGCGTTGACCCGAGTGACTTGGAGTTGAACCCATGGCTGATCTGATGTGAAAAGCCGTTCAAACATTTCCCTTGGTAGCTTGATTCTTTATTTGTGAAGAATTGGAGGGATGTTAAAATAGAAGCATCATGATTGACTTAATTTTTGGGTTGAGCACTTAATGGGTCTTAGGGAAACTATCTATGTAGTTGAAGTCATTGGGGAGGCATAATGTAATAACTCTAGATATCTTTTTTCCTTCCAACTAACTACTACTACCTCTAATTTTTTTTGAGAGAGGATGAAGTAGCGACAATCTTTTTGCATACATGAGAGGAATGGAAAATAAGGCATAGAAGAGCAAAGTTGAGAATGTGGAAAATGTGCTGTATAGAGTGCAATAAGAGAGGATGGATAAAGTCAGAGCTTAGGGTCCTTCTTGGGACATCAAAAAAAGAGAATGTTGGAGAGGTCAAAAGAAGGTGCTTCCAAGGAAAGATGCTTTGGGAACCATGCGAATTTGCATCCCTTCAAAATATAGGAGGAAATTTATAGCAAGCAAGAGGCGCATGTTGGTGACAGTGGTACGTAGGATCAATGAGAAATCTCAGCTTTTATGCATGGTTGAGAGGCTGACGAGCACTTGTTTGGTCGGAGCTGTGGTTCCAGTTGAAATTGATACAAAGTGATGTTTGGCATGGTTGTTGGGAGGATTCTTGCACATATAAATTTGCAAGCTTTGTGAATGGCCTTGGAATGTAGTTAAGCAATGCCACAGCTCAATGCTGATCATGTAAGGGGTGATGGACAAGGTGGATGAGCTTCATGGTTTTGGGATGGGGAACATCCACACAACAATGAAGTTGGCTACCAAGTACGACATGGAGGAGGTGATTTTGGAACCCAAAGAATGTAGTCAATTGATCACTGATTCTTACTAGTCATAATAGATGACAAAGATGGTCATATTGGGGGAAAAATGTGCTATTATGTGGTTGAGTTTGGATGGCCCCAAAGTTGGTTAATTAGGTGATGATCCAAATAGTTTGTTTACCTACATGACTTTAGGATGCTTTGGATAGGAAAGAGATAATAGAAATACTCATGGAAGAGCTTAACAAAATGAGGAGCCAGTACTAGAATAGTCACTAGAGTGAGGTGTTAGAGAGGCAGTGGACCTAGGAGGTAAACCCCAAAGAGGCCTTGGCAAAGCAAGCTGAAGAAGGTGAAGTGGAAGAAAAGGAAGCTCAAAAATGTTTAGGGGGAGAGAGACAAGCTAAATGTGAAGCTTGTAGGAATGGAAGCAGTTTTTTCTTTAGTGGCTTTTGTAACTCCAACACCACCATCAAAGCATATGCATGTGATAAGGGATAAATAATTCATGTAGTCAAGGGGAAGCAAGCATCTTTAGTACCTCAAGACTTTGTGCTTCATGGAAGTTATTTTGAAATGTGGATGATATGGTTTTAGATGGATTAGTTCCTTAATCTTGTTAATTGGATTATTGTTAAGGTAGATATTGACTTGTTTTTTGTTGAATAATTTCAAAAGTCTAGAAAAAGAACTTGTGTTTCAGAACATTTTAGATCTTCTAGTAAGGAATGATGATTGTCTTAACGAGAGATGGTCTATGGTCCTTGTAGCCAGCTAATTCAAGCATGAAATTTTTTTGGGGCTACTCATGTTTTGAGCTCAAAAAGTTGTAGGAGAGAGATGGTTTTGAGGGTTCCTTAGGCATCCTTTAGGGAGTAAGCTTAATCTTGATGGAGAGAGAGAGAGAGAGAGCTAAAGGAACAAGGCATGATGCTCATCCTTCCAAATAGTGTTCAAGAAGTTTCTTACGGATGCTGGGCTTTTAGAGTTTTGTGTCAAAGGCATCGAGAAAGGTGGTGTGAGGATCCCTTAGGCCTTTTCGAGAGAGCCAGCCCAACCTTGAAGGAGAGAGAACGTTGAGGAATAAAGAATGATGCACTTCCTTCCTTCCAAGTAGCATTTGCATAGTTTCCTATGGTTTTTAAGGTTTGAAATTTGACCTGAGACTTAAGCAGTGCGAATATGTCATGGCTTACATGACTCAAGGCTTTGTTAAATTATTTGAGGTAGGTTGAGGCTTCGGTAACATGTGTTGATCATGGTTTACATGGTTTCAGACTATTGAGGTGATTGTATAGAAATGACCTCATAAGAGCCACATCGAGGGTTAGTTACCTAATATAAAGTCGAGGATCGCGTACACAATGAAACCTAGATTTGGGTCTTAACTTGTTCAACTGGTACCTCATATGTGTGCAAATGGCCAGAGTGGTGTGGATGCTCAAATTAGTGGCTAGGCTTTGTTTGGTGAATGATCTAAAGACAGAAGAGAGTAAACTAGTTTGGATGAGCCAATTAGATGAGACACATTAGTGAATAATGGTATTAAAGAAAAATTATGAAAACTTATGAGGGGATGGTTTATGTAAAATGCAATTTTAGTTTATCTTTACTCTTAAGTACAAGGGAGTTCTTCACTATCTTGAATTTATAGCTTCTATGTGCTCGATCCAATTGCCTCTTTGATGATGTAGGAGCCTTCCCAATTTTTGACGAGCTTATTGATGTCCTCTTGGTTCGGAGAGACATCACATTTTTATCGGTCTAGGCTATCAAGAGAAAAGGTACATTGATGAACATGCCAATTGAAATACTTCTTTGTTGAGCACCTTCTTTCATAATTTTTCTAGGTTGCTTTGAGCTGCTTGTCCCAAGGATGTCTAATTGGGGTTCATCATTAAGTTTTGTTCAATTGGGTAATAGTTTTCTATTTCATCAAGAGAAACTTGAATTTGATGGGTAAGAAAATCAAGTTCCATGAGAAGTAATGCTTTCATCTAGTAAACCAAGGAGCTTTGTCTTGATCAATATGGTGAAATAGTCAACCATCATGGGGAGGTGCTTGTGGTCCTCTAAGGTTGTTGAGAAGGGTTTGAGGAAGTCCATTCTTATTTAGATTGTGAATAATCATGAGGCTTACATTGGACCTAACACTCATGAGATTGATGTGCGAAGTCATAAAGATCTTTTTGGAGAGTAGTTGATGTTCTAGGTACATCCTTGAAAAGATGTGACTTGGGTTAATGCAATTGGCAATTTAGTAGTGGTTGCAACGAGCGATCGAAGTGGAGGGAGGGAATATCGATGATTGGCAGGAGAGGAAGGTTGAGTGGTGGGGATCTAGTAGAGGTAGTGACAATGAGCATTAGATGGAAGGTCGTGGTGATTGGGGGCTCAGGGTGGGAGGTTAAAGGCATTGTTAATAGTTGGACTCAGGCAAGGACAGTAGTGCGGGCTTGGAGCGAGAGGCTGTGATTGAGGTTGTTGACAATGATGGGGCTCTGGTGGAGGCATCAACGATGGGCTTGAATTGGCAGTAGTGGTAATGGTGGTTGGCTTAGAGCAAGAGGTCGTGGATGAGGGTGATAGTGGTGATGGGCTTGAATGAAAGGCAATGATGATAAGCTTGGAGCAAGATGCCATGAAAAAGGGCATTGATGACGACGAGCTTGCGAAGAGGCATAGTGGGTGTAAGGTGAACGGCAAAATGTGGCTTGGTCGATGTTGAGCAACTGGAAGGGTGAACTTGTAGTTGTTGATGAGAATAGGGTAGGTTGGTGCCCAACAAAAGGATGAGATTGACCATTGGCGAATCTAGAGAAGAATCATGATCTAGACAAGGAGAAAGATCGAGAAAGTTTTTCTATGCACACATGAAACAACTGTAATCTTGAGAGGTTCTAAAATTTGATTAATTAATCATCTTTCATTCATCCTCATAAAAGACTAAATGTTTTAGTTTATAACCTTAATTACAATAGAATGACAAATAATCTTAACCTAAAAATCGAGAAAAAATAAAAACAATTGTATAAATCCATACAAAGATTTTCTTGACGTCCGGAACAAAACAAAAATATCACAGGTTTCATAAATGATTTATTATAACCCACTAACTAAAAAAGACACTTCAAAGCTCTTTTTTATGTTTTTTTTTGGACTCTTGGCTATGATTTGGTCTAGGACCATGATAAACTTGGGTTTTATGCAACGTGTGGGATCTTTTGGATTCTCTTATATTGCATCAGCTCCACCCCACCAAGATGAATTTTATCCTGTAAAGTTCAAGTATTTTTGCAATAATTTTGATGTTAGCTTCTTCATGTCTTCCATGTTCAATCAAAGTATTCTTTGATCATTGATGATCTTGCTAATGAATCAAAACACTTGTAGGTTAAGAATGTTGTGTAACATGCACGAGGATTGACATATTATAAGCTAGTTTTTTTTTGTATTAATTTCTCTTCAAGTTTTTTAATGTGTTTTTGAATTCATCACCTTTTGGTGTCCTTAGTCTTCGAGATGTCTTTTCAGTTTTTTAGTATTATTTCCCCATATGCCTCTTGTAAGTAAAGTTTATGTAAGACCTTTGAAAAATGCAAATACTTTTGAAAGATTTGGGTGCTTAAACTCAACATGGATTAATGAATTAACCTAATCATAAGAGTAGTTAAGATAGGTACAGTAATTTCTTCTATAACAATCAAATCTAAAAATAATTTGAAGTTTTAAATATGAGCTTGAAATTTAAAAAGACACAAAAGTTGGATCAGAATCCCTTGTAAGTATTCCTACCAATTTTTGGAGTTGCTACTATGATAAATCCCATGGAAGGTTCAAGGGTGACAAAAAATAACAAATCTAAATCATCAGTGTTCTAAAATATCAAATGGTCTGATTGATTTGATTGGACTATTTGATTAACTCTTTTTAACTAATATCATCTCTAATCAGTCAACTGGCTTATTTTGTATTTCTTGATTGGGTGATCAAACATTCAAGGTAGGATATCGTCCATTTTACCTCTGCTGCGTTCCCGCAAATCATTTGTACTTTGTTTTGGAAAACCACATTTATCGGCGATATTATTAGATCAAACGGCTTAATTAGGAGGTCAGAGGGCCCGATTTTCTTGAAGATTTTGTTTCTGACTTCTATTTTGTTGCACTTCCTTCATACATCTATGTTGATATAGAAATGAAGATGTTTCAGAATTTGTATAGAGTGGTTGTTTGAGAGCAGGGATTTACTTGACAAACTTAGTGAGGTAGTTGAAGAAGGTTTCAAGCGAGGTTCTCATTTCTTGCATTGGGTTCCTTTCTCTTCACTTATTTACTTCATTATATATGGAAGATTGTATGCATGAAATCTTATATACTTTGTGTTTAAACCCTGGGAATGGAATGCAGCAGCAGAACATCTTTCATTGGCCATGAATCTCGTTCAGATGACTTAATTTATTTTGTTTGATGTAGAGAGCAACAGCAATGCTGGGGGAAGTTCCTCTAGAGTTATTGATATCGATTTTCTTCCATCAACGACAGAGCAAATCGAGATATGACGAAGGTCTGCTTCGCAGGTTTAGTGAAGCTTGGCCTCTGCTTTTCTATTTGGTTGTCATAAAATGTTGTACTGTTGTATTAAATATACTTATTTCAGTACTTTGCTTGAACTTTGAATGTTGGCAATAACTTCTGACATTTTAAAAAAAGTTATTTCTTATCATCTTCCTCTGCATTTTTTTTTAAGAGAGAACAATGGGTTTATCATTTTCTATTGGTGGATGTGTCCAGGAAGTTCTTTTTTACATTATTGAAAGATATGTTTGATATTTTTTGAACATTTTAGTAGTATTTGAAATTGTAAGTAATTGGTTTGATTATATTTCTGAAATATTATTAAAATGTATGTTTTGTTCTTCTGAAACTATGCTTGAAGTGTAGTTACTATTAAAAAAGATTATTTATAGATGATGCAAGATAAAGAGTTAAGCGAAATTCAAGTTTAATGCTATGTATAGTTAATAACTAAGATGCTACAGGTATTTAGACAGTTTAAAATCAAATAAAAACTACGCGAAGATTCTGAAGATAGTATAAAGTTGCTCTTAATTTTTTTAAATAAAAAATTTAAATTAATAATTAAGAAAGGCTCATATTGGAACCCTTTTCATGTCTATATTCAACTTCTATCATACCCTTATCTTCTAAGCTTATTATATTTTTATCAATGCATCACGTGTTTTATTTTTTTGTTAAGTTTATATTTTTTGTGTTTCACTTTTTAATGAGATTTGAACTTTTCTTAAGAGGAACTCGAATAAGAGCTTTTAAAACGCATTTCCTTTCACGTACAAGTTGCTTAATAGGTTGTGGTAAGAATGTAATAGCTAATTAAGCTTATCATCACTTCTTTTCCCAAAAAAAATAATAATTTATATATAATATTAATAGTTTTTTAAAAAAAATTTAAAGGTGATATTTTTTTCAATAATATTAATAAATATTTTTTTAAGAAGTTGTAGAAAAAATAATTTTTTTCCATTGAATTCTTTTTATTAAAGCATAAATTGTATCGACCAATGGGACCTAAGTGGTTATCATTTGGTTGGGCTTTCATTTTCATGATTATGTCATTTGTCTTAAGAATCTCATTCCATTAGTATTCTTTTTTGTTTAGACCATTGCCTTTAGGAACTCAATTATAAGTTCACTAAATTTAAAAATTATTAAAAAAAAGTTAAAAAGACACAACAATGAAAATTATTTTTATTAGATTATAAGTAAACTTGGGTCTTATACTTCATTAAAAGAGAAATTATAAGTAAACTTGGGTCTTTTTTAATTATCATATAGTTATAAGGTGTCAAATTATAATTATGATAGTATTTGTATAGCAAGCTACATCCAACATTTTGCTCATTGAGCAAACATGCCCTTACTAATGAGGAGGAATAGTTTCTCCATTTATATATCAATATATCCCACAAAAATATACGATATTATTTATTCATTAGAGCTATAATTGAAGTTTTCTATACATGTGCATGCCAAGTTAGGCATTGAGATTAGAGAGGATTTGATTTGTGGGTGACTTTAAGATTAATAGACATAATGGAAAAGCTTGTCCTAATTGTTTTCCCAATGTTTATATTTAAGTTCATAACTTCACATAACTAAAGTTGTGAGATTAGCTTGAAAAAGTTTATATCAATTTAGCTCAATTTTTAATAGAGTTCATGTCAACATGCAAGGTACATAATGAGGAAGGGGGTGAATTGTTGTGTCACGTTTTTGTAATAATCGTTTTCAAAAGCAATGCTCAAGTAATCTCTTACAAGTTGTGTAATGTTTGTGTTATAACCTTTCTACAATTTTCTTAATATATTTCAAATTGCTATAGTAATGTGAAAGTATATAAAGAAAAATAAATAAAATAAATGACAAGATTTTTAGGTATTTCATTTTAAATCTTGAGCCTACATTCACCATAAACTACAAGCAAAATTAGCCAAAACACGCTTTCAATGTAATAAAGTGGAGAAATCTAATACAAATTAAAATTTTTCTTAAATTAGCCACAACCAAAACCACTCTATTCTATATGACTTAGAGCAAGATCAAACACTACACACTAAATGACTCAAAGCAAAATTAAGATAGGAAAATTTAGAGAGAATGATTACAAAGCTTAAGTCCACTCAATGAACAAATATAGAAGTACTACTATAATTTCTAATGAATTTGAAAATAAAAGTTAGCAAATTACTCAAAAGCTTTTATGATTTAGAGTGATAAAAAATTTTTAATGATGTGGCTTCAATACTACTATATTCATGCACTAGAAACCTTTTCAAATTATATATATATGAGATTCATTTTCATTCTCATGATTTGTAAAGTGTTGCAAGGTGTTTCCTTTTGTTCACCCAAAAACTCTAGTAAAGGATCTAACCACGAAGATTGGAGCTATAATTTTTAAGAACTATTTCTAGATATTTTTGACAAAGTTTCATAAATTTGATTTTTGTGATTTTTTAGGTGTTCATATTTAGATTAGGAAGGAAAGAATATGTACATGTGACTCTAATGACTATATAATAACTAAATCCGACTTTTTCTCTTAGCAAAACAAGTTGTTGCACATCTTTAGATTTTATACATACTATATATTAAGAGCAATATATTGTACCTTATTTATATTCCAAACAATATATATTATATATTAATAAATAATATATTATACTAAATTTTTAAATAGTTTGTCTCTGTTGTGAACAATTGTCCTTAACTAAAGGTATTATATGTTTATAAATAATGTATTATATAAAAAAATTTAATTTGTGCCAATGTAATTGTTAGTTAAATATTTTCATCCTTTTTTTATATAACATATTGAATGTACAATATAATATATTCTTTGGAAAATTAAATATATTATTTTAAATACTTTTAGTTTATTTATACATAACATGTTCTTTGACTTAAACACATTATATATTAATAAATAAAATATCATATAAAAGTATCGAGATGTTACTTATAAAATTCACAGACATTACTAGGCTGCTTAATAAACTAAATGCGTTGTATACAAAAAAAAATTGCTTACTATACATTAGTTACTGGTTTCCTATTTATTCTTTTATGTATGGTTCAATACCAGAGTTTGTTATCCATTTTGGCTAAACATATCATATATTAAGTATAACATATTATATGTAAGTCTAAAGCATCAGTCCTAATATTGAATCAACTATACTTTACTTCGATATATTGTTAAAAATATAATAGATATAATCATATAAAGAAAAATAATGCTTCAAAGATGGTTCATATCAAATCCTTAATTTGCATCAAGAACATGGATTTATCCATATAAAACATATGGTACCAATTAACTTAAATATCAATCTTAAGATCAAAATTACTAAATTTAATTTAAACTAAATTAAAATTTAGAATGTTATTATATTTTAGTAATTTAAAAAGGATTTTATTTTGTATTATTTACTAGTTACTTGATTTAAAGCATGGTCAACATATCCAAGTGAATTGCAAGTATCTTTTTAATAAAATTATAATATATATTATATAATTTACTCTATGGGCATTATCATAACATCAGAGTGGCGCAGCGGAAGCGTGGTGGGCCCATAACCCACAGGTCCCAGGATCGAAACCTGGCTCTGATAAAAGAAAGCTTTCCTAATTTTTTTGAAGGGTCCTCTCTAAACCTTTTCTACCAGGTGAAGCAAACTTGTAATTTACCTAGAAAAAAACTGAGATTTTGCAAGTAAATTGTAATCTTGTTTAATTACAGAGCTTACAGGTTTCATCCGTTACATTCCTTTTCTAAAGCTTTTACCTGTAAGCTATTTTTTCCTATTCCTCTTCTAGTGCCTTCTTCCAGGTAAAGCAAACTTGTAATTTATCTAGAAAAAACTGAGTGCAGCGATAGATGGTGCACTCCTTGTTTCTGCAGCTCTATATGACAAGGCTTACCTATGTCTTTTTTTTCTTTTTCCTACTTTTCTAAACCTTCTTCTTCCAGATGAAGCAAACTTGTAATTTATCCAGAAAAAACTCAGTTGCAAACAAATTGTTATCTTGTTCAATTACAGAGATCACAGCTTTCATCCGTTACATTCTACAGATTTCTCTGGTCAATAGAACACATACATAACAGTATAATTAAACAAATATACCGAACACTTTTCTACAAGCATGAGATGTCGACGAACTTTGCTTTAGGCTTCAGCACTGCAGCGATGGCGGCACTTTTGGCACTCCTTGTTTCTGCAGCTCTACCAAAACGCTCTCTGTTGAGGGAGCCTTCAACCCAAGGGGCAAAGGCAGCCATGGCTTCTCTAAAACTTCTTCAATAGCTGCATCTATGCTCTCCTTCGACTGAAACGCAGATTGCACCTTGATCATATATTGAAGGATAGTGTGCATAGATTTTGCTGTAGGTTGTCTTATAAATGTAAATATTATTATTAAGAAGCACAATATTTTTAGTTGTTAAATTGAGTTATTTTATATGCATACTTGTTTAGTTTTGTAACATATTATTGATCTGAGACACTAAAGATTAGCTCATCCATACTGATTTTTGGATTGTCTACATTGGACAACTTAAGAATTATATCTTGTAATTATTATGGTGATAATTTTTTATATTGTTTGTTTCAAAGAGAATTTTAATACATCTCCATCATCACTCTCTTCATATATATTTATGTATTATTTTTAATTATTAAACAGTCAAAAAAATAAGTTTGATCTATAGAGTACTCACCAAATTGTGAGTTGTACCAACTTTTTTTTTGAAAAATACTACATACAAAAAAAATCTTTAAGTATTATATGATATTCATTATTTAATTAGATATGAACTTTAAACCTATGCAGTGTAATATAAGTTAATCATATAATATCGCATCTGTAGAGAGTAAAATTGTTTCATGACATTGGATGTACCAAAAAACAAAACTCCTTGGTTAGTTGACCAAGCATTCTATGGTGGGTGCTCAAAAATTGCTAGATTAATCACCTTATTATCCACAAAAATCTTTGGAATAAAGCAAAAAATAAGGTGCTTGTTTTGTAACTAGAAAAGCCTTTCCATCCTTACAAAGGATGAGGTCAAGAGACATCCAAAGTAACAAGATTTAACTCCAAAATATCAAATAATCTAATGATGCATGGTATACTATGCTAGGCCAGTTCCTCAATTAGGGGGTAAATATCTCATAATACTATAGCCTTCATTTGCGAGAAATCCAATAACAGTCATCAAAATTGTTGATTAATGCACCAATGCATGTATTACAGAGGTGTAAAGGGATACATACAAAGTTTGATAAAAAAAAATTATGAACCACTTTTATGAGAGTAATGTTTCTTAAGAAACAATACAATAAGACAATTATAAGCTATTCATTATTGAAATAAACATAACCTCTAAATGCTTATAGAATAATACAAGTTAATCATATAATATCACACATGTATAGAATATAGTTGTTTCATGATAATGAATGCACTAAATAATTGAAAGTCGATGGTCAATTGACCAAGAATTTCAAGGATGATGCTTAAAGATTCCTAGATTAATCACCTTACTTAAGCATAAAAATATTTAAAATAGGGAAAACATAAGGTGCTCATTCCATTAGTAGAAAACACTTTCCTTACAAAGGATGAGGTCAAGAGGCTTCCATAAAGATGAGGTTTAACTCCAAAACATCAATAATAAATAGCCTACAATGAGTGGAATATTTTGATATTTTGATGGGTTAGTTCCTTGATAAGGGTAAGCACCTCACAATTATAGGCTTCATTTGTGAAAAATCTTATCAAAGTCATCAAAATTATTGATTAATGCATCTATGCATGCATCACAAGGGCGCATGAGGAGTTGAACACAAAGTTTGACAAAAAGGTTCATGAACCTCTTTTATCAAAGCAATTTATCCCAAGCAACAATACTAGAATACTATACATCTTTTTAGACCTTAAAGGAAGGTGATTGATACTTATCTTGCCACATCTCTAGGCATCATTAGGCTTCATTTTATATTTATTTATGTTAATTCACATAATTAAACTTTTCTAATCATAAAATCTAATGATAATCTATTTATGTGTATGTGCGTGTGTGTATATATATATATATATATATTTATGTGAGTGAGAAAGAAAGAGAGAATATAATGAGATTGAGTTTGTTAAATTTAATTTGTGTGATTGATGATGTTTGAACTTGAAAATGAAGTGAATACTTAAAAAATTTTAAATTAGAACTTCTATAATTCTTGTGACCAATTTTCATCTAAAAAAATATAACATCATGACAAACAAGAAGCATTTGAAATTGAATAATTTGTCAAAAAGTGTGACATAATGGAAAGACATTCCAATACAAAACAATTTTTATAGCTAAATTATATACATCTCTTAAATCCTGGTCAATTTGAATTCTAACCAAATATGTTTTTGGGTTATTTTAGAGTTTTTTATTTGCGGGATATTTTGAACTTTTTTTTTATTTTTGGAGTGTTGTAAATATTTTCCATTATTAAGGTTAAAGAGATCTCTTCTCTTTTGATCATCTTTATTTTTCTATTTTTTTGACCTAATTCTCTTATAGTGAATTTCAATAATTACTATCCTTGAATATAACACAAATACTTGGAGTGTACCAAGTGAATCATTTTGTTATTTTGTATTTGTGTTTACTTTTCTTTTAATTTAATATCTATGCAACAAATTGGTATCAAAGAAAAGTTTTGTCATGAATCTAGTTGTCAAATAAGAAAGATATCATGCAACATCAAGCTTGTGAAGTTCACTAGAAAGAATAAATTCATTTTTTGGTGTATCAAAATGTGAGATGTATTAAAACAACAAGGTATTTGGGCACCTCTATTTAATAAGCCCTATGGAATGAATGGTGACAAGTTCGCTAAAAAAAAAGGAGAAGGTGCACTTGTTGACTTTGATTTGTTTAGAAAATGATGTAATCAATGAGGTTATAGATGAAAAAATTATTGTTGTGTGGAAAAATTTAAAGAGTCTTTATATGATAAAATATCAAACCAATAAATTGTTCAAATTCTATATGTTTTCTTTCTACATGAAGGTATGCTTCTAAAAGAAATTATAGAAAAATTCAATTTTATCTTGATAAATCTTAATCATATTAATGTCATGATAGAAGATAAGATATTACATTTATTTTATTAGTCTCTTTACCTACATTATATGAAAATGTTGTGATTTCTTTTATATAAAAAAATATCACATTATTTTATAGGAAGTTAGATCTAACCTTTAGACACAAAAGCTCTACGTCAAAGCATTTGAAAGTAATGAAAACAACTCAACTTTGGGTTGGTTATCATAGATTACCATAAATGTAAGTTAATATAAATCAAGGCTAAGAGAAAAGGAACAAGAAAAATTAATTCAATGAACGTATGTAATTATCATAAGGAACTAAGATATTGGAATAATGTCTATTCAAAGAAAAAGAAGCAAAATGATAAAAACGGTTTAGCTATTGTAATGGTATATGAGAATAAGAGGAAGAAAAACTCCAACTAGTAAAATGAATAAGGGATAAATAAAGGAAGAGATAACTTACTAAATAATTTCAAATACAAAGATAGAATTTTCTTGCAAATACTTGGCTATATCAACACTTTTCTTCACCATGATGCCTTCTTGTTTAAAAAATATTTAGTATTTATAAAGTTTAAATGACTTTTCATATGCCTCGTTTAAAACTTTTTGACATTTCAATTATGATCATTTTTGTCCATCAATAACTTCATTAAATACTTTTATCTTTTCAAGAACATCATTAAATGTCGGTCTTTCTAAGACTTTTATTAACTGTCATTGTCTTTTAAATACCATCTCTTTGGTTTTTCATCATTCTTAAAGTGAGCCTACTGAAGGGTGTAAATAGATTTGAAAAAAGAGGATAATTAAAAATAAGGTATATTGGACCTTTCAAAATAATATAAAGAGTCAGAGAGATTGCATGCATAATAACAATATCTTCATAGCTGGTTGGTGTGCACAATATATTTCATATTTTTGCTTCAAGAAGATACGTTGTTAATCTAACACACATTCTATATTATGATTCAAGAATTATGAAAGTGCAGCCAAATTTAAACTATGAAGATAAGTGTATAAGAATCATGGACAAAAGGGATTAAGCGATTAAGGAAAAAGCAATTCCTATGGTTACAGTACAATAATAGAGCCAAATAAAATGTGAAGCTATGTGAGAACTTGAGGAAGAGATGAGAAAAAAATACCATGAGCTTTTTTGAATTTTCAGGACAAAATTCTTATAAAAAGGAAAGAATTGTGACATCCATGAATCGTTTATGCCATATATGATAAAACATTTTAAGATAATTTATTTTAATTGATAAATTAAGTTGTTTTGTTAAGTGTACCAAATCATTAAAAAAATATTCCAAAATATAAATATGAACATAGAATTGGATAAAACTTGTTGAGATTAATCTGATAATGCTTATTTTGTCTTGATTAGAGTTTTTTTTATAATTTTTATGAATTTTTGAAGTTAAAGAGGGTAAATATGCAATTTAGTAAATGAACTTTTTTATTTTTAAAGTAATAAGAAGTCCCTAAACTTTTTTACTTTCCTGAATCCCTTAGCTTACTTAATCCTTCATCAACTAAACTTGGCTATTCTCTCTTGTCGATGACAAAGAGTAGTCCGTCAATAAATTCTGGCGAGATCCTTGCATGAAGTGAGAGAGAGGCCATAGTGAGCTTGATGGCAGTAGTTGCAAGGATTTTGTGAGTTCCCTAAACCAAAAAATTTGATTTTAGCTCTTAGCTTTCTCAATCTTTGATAAGGATTGTTAAGATTGAGTTCTAATTAAGATTTTGCCTTGCTAATAGGTTGATTGGAAAAAAATTGCTAGACGTTATGGTGTAGGAAAAGGCAAACTTGATGTGAGGGAGAAAGTGAAAGAGAGAGAAGTGTTAGAGGAGAGAGGAAAAAGGAAGGAAGAGGGAATAAAAGCATGAAAAAAAAATTAAATTTAAACTTGATGAGCAAAAAATTGACTAGCAATAGGAATCAGGAAAGAAAAATGAGAAAAATTTGAAATAGATATTATAACATGATTTTTTTATGCATAAATTTGATATAATATTGATTGATATGAATATGACTTCATATAAGGGTCCTATACAAAGCAGGAGATGTTTAATATATTATTATTATGGTACATTTTTTAATTATGTAGGAACTAATAGTTTTGGAATACTAAACATGTAATTAAATGTATTTTTTTGTATACTTTTATATTGACTGATGTACTACTGTGTGAATTTAATCAATACATTATAAATGTATAAACATGATGCTCTTCATATTATTTTAATTATATACATGTGTTATATATTATGAAATTATAAAATCTATGCATGTGAAATAAAATCATAAGAATATCAATTTGAATCAATTGAAATAGATTCAATGACTTATGAGTCACATAAAAGAATTATGCTATTTCTTTTGTAACTTGTAGCTAGTATACTACATGATTAAGATATACTATTATGATAGTGGCTAGTGTTCAGTTTGCTACATAATTGAGATGTGTTGTTATAATAATACTAGTAATTACTGTATCATATGTTTTAGATGTGTAACTATGATAATAATTATTGCTAGTGGGTCACATGATTAAGATGTATCATAAAAGAAATGACAAATGGATAATACTAATTAATATCAAAGGATTGAGCAATCTTATGCATGAAAATATTAAATAAATAACTAATAGATAATACTTTTATTATAACTAAATAAATTAAAAAGAGAATACTCACTGATAACCTTAAGAAAGAGAATGAAAGTAACAGTATGATTATTATAAGTTTTATTTAGTTAAGTAGAAATAAGAATAATATTAAGAAAATAATGAAAAAAAATAGAAATTACATATGCATATTATTTTCTTTATGATTGTGACATATTCTTTTATAACATGTTATATTTTAATTTAAATGAAGCATTGACTATTCATTGTTTGGCTTGATCTATGTGATCTGTACCTTATATATGATATAACCCATTGTTTGTTATTTCACATATATTTATCATTTAATATATCTTATTGAGCCTATGATGTTTGTCTAAGGCTACTTCTTGGTACTAACTTTTTAGGTGTACCAAAATCACAATATAATGATGAAAACACAGAGTAACTTATTAGAAAAATTTTGTTTTTGTAAAAGCCTTGTAACAAATTGAAATTGTGTGAATATATATAAAATATATTACTAAGATATATAATTGTACGAGATATTACAATTGTTTGATATATATTAAATTATTATTTATGTATATAAAAAATAGATAAAATATAAGGAATTGTCATTTTGGAAACTAGAATTTGAGAAATATAAAAGATTTAATAGATTGTGATTTAGAAATTAAGTTTTAATTGTGCTGTAGAGAGAAGGGTTATCAAAGTAGGTTTTTGACTCAAGTTGGAAAGGAACATTAGAAAGTCCTAAACTATATCTTTCACTATTTGAGGGATATATGAGAGTGCTACTAACTTAGATATTAGAAGATCTCTAATAGGTTATTATTCATTTTTAGTGATTCATTACAACCTTCAGTTTTCTTTATTTAGAATAAAAAAATGAATATATAGATTTAACGAAAGCTATTAATGAAGGGATTTGGTTAAAAGGTGTAAATAATGACCTTGGTTTTCATCTAAAGCAAGTTAAATATTATGTTAGTCTCAATCTATTTGTTTAGCTAAGGACATAGTGCTTCATGATAGACCAAATATATTAATATTTGAAATAATTTCATTCTTTTAGAGAACAAGATCGAAGTTTAGAAAATAGGCACAAAAGATAATGTAGTTGATATTCTCATAAAGCACATTCCTTTCTAGCAAGTTCAGTGTAGCTGTATGGCTTGTATTTGCTTAATGTTGACAATTAAAGGTAGCTCTAAACGATTAGTAATGGAAAAAACTTGAACAATTACTTGTTGGGTTTTCAGGATCCAATTCAAGGTAAAGATTTATAAAGATAACTAGAATCGTGGTCAATTTAAAGTCTAATAAGTGCTGTTTTTTAAGTTATTTTAGAATTTGTTAATTTAGAGATATTTTAAGAATTTTTTTTTTGCTTTATAGAGTTATAAATATACTCTATTATTTGCATTAAGAGAGTTCTTCTCTTCTAGTCGTCTTTGCTATTATTTTATTCTAAACTTTATTTTTCTTCATATAAAAATTTATACTACTATTTTCTATAAGAGTAGCCTAAATACTTGAATGGACCACATTAATTGTTTTATTCCTACATGTTCATGCTTTCTTTTTTCTTGATTTGATATTTGTACAAAAAAATAATTTTATCACAAAAGTTTCTTTTGTAGTAGCTAACATTTTGTAATGTCTCTTAAATTACAACTTTGTTTGTTTTTGGCACGTTTGTTTTGTGTAATATTCAAAATATCAATTGTTGTTTAGTTTTCTCATTGATTTTTATGAGGCAAAAGAGTTTTAATGATGAATTCATGGTTGTTTATAAGATTTTGAATGTCATTAATCAATAATCACTTTGATTTGATATTAATAGTCATCAAACCCTTATATTAAGAAGATTTTTAAGTTTTTGGTAATAAACAAAGAGGGGAATAGATTAAGAGGATAGAAGTTCTTGGTTACTTTGTCTTTAACATGTATTAGTAAAAGTCTCTCCTCTCATAGCCATACCACTACAATTTTACCCTTCCAACTTCATTTATTGTCCTCTAATATCTATGCGTTTCTTTAAAATCTCATCATATGACCCTCATAACAAACTCCAACAACCTGAACATACAATCAAAGAATTACGCAAGCCTACTACTTATGCAAGGTTAATTAAGAGTTATGAGAGTTATTAGGAAAATAGGAGGATGTTGTCCACACAAGAGGGGTGTATTGTGAAAATTCTAATTACAAATAAACACAAATAAAAACAATAAAAATATTTTGAATTTTTTAATTATTATTTTAAACTTATTTTAGAAGCTTTAGTTGGCTTTTAAAACATAGTTGTGATGATGTAATAAAAAAATATATAATCGAGTTTTAGATTGTTCAATCCAAAACTAAATCTATATCCATTCTCAAAAAATGCTAAGCAAAAACACTAAAATGCTTTTTACAAAAGCAATTAGGCAAAACCTTACATTGGACTAAAAACCTTATAAATATTGAGTTAAAGGATGCTACAAATCACCAAGTCAAAGGACTTTCATACTCTAAAAGTAGTCAAAAGACTAAATAAATAACATACCAAATTTCAAAAAAAAAGATAAAAATATATAATAAAAGTTCATAAATACAAAGGCCATCTAACCAAAAATTTAATTAAGAGACACATAAGATATAAAGCAGCTTAAAGATAACTTACAACTTAGTTTAAGTAAACATGAACTTGAAAGAAAGCTAACAACAATTGAGACTTTGTTAAATTATTTTAGCTTTGATTTCCCCACTTTTTCTTTAATAAGAATAAGATCTTCAAATGTGAATCCTTCCAAATGACAAGAAAATATTTATTAGACTTTTTATTATATTGGAGCCCTTTTATATAATTTTTAAGAAGATTTTCAATAGCTCCAAACACTTGTAATAATTCTCCAATGATTATTTTAAAAATTTTTAAAATTTAGTTAAACTAACAATTACTTACAAAAAGTAAATAAATTAAATAGTATGATTAGAGGATCACATTATATGATAGTTACCAATATTTACTACACGTATCATACAATTATTAAAACTATATCATATGAAATGCTACGTTGGCTCTCAATATAGAAACTATTCTACGACAATTAATCTTACTATACAATAAAGATTCATACTATGTGAAACTCTTAAGATTTTACAACCCAATTAATAGTTAAATATTTAATTCATTTTGCATTGAACATATTATATTATACATATAATTGTATTGTATAGTACATATAATCGTACCATATAAATCTGTTAGGTTATCTCATTTATTTCATTGCCTAACTAACAATGCTATATTTGATTAAATTGATCTTACTATACAATATTTTCATTGTACTTTATCAGATTTAGTGTAACAATTATAATTCCTCGTTAGACAATCCTATTATCTATTCATACCCACTCAAGTGAACTACTTGTATTATACGTTCATGCCATCGTGACATATGATCTACAGATTTATGCATATTTTTAAAGTTTTGTATTCCAAGTGTTTTAAATATGATTTATAAATATAAACTTATATTTTTAATTTTTAATAATATTTACTTCTAGATTAATTTAATACATACCTTAACTGATCTATATGATTGAAAAGTGATTTTGAAAAACTCTCAGCTCATTTAAAACTTTTTCATTTTTCTAAATCTTAAGAATATCATTATATTTCTTATATTTTAAAACAAATAAAAATGACTCTAAATATATCATTTAGAGTATTCAAACTTTACATTTGAATTCTCATCAAACGCATCATTAAAAATTTTGAGCTAAGTTCAAACTTTTCAAATTATATACTTAGTCATTATTGAGATGTATGATCCTGGATGTTTAAAAGAAAATATTGATAAAACAAGATGATTTTGTTATGATTAAATAAGTGACACATGAGCTAAAGGTCTAAAAAAATTCTCCTTTTTATTATTGTATCTAATGTATAAGTATGCAATGCTATTTTTTATCATTACAATTATTTTATTAGTTATTTGTTGTATTTTCTTATTTATTTTTGATATTTTGGCACCAACTAAAGAGAAACAAATGTTATAATGTATGTCTTCTCATAGAAATAGTGAAAAAGGTTGGGTTAGTATCCTTAGAATTAACAACCAAACATCAAGATAATGATAGAACACTCATGACTGTACTAACTTAGAAAGGCAAGACAGTTAAAAACATCACTGAAGGATAAGACTTTCGTGTCCCATAAATTACCAAATGAAATGATTTGTCCTCTTTTTTTATTATAGTATATATTTGCTAATTTATCAGCATTTTTCTTAAAGTACTCAATTGAACAAAGTAAAGTTCAACAAAAATATGATTAATTCTTCACGCAGGAATCAAGACAACCTCTTGTCCTGTTATGTGTTATGCAGAATGTACAGTTTTCTGTTTAAAAATCACCCCAACAAAACGTTTCAAATTTTGAATATTTTATATAGTACTATTTATCTTATATAGGTGATACATTAGTTACTGTCAGTTCTTACTGTAGAAATTCATGCATGTGGAGCCTGGCTACATGTCCCGTAAATGTCCAAGAACAGCTCACCATACTGGACAATGTGCTTGTTCTTTTCCCCCCTCTTTATCATAAAACAATATTCTTTTCCAGTTTTTAAATAAATTTTAATATAAAGACATAATTTAAAACGCATTGCTTACTGGATGGCCACTCGACTGCTGTTTCCATTGTGGCACGAAATTCTCAGCATGAGGAGGAACCACAGAGACTGTTGGTGATGCAAATCTCTGCAAAATTTATTTTAATTATTAGACTATAATTTTGTCCTCTCTAAAATTGCAAAAAAACGATTATTTATTAAAAAAATCATAATATATAGAGAAAAAATGGACCATTACAAATGCCGGTGGCTGTGGAAAGAGTGGAAGTGCCGTCACCGCTGCAGTCGGCCCCCATTCTTGCCTCAAATCCTGTAAAAAGTTGGAAGAACTAAGCAATCAAAGTGCTTTTCCGACAATTGTTTCCAAACTAACTCTTGCTTACTCCATGGTAAAGAGTTTGCCAATAGTTGAGGTAGTTTGGTGGTTGATGTGGCCAATGAGGCGCAGGGCTCGGCCATGGTCCGATAAAACCCGTGGGGCGGCCCACCGTCGGATGCCCCCAAACGTGCAACGGTCTCAGGTATGGCGCGTGCAGCGGAGGTGGGAAACCCATGGTTGGAGAAAGCCACGAAGAGTTGTTTTCCCTAGGCGTAAACCCGCCGCCGCCGCCGCCCACACCCCGCCGCTGGGTCCAGCTGGCCGCCTCTGCCTCCCGAGCAAGCAGATGCTTCCTTTGAGATCGATATTTCTGCTAAAAGTTTTCCATTGCATGTTAGGGTTTATGGTTGATTAATTCGAATTTTATACAAAATTAATTGAAGTTGCTCGATGGGAAAACGAGTTTGTCTCGAAATTAAAAAAAAAAAAGGAAATATTAATTAATTACTTGAAGATGGCTGGCAACGTTGTGGCGAGTTAGGGAATGGATTCCCATAAGCTCTAATATCCTCGATGGCACGGCTTTCTCTACACCGAGTTGCTCCACAGCCTGCACGAATTTCCGGTGAAGTTCCGGCGTCCATTCCACCTTTCCCTTCTTCCTACGGTGGGACGCTTTGGCCGGCGGAGGCGTGGGGTTCTGTTGTCCGCTGCTGGGGTTGCTGGTCACGGTCGGCACGGGGGGAGGAAGTTCCTTCTCGTGGTCTGGAATTTGTTCGACGGAGGCGGCGGCTGTGGTGTAGGGGAGTTCAGGGAAGAAGGTGTCGTGGGAGATGGAGAAGTGAGTTTCCGGCAGGACGTCGACGAGGTCGTCACCCAGGCCTTGGAAGAAGCCGGTGAAGTCGATGCTATCGAGTAGACCGTCGTCGGCGAGGTGGATCGCGTCGGAAGAGAAGGCTCCGCCGACTCCGTCCGGCGCTCGCTCATCTGTGCCGATGTTGGCGCTCCTCAGTGGCGAGGCCACCGCAAGCATCCGAACGGTTTAAACCGAAGTGTTCTTGATGCCGGGCAATACAGGGAAGCTAGAGAGAGAGAGAGAGAGAGAGAGCAAGACAGAGCGAGAGAGAGAGAGAGAATTGGACTATGATAAGTGAAAATAGACGTGCTGCATGGGGTCTCTACAAGGATGTGTGTGAGAGAGGACAGAGAAAGGAAGAGAGAATTCGAAATATAAATTATTGAAGAGGAGGATGGATCTTGAATCTGGACCACAACTTGGTTGAGATTTCTCAGAGCTGTTCTTTGTACTTATATGAAGAACTTATATACGTTTGGTTTGGATATGCTTCGTCTTTTCTCTCTCTTGATTCTAGAGAGAGAGGGGGGAAGGGGACGGAGGGACCCGTGACTGGTGGAGGAGGCCAGGAAGAGAGGGAGAGAGAGAGAAGGGGGTGAGATTCGTGACTAGTGGAGGAGGTCAGCCAGAGATAGAGAGAGGGGAGGAAGAGAGAGGGGAGGAAGACTTGACACTGGGTGCATATCCGCCGGTGAAAAGTTAGTATACATGAGAAAGACAGTGGGCGCGACGATACTTGTCTTTTCTTATAATGGCGATACTGTCTTTTCATATCTCTTTCATTCAAGGTTAAAACTTTTCTTAAATGATCCGCGGCTGGCTGAGAAGATTTGGTTTTTATTGTGCTTATAATCAGTCGCTTAGAAAAGATTATTTAATTCCAGAAATTATTGAACAGTCAAACAAAATAATAGCTTTGAAGTTTGATGAAGAACAGAAATTCTTTTATTTGAAAAGTTTTCAAAAAAAAAAAAAATGGTTGAAAATGGTACTTTTTAACTAGTTTGCTAAATATAAGCATATGACATTTTACTTTCAAAATTCCTCCTTGGATGATTGCTTTGCATGCCATAAGATTAGGAGAATTTGTCTTTAGTAGCTTCAACATAGGCAAATACACTAATAGAAAAATAAAAACTTATTTATAAATATCATAAATGTAGCATAAGTTCATTCCTAATTGCCCAATTCAAAACAACTTATGCTTAAGAGAATTAAAAAGCTTTAACATTTTTGTATCTTTAAACATGTTTATGAGTGTATATGTATGTGTGTATCTTTTGATATTAGTTATTTTTATTAAGAAAATGAGTTTAAAAAGATACTTTTGAAATGTTCTTTTGAAAATGTAGTTTACACTTACAAAAAAAGAAATTATAAAAGTTGTTTGATAATTTTTTAATATTGTTTAGATTAAAAAGAAAAATAACTTTTGAAAATCAATATCAAACAAAACACTAAACAGCTACCATTATTCTTTAGAGTTGGAATTACCAATTCTATTGTTGTTTAATCTTTTATGGTACCTAACCCCTAATGGGATAATAATGATCGAATCACCCTCATCATTGTCCTCCATCCATTCATTATCATCAACCAAAGCTGCTCCATCATCCTTATCTTTGATGATCATTCTCTTCTCAAACGTTCATAATCTACTTAATTTCAAGCTAAATAATAGAAACTATTCATTGTGGCGCATTCAATTTCTCTCCATTATATGAGTACAAGATCTTTTTTGACACATTAATGGAACTTGTTCTCTATTATCAACAACTCTTTTTGACTAATTGTAACATCCTTAAAGGTACATGAGTAAATTAAATTTATAATTTAATATTTATTATTAATTTTTTTTATTTAATAATGTTAATACGTAATCATTGTGACCATGTGATAAGAGGACACTTAAAAAAGGAGGGTGTGGGAGTGGGATAGGGAGAGGGAGAGGTGTGTGTTAAATGCTAACCATAAAGAAATAAACTATAAAACAAACCAATGATAGCATTTTGTTAGAATTGGATGAGATTTGATTAAAAATTAAAAATCTAGAGAATAAAAAGGTATTAAAATACTAAAAATTAAAAAATAAATATTGAAATTGCATGAAAAATAAAGATCTTGAGAAATAATTAATTTTAAAATTTCTTCATGAAGTTTGAGAGTTAATGGAATAGTTATTATGAGAAATAATTAATTTTAATAAAATTTTTCCTCAAACCCCTAAATTCTATGCATCAGTTAAGGGAGAGAATGCATCTATAGGGAAGGAATTGCAACTAGAGGAGACTTTATTTGTGACAAACCAAATTTATGTTTAGATGTGTCCATTGGTTTTTATTACATCATAATCAAAGCATATTTGGATTTTTTACGAATTGTTGATGTAGAATAGTTTATTGAGTTCTTGATAATATATATATATTATCAAGAACTAAGAACAAACGATTTGATGGTCTGATGGGTAGTTTAATTGGAGGTTAAGACTTAAGTCATAAGAGTAAAGATGGTGATCTAATCAATGCAAATAAATTTGTTAAACATTATAGAATATGTGAGAATAAATACAAACATGGTATAGTACAAGAAAAACTAATAAAATATAAGCATATATAATTTTAGAAAATGCAAAAAAAATGTTCTAAAAAGGGTGACAACTATTATGAAAATCAAGATAGGCATGTCATTTAATTGTATTACATATTTGTTTATTATTTGATTAGTTGTATATATATCTTTACAATTAACAATGATGAAAAATCATTGATTGAGCATTATTTGATTATATAGCCTATGTCACACCTTACCTATTACTTTAATAATTTCCAAAATAAATAATTATTATCAACTTAATTAGATAAACAAATAAAAAAATGAGAACATAACTAGACCTTTAAATAAGGAATGATGGTATTACATAAAATTTCTCTTTTTTTTATTTTTTTCCAATATAATTACTTTGCTTACTAATCCATTGAAATTGTAAAAACATTGGCTATAAGATTAAGTTATTTAAAAAGTATATTAAGTATTATATACATCCCAAAATTATACAAATATGTATCATCCAAAGTGTTTTGATAAATTGCCATTCATTCTTATTGTCACCCTGTTCTATCTTTCTCTATGGCTTAATGGCGTATTATAATGTATATTAAACAAATAAGAGTTATAAAATATAATAAATAAAATTTTAAAATATTTAAATATAGAAAAATTAATAAATAATATTAAAATTAAAAAAAAACATCACATCATGAGATCCATCACATGATATACTTAGTATGCATACGAACAAATCACTATTACTCTGATAAAATAAAAACACGTGTGTTTTGTTTGTGTGTGTGTGTGTGTGTATATATATATTCACCATTATATGTAAACATATATATGCACAAACATTTTTTCTTCATTCACATTATGGTTTATTTGTTTCACTTTTTTTCTTTTTTTAACTTTTTATACTATTATATCATTATTTTATTTCTCTTTTTTTATTTTTTATTTTTTTTCCTATTTTGTTATTTGTCATCTTGTCATCATCCAGGCCTCTAATCACAGCATATCATATCATATCATATTGTATCCACTTATTAAGATATTGTACAAAAGTGGTAATAATTAGGATCTTAACACATCCATCTTATATAGAGCACAAGTGATGGTTGAAGTATTATAAAGCAAAATTAAATTATGAAAAAATAATAATATATGCATAGAAATAAAACAATTTACATAATGTATCAAAAAATTGTGTTACCATTTCGAACAATGACAACATAAATTTATTATAGAAAAAATAGAGTTATAAAATAACAAAACAATAAAAATAGCTAAAAAAGAAGATGTATTCTTAAATTCTAATAATAGAGTATTTATAACCCCATGTAAAACAAAAAAAATTTAGCATCAAATAACATATATATTCAAATATGAAAAACATAAAATATAAAATAACATATATATTCAAATATATAAAAAATAAATATAATAATGCATCAAACTAACTAGGAATCAAAACATACCTATAAGTTGACATAAGATTGAGATAAGATTAAAGAAAAAATAATTTAATGAAAATTTTTTAGATGACTTGAGCTATCACATGTTTATCCTCAAACAAAATAGCCCCACTCATCAAATGCATGGCCTCTGGTAGAGATTTTTATTGCTTTTGGAGAGCACAACAAGAAGGTGCATACTAAGACTTCAAGTCCCCTTAGTTATTGTGACAATTATTTTGGACCCGGAGAACACTATTCTTGATTGCTTTAATAGATAATGGTTCCTCATAGCCATTCCTATCCAAGCAACCTATGGTTTGATCATTGGATTGAGATCCCTCTCCTTTGAATTGAACAAAGGTTAATTTGATGGTGTGATCAAGGATAATGTGAAGGATGGTGAAGGTGACTGATATCCAATGAACTTGTTCCTTAGACATGGTCGATGCCATTGAGAAGAACATTTATACTTTGTGTGCAGAGCCTCAAGGGGGATTTCTCGTTTCTATGGAGCAGGCCTAACATGCTTAATTATCTTTATAACTATGAAAAAGTTGCAGATTTGTGCTTCATTTCCTGTATGAAACGTATGATTTATGAAGATATAGTGACACCAATTGAGTAATAAATACAAATAAAATATGCTTCACTCTTGATGGTTTCTGAAACAGGCATGCTTTTAAGTTCAATGTATCAGCTTTATACGTTACAGGAGAATGAATAAAAGAAAATATGCATAGATTTGGATGATCTTAATTAAAAATAGACAAATATAACTTTTTAATAACATTTAATAACTATTTCAATTGTCTTACAATACTAATTATATAATTTAGTATTTCTCAAAAATTAACAAACATAACTTTTTAATAACATTTAATAATACTTTTTTAAGTTAAATTTTATTTATTAATTATCTTAATATTTAATAATAAATGCATTAAAGATAACCTAATTGAAGTCTGCCATGTGACAGGTCATGGGAATATCATGCCTCTGTTAAGCAATTCTAAACGAACTAATGTTACATCAATGATTGAGGCCTGTTCATTCCATCGTTTTCAGAAGCTGTTTTTGTTGAACAATTTGCAGCATGAAAGCTGTACTTAAAGGACCTGTCTATTTTAATGCTGTTGAAGGCCAGTATAAGCAAAACCAAAGATAATTTAAGTTAGTAAAAAAAGTTTACAGCCGAGTCAAAAGATATTGGAACAATGGACAGACCTTGAAAATTAAACGTGGGTTTGTAAATGGATTGGGTCCATTGGAATCAATAATTTAATCAAATGGCATAATAAGAATTGTTATTTAATCTTTTTTAAATAAAATTTTTATGCCAATTATTTAACAGTTTCATTCCTTCATATATGCTTCATAAGATTAAGATTATGAACATATTTTGTTAAATTGTGTTATAAAAATGGATAGGGAAGTGAATCTAGTTGAATTTTCCATCGAGTAAACGAATTTGAAAATAATATAATTAGTTAAATTTTTGAATTTATAGCCTTAAGAAAGCATTATCTCAGCCCCAGTCTGCACACAGTAACAGCTTTATGAATTGCCCAATTTTGGAAAGAAATGGTAAACTGGACCACGTTATTCTAATGCAGACATGTCACATTTCGTTGTCTTTTCACCTTGTTTTTATTATAATTTATCAGCAAATAATTGATCATTCGAGGACAAATAAGTAATCACCAAGAAAACAAAGCAGGCAGTGGTTTAGTAAAGATATACTAAAAATCAAATTGCGTACACAAGAAATCATCTTCCAAAAAAAAAAAAAAAAAACCCAATTTTCTTCTTCAGGAGTTTGGAAAATAACAATCATTGTATAAAGTTAGCAGTCATCTGATATCATCATGTTTTATTTCTTACAACACATGGATGATAACTGTTCTTTCGACAGCTAACTTTACTACATGCAAATTAACAACGGTTTTCCAAACCTAATTGAAAAAAAAAAAAAATGGGATACAAAATAAAAAGGCAAATGAAAATGGTCGTACAGGAAGGAAAGCAAACAGTTTGCACAAGAACGAGGTCTCTTTAACTTTGAATCCGATCTCCATCGACAAACAGTCCTCAAGCAGTTTTTGCTTTCTGCAAACCAAACAACGAAAAAAGAAAGCATCAGAATCGCAGTTTTTCTTGTATCACAAGTGTTTCAACAAAATTGTTAAATCAAAATTAAAAGCTAAAATAACATCCGATTTCTTGTATTTTTCTTTACACTTACATTCTTTTTTCACTCAAGCCAAACACAACATGGGGTTATCTTAGTAATATTGGTAACTAAAGACACACAGAAAGCAAATCATAGTACAAAATAGTATCATACCCTTTTCTCTTCTTCCATTTGGGCTTTAATGAAGGAATAAATGGCAACACCTGCGATTGCAATGCAAGTTCCAATTCCCGTTTGAGTTGAGATTTTGTTTCCTGTTAAGGATCACGAGAAGAAGCACCACTTTGAATGAAGTTTTTCTAACAATTCATGAAGCAGAAATGAAGCGAACGTTGGGTCGAGCATACCAAATACTATGATTGAGAAGCCAATAACAAAGACGCGTTTCAAGACGTTCCCAACTGCATGAGTGAGAGGGGCCACTCTCTCCAAAGTGTTCGTCGCAACCTATGTAATAGGAGAAATGGTTACCGTTGAAAATTCAAAATCAAGGCACAGAAAATAATAAAATTAAAAAGAAAAAATTGAAAGAAATTATATTTTTATTATATATTTAGATAATGTGAAAGAAAATCAGGGTTTGGTTTGCATTTAATTTTATTTAATGCTGTGAATTGTTGACGAAAATTTACAAGCTAATTTCATTGATAATCCAAGTTTGTAAATATACTGAGAACAAAAGGCAAAATTAAAATTGTGAACAACAAACTTCACTGCTCCTATTTTTCTCAAAACCAAACATAGTCTTAAATAATGTTCAAGTTTCCATATGAACAATAATCATGCCTATATGATGTTCATAGAATTCTTTTAGGCGAAGGCAGATTATAATCAACTTTCATAGTAATCCAATCACATGTGCGATAAGTATTTACTTTTAAGGGTCTTCTTGTTTTATGTCGAAGAGAAATGGTCGGTGTGTTTATCAAAAGAGGAAGGGGTGAAACAATTAGTCACATCGGTAAAGTGTGATGTCATTGGGGATGTCAATGACTAGGGGTTATTGATGATGGTGATACTGCCAATGATGAGCATATGACGTCAAGTGCTGAAGGGATTCATCGGGGATGGGAGAAATGATACTTTCATTTATGAAAATTAAAAAAGGAAATTTCTTTTTAGAATATTGTTTGGTTGACTATTAAGAAATAATGTTTCTTACAACATATTGTTTGAATGATGATGAGATACAAAATAAAAATGAAAAAACATGAGCATCACTCAAATGTTGATGTCCATGGTCACTATTAAGGTTCCCTAGTGATAATGGTATATTGAATATGATTTATGTGGCCGAAATCGTAAATAGGCCGAGGGAGAATGGCAATAAGAAGAGGTGACAATGATGGCTAACAATTGATGAGAAGTGGTTAGTCTTTTGTCCCTTGTCAGATGTTGTTGGTTAGTAATGGTGATGAACGTTTCTAATGATCCACGATATGTTGCATGTCATAGATGACTAGAACCAATGATTATTGTTTCTAGAGAAAGGCAGAGGCAATTATAAATTACCAATGGCAGTTGTCAACCACCATATATGGTAAGCAACAAGTAAATGAAGTAAATGAAGGAGAAGTGACACCTCTACTTTTGCTAGTGAGACCAAAGAAGACTTACTTCTTGGAATGTTACTTGATTGTTTATTGGGAATTGACACTATAAACTGTCAATTGATTGATTAGAAAGTGACATTCAAAATGAGAAAACTAGCATAACGTTTAGATCTCGATAAAAGCAATCACCTCCATGGAGTGATCAAGAAGAAATGATGGCATCTGATGATTGTTGGTAGCACCATACAGAGATCAGTGGTGCCTAAGGTAATTGGCTAGAGGAAATTGAGGTTATTGGGAACCATTTATTACTAAGCTAGCAACGTTCAGGTGTGATGAGTGACAGTTGGCCCTCATAAGGAGGATGGGATGGCCAATAGTGACTTCGATGATTTCAAAACTGAAGAAAAGTGAAACAAAAATAGATCATGTTTGCGAGGTGAAAAGGATTTTTTCCCCCCTACAGTGAACCAAAAACCAATAAGAGAAGACACATATCTCATTTCTCACTTCCCACTTCTTACGATCAAACAAATTTTATGGTGAAGCAAATGGACTCAAATAGAAACAGCCTTCTAGTTCTTTTGACCTTAGAACACTTGAAACAAGATATTCAGCACTATTGCCGCATAGAAGGAATAAATCAGAAGTTTAGCAAAATTTGTTTAACTTTCTACGCGTTGAAGCATGAGTGTAACATGGGAAATGACATTCTCAACGTTAATTTTTTTTTAGCATGTGTAATATGAGAGAATACCTGATTGTAAAGGTGATAAAACATGCCAACCCAGAACAAATCTGTGATGAACTTTGTTAAACCCACTTTGGTTATTGCATCACCGAAACCATGCTGAATCAATTGAGGTCCTTCAAACTGTAACTCAAACATAAAAGTTAAATGTTCATATAGGAGAAACAAACTGCTTCCAAAATCACTCCAACAGTTGTCAAAGTACCAAAATTCGAACGGAAGATGTGATTCAATTATTCAGAATGAGCGTCACATTTCCAAAAACAGGAAGGCAATTATAACTGAAATTGGCAATTTAATAAGTATACTACAAACTATAGTTCAAGAAATTTTTACCCATATCTTAGGATTGCAGTTATAGTACAAAGACTCTGATGATGCTTATATTGCAACGAAAACATGAAATGAATATGAAAATTATGTGAAGTCATATTACCCTAACTAAAAGAAACAAGAAAGCCATTTAATCCTTTTTTCTGATAAGCAAACAAGGGGTTACACCGTAGCAAGTAGAAGATTATAAAAATATTAAATCAAAAGTTTCACTCACCAAGATTGCAGGTGGAATGCACACAAATAGTGCAATAATTGAAATGTAAGCATACAAGTTCGTGCTGTCCATATCAGTCTGCACATATAAAAAGCTTTTAGCAGGTAAATCAGCAGAACCAGGAATATGAAACAAGATGTCACAGTCAGGGAGACACATGCCATTGCTTTCTTGGAGTAAATGCTTCTATACGTGAAGGAAATGTTGGATATCATGGCACTAATAAAGCCAGTCCAGTTGAATGACAACTCTGTCAAAGAAGCCATGGAGACACCTGCAAAGGAATTCAATAGTTGGTACAATATTTTAAGTCTATCATCCAATGGCCACAGTTTTTACAAAAAAACCAATATATGTAAGATTACCAATCACAACTGGTGCAAGAGACAACCACAACGTCAAGGGAATCTGCTGCCCAAGGATGAACTGTGAAGCTGCCGCATTGAAGAAAGGTTCCAAAGCTGAAATGTGAAAAACAAAGCATGAGACTTTGCAATCTCACTCCATTTCCTTGCATAAAAAAGTGGTTGTTACAGAAGAAAAGATGGCTCTAGTTTCATGATACCTTTGACTGTGTGGGTGAATGAGACTGCAACAGCAGCAAATGATACATTGCTCGTAACATGACCAATAGCATGGCAAATCCCAACAGGGACAAGTAGCTTCAAAATATTGGAGTCAATGGGCTACAAGAATTGACAATTCTAGTTAAAAACCAAGTGGAAAACTCCTTGGAAATGAAAATATATCGACCATTGCTTCTATGCAACTGTTAGGTGGGTATAGGTCTTAGCATGGCCTAGTAAGAACCAATCAATCACAACTCCTTAATGGCAAATGATGGACTAGAAGGACTAAAAGGTAAAAAAAAATGTGAAAGGTGGTGATGCAAATAGTCTCCTTTCCTAATATATTCTCCATTAATTGGATATATATTTTTAAGATGACCTCCTTTTGTTTTGGTATATTCTCCATCATTTGGAAATATGTTAGATGCAAATATATACCATGGTAGAGATAACCTTCTTTCTCATTATATTCTCTACTATTTAAAAATATATTAGCAAAAATATACAAAATAGCATTATTTTTCATTTATTTGTATTCACTTTAGGAAAACAATTTTATTGAATTAACACATTGATCACATAAACAATTATTTGAGACTGCAAGCCTAAACTAACAAATACTTACATTAAAAAAAAATTCTCTCAAACTGGTATATTCAAGAGCCAAAAAAGTTCTACTAAACACCATCCCTAATCTAAAAAGTTCCATAAAGCACTGCTCCTTGATCTTGATTGTTACTAAAGCCCTACCTAGATGTTCATAAAGCCTAATCTCTTGCCCTCCTTGCTAGTAACAATCCCTCCATTGTGCCTAAATCAATCCATGGATGGTCAACAATCACCCTTCACACCTATTATTAGCCTTATAATTCAACACTTGGATAGTCCTCTCAACCCCTAATCACTTCTAATATATCCACTCAAATTGCACTCAAACCTATCTTTTCTAAATATATATTATGGAAATTGTGATTCCAAATGCTGTCCATTGAATATAATCTACTTATGTTAATGACACTAAATATTGCATCCCTCCTATTATCATTACAAATCAAATCACTCAATTAATCCTGAATAACACAATCTAGGTTTGCCAAAGTAAACATATTTTAAACGTAATCAATGGCTCTCCCTCTCTTTGTTATCATAATTTCACTTATTGCCTAAGCCACCACCTCATACGAAGCATGCACAGGTATTGCAAATTCTTAAATGCCTAACCAATTCGAGGTTGAATCAAACAAATAAAGGGAAAATTGAAAAACATTGCCAACAACAATCAAAACATCACAAAATTTTATTATAAATCAAGAGCACAACAAATGGACTTGCCATTTTTGGAACACCAATGCAAAATGATTATCTCATTGACAAAATTCTAGTAAGGTCCCATCATGATATCAAAGAAATTGTGAGCTACAAACCCAAGGATTTTTTATATCATTTGACTAACTTCACAAGAAATTACTAATATTTGAAGCTATTTACAAGACCAAAAGTCTAGCATATTGAGTTTAGATACCACTGCCTATCTAACCAACTATAATAAAGTTTACAAACTGTTATATAACACTTGACTTTACTATAATCAAGGTATTGTTTGTTAAACCCTTAGTCCTCATACTATCAATTTGATGATAACAAACTATGTTATTCTTTTATTAATACTTTTTCTTAAGTATTTCAAATTATATATCTCAAAATTAAATAGATAAATTAATTGAAAAGTTTCGTCTTAACTCAAAAGTTTATTGGAGATATTTTGGTATAAATTGTAGTAAGCACTAACAGAAAATATAAAAATTAAACAAACAAAGAAAATATCATTTTGTAATCATCTCTATTGGTATTAGTATGTAAGACCTATAACAATTTATTTAAGATACTAAGAATACGATGACATTTTAAATGAATTAATTGCTTTTTTAAATCATCCTTTCACTCGTTTAGGATTATTTAAGGTATATATTTTATCTAAGTTTCTTAGTTTATAATATACCTTCAAATAAAACAAAATTGATAAGCTACATCACTCATCAAAGTTTAATAAAATAAAAATTAAAAAAGTATGAATTAATTATGAATTAGCAAAATTATACTAATTGTATAGTACAATATCCTTTTCATACAATACAATTAGTTCATATGTATGATTAGACAAAATATTTTAGTGAACGACTTGGAAATTTGTGTTACCATAAGTGCATTCGTAGAATACGATCGTATGTATTGTACAATATGATTCTCATCAAGCCAGAGAGTGAATTTTCCAAAGCTAAAGCCACAAGTAATGTATGATATGACATTATTATATCGAATAATACGATCAGGTTATGAGTATATAGCTCAGAGAAACAATAACTTTATATATTACGATTTTTGTCATCATATAGTACAAACGTTATAAAACTAAAGAGATATAAGTTCAGACTTAGTAAAGCGAAGGGTTATGTGCTTTGTAGAGTACAATGGTTCTTATTGTATAAGAACAATCATGTATTAATAAATAAAAAAAGATAATAAGGTAGTTTAAAAGATTGGACGATCAATTCATTTGTAAATATCATACAGTACAATCATTGGATTGGACAATATGATTAGAATAGGAAATGTAACAACTTGCTTAACAAAATCTTAAATTTATTATAATTGTTGGGGATTTTCTAGATCCATTAGAGAACTTGGTTATACTTAAATAACGGGGTCCAAAAATAATGTAAAGGCTAAGAATCTATTTCACAACTTTAAAAAGAAGTTTTACTTAAAAATTATATCCAACCTAAGGGAAAAATCAAGATTGAATCACTAAGGACTTTATTCTCACAGCCTTACTTCATGTTCATATTCACATTGAGCAATGTTGCATATAATGTTGAAGCTATTTTTGTAATGTTCCTTCTAGAGGGAATATTGAGCTAAAGTGTATATCTCTTCTACATTACTTTAATCTTGATTTAATATGCCTTTCGATTGAATTGTATTGTGTTATAGGATCTTGTAATTTGAGATTATTATATATCTATATTTATATATATAGGACCTTGTAATTCGCTCACTCCTATTCAAACTTCACATTCAACTTTCATACTCTCCAATGATCTATTGTGATAATATTGGCATTACTCAACTATGCTATAATAAAACCTTTCACTCATGAACAAAGCATATTGCTATTGACTTTCACTATATTTGTGATCTTGTCCAACTTGGAAATCTTCAAGTTGCATGTCTCATTTGTAGTTAACTTGCATATGCCTTCATTCAACCACTTCTATGAGCTTAGTTTATCACACTTTGAAACAAGATTAAATTTTTCTAAAAGAGTTCCATCTTGAGGGGACATGATAGAGACAAAATCTTCTCTTAGTATACTATATATCAATTAGAAATATACCATGTGCAACTATATGCAACAATAAAGATAACCTCATTTCGTAGTATATTATCCATCATTTGGAAATATATTGTGTATATACATACAATGATATATATAATCTCTATTTCTAATATATTCTCTTTAATTGAAAAAATATATATATAAATATAAATAATTAGTACCACTATTTTATTTATATTTAGTTTAGAAAAGTTATTATTGTTTTGATAAATATATTGATTAGATAAACTATTATTTGAAGTTATAAGACTAACCTAGTAGTTGCTCATAGAACAAAATTTCTCTTAAATTAGGATATTCTTTTATTTAACATGTGGCAAGATAGCTAGCACATTTGGGAGTTGGATTCTAGTGAGCACATGTGAGAGAGAATCTATACTAGAATTTATCTCCCACATGTGCTAGCTATCTTGCCACATGTTAACTAAAGGAACATCTTAATTTAAGAAAAATGTTTCTATATGAGCAATTGGCACATGGATGAGTTAGCTTGGCATGACATAGAAGCCTCCAATACTCTAAGGGCTAGGGTTACTTCTTTTGGGTAGAAGCAAAATCAAAACTTAAACAAAGACAAGGGGGAAAACAAAACATACCTAGCATTTCTTCATATATAAACTTCCATCTCATGCTTGGTGAGATAGTTTTTAACTCCTATATTGTTCCTCTATTTAAACTTGTTTAACAAAAAAAATTGTGATACCATCCATATATAGTTTTATCATTAAAATAATTTTTTCATTTGAACTAGTTTTATAGTCTTTTAATACTACATTAATCTATTCATATTATTGAATTGGAAGCACTATCATTATTTATATCAATCTTTGATTAAGAAAATAAAAATTATTTTGTTTTATAATTGTTAACCTCAATCAATAGCTAATAAAAAAATGAACTATGACTTACCTAAGCAAGCTTTTAATTATCTCTACTTCAAGCTCAAAAAAACTAACATTCTAAAGTTTCATTTTGAGAAATATGAAACAAAAGTTCAACTCACTTGTAACAAAACATCGAAAACTAACATTAACATTATCGACACCCATTTTCCAAAGTACATTGCCTTTTACTAGTTGCACAATGCTACTTTTCTTCTTATTTTGTATAACTTAATGGTCTAAAATGTATTGTTGGATAGAAAAAAGTTCAGTCTATAATTTGTTTATTTGGTTTAATGCTCATGGTAACAAAGATTCCAAAACTCTATTAATTATATATATCCTTTTTTGTTTCATTTATCATATTAACAAAGAAACTCGATGATACACTAACACCCCACTTTCTATATAAATGATTACAAAAGATTCTAAAAGTAAAAAAAATTATTTTAAAAAAATATTTTAATAGAATTCTCTAGAATCCTAATTCAATAAAATTATTTAGAATTATGGAGAGATAAAAAAGAGATGAAATACTCTATAAAGATGTATCCCTCTCATAATTCTTTCAAATATTATTGAGTTACAATTAAATCCTTTCTTCTCTTTCAAACTCTTGCCTTTGATTTCCAAACACTCTTCTATTCCCAAAGCTTTCGTTGATCTTTTAAAATTATTCAACAGTGGTATCAAAGCTTCACATAACAACGAGCATTCAATTCCAAGCTAGCCTTGTTTCCTTCACACTTATGGAAGGCTCTATCACCTCAACTTCAACTATGGTCGGCTCTGCCCCCTCAACGTCAGCTCTGGTCAGCTCTGTCACCTCTATTCAAAATATGACTAGCTCTATTGCCTTCATGCATTCTATTGTTCCAATTTTTTATGGAGAAAATTATGATTTTTTGAAGATCAAAATTCAAACTATGCTTCGATTGAATAGGTTTTGGACAACAATAGTGTCTGTAGGATTTATAGAACCATTAGCTGAAAGCCAACTCTTTCCCCAAGAAATGGAAATGCTTGAAGCCCATCAAACCAAGGATGCAAGGGCACTATGTATTATCGAGCAAGCAGTAACTATGAATATAGTCTTATGGGTGCAATTAAGGCCAAGGAAGCATGAAAAAATTTTACAAAGAGAATTTGAAGGCAATGCCAAGGTAAGAGTATCAAAGTCCAATCTCTTTGTAAAGAATTAGAAAAATTATAAATGAAAGAAAGAGAACCAATAAAAGAGTATTTTTCAAAAGTAATGAAAATAGTTAACAAAATAAAGACATAAGAAAAAAATATAAGTGATCAAATGATCATGAAAAACTTCTAATCAATCTATCAAAGAAATATAATTATATTAGTATAGTAATAGAAGAATCAAAAAAATTGACAAGCTAATAATTCAAAAATTACATTGATCTTTCTTATATCATAAGCAAAAGAGTTGATGCACTCAAATAAGTTAATTGAAAATATATTTTAAACAAAATTAAATTTTTGGATTCCAAAAAATTTTAAGAAATAGTAAACTAAAATTTTTCAATCTAAAGAATCTAAAGATATGATATAAAGAAAGGATGATATCAAAAGAATAATACAAGAAAAAAAATCTATTATATCCTAAAGTTTTATGCAAGATTTGCAAAGAGAAAACTTATAATACAATTGAGTACAAATGGAAAGGAAACCTCGATGTTACTCTTGCAAAACATTTGGGCACATAAAAAAGAATTGAAGATTAAAAGATAATTGTAATCAAGCAAATTTTACAAAAGAAAAAATATATATATATTTTATAGATGTCAAAATGCATCAAAAAAATATTTGATATCTTAATAGTGGTTATAATAATCATATGATAAGAAACAAGAGTACTTTTTAGATATTGATATTTCTATATTAAAAGTTAAACTATAAAATAGAGTACTAGCAAAAGTAAAAGAAAAATTGACAATTGCAATTGAAACAAAGAAATAAATAAAATAATAAAGAATTTTTACTAATACTAGAATTAGAATAAAATCTATTAAGCAGTGGACAATTCATTCAAAATGAATAATAACTTTTGAAAATGAGGCTTGCATGATTTTTGTTTAAAGAAATCAAATAATTACAAAAGTTAAGAAGAAAAGAAATAGAAAATTTTCTCCTAAGCCAAATATTCCTTCTTATTGTGCATTAAAAGTAGAAAATGTGAAAAAAAAAAAAAGTATGATTATGACAAAAGATTTTGTTATCTTAATTTTTTTGATTTAAAATTATTAAGAGGCAAAAAAATGGTTAAACGACTCCCAAAACTTTTTTTAAATATGTACACTAGTGAATAATGAATGATAGGAAAACAACATCAAAAGTCGAGCTAAGATACCATTATATAAGAGAAAAAATAAAAATTTCTTCATTTAATAGAAACATACTTCATCTTATTTATTAATGATTATATAAGAATGACTTGGGTATATTTTATAAAAAAAATAAAAGCTTTTGAAACATATAAGAAATTGAAAGCTTTTGTCAAAAAATAAAATAAGTATGATCTTAAAATTTTAAGAAATGATCCTGTAGTAGAGTAACCCTCATAGCATTTGCTAAGTATCATAAGAATAAAGCAATATATAGATAACTTATAATAGATATAGCCTATTACAAAATGGCAAATTAGAAAGAAAAAATAAAACAATAATAGAGATGACAAAGGCAATCATAAAGGGAAAAGTTCTACCAAATGAATTTTGAATTGAAATTGCTAACACAATAATCTATATCCTTAATAGATGCCCAACTAAATAATAAAATGAAGAACTCCTTTTTGAAGCTTGGATAAGATAGGAGCCAACAATTAGTTATTTCAAAATTTTTTGGTGCATTTGTTTCTCTCATATTCCAAATTAAAGAAAGAAAAAAGTAAATAACAAAAGTGAAAAATGCATCTTTGTTAGTAAGGGATTAGGAAAAATACAAGTATAAAAGGATATTGACTTTATAACCTTCACACAAAAAGGTTATTGATTGGTGAACATTTAATATTTATCAAACAAATACTTGTAAATAGAGAAAAGAAAATTTCATAAAAGTCTAATCATTATACAATAACTATCAAGAAGAGTTGGCAAGCTTAAGCTCAATCTCAAATGAAGAATCATCCTCATCAAAATCTCCTCTTAGAAGAGTAAATTCTTTAATAGAAATATTTGAAACATGAAATTTTGCTTAATAGAGTCAAAGAATTTTGAAATAGTAAAACAATAAGAGTGGGTTAAAATAATGGAAGAAAAAAATTCAAATAATAAAAAAAGATCATACATTAAAATTTGTTGATCAGTCAAAAAATAGAGCGATTATTAAGGTAAAATAGTTATAAAAGATCAAGAAAAAATTGAAAGGATTAATATAAAAGCATAAAGTTAGAATTGTTGCAAAATTATTTATGCAACAGCAAGGAATTAGTTATTAAACTTTTGCGATAGCTGCAAGGCTTGAGATTATAAGAACTTTAATAACTCTAATAGCACAAAATAAGTAAATATATATTAACTAGATATAAAATCAACATTCTTAAATGATAGTTTAAAAGAGAATAACTATATTAAAAAACTATAAGGATTCAAAATTATAGAAGAAGAAAGCAAAATCTATAAGCTAAAGAAAGCTTTATATAGGCTTAAATAAATCATTTTTGCTAGATATAACAAGATAAATAAATACCTTATCAAATCAAGATTCACAAGGAGTAAGAGTGAAGCAACTTTTTATACAATTAAGAAAGAAAAGATATACTTATATTTTTGTATATATTAATAATTTGATTCATATGGGAAGTAATAAAGACATTTAAAAACTTCAGAAATAACAAAAAAAATATAAAACAAGTGACTTGAGACTATTTTTTAGATTGTAAAAGTTAATCAAATAAGATAAAAAATATTTATCAGTCATGCAAATATATTGAAAATATTTTTTTAAAAGATATAACAAGCATGATTGCAAAACTATGTTAAGATATTTGATGAAAAATGAGAAGTTCAATAAAGAAGATCAAGCTAACAAAGTAGATACTTCACTTTATCTAGCTCAAGTTGAAAACCTTTCTTATCTTATATTTATAAGGCCTAATATCACGTTTGTAGATCCAAATCAGCTCTATTATAATACAAAAAGAGTATTTAGTTATTTATAAGGTACACTTGAATATGGTATATGATATATGAGAGATGATAATTTAAGACTAATTAGTTATATAGATAGTGATTGTGTTTGATGATTATAAAAGCACATACAGCTATGGTTTTTTACTCGACTCTAGAAGTTGCCCTTATCGCAATAAGAAGCAAGAATATGTGACTTTATCATCAAGAGAAACAGAGTATAAAATAACAACAAAAACAATTTCATAGACAATATGACTAAGAAGAGTTTTAGAAGATGCTTAGGAACAACAAGAAGAAGCTACAAGAATATCTTGTGACAATAAGTCAATAAATGCAATGAGCAATAACTAAATAAATCATGAAAGAACAACACATGTTGCTATCAGATATCATATTGTTGGAGAAGCAATGAAAACACTACATGAAACTTCAACACATAAAATTAGAAGAGCAACTTGCTGATAAATTGCACCTTCGTGGCACTGGCAATACAAACGTTCATTCTGGTTTAGCTCGACGCTAGGGGGCATGGCACCTCCCAATAGCGTGCACATGAAAACCCGTTGAAGCTAAGGGTGTAACACATATTCAGGTTCATACCCATGAGTTTCAATGCATCTTGTAGTACTTATCAACGAAGTTTTATCAATTAGTATTATATAGAACAAATCCATTATAAAAACAAATACAATTAGATCAGTTCTATGTAGACAAACTTTAATTTTTTATCCATGTATAATCTTTTAAGGATCATGGCACCCTTTTCTAACAAATAAGACACTTCAAAAAGGAAGAAAATAGCCAATATATATTAAAATTGGATCTTGCAACGCCCGTGCCAAACAACTTTAAGCCCATACTGTAAATCCAATATGGGACAAAACACACGATATTTCAATGCATGGGTAGAGCCGGGAGCCGGAGCCGGCTTCGAAGCAAAATAACCATGGCTTTAGGCAAACTCTAGTCTATAAAAAAAATTTAGTGCGTTTGATTCCATAAAATGTAAAACTTTTGTACACTGGAGGCAGAAATTGATTATTGAGTGATTTCCCAAAAGCTCCCTTTATTTTTAGTTAGAGTAATATAAGAACATTAGTCTTACATCTAAAATAAAGAAAATGTTTCTGTTCTATCTACGTTAAAATTGCATCTCGTATTGTCTAGATGAATTTTAAGACAAAACTGTGAAGCCAATTCGGCACAAAGTGATCAAAAACACTTGGGTAGGCTCGCGACAAAAGAGAGGCTTTGAAGAATAGTCGGAGCTTTGGACAAAATTTTCACAAGAATGCAATTTAGTTCATTGCATGAAGGCAGCGAAAGGGAGCACGCAATACAGCTCGAGCGGCACAACTTACAGCGCGCTTGGGTAGTCCGACCGCCCAGCTCACCAGACAATACACGACGCCCACAAAGAGATGTACCACGGATACAAAGCTGCGAAGCGTAGCACACCAAATAGCCAACAATCAAAAGTTATTTCAAACACGAAAAGTTAAAAGATAACACGAGAATACTTACTACGGATAAGGAAAGTAGTTGTAGATCTTTTTATTGAGTATGTTGAATATCACGTTTAGGAAATACCTATAATGGCAAACATAGTAATTAGTAAGAAACACGGGTGTATTATGTCAATTCGATCAACTTGACCGGACAAACGCATTACGTACCAGAGGAAGAAGAAGGAGCCGGTGATGAGCGCTGAGTACTTAACTGTCAAGGACACCGGCGCATCACTGCGAAGAAACATCCCAATGGCGTAAAACGTAGCACTTAGTTTTTTTCTTTAAAATTAAAATTAAAATTAAGAAGGCTGACAGAGAGGCGGTTAGGAATCGCGTCCTTCACGGACGAGACGGACCTCACCCGACGGAATCGCTGGCTTCAGCCGGAGACGAGGCTGACGCGCCGCTCGGGGGGAGAAGGATGCGACTTCCTGCGACAACGATTTTAGCCGGCAGGAGTGGGGAAGTACGGTCGAGGACGAGAGCAGGACGGAGCTGCCTTCCGCAGATGAGATGGCCGCCGTTGCCGACTGCCCGGCAGGGGTGTGAGGCTTGTGGCGGCGAGAAAGGTGATCGCCGGAGGATTAGGCCCGAGATTCCGCTTATGTTGCTTGAAATGGATCCCGCCGACGCCATTACAAGATTCGGGAGAGATTAAGAGCGTGCAACAGGGAGAGGGCAGGGGTTTTAATTGTATTTGGGCCGGGGATATTATTTGTGTGGAGGAGATGAGGATAGCAATTGCGCCCCTTTTTGAAATTTCAAGAGTAATGCCTTGCTTTTTTGGCGAATTATTTTAAAATTTATTCCTTATTAAATTATATTAATAAAGAGAATTAAAAAACTTAATTATGCAATAAGAGCTTCATTATTTTGGTGGTGATCTAAGAATGTTAATGTGAGGAACCTTATTACACTCAAATATATTAAGTTCAAATACATTTAATTGACACTTAACTTTTAATTTCTATCTTAAAATATCCTCAAAAAAGATTCTCAAATATTTTTATTCATTTAACTTTTTTTTAATAAAATTGATAATCCCCAATATTCATCAAATAGTTTCACAAATAGTCATTGAAATAATTTAAAACTAGTAAAACTAAAAATTGTGAGTTTTAATTTCAAAACAAATTAATAACAAAATAATTAGTTCACATCACTAATCTTTTTATCTAAACATAGATGATATGAGACAAGAAGTATGAAATCCATTGTAATTTGTATTATTAATATAACTTTTGTGACTATCATGAATTATTTTTTAAGATTACATACATTTGAAAATATCTTTCAAGATTTAAATAAGATACAATAAGCACTAAGTTTGTTAGAATTTAGAAATTAGAATTATGGATCATTTATGCACAACTATCTCATTTAAGTTTATGAACAAAAGCAAATGTTAATTTGAACTTTTTGTGATCCTTAACCAACCAAAAATAAAATATGCACAGATATTAATTTGTAATCTAGAAAAGATAAACGTTATTAATCTTATCTCTTTCATTATTTTATCTCTTTCAACCAAAAATGTACGATTCTTATTTTTTCAACTAAACTTTATTTCTTATCGATTATAAAATTTTATAGCTTGTTTTTAAACTTAATCATTGTTTTTCAAAATGCTTTCAATATTTTTGAATTATCATCTTTAAAGTGTCTTCTCATATGTTTCAAATATAAAAATCATAAAATTATTCATTAAAAGAACCTTTTTTTAAGTCAAGCTTAATATAATAGTTGTTTAATATATCTATTATCAAAAAGTTTAATTTATTTTATCTATAAAAATAAACTACTTAATAAGTGCCTACTATGCTATTTAAAGTAATATTAAATAAAATTAAACATAAAAAGATTATACAATAATCACACCCAGTCTTTTGTTACTAAATCGTTTTTTTATTATTTTTTTTTAAATCTTGAGTATAACAAAGTCTATGCACTACTCAAATCTTTTACTCTTATACTTAACATTAAATATGGAAATCATGATCTCCTAATTTGATTATTAGGTTTTTAATGTATCACCTAAAATGGATTATGTCTTTTAATATTTAATCACTCAACTAATGCTAAATTAGTTCAATCTAGGTAAGGAAACCCACCATCCATATTGGCATATACACTACACCAAAGTAACTTGTAAATCCATAAGATCATTCATACATTACAATTGAAAGATAATTCACTAGTGTACAATCTAGCATATAAAATAATATTAAAGATATTAATGTACAAGTTTACGAGAAGGAAGAAGAAGAAGAAAAAAAAAAAAAAAAAAAAAAAAAAACCAGGAGATCAAAACGTGCAAATAACTGAAACCGAGGCAACCTTGGTTGCCCGATCCGGACTCGGTTGGAGAGAGGAGCATCGCGGCGGAGAACTGCAGATCTCTCTACTGGGACTGACGAAGCATGAGCTCGTCGAGAGCGCCAAAAGAAAGTTTCCTCTTGATCGAGCTCAACATCGTGGCCAGCAGGTCGGGCTGCTGCTGTGCCCCGAGGTACCATCCGCCGTGAACAAGCTCGGAGCTATCCCCGGCGCTCTCTGCGTCCGAGGCCGACGACCCGAGGAGGTAACCTATAAGCTGACCGTCGCTGTATTCTGGAAGACTGCCAGTATCCTTTCCGGCAAGCTGGTGCGTTTCGGGCAGCTGAGTTCTTCCGAAGACGGAAGGCGCCGCCGCCATCTGTTTCTCATCGGGTTCTGGAAGGTAGCCTCCCTTCTGCCGCACTCGGCAGAGAACCCAGTCATCCAGCTGTTCACCCAGAAAACATAAGTGCAGCTTTTTTCGAAATGCAAAGAGGAATCTATGCAGTGAGATCAGATTGGAGTTGATAAAGGGGAGAAGTATTACTCGCATGGTGGCCTTCGTCTTGTGGGGAACGGGGGCAGTAGATTCGAGGAGCCGGTACTCGTGCATAACCCAATCAGTCTTGATGCCTTTGGGTGGCCGACCCTTGTAGAACACAAGAGCTTTTTTCACCCCGAGGCACTGGCTGCCGGCGGCTGCAAGGATGGGCTTGTCGGTACCAGTTGCTTTCCAATAGCCGCATGCTGCTGCCCTGTTGGGCCGGATTCCATTGGGGTACTTTCGATCCCTTGGGCTGAAGAAGAACCATTCTCTCTCCACAAAGAAGGCTTTATCTATACGACAAAATTTCCAGAGATTGCATTGGCATTTTAATTCTAAAATCCACAACTTCAAGGTTGTTGTATCATCAAAACTCAACTTTGAAGTGATGTACTTTCAATTCAGATTACTCAGTTACCAGGAAGATCCCAGGGATTGAACTTGTACAGGTCGATATCTGCTATGATGGAAGAAGCTGGGGGAAGGGTGGAAGTGACCTTCTTCATCAGGTAATGGATGATAAGTTCTTGATCCGTGGGGTGGAAGCGGAAGCCAGGTGGGAACTGAGAGCCAGGTAGGACGGTGCCGCCATCCATGTTGTAGCCAAAAGCTAATCAACTGAGCTTGGCTTATTGGGGAACAGGAAGGAAGGAGAAGAAAAAGAAAGAACTTTGTGGAGCTTTTAGGGGTGCAAATGAAGGTCAAACATTACACATAACAGAATGTTGGCAGGAGACATGGCAGGCTAAAATTTTTGTTAACTGAGCTCAATATTTGTTCAACATGATGGGTCCAACAAGTTCTAAGGCCTTTAAAATCAGCTACTGGGAAATGTTGAACTGATCATTAACAACTACTTCAAGACGGACAAAGTGAAAGGTTCTGTTTAGCACAACAATGGTGTATGCCATTAGCACAAAATCTCCACTAAAACAAGACGATAAAACAAACTTTAATAAAAATATTAATTGTTTTTTGCATTCAACAATCTTCACAGCAGCACAACCATCAGGAGCGTAACATTTGTAGCATTGTAAGACATCATGTGAGGCAATTTTTTAAAATTTTTGGGTCCATAGCAAGATAAGACATTTGATCTATTTTCTCAATAAACATTTTATTGTGAAATTTTTTGACAAATTCAATAGAAAATGTTGCATTCTAGTTGTAGATCTTTCTATTCATTTTAGCTTGACTCATTGATCACCTTTGTTTTCTGTGATATGCATTTATTGCATATGAAATATTGATACAAAAAAAAGCTCAAACCACCATCATAGGATTAGGAGTTAAGATGAAACATAATCATCACATGTAATTTATGAAAATATTTTGAGTAATATTATTTATAAAGTAATTATAATATATAGTAATATTCAATGCTATATCAATTATTTCATATCATATACATTCACATGCATATTGTGAATTATTAGCTCTCTTTTTATTTAATCAAAACTAGCTAAAGAGCCAATTTTTCTTGTAATTCAAATTTACCATACGATGATCATATCACGTCACCCTCATTTTCCTTGGGTGGCAAAATGGGTTTAACTCCATTTTGGCAATTCCTTTGTTTTTAGGAATCTATGCTCTATCTTTTATCTATTTAGATGGACATACAACAATTCTTTATAGTGCTTTCATTATTCATGCTTTATAGTTCATGTTTGTGCTTTAAGCTCTTTTGTTCTTGATATGGCTTCCTTGTTTTTTTTTCTTTTCACGTAAAGTTTATATAGCTTGTCCTTTTATAAAAGGCACACTTGACTACTATTGCTTTTCATATGCGATCTTCAACAATTAGCATTTTATATTTATGCACCTATTACATATTTGTCATTTGTGCACTTTAATAATACATTACTTGCATTTAATTTAGAATAATATTCCATGATCAATCATAACACACATAACTATTCTTATAAGTCATAAATCATCCTCAAGTGCTAATACAATCAAATTAGCATTCATCTCTCAATGCATAATGATCATTAAAATCTAATATATCATAATATCATATCATATATAATAAATCTATTATTATTGTAGTACCAATACATCAAACATATGTGCATTTTGACAAGTTCCACTTGCCTAATATCAAAAGGTTTTGAATTCATTGTCTTTTTTCTTACAAGCATAGTACATACATTACATTTCTTTTATGCATTGAATGCACATGTTCTATTATGTTAGTTGTATTTTTTGAGCCTCATTGGACCCATAGAAGAAAGATTTCTTGGTCTAATAGGACCATCCATTTACCCATTATATTGTTCAATGTGTATTTGATAGATTATTTCACAAATTTAGCTCTTTCTTAAGCTTTGTTTACAAATCCTTCTCCTTTGTTTCTTTCCTACATGCTGGAAGGTATAAGGAGCTCAAAGTTTATCTAATTTAGTTTTTCACCCTATTTTTTCAATTAAGAAATTTATATTAAAGCAATTAAAATATCTTATAAATAACAATTATATAAGGTCTCCTTGTATTTATCACACCAAACAACTTCTAAAATATGCAAACTAATTTTAAATCAAACTATTCATTGAGCTTTATATATCTATGTAAACCTTCAATTTTTTTAGTATCATGTAGCATCATCAACAGCTTTCATTTCTACATACCCATTTGATTAAAAATATTATTACTTCATTCAATAGGTTTATAAGTTCCATTTATGATTAAACCACATGCAAATCTAGGTAAATTACTATTATTGGGTCCAACATAATCTAATATGCTCAATTTAGTATGTACTATACATTGATATTAACATATTATATGCTTTTCTTGGGTTTACACTTAACATTATGTACCATCCATCAATTTTAACTTGATTTATCTTATGCTAATGTTAATGTATCATTCATTTTTCTTGGTTTTTCTCCTTGTAGCTAGGCATACTATGCATCGAAGTAGACATATGTGGATTAGACACTCATATATTGTACATTTTTTTATGTATCAAACATTATCCCCAGGTTCCTTTGTTTTTCCCAATCGATGTCACGTATGGTATATAGGTTGTAAAATACCATATGTGAAGGTCATTTTAACTTCATGTTTTAGACTTTATTTTTGAGATGATTTCAACATATTTTGATTTATGTCTCTAGCTAAGGCAAATATTGTATGTTCTTCATACATCATTAAAATAATATGTGCAATGAATTATGTGTGTTTCCTTTTATGATCATCTACCCATCTTACATAGCTTAAGATGTTAATTATTCCTATGTTGTTTTGTCTTATGTTAAGTAACATACCCACATAATTCTCCAAATTATTACCCTCTATTTGTCCATGTTTTTATGATAGATATCTAACTCACTCTAATTGATAAGTTTTATTATGAAAAATATCTAACCCACTCTAATTGTTAATTTTCGTAATGGCAAGTATCTAACTTCCTCTAATACCACCTTATGATGTGCATGACATCACTATATGATTTGTCTACCTTGGTTTTGAAAACCATTTTTTATATACTATGCTAAGAAAAAAAAATTAAAACCACCATTTTAAAGTTTTACATTTAAATATCCAAACCACCTTTTACAACATTTGCAAATGAAATATTAACTTATGATTATTGGTCTTCATTGTTGTAACAACATTATTACATTACCAAAACAAAATCTTAATACATTAAGCTTCTAAATAAAGACCAAAGTAAAAGAGGTATTACATTCCATCTCCACTCAATGTTCCTTTGAAATTCCATGATGCACATCCATGTTATTTGAAAAAAAATATGTAGAAATAAGTTAAGCAAACCATCATAGGTCATGTCATATGTAAAACATATGTTGGATCTATCACAACTCTGTGAAAAAAATATAAATATAAACATGATAAGTGAATCAAAATATAAGATATTGTGTTAGAAGTATCATTTGTGTGCCATATTTTCTTTTTCATTACAAAGGTCCCTTGGCCATTTTTTAAATCGTAGTTTTTCATATATCATTGCAATTGGTCCCTTTTGACCATTCCTAGCTTTTTAGTGGCCATTTAACCATTTATTGTTCTAGAAGTATCCTAAATTTTTAGCTTTTTGAACTGTTGTTCTAAAGATCTTGGTTTTTATCTCTAAAACATTTGGCTAGTCAAATTAATACTTAAAGACTGAGACATCTTTAGGAGCTCTACTTAACTCTATCATACCTTCTCTAGAATCCATTACCTATTCTTGTTCCCTTCGGACTTTTGATGCAATTGCCCTATTTCAATAAGATTGTCATTTTCTTAGGTAATTAACATTTATAAAATTTCATAATGTGGTTTGACAAACTTTGTTTGTTCTTTTGAAATTTTTTAAGACAATCTTATTGTTCTAATAAATTTTATAATATTTTTATTGTCTTTATTTGATTCCTTTACTGACATGAATTTCATCCACAAGAATACACCTTAAAGGCTAATCCTTACACATGCCTTGTAGAATTTCATAGAGTCAATTTTTTCCCTTTCCTACCTTGCACTGCTTTAGCAACTTCTCCTTTTTGAAATCCATATAGCTCTTCATTTTTCCCAAAAATTCTCTAAATCCTTCCAAAGGATATTTCTTTTTTCTTAAATCCTTTCCCATGAATAGTTGCACTCTGTCATGTGTAAAGAGGCATGTGTATCCAACCTTGAATGCACAAGTTGGCTTGGATTTTAGGAGATAAAAATAAAGTTTTCTTAAATTTCCTCCCTAAGAATTAAGGAAAAAAAAATAAGAAATTACTTTAAAATTTTAATTAAAACCTTAATCCCTTGGCAAGCATTTTTTTGAAGCAAACTTCCCAAATATTCATAAATGATTTTTCAAATAATCTATTCTATGAACCTTGCATGTCATATACATTTTATAGGTTTTTTAGTTCAATTGATATTTTTAATATTTTATTTTAAATAATATGGAATTATTAAAATATTATTATTACTTTTTCCTAAGTATAATCTCAAAATATTTTTTTTATAAAATTTGTACTTATAAGTTTGTAAAAGTTCATATATTAATATGTGAGGTTCATCTCTTTTAGGAGTTGTATTCTTCTATTTAGCTAATTTATCATTTTTTTAATCAAATTTAAATAATTCAAAAAATATATAAATAATATAAAATAACAATATGAGGATATCTCAAAGATACAAATTTCAACAAGTAAAGTATAGATTATAAATCTTAAGGTATTAATTTTTAAAATATGACCTTGAATCGATCATAAATTAGAGGGTTAATGCTATAAAAACATATTATTATTTTAAATTATATTATTTTAGAGAAATAATATTAAAATAACAAATAATATTAAAAAAATATAAAAATGAATAATTTTGTTGAATTAGGCATGTCTAAAATATAAAATGAGGCATTGAAATCATAGAAAAAGTATTAAGTTGATATTTATATGATTTTAGAAAAACATGTTATTAAATATACTATGTAACGTCATAAAATTACGAAACTTTTATGGCTTGTAAAGTTTGACATGTAGATTATTTTAAAGATAGTTATCAAAAATTTTTAAAAACATTTGAATAGAACATATAAAAATTTTGATTAGGCTTAAAATTATAATTAAAATATTAATAAATGTTTTTTGCCTTATCTAGAAATTTAAATGACAACAAAATAAGTAGGGAAAGAATAGGAAATGCTAGAAAGAAAAAGAAAATTATTAGGAATTTGTATGATTAAAGAGGAGGAAATGGTTGAAAACATTTTATATTAAATAGTTTTAGTAGTTTTGAGATAAGGAAGAGTTGGAAGGGGATGAGATGATCAAGAAATTATAAAACATATGTTTTGTAGTATATTGAGGGAAATTTTTGTAGAAATTATTGAGGTTGCCATGCTATTATAAGAGTAATTTAAGAGGAAGAGGTGCTGCTATTAGATAAGAATAAAAAGAAAAATAGATTTAGAAATTTTCTTGAGCTACTATGAGAAAGAGAAGAGTCATAGCTTTGGGAAGAAAATTAGAAAAGGAAAGAGCTCAAGAAGTTGATAATAAGCTAGCAATCAATCAATTTTTTTTGTTGTGGTCTCCAAAAAAAGAAACTAAGATAAGAAATCAATTGAGTTCTTAATGAATTTTATTGACATTTTGCTTGGATTAATAACAAATTCAATGCTAATGAAAAAGGGGCTCGATCATCTCATAAAAAGATGATGATGGAACCTAAAATTAGGATTTGGCTTGAAACCCTCTCTCTTTTTCTTTCTCTCTCTCTTTCTGTTTTCTCTAGCCAACCTAACAATGTGAAGGAAAGAAAGAAAATATGTAGTTGTCCCAACTAACCAAAAGCCATGAAGAAAATTTTAATTTAGTATTGAAGGTAAGTTGGTGGGAAAGAAGAAAATTAGCTTTTAAGTATTTTATATATTATAAAAATAATTATATATATAATATTTTTATTTTTAAAATTCATAATAATTTCAAAAGAATTTCAATTGAAATGAAACAAGCATAGCTAGACCTTGCTCAATGAGTTCTATTAAAAAATATAATTATTTTAAGATTTAAAATGTTTACTCTATAGCACATTTTATGATGGATGTTACAAAAATTGTTATTTTGTTTTTCAAATCACATTCTTATTTCAAAACTATCAAAACTCACGTATAAGATAATTTATATCATAAATTTCATATTAACATTATCACAATAGATCAAGTTTTAAGATATTATAGTTACAATATAAGTTTTTAGTTGCATGAAAATATCTTAAGTGGAATAGAAGGAAAAGAAAAGTAGGTTGTGAGTAATTATCAAAGATGAAAAATATGTTAAACAATGATGAAAAAAAAGAGATGTAACACTTACCAAATGGATTTGCAATACTTATCAAAAAATTGCACAAGGGAAATCAAGGCTACCAAGATTATCCACACTTAAGCCATTAAGAAAAAGCATAAAGGTAATAATTTAGACCATTAAATGATATATTTTCATTCAAGATTTTGAGGGTTAATATATGTACTTCTCCATTATAACCACTAATAGCTAATATTTTTCACTACATAAAGTTTTATAAAATATTTGTGTATTATCACCTACTTTTCTAAAATACATAACCACTAATATTATTTTACTTTAAAGTAAAGCATCTAGAATGTCTATTTAAGATTTTAAAGTTTTAGTCATAATTCTTATAGTTGATTTGAAATGAACTTTATTAGTTGGCCTTAAATTAATTTATATAAGTTTTTATTTTATGCGATTTAATAATAACCTAAAACATTAATTTGATTGATCCATATTTCAAACATTGTAATAGGTCATATAGTTATCAAGTTAAAATGTTATCAATTAGTGCTTTATTAATAAAGGTGAAAAAAAAAGAAAAAAAAAGTGAAAAAATAGAGTGAAAGTAACAAAACTGGAACCATTTATATTGAGTGAAGAATCCACCATCTATTAGAAGACAATCATTGATAACAAGAGAATGCAAAACCTATTAGAAAATAATCATTGCAATAAGGGAATAAAAAAACAACAAGAAAGAGGAAGATTTACAAAATAATCATTAGTTAGGCTTAAAACTTAAGAGATCAAATGTGAGTTTTTTAAGAGTTTATATAAAACATTTCTTAACAATTGATGCTTTCAACTACTATAAAAAGTTTACATATACAACAATTGCAATCATTATAAAAGTCATATTTTTATAACATTTACTAATCAACTATTATAAAAAATTTATCATATATGATAATTAATTTCTTTATAACTCCTAAACTATTCATTACTTATATACTAAATTCTTCCCAAAACCAAACCCCATTTTCATTGTTCCAAAATTTGCTACCAAATTTTTCTTCACTCTTTATCAAAAAGCCAACCAACTTCATTTGGTCCTTAAGACTTTCTTATTCTTTTTCCTTTTTTACTTATGCTCTTCCCCCTCAATTTCTCTTCGTTTCCCACTACTTTTCACCCTAGTCTTCTTTTTCTCCTTAGCCAAAACTACCCCCTCTTTATTTATTTATTTATTTATTTTCTTATTTCCCTCATCTTCTCTCTCCTATCTTTAGTATCTTGTTTTCTGTCATGGAGTACAATAGAATAGGTGACAAACCCCAAATATCATTAAATGTCTAAGTCAGCATGCATTAATTTGGCCGATTGCATGTCGTCTGTCTTTGTCCTGTGCATCATTTTCTCCGTAGTTGTCTGCTTGAAGCCCTCAAGTTGATGTCCTTATCAATTTGAAGTCATATAGGTTAAGTTGAATGTGACCTTTAGCAACCGTCTCTTCGTTAATTAATTCGCCAGCTTTTTCTCTCCTTTAGCCCATATTTAAGTTCACACGTGCAAAGGAACTATCATCCAAATACGTGGATACGATATGCTTTGTTGGCATGCCGCGTGTCCATGCGTGTCACGTGGCTCGTGGAACAGCGCGATGGAGAACGAGCTCGGCTTCTTCATGGGCAGTGGAGCGTGGATGCACGGCACGAAGCCGCCTGTACGCCGTGCTCATGCACGACTTCTCCAATACGGCCACCTTTTGATCCTTCGTTCCTCACGTGAAGAGCTCTTTCCCATGAAGACTTTGATGCCGAGTCTTCATTAAAACGCTTCGTTGGGATTTGGTAGGCTCATGCAATTGAGTAGCTTTTAAGATTATTATTTCCTGAAATAAAAAAAAATGAATTAGTTGAAAATTCAAGTCCCATAATACGTATGTAAAACTATTAAATCATTATGTGCTTTTCTATCTAAAAGTATGAATCTTTTTTCAAAAATCATGTAACACTCTATGTAAGGGAAGAAGAATAGATGAAATACAACACAAAAAAGGTATTTTTTTTGTCTCTTTAATCTAAGTGATTTTCTCTTAAAAAAAACAAAAAATTAGGATTTTTTTCCTTTCTTTTGCATGTTCAAATCCTTGCTATATGGGTGAAAGTAAGATTTTTAATTTGACATTTGCTTATAATTTTATACAAAGATATAAACTTAAAGACATAGTAGTTGGTATCAAAGCATTTGTATTCACAACTTACTCGTTCATTCCATTTTTGAACATCAAACAAACTTTGGTTAGTTGAATTCATAGATTCATCCATCATTTGCGATATATTTTTATTGTTTTTCAAGTAAAAATAGTGAAGTCATTCATTAAATGAATTTAATTTCTAGGTTGTATTTAATAGATGGTATTCATAATTGGATTAATCATTAAATGATTTTATATGTAAAAGTAAGTTGTATGCATTTTTTTAATAAGGATCTTACAATGTATTTACCTTTTGGTCGAGTGAAAGGAAACTGTTTGAGCTTATTTTTTGTGAAAGTCAAACAACTCATAAATTCTTCTCTTTATGTATCAACAATCCAACAAAAATCTTGAAACTATTAATTTGCACAATATACCAAGACATAAACTAGAGAAATGTTGGTCGATGTGCTTTTTATCAGTAAAAACTATTACAATTCTGAATCAATCCAATAAAAACTTTAATCCACATTAGCATCTTATTACCATTATCCAACACATTAATAGCTTTGTTTGGTCAATAAATCCTACAAAAAATGTTAAAATGCTGACATCGATTCAAGTTCTTTGGTGAATTGACTGAGTATAGTAGAATTGTTTATTGGTTAGAAAATGATACACAAAGAATCTTTGGTTCCATTTCTTAGTTAAGATATGAAAAACTACAAACCACACAACACTACTACTTATGTTTTCAATCTTATTTGGTTGAGAGATGGGACTATTACATTTTTATTTTAAGTGATGGTTTTATGTGAGACTCTAGACTCAAATTATAACAACTTATTATTATTTTGTATATAATTATTATACATATGTTTAAAATTAGAGAATAATTTGTTCTTTAAATAACTATTTCAACTTTTAGTATTACACTTCCATCGTAATTACAAAACTATATTAACCCTTAGTAGAAGTGAATCCACAATTATGAAGCATGATGAGTAGGCATATTCAATAAGTATTAGTATGTATTTGGTAGGAATTTAAGAGAAAATAGTTCTCAACATTAACAAATAAAAAAATAATTAAAAGTTTAATGAATATATATATATATATATATGAAAAAACTAGTTTCAAATAGATCATCTAGTTAAATGAAGTTGATGCTTTAAAAAAAATCAAGCATTTGATCTTTAATGAGGATTAGATTAAATAAGATGAATCTTCTACAATCGTCTTGAATACAAAAAATAATACTAAAATTTAGAAAAATTGGTATAAACATGTTAATAGATTAGAGATAAAATGAAACAAGTGAAGAACTCAAAGCAAAAAATAGGAGTAGATTTAAAACATGAATGATCATATGAAAAAGGAACATAAATTCCCAAAGAGTAAGGAAAATCTAAATCATGGAGGAAATAAGTCTATTAATGAACTATTGAACAAGATCTCTTATAGGATTTAATGATCTACAGCATTGATCATAACTTATGAAGAATTTAAAGTCAATTAATATATAGAAAAATATGTTTCTTGTAAGAACCAACAATAGATTTTAAACATGTCTTTTTTGTAACGATATTTGAAGTTACTCAAATTTTATATGTAATTATTTTTTCTTGAATATTAAGACAAATTTATTAGTGGTATATTCATCAAAATCAAGGTAAAAGGTGTAGTAAGGAGTTTATGATTAATCATCTAAAGGTGCATAAAAGGGATGAGTTTTAGCTAACTAAAGCAACTAAACCCTTTTATAAGTGTTCATATGTGCTAGACACAAATCATTAAAATTCTCCACATTCTAGATCAACCTAACCATTTTGTCTACGTGAATTATCTAGTCATTGATCAAAATAGCCATTTTATCTAGTTAGTATCATATGTTGTCATCAATGTGCAATATGTTAATAACCAAAGTACCATTTGGAAACCTTTGGAAAAATCATCCTTGCAAACCATTGAACTATTCTTATTGATTGGTAAACTATCCTAGCAATTAATGCAAACTTTCGTGTGCAATTATGTTAATCACATTGTACATTTACTATAACAAAATGCTCATTAAACTACCACCTTTGAAAATACATATAAAATTAGTTATTTTAGAAAAAATAAAGAAATTTTAAAAGAGTTTATAAGAATATAATACTTAACTATGTTAATATTGTTTTGTAATTCATTATAGAAATGTATATTTTGAGGGCCTAGGGATTGAATTAACTTAAGTAATGAAATGATCAAACTGATGTACAAATTAAGTTAGAATTGAAATATACAATACTAAAGATATTTAAATTGTGTTAGATATACTAAATTAAGCTAAGTCTTGTATGGTGATAGTTATCAAGGTTAATGAAATAAATGATGCCCTTAACTTAAGTTGTAGAACTTATAAATTCAAAATAATTAATTTTCATCCAAATTAATAAAAATTTGAAACATAGCATGGATAGTTTTCTTCTATATGTATTTGCATATTGTTTATAAAATTGAATTAACTTGGATAAGGATAATTCTATTCATGGTATTTACTAAATCATCCAACTTTAATCACATTTGGATCATTAACATATTTTGATATTTGAAATAAGACTCAACATTTGCTAGGTTTTGTGCAAAATTCCCTCAAGTTGGTGTAATATACCATAATGTAAAACGAAAGTATTTTAAGTTAAATATATTTTTAAAATTTTTATAAATTTTTCTAGTTTTGTTTTGTAAAATTCCAATTTTGTAAAGGATCATATAATAAGAAAGAGTAGATCATACCATATAATTCAATGTAAGAAAACTAAATTAAAAGATAAAAATATTATATAATATAATTAAGACATCATACAATATGATAAAATAAAAAATTATACTTCATAAGTTAAAGAGGATTATATGGTACGATTTGAAACATTGTATTAGTATGATTAGATATTATATAACACTTTACCACAAATTGTTACACCAGACTATTTAGGCTAAGAAAGAGAAAAATTAGATTATACAATACAATAGTTGTAGATTATATAGTATAATCAATGTAAGAGTAAAGATTATATAGAGTCAAATTGGATTATGTAATATCATTGATCGTATCAATATGATCAAGTATGAAGGAAAATTTAAGTAAATATTATAGTGAGTAATGGATGTCAAGACTCATCATATAAATATCATTAAGGAATAACAAAGATACAATAAAGTTATAAGTGTCGTACAATAACAATATATAGAAAATGGATGTATTAGTGTAATAAAGGGCGTTATATAGTATAATATAAGAGAATACCTAATTTAAACAAAGTTAAAATGGATCATATATGTATAAAATAAGTATGATAATTGTAATAATTATAGATGAAGAGAGATTGTACTCATCGTACCGTACAAAACTATGAATCGTATGAGTATGATATAAAGAAGTGGAAAAATTTTTAAAATCCAAAATGACAAATGACTGAATTAATCATCGTGGTGACCATCCAACCAATGAGAAACCTTGAATAGTTAAGAGGGAACAAAGGTGACGAGACATGAAATTGAGTAGACATAACTATTGGGTGGAATTGAATGGTCAAAACAAATGCGATAGATTATGCATAAAAAGTGTTGAAGCCAAGACTTGCAAAATTTTTTGGGAAAATTTAGTTTTTATATTTTACTTAGAGTGAATGAGAGAAAAGAAGAGAGGAAAAGTAAGTGCTTTATAAAGTAATCAAAGAAAAAATTGCAAGTTGAGCTAAGGATAAGGTAAAATCTAAGCAATCTAGTTGTGGCACCTGAGAGCTAAAAGCAAAGATATAACCTTTGGAGAGATCAAAACATAGAAATTAAGAGATAAATAAACTTATACTATGTCTATATGTTTGATGGTTGATGTTCGTAAGTTACAGGCCATCAATTTTTAATGTCATTTGGAGAAATCTTATGGATGCATAAATATATAAGTTGTGTTGATGGTTGATATGTGATGTATGAAGTTTGTTAAGAGAGTACAATGTTAAGTATTAATCTCTTATGTTAATCTTGAGGATATTTAATTTCTTGAGGTGCAAAATTTATGATTCATGTTGATTTTCTCAGGATGATACAATATGATACATTGAGTTGCCTTAGAAATTTCCTTAGAAATTCATGTTTATATATGTATAATTTCCTTAGAAATTTTTGTGATTGACCTAAGCAGTTTTGCTTCCAAATATTAGATGATTTACTCAAATCATTTGAAAAAAACTTTGTTGAAATCATTGTAAAAATTTTGTATTGCCATAGATTGCCACCATAGTCGCTAAATTATCATAGTTTCTTCTAGCTATCGACATCAACTATGTCAAGTGATCTAGAGGGCATGCTAGTTAATTAAGAAAGATTGAACAAAATAGTTTCTAAGAAACCTTAGAACAATTTAGTTGTTCGTATTGTTGGAAATGAACTCTTATAATTAGAAATTGGTAGAAATGATATAGAATACTTTGAGATAGCAACAAACTATTATTTTATTAAAAAGCTATATCATCATACTAAACTCACAAACCTTATGTCCAATAGGCAACATGAGATATCTCTATTAACCCAAAATGTTCGAAATAAATAAAGTATCTCTCAAGTACAACACAAACACATAAATCATATGCCAAAAACAACACAAGCATTAAGAGTTGCATTAAACTTTCTACATCACAGAGTATTTTTTTCCAATCATATGCAACTAGATTATAGATGAAATTTTATGCACATATCTCACAGAGAAAAGTTAAAATAGGAGGTTGTAATATAGTAATGCATGATTATATTTGTAATTGTCTCTTGGCTCTTTATTGAATTGTCTTTGTATTTCTCAGATGTCTCAAATAAACCCAAGCAATATTGTGCTGGGTCATCCAATTTCAAACCAAACTGGTGTTCCTTAATTTTAAAAAGAACTACGACATTTCTTGTACCTTCTATATGTTAACAATACCATGATACTATCATAAATATGGCACGTATATTAAGACTAACTAAGAATACATTCAATTATGTGACATCTCCATGTAATAAAATAATAACATGATCCATATTTTATGTCCATCTTTCAATAAACATTATGGATTCCAGATTGCATTTTATTCTAAATTAGAACCTAATTGCAATTAAGAAATATTTTAGTCTTTGGATAGACAAGAGCTAAGTGTCGTTTAGCTTTCTTTCTCTATTAACAATGTTGCTTTCAATTTAACCACAGAAAGCGTGAAGATTACACTAAAGAAATCTAAGCGGCATGCGTTCACAGCTATGGGTAGTACATGCATGTCTAAGAGTTCACATATTTGAGCTGAAAACAGGAGAATTCATTAAAAAAAAAAACCAACGTATTGATTTTGTTCTTCATCAAAGCTTGAATTCAGACGGTCTGTCGATGTCATCTCTTCTAGGTTTGGGTAATACAGCAAATTTCGACTAAGACTGTATTTAACTTAGATGTGACTGAAAATGGAATTAATTAAAAAAAAATAGTTTAGAAAATATTATTAATATATGTTATTTAGAATTTTCTTTTAAGTCTAAATATCTTTTTGATAAATATTCAATAAAATAATTCATATTATAAAATAACTAAATTAACTTTGTTTTTTTTAATAAAATAATAAAAAGTTTTAATATATTTTTTAAAAGGAAATAACAATTTACTCTTTTCATATTATCTTTTTATTAAAAAAAAAAGGTTTCAAAATCTAATAAATCAATATTCTAATTACATTTTTAATCTAAACATTCACCATAAGGATGTTTAATTTTTTGTAAAAAAATTAAATTTCTACCATTTTTTCAATAACATTTTTTCAATAGACTGGTCAAACCATTCCTAATTTTTTTAATAAAAATGTCATTTTTATCTCTAACTTTATATTGTTCTTCTAAATTAGATATGTTTGTTTCGTTTCCCTTTCCTGTACGGGTAATATTTACGTCATCAATGCCCATTTGGAAGACCATAATCTAAATTCCAATAATATTCCAAACATACATTACACGCCAAATATTATATTTTAGAATAAAGTTTATTGATTGCTCTTAATTTTTTTAATTTATCATGCTTGCACATGGGGTAGAAACGGTAATGCTATTCTTGAAATTAATTTTTTTTTAATATTTTGCAACGTAACTACTTTCATTAAGTTTGACATTTATTGAAAAATAAATACAAAAAATCAATATCCAGCGCTTAAAATGTAAAACTTTGGATATATATATTTTAGAAAAGGTCCTAATCATATGTTCACATGAAAGTGATAAAATCTCGAAAAAAAAAATTTCCTTTTTCAACAAATAATTTATTTGTTATCCTCAGCTGGCTAAAGTTTTGACATTTGGAGACAAGTTTGATTATATAAAATTCCAATTAGAATGGAAAAATAAAAATATAAAAAAGAATATTGGGCCAAAAATGTATGATTATTAATCGATAATTTTGAATTTATTAAAAAAATGGTAGACAGCTGTGCATATTATCTTGGGCAATACGCAATAGTGTCGCATCATCACTAAAACTGTTGGATGACCGGGAAGCTTTTTATGCAGGAGAAATACTTCGATGACAATGAAAAAAGTCAAACGGAGATCAATGACGACTTCAGAAAATTTTAACTATTAATTTAATAAATTTTTAATTAGTATTAAATATTTTAAAAGATATTAAAAATCACTTAATATGTTTTTATCCAGTCTTAAAATTTATTACATTTTTTAGCATTTGTTATAAAGGTTACATCATTATATTTGAAATTCACTAAATTATATTTAATAGAAAAACAAAATGGAGAAAAAAGATTGAAAAATATTTTGATATTTTTGCCTTGAATGAAAAAGATATTAAAAAAAAAAAACTAAATGAATGTGTTTCTGACTGATCATTTATTATGTTTTTTGCGATAAGAAAAATAGAAAAAAAATCTAAAAATCTTGTAAGAAATAAGTTAACAAACAAAACAAGAGCTAACTCTTCTTCTTAATAACGCCAAATTGTTCTCAATTAAGGCCAAACCGCACTCGTATGCATAAACAAAATTCTGGACAAAATCTAGAAGAAAATTACTTAACAAATTCAGGAGAAATTTGTGTGTTTCAGTATTCGTGTGAGATGACAGGTAACGTTTTAATCAGCATTTTCACCTTATTTTTAAGTAATTATTATCTATATTTTAACTAGTTTGTAAAATTTTCGAAGAAAAAAAACATAAAATATTAAAAATATTGTTTTATGTTCCGTTAATTAGAAAAATAAACAAGAAATAAACTATTCTGCAGACAAATTTCTGAAGGATTGTGTGATAGATTTAAAGCAAATTTCATTAAAAATAAAATTTGGGAATTATCTACAATGGGTTGTGTTTAGCCTTCACATGGAGTAATTAACAAGCCATTATCTAATTTACTTTTCTTTGTTTCTTCCACTCAACTGCACAACACTTCGCCTTCTTTTTAGTAGGGGGAGACGAGGTGCAACCAAGAGCCAAAAAGTTTGCAATACCGGAAAGATGACCTCATCACTGCTATCAAATGAAGAACTCAGGGAAGACCTGATTAACCGAAACAGACTCCGTCGCAAAGAGCAGCCCGTCGGCCGAGCACTGCTGCCTCTTCCCCGTCTGAAGAAACATCAGCTCGTCAAACACACCGAAGGGCTGCTTCCTCTTCATCGACCCTAGAGCCGCCGGCGTCAGCGGCGACGGCCACTGCAGGACCTCCGTGTATCCAATTTCGCCGTCGACGATGCCGAGGTATGGGTTTCGAGTGAAGAAGGTGAAGCCGGGATCTGAAGCCTCCCCTGTGCTCTGCCCTGTTTCATGGGACTCCAGGAGGTAGGCCAGATTCTGGTGATCGCCCCATTCCGTAACGTTGCTTCCCTCCATATCCACCTTGTGCTTCTCCTCGCTCACGGCGCCGAGGGTGAAAGACGACGGCGGTGAACTGAAGGTATCGGTCACTTCGTCGCTTACCGCCGGAAAGGTGCCCTTTTGCCGGACCCTGCAGAGAACCCAGTCGTCCAACTGGCGGAAACAGAGTCCCTTAAGAATCATCAAATTTATTCCTTGAGGAGAAGGAAAAAATGGTTTTCTTCGTCGAACTTACTCGCATGGAGCCCAGTGGTTTCTGGGTTTGAGAAGCGGCGGCAACGGAGTCGAGGAGGCGGTACTCATGCATAACCCATTCGGTCTTGACTCCCTTTGGAGGTCGGCCCTTGTAAAATACCAGGGCCTTCTTGACGCCGATGCACTGAGTGCCACCGGCGGCAAGGATTGGCTTATCTGTGCCGGTCGCCTTCCAGTATCCCGACGCTGCTGCTCGATTCGGCCGCACGCCGTTGGGGTACTTCCTGTCCCTTGGACTGAAGAAGAACCACTCGTCCTCTCCAAAGAACGCCTTCTCTGTTTCACAAAAAATCACGACAGGGTCAGCTCAGATCCTTTGCTGCAAGCAAAATTAGCTTCTTTTACGAGATGGGCGAAGAGGGATCGGTTACCTGGGAGGTCCCATGGATTGAACTTATAAAGATCGACATCTGCAATTATATCCCATTCCGCAGGCAGGGAAGCTGTGACCTTCTTGTTCAAGTAACAGGAGATGAGCTCTTGGTCTGTGGGATGGAAGCGGAACCCAGGAGGCAGGTGTTTGCTCATAAGTACGCCATGGCTTTCCATTGCTGGAACAAACGAACAGGAAAAGGAAGGATTTGTGAGAAAGAATACCAAGGGGTATTTCTTTTTCCTTTTTATTTTTATTTCAGGGGATTTGGTCTTAAATAGACGAGATTTGTGCAGGGAAGATACCAGACATGCGTGGTGAAGGCCGGCTTATTTCTAATTTGGATATGTGGAGTGAACTGAAGTGATGTTTTTTTTAATTAAATTAAAAAATCGAGATTGAATACTATATCAACAGAAATAAAATTTGAAATTTTAATTATAATTTTTTTATTTTATTTTTAACTGAGCAAGTTAGCAAACACGCACCAATATTGACTCGAGTCTTATCTGTTTGGAAGTTCTAACAATTTAGATATCTTAATATTACATTAACATTTAATTTAATTAGTGCTCCCATACGGAGGTCTTTATTTAAATTTTAAAATATATTTTTATATAATTATAACATCCCTATTTTTTTATTTTGAAAAATTAACATTTGAAAGCCGTTATGTCTGTGGTGTCCCGCTGCTTCCCCAAATGGGTAGTGTTTGGGCTAAGGTGGAGCCTCGGTCAAAAAAGCTTTTAATGAAAGTTTTAATAAAATTAATTATATATATTTTCTTTTAATTAATATTATCATTTAATATAATATTTTTTTAAAAAATTAAGTATTTTATTTATTAGCATTTTTAAATGATATTATTGAAAATTCTATATTTTGTTATTTAAATTTTCTTTTAAGATATCACTCAAATTTAAAAAAATATGGAGTCAATAAAAATATATAAATAAATTTTAAATAATAGTATATAAACATTACAGTAATTTAAATATTAATATTATCTAATTAATACATGATTAAAATCTCATTTGAGATTAATTTGAATCTCGTCTAAATTTTACATTTGTTTGCTTAAAAAATTGTAATAAAATCTTAAATTTATCTCTTTTCTGGATAATTAATTTCATCTTTATTCTCTCTTAAAAGTATTGAGAAACAGTTTTGCATTTATATATTTTATTTTAACACTTTTTTAATTAATCATAATTTTTCAAATATCAACACACATTCAATGGTGCTTTTGATATTTCTTTAGAACCACATATAAAGTTTTAATGGGAAATAAAGGAATAGAGGGTTTCAAAAAAGCATATTTATGATGTTTTTTTCTTTTAAACTGAAAAAAAAAAATTCATTAGATTATCTCTATCTAAGATTATTCTATATTTACATTTAACTATTTTTAAAGACTTTTTAAAAATCTTTTTTAATTGTAAATTATGGCATGAATGAATGCTCATCTTACACAAATTGTAAATTATGGCATGAAAGATTACCCATTTAGCATCCGACAAGTGGCAATCCAACCAAGAAAACTGCCACATGGCAAGTTACGAATGAGGAAGCATGCATGCAAGATGCTTCCCGTAGCAGGACGGCGGATGAATGGTGAGATTAGGAATTATTCTTTTTTTTAAATTGAATTATTTGAACAATTTAAAAAAAAAAATTATGCGAGTTACCGTACGAAAAGTAGCACGAATACGATGAAGATGAAAACATATTGCTGATGTGGTCGTGCGTGGGATTTCATTGGAAAAGATTTGATTCTTTACAATAAAAAATGAATTAAATAATCCAAATGGATATATCTACGAAGAAATAAAAATAAAGACTTTATAATTGAAAAAGTGCAGCTCTTTCGAAAGTGGATGGCCTGGGGCAGTTTCTTTTGATTAGGCCTTATTCTGTAAAAATAAAAATTTGTATTATAATATTTTTTTTCTTGAAAGAGCATGGTAAAAAATAAAAGCTTTATTGATTGGAGTAATATAATGGTATAATAGCTTGAATTATATATAATAGATTTGCATCAAATTTTTTCAACACTAAAGGGTAGGAATTGGATTTGAAACATAACTAATTGAAATTGAATAAGAAATGATTCGTATTTGATCGATTCTTGGTATAAAATTGTTTTAATTTTACAATATTATTTAGAAAAATATAAAATGTGGATAGATTCTCTAGTAGATGTTTATAGTTTTAACAATTGAATAGAATTCATATCTCATCATAATAAAAAAAAATTAAAATAATTTAAGGAATTTAAAAGATAATTTCTTGTAAGTGTTAAACTAAAAAATCATAAGACATTTTTGTAAGCTTTTTAATACATCAAAAATGATATAATTCTAATATTCAAGTAAAAATATTATAACAAAAATATATGAGCTATGTTGTACTCCAAAACTAGATTAAATTTTCAACGAGTTAATCAGACTTGGACAATTGATTTAGTTTTTGGGCACATAAGTAATATGATTTATTAATTTTGATTGTCCTTCAATCCATCAAACTAACAATGAGTTTTTTCTGCTCTTATGTTGGTGAGATTTATATCTTTTTAAATTTCTTAAATATCTTGAAATCATAAAAATGATTGTTATGAAGATAGTTTTTTATTTTATTTTATTGTATCTCTAATAAATATGATTGCTTTCAATATTATGAGACTTGAGAGACAGTATAAAAAGAGTCTAGATAGAGATTTTGAGAGTGATTTGAAAAACTATATGTTGAAGGTATTGCATATACATGACAATCGGACACTATTTCCTTAGAGTAAGGCAAAATGTAAGTTTGTTGTTTTCATGTATATCAACTTTTTATGATGCTAAAGTTTGTGAAATTATTCAAAGCTAATAAAACTTTTATAAAAGTAGCTTTCATAGAAGAGACTTACCAAGAAGCATGTGAGGTATTTAATTTTTTTTACCAAATTATTGATAGTTACTACAAGGTGATTTATGGTGGCAGGTAGACTTCATTGTGCTTGTGAGTTACAATGTATCTACTATAGTTGAGAGATAATGGATAATGTATTTCTCTACTTATATAACAAGGTATTTTAAAAGAAATATGTTGGCATTGTTAAACAAATATTTAATCCAAATAAGCTTGCGAACACAATAACTACTTTTATCACCATCCATTTTTCTTTCTTTCTAAGTGGCAATAATACATATAACAATACCTCATACTAGTTTTTTCACTTCATACTTGATGTGCATTGGTAATTTGTACTTACTCTTAGTTCTTTTTTTATCTTTTACTTTGCATATTGTCTACTTATATGTGTATAGTTTTAATTTATTAACAAATCTAATATATACTTCTATTCATATTATAAATCTTTATATCAAATATATTTTCTTTTACATATCAATTAATATGTATATCACTCTACACAAGTTTGTGAAGAAAATATTTAGAAATTAAATGAGAAATTGATAATAGTTCTAATTCTTAGTTTATTTAAATAAAATAAAGGGCATCAAAATTTTAGTGATTCATCAAAATTTTAGTAATGTAGAATTGCAAGGTAATTGCTGATGGTTCTTGCAAATTAAAATCAAATGAAAAAAAATTATTTTGTTCACGATTTGAAATTATTAGTTATTGTTTTTGCCTTAAAAAGTTAGAGATATTATTTACATGATGCAAACCCCACGGCTTTTACCTATCATTAGAGTATGAAGCATATTTTTACTTAGAAGTTATAGAATTTACTACAAATAAGATGGTTAGAATACAATAAAGATTATGATTTAGATATTATATATGATCTTGATAAGACAAATAATGTGGTTGATGCTTTAAACCAAAAAGCAAATGCCAATTTACTTTTAGCCAAAACAAATCAATAATAAATTTCTTTTAAAATTGATAAATATTATTTATAAAATAAATGCATTATGATGTGTTTTTATTATTCCAAGTATCCATATGGCTTGATTCGCCAAACTCCATCAAAGAAAATTAGTAAAAAAATAAGAAAATGTACAAATAAATTTAGAAAATTAGAGAGGACTAAGTTTTTTATTTTGCTTATGATGGAAACAAAATCTTTAGTTTGACCATAGATTTTTTATTCCAAATTATTAGTAGTCAAGCAATTGTTGTTGTGTGAAACTCATAATTCTAAATATTCTATTTATCCAAAAGAAATCAAAATGTACAAAAAATTGAAACAAAAGTAATGGTGGCTAGGAATGAAATATAATGTAATAGATTGTACTAATAAATGCTTAGTCGATCAATAAGTAAAAGGAGAATAGTAGAAGCTAAGTGAACTTCTACCACCTTTGACTATATATAAATGAAAAATTGAAAGAATTTCAATAGATTTTGTGGTTGGTTTTCTAAGATTCTTACAAGGCATGATTCTATTTAGGTTATAATTGATAGACTAACTAAATCAATTTATTTTTTAGCTATAAAATAATTTATTTAATAAAAAAGTTTGCCATTATATGCATATATATGTTTGTATTAATGTATGGATATAGTGGCTAAATTTTTTATTGAATAAGTTATTTTTGTATATATGTATGAATTAGATTGTGCGAATACATAGAATAATAACAAAGTAGTTATATCAAACTAACATAGAAAATTTATATCCTATTTTTATAAAAAAGTGCATCAAGCTTTTAGTACAAAGCTAAATTTTACCATTGTATTTCATCTCTAAATGGATGATCAAACAAAAAGAACTATAAAAAATCTAAAAATTCTTCTAAAATTATGTATTTTAGATTTTTGAAGTAATTAGAAAAGTTATTAATTAAATCTTTATAACATAATAATAATTTTTAATCAAGTATTGATATGATACTTTATGAAGTTTTATATGAAAAACATATCAATATCCTCTATCTTGGATTGAAGGAAATGAAAGGTAATTTCTTGGGCTAAATTTTATGGATGAAGTTATGGAAAAGTTAAATTAGTTAGGGTTAGAATTCTAATTGTCCAAACTAGGTAGAAGAATTATTTTGATGTAAAGCATAAGAACAAAGAGTTTAAATAAGGAGATTATATATTTGTGTAACTAAACTCTTTATAAGAAATTTTTAGATTTGGAGAAGCAAGAAAATTGAGACCAAAATACATTGGTCTATTTTAAATACTAGAGAGAGAGAGAGTCAAGCGGCCTATCAACTGGAATGTACATAACTAGATAAGCTTAAGGAATTAGTTGAAAGCTTTGGGAGGTTGTGGTTGTTAGTTTTCTCTTAGGAAAAGAAAAAGAATTTGGAAAAAAATGAGAAGGGGGAGCTTTGAGGGGAAGGAAATTTGTTGTAGGAATGGTTCCTTGCAATTGATAACTATAGGAGCTGTTTAAGCAAGAGGAGGGGTTCGCACATGTGTTACATTTAATTTTAGCAACAAAAAGAGTTAAGGAAGGAGGTAGTCGGATGTTGTAGAAGTTGGAAGTAAGAACGAAATTAATCAAACCTTGCAAAGAAAAATTAAGGAAATAGATAAAGCAAGAATCTCAAAATTGTCCAATTAGTTTTATGTTTCTCTTGTAGTAAGAATGGTTTAAAGCTTCTATATGTATCAACATTTGAGTAATTGGATGAGAATTTCTACTTAAATAATTAAAGAAATGTCTTATTCGTATGTCCTTAGGAGTTGAATGAGTTTTTAGAAAGAAATTGTAAATCTCTACTCTAAAAATAATGCATTTGAGTTTAACGCATGGTATGTCAGTATCCAACATAAAGTACATTAGGTTCAAGAGGAGTAAGAATCAACTTTCTTGAGAGAAAATGATATGTCTATGTTTTATATATAATATGCCTAGTTCTTAGGTAAAATATTTCAAGTGAAAAATATTTTACATTGATCAAGGTAAAGAATCACAAATCTTATATTATATGTCACTAATAAATAATGGTACACTAAGTTCAAATAGATAGATGAAACCTATGAAGAGGATTGTTTAAAAAGTGGAAACTAGAAGCTCGATATTAACCTATGATATTTATATATAATATACAATACATTAAAAGCTTTTAAGGTGATCTATAGGTAAAGATCAAAAAATCTGTGGTTATATTAAAGTAGTAATGTATAATAACCTATTTTTAATATATCATATATAAAAAATGTTAAATATATAGTATAAAAGAAGAAAAATGTTATACTTTAATATTGTAGCAAACAAAGAAATAAGGTAAATCATTATAGACAACAATAAGAATATAAGAAGTTATAGATTTACTTATTATTGATTAATTTGCATTTGATTTGTAATGCAGAGATTGAAAGGAAATGAAATATTGAAATGAATCTCGATAAATATGATATTAGTAATATAAGTAGAAAAGATTAAGTGGCTTAAAAAGAATGCATTGTTATGTGCATGAGCATATCATCATGATTGCTTAGCATATAAACTTTAGTGATATTTGGATAATTATGCACATATGTAGTTGATATGTTTAAGAATGTAATAATGAAGGTGAATATCATAAAATAAGTGTATACGCTTCCCACTATGATAGTCTACTTAGATTACATGGTTAGGGTGTCACATTTTGAAGGTAATTTTTCTTATATCAAGTTATCTTATTTAAGATATCATCCTGTTATTTATTTCATTTCTAATGATAAGTATCTGTCTTGGTCTGATACCACCTTATTATGGTCACACTCATAGCCACATAATTTATCTAATATTTAATCATTTCTTAAGATATTAGGATCAATAATCGATCTTGAATACCATCTTGTAATGAATGCTTAAGCAACTTTTTATGTAAACATAGAGATACCAAGTATTTTTCAATCTTTTAAACCTATATTTAATTAAACCAAATATGAAATTTCTTCTATCATTCATTATAGTGAAAGACTTAATCAAGTAGAAGCTAAAATTGTTGTTGCCACAACAACTCATTAGGTACATCAATTCAAATGTTTCATTTTTAATTACATTAATTCCAAAAAAGTGAGATCAAACTAACTATGAAACTAAATTTTTAGCTCATCTCATTATTCTTCTAGAGTGTCATGGCGTGCATCCATAGTATTTAAAATATTAGACATAAATAGGTTGAGTCACTAAGCAAGACTAACACTAGCATAACTTGCAAGAAATTACAAACTTAGATCATGTCTCATGCTAGGTCTTTAGCATATTCAATTAAAAAAATATGATAGATAAGCATCGCATAAATAAAGTTATATAACCATGTCGTGCCATGCAATGTTATTTACCATTTATGAAGTAGATTAATTTTCCATGTGATCACTTAATTCCTTTATAATCATTTTATTTTCATATGGTCATTATTCTCCTTAAGAACATTTGATTTTCATTTGATCTTTTGATCATCATATAATCCACTTTCCCTCATTATGAGTTCTTAGGGCTAAAATTAATACATGTTGACCCATACTGATCTTAATATACACCCTTTTTGGGATACAATATATCATATGTCAAATATACTTCATATTCAAACCTTTAATTCACAATTCTTCCCATTTTAAACCTCTTTTGCCTTGTTAATAAGAAATCACTTCATAGCTAGCAAAATATTCCATGCAAAATCTTTTACTTTATTTTTTCATTATCAACATATTTTTCTCATCCTATTTACATGAAAACATGCAATTATACATTCCTTATCATAAATATTAATAATTTCATTGATATAACACATGCAGTAATAAAATAAATAAAAATAACTAATAGACACTCAATCATTTCATTTCATCAAATATTACTCAACCAATGATTTTCAATCACCACCAAATTTAAAAGGCATATTTATATTTCATCAATTAGCAAACAAATGCACATTACAATTGAGTAGCATGCTTACCTTGATTACTATAGTAGTAATCACCATTTTTATGATTTTTTTTCATGTTTCTTGTAATTATGCACCTTTGTATTTTATTAGATTTCTTTTCATATATGCCTTATATTTAATGTTGTACCATGCTTTTACATATTCTCACACCTCCCTGAGTGTTTATTATGATTGGATCACCTTTGACCTTAATGACATAATTTCCTTACCACTTATCAAATAGTTTTTTTATCCCATTAGATAATCTGATGTTCGTTCATTAGATATCAGATTTTTGGAGTGTTCATCTAAACCATGGTTTTTTTTCACTCTATTGGTCTTTATTACACCATTTATTTCCATTGTAAAACTATCCAATTGTTATTAAATGATCACAAAACATCCATTAGGCATTGACAGAGACTCAAAAATGATTTACAAAAATTATCAGACTATATAAAACTCATATCAAACCACTCAATCTCTATCAAATGGATGCTAGACCATCCAATCACTATTTGATAAAAACTTTACCTCATTCCCCATATTAATGTTAAACCATTTTATCCCCTAATTAGATAGTTTGATAAATAGCTAGAATTTTAAATTTTGTTACCATAAACTCAATACTTTTTCCCTTAATTCTTTTCTTAGAGCTCTCACAACTTCTTAAGATTTAGACCAACCATACCAAAAACCTCTTATGCTACCCACACATGCTTTAAAAACTCCTAATTGAACAAAATCATATCAAATTTTTGGAGGAAACATGCCTTGCTTTTTCTTAATCATTTCCTATTGAATCCCTTAAGAAAAATTGACCCTTTTCCTCCAACAATTTATGAGAAACTCACGTTTAAATTTCTTCCCAAACTATATAATCTTCCTAATTGTGATCTCTTCCTTACCTCTTTCTTGGTTGCAATAGAATACTTTTTAATTTTTTTAGGCCATTGATTAAAAGATTATTTATTGAAAGATTTAATAATTCTTTATTTAAAATATTATACACTTGTATCATTTGTATTTTCTTATTCTCCAAGATCTCTAAAATTTATTAAACAAATTTTAAAGTTAGTTACTCATGTTTTTTGTTGCTATACATTTTTTTTTTGGTTTTTGGTGTTATTTTATTTTTTAATGACTAATTTGTTATGTTCCACCCATTTGTTTTATGAATAAATTTTTTTTTATGCTAGCAAAAATACTATTATTGGATTTCCTTTAATTTACTCTTCCATGGTTAATGTCTACCTTCCTTCTTGTGGTTGTCATTTCACACTACGATCATCATGACTTTTTTACAAATAACATGTCAAATAAACAAATTCCTAAATAAAAGTTTGAAATTATAAATTTAGTACATCCACATACCTTTAGGATGTTACACCATGTTGAACATATACTTATCATAACATCTTCAATTGAAGGGTAATTAGATTAAAATATGCACCAAACAAGATGCTAAGATAATGATAGGTGACAGTTTATTTTGATGTTGCTTCTACTAGGTTTGTGCTTGATTTAACATGATTCATCATGGTTTTTTTAGTCCATCAAGAATTCGTGACCATTTGCAAGGTTATTCACTTGGTCACAACTTTCTAAAAATAAAAGCATGAAATTTGGCCATGGTTTTCATTTATTTGATGGCATTACATAGATGAGTCAACCTTTGGATGAAGCATGGCCACCTACGTTACCTTTGGAGCATTGGAATCTCATTTTCATCTCTTCTTATTTTGGGTTATTTAAAATAAGTGCCTTGTTATGACATTACATTGTTTTTATTTTTTTTAAATTCTCCCTTTGTTCTTTATTGCTTCTCTTTTAAAATTGTGTTGGTATGCCTTAAAAAGAGTTTGTTTTTGAATCATGAATATATGTTTTCATTTCTATGATCTTTCATGAACTCATATATTTAAAGGGTCTTTGAGATAAATAAAACGATAGTTGACTGTCGTTGAAAAATATTATGTACTGCCTTGCAAAAGGAATTCTTGATGGAAATCCTAAGGTTGGCTTCATAGTCGTTTCTCTCTTTCCTCTTACTCTTATCTCTCATAAATTCTTTCTATCTTTTTCGTTCTTTTTGACAATATTATAGCTTTTTTAATTAAGACTATAGTAATTACTTCTTTACATTGTCTAGCTAGTCTCAAATGTCTCTCCTCCTATAAACAAGCACTTGTTGCCTCACTCACCCACACTACCTACTCACCTACATACCTATCTACACATCATGTGCATGCTTTCTCTTATTTGATTACCTCACTCACCAACACTGCCTCACTTGTTTGCACATTTGACCATGTGACTACAGTTAACCCACGTGCTTACACTTATCTACATGGGCCAAATGTAAACCTAAAAAATGAATAGTGCCAAACATGCAAAGTGAATAATGCCAAATTTCATCCTATGCTTTTCCTTTATCATTTTGGTATCAAAGATTTGTTGTTTTCTCCATCATTTGGTATTAAAGCTAAGACTACCTTAAGATCTTGGCATTCCATGGAGTATTTTGGGAAAACTTTGAAGACACATTGGAGTTTGAACATTCTTAAAGAGGTGAAAAGGGTCTTAATTACTTCATTAGATAAGTCTTGTAATGAAGATGTATTAAGTCAAAAGGTCACAAGAGTATGTGACATTACTTCTTCGGCCCGAACCAAGAAATCCGTTAGATATCATGTGAATGAAGCATTAAGGAGTTATTTAAGGTGAGGAAAATTGTGAAAGAAGGAGAATCATTTGAGACTATACTTATTTTATTGGATAGTAATGATAGGGATCATATCTTGATGGCTACATTCTCAAATACTAATGATTTTGATTGGCTTCTAAATGCTAGATGTTTATTCATATAACATTGTTATAGAATAGTTTAGTGTGCTTCAAGTATGCGATAATTGAATGAACAAGATGGAAAATAATGTGAATCCCATCATCATGGGATCAATGCATACTTGCATGTTTAGTGTGGTTAATAAGGACTTTGACAATCAAGAGGAATATGTTAGATTTAAAAAAGAATCAATTTCACTTGGAATACTTACAATGAGAGATTACATGTATTTAGCTCAAGATAGAATTCTCAAAGTTTATAAAATGGTAATGATAAAGAAATAAGGATATTTGCTAAGATAAATAAATATCTCATATTAGATATTTAATAATAAGTTATGGCGTAGATATATAAAGTGTGGTTTGAGTAAATTTAAAATGATGTGTAGCCTAGGTATTAGGCCCAAGTCTCTATTGTTCTTTTTTTCTACTAATAATTGATATTAAAATCATGTGATTAAATTGGTAACAAGTAATATTTGACATAAATTTGATAGTGTACAAACTAATGTAGTGTATAATATGGCCAACGAGGTGACATTAATATTGTGTTATAAAATAGACAAAATGATGAAGTTAATATGGCACGATGGAACAAAATGACTAATAATTCTAATATATTCAATTGCTAAATAAATTGTATTAATAAATTGATAATTTTTGTTAGTTATTTTTTAAAAAACTAATGAATCCTACAAAAGACCCACTATGTGAACTGAGATATGATGGTGTTCAAAGATAAAAATGTAGCATTATAACTTCTTACAAAACTATAATCAATTGGTACAAATAATTAGTTTTAATTAAGGTGAATTGATTTCTAATAAATTTTTTGAGACTATTTAATTAAATTTATTTTAAATAAAATTAAATATGTCTGGACTTATTTGAATAAACTCTCACAAGTTATAAACACCATTTAAACTCATTTAAATTTGTCTAGATTTTAATTAATGTTTAATTAAAATACTAAAATATAAAACAAATATCTCCATTAGTTTTGAAATGATTAGTAGTCGCTAGATTTCAAACATAATTAAATCAATAATCTATGCAACCTTATCTAATAAATGATATAATAAAACAAAATGTTTAAAATAAATAATATTTCACATATTACATTTAAAAATTTAACATAATGGGATAAAAAATGATAGTCTATATCTAATTTGTGTGCAACAAATATAAAATTAGAAAAAAATAATAATTAAAGAAAAAAACTATTTCCTAATTTGTTTAAGTGAGATAAGAATTGCATGAATACAATATGTTTTTGTTTTGTAACTTTAAATTAATTTATAATAGAGATAATTTATTTTTCACACAAGATTTATCTAAAATTTTATGAAATTTTTATGTAACTTTTTTTCTTGAAAATGTTATCAAAACCAAATAATATAAATAAAATTATGGGAGAATTTTTAAGGAAATCAAAAGTTATATCAAAATGTATATTTTGTACCTCCCATTTGAAGGAGAAGACAAGATGAAAAATATTGCTTACTCATATGCTATAGTCATTGTTAATATAAGGTCAATGAATTGGAATCATGCAAACATATTTTCTTTAGAAAATGAAATAAATCAAAATTAAATTAATATTTTCTTAATTATTTTATTAGGGATTTGACATGGTTTTCTTTGTCCCTTGGGGCAAAAATAACATTTTCAGCCTTCTTGACATGCAAGCTGTGAAGCACTATTGTTTGCTTTTTCACGTTGATGGAAAGCTGACAGCTTTGTTTTACTTTAATATTTCTCGTTTCTTATGTTGTATTTTTTGTCTTCTCTTACTTTGTAATAAATCAGCAAGCAAGTTGTAGAACATTCTTCTTTTTGTTTAACAAAATATTCTTCCATAACAAGATTTTAGTTGGAATTTTTCAATGAGATATTTTACATATTTTGGACACTTATATTTTATAGGAAACTTTTTTTGAAAATGTTTATCTAGCAATTTGTGGGAGTTTTAAAGCTATTAACAAGTATTATAATAGTTATTTAAAAGCATCCAAACATATAGCAAAAAGGTTAATACTTAACTGGCTTATATTTGTCAAAGTTACTCATTGAAAACACCATTACTAAGAGAGATGAAGAGAGAAAGGCCAATGTTATTGAACATATTAGAAGGAGAATACGTCATAAATTTTATTTGAACATCTTCGAGGGAGTTTTTGGAGAGAAATCTAATGGTAGTGTGTTTGTAATTTCTAGAGGTATAAATATTTAGTTAACATTTTCTAAAAAAAACATGGATGTTAGGAATTTGTTGAGGAATAAATAGTAATTTTGTGAATATAATATTTCTACCTTAATTGAGATGGACATAATGGATTTTAGTTAAAGGGATGAGATGGTAAGGGAAATAAAAAGGAATAAATAGTGAAGAGAGGAAAATGAAGAGATGAGAAGAGGAAAAAGAGAGGGAAAAGTAGAAAGAAAAGGAAGGAAACAATATTAGTTTTAGCACAAGAAAAGTTTAAAAACAACAAAGAAAGTAGGAATGGTTTGTGTTGTTGATGTTGGAAATTAAAGAGAGAAGTGGAAGAATCATTGGATGCTATTGTAGTAAGAAGTATAGAGAAAGGAGTGGGATGGCTATAGAGACAAGAATAAAATGTATATCATGATTCTAATATGATTAATATAATCAATATTATTATTTTATTCATATGTTTTATAATTTTGTTACATTTGAAGTAGTGTAGTTAAGTCATACAATAAAGGAAAATAAGAAGAAAAGGTGAGCGAGGTAATAAGTGCATGCACATGAGTGAATAAGCACACGAGGTTTGCCTAGTGATGTGCAAAGCCAATTACTATAGCCTCAATTTCAAAGCTATAATACTGTTAAATTGGGTGGACAAAAAAAAAGAATGAAAGAGAGATAGTTGAAAAATGAGAGAGAGAGATGGCCACCAAGTGATGCAAGACAAGCATCAATAGATGATCATCTAGAACTAATAGTGGATTTTAATTAGCAATATTATGCATAGACATTAAGTGCATCGATGAAGATGTAAAGAAGCACAAGAAGGGCAAAGAAGCCACTATTGAGATGATTTTATGGCAATTTATTCTTTATATTTTACTTAATTTTCATGCATTTAAGTAATATAATAAAATTAATAAAATTTATAATTGTTAAGTTATTTTCTTTTATATGTTAATTAAGTTAGTTTGTCAAATAGCTAAGTTAAAATTTGTGTGATCAGAAGTGTATTTCTCATCAAGCAACACATTCTAAGGAATCACAAGGTGCCACCAAAGTAGGGAATTCAAAGCAAGGCACCTCATCTTCATTAAGATATGGATTATATTTACTTTTTTCTTATATTTTTTATGTTCTTAGTTTATAAATACCAAGGGTGTAAAGAAATATATGAATTGTTTATGAAATTTTAATTGAAGCCATATGAGCTTTAGTATTAATATAGTGCATTTTTTGTTGGTATAATAGGATGGCCAACTAATTAGAGTAGGTGATTATATTATGTTATCTCTCACAATATCCATATTCCTCTCTCCTCAATCTCAAGGATCAAAACCTTGCATCTCATGGATGACCCTTACTTATCATAAACATCAAATCTTAGATTTATTTCTAACCATTCATCTCAATCAAATGGTCCACAAACATCATATCTCTTTCACTTTTTTTTCTTATGAAATGCTAACCCGAGTTGTCACCCTTACCACTTTCAACCAACCTCACAACCTTCCCCCTTCCAATGCTCCCTTAAACTAATTCCACTTCATAGCTTTTCACCACCTTAATTTTTATTCTAAGCCATCCTCTATCTAGAAACCTTGCACGATTGAGCCATCACCCTTTAATTTCTTTTGCCTCCTTCTTCAATCCCATCATCAAACTCATCAAAATCAAAACCTTAACCATCATTTCTTTCCCTCTTAAAGTCACCACCCTTAGTTGAAGGTTTATTTGATACTAAATGGATAGAAAACATGTTATAATAAGCAATAAAAAAGAATTAACCTACACATATTAGAAGCAAAAAAAATATAAAGGGTAAATATAAGAAATTCAAAAAATGGAACACACACAAGAGATACTCATCCAAAGCATTCTAAGCCTAAAGGGGATCGAGAGTAACAAAGGGGTCACTCTGTGTGCTAAGCTCACAACCTCTTTCATGGTATAGAAATAGGATATTCAAAAAAGGGTTAGTGATACTGATATCAAATAAAGTAATTAATAAAATAAAGATTATACGAGCACAGATTGAAAGCATTAAACAATTTTACTAGATCTTTATAGAAAATCCGAAGTAATGATGTATGTGAAAAGGAAATCCAAAAATACTAAGGAAATTAAATTGATAAAAAAGGTAGTAAAAACCCAAGATTCGTGTATTTGTTTTTAAGATTGAGATTTTTATAATTCGCCTTTCTCTTGTGTAAACATCTAGCTCCTCACTTTACAATCATATCATCAAAAAGTTCAATTAAAAGAATAGTTTATTCAAATCAAATAATAATGTGATAAGAGCAACCTAACCTCTAACTTCATGATAATAATTTGGAAGTAAAAAAGAAAATTCTATATGTTTTGTGAGTTTTCTCGTATGTTATCAAGTCGAACATATTAAACATAAGTTGGATTCCCTAATCATTTCTATCTCATAAGCATTGGATCATATTTTGTTTAAGATTTTTATGTTCCTTTATCAATTCATTTTCTTAATACTCTAAGTCATAAGATTTCAAATAATAAACAAACCATCATATAATAACTAGCTTTGAATGTTTGTACTGTCCTTCATTCATTAAAGTTATTTTGATAATTTTTATAAAAGAATTTAAGTTTTTTAATATTTTAATACAATTCATGTAAAAGATTGTAGAAATCCATTAATCTTATATGTAAGAGATAAATAAATAAGATCAATTAGAAAATGAGCTATGTTATTAAAACTTATTTCATTTGAAGATAAATTTATTTATATAATTATCCTAAGTTATTTGTACTTATAGTGTAACTAGATCCTAATTTTCACCCCATAACAAACATCTAAATTAACCAAATTTATATATGCTATTTTTTTATTTAATTATAACTTTGTGGGTGATATATTATATAAAATAATACTTTAGTCTCATAGACTTATAAATGAAAATATTCAAAAATAACTAATAAATTTAATATTTCTATGAGAAATTATAGTTTTTAGAAGATCATATAATATAATATATTTTTTAATAAAGTTTATCAACATTTAAAGCATCATAAGTTCTTATGTTGTGGATAAAAGGAGAAATTTTGGAAAATATATTAACATGCTAAAATAGAATCATGCTTCCTAAGCATTTGAGATATTCCTAACATCAACTTCATTCTAACAACATTTCATAGTTTGTTAGGAATAACTAACAATGTAAAAAAAAACCTTGTTTTGCTTATTTTTCATAGAAATTGTAAAATGCAATTATAACCAACAATTATAAAAGTATATTTTTTTAATCTTAGCTAATAATTGGTATACAAAGCTTTTTTTTTTCAAACAAAATATCCATCTTTAAAGATGCATTCTTTCAATTTTTTTTTTAAAATTAGGATACAAATAAGAATATTTCTCTCAAAGTTCAATAATCGTTCTTACCATTTGGATTTTTTTTGTGGCAATATTTGTTATTAAAATGAAACCTCGGAAAAGAAATTTTTAAAAAAAGATTTTGGAAACAAAATTTTATATGAATGGGTAAAGATAAATTATGAAAATTAGTTAGAAAAATTTTAGTATTTTTTACATTAAAAATAAAAAATTCACTTAAGACAGTCGCTAACAAAGCCTCAAAAAGCAAACCATTTATAACCATAACTTCCACAATGAGTATAATTCTAATGACTAGTTTATTATTATTACTCTTGCATATTTTAAAACAAAAGGATATTCTTAGAAAAAAAAAAAAAGTACATACCTAAAATGTGTTGGATGTTATTTATGTAAAAAAATATGTACATCTTAGCAATTGATGGACTAATAATGATACAAATTATTTAGAAAATAATTTTTGTTTTTAATGACAACAATAAAATAATAATATGTTCTTTTTGAATGAATAAAACCCATGCATCATAAGAAACTTCAAAAACTTTAACAAAATAAAAAAGTCTCAAATTAAATATTATAAACAATTTTTATTTAATATAAAAACTTAGAAATAATTTTTGAATCATCTAATTTTTTTATTCTTCATATAATTAATAATTGGATTCATATTAGTGTCAAAAGTTTTGATGAACCGTTTATAAAATGTCACCATTTAGGTATCATCATTCTTTAATTACATTGAATTTTTTAATAGAAATTTTAATTCCTTCAATAAATATAATCAAACTTAAAAATATCATTAACTTTCTCACAAATATATTTTCTTTAAATTGAATATAAAGCTCCTAACTTTTAAACACTTCAAAGATAATTCTCTAATGAATAAAATGATCTATTATAAATAAATATTATCAAAGAATATTATCATAAATGTTTAATATAAAATTCAAAATTTGTGTCACTATTAGAGAAAAAATAATTAATGTATTTGAAAATTTAAAAGACATTACTAAACATTTTTTAATCATTTCTTAGTTTTAAATACATTTTTTTAGTGATCACATTTTCTATAAATCATTTTAGTTGCATTTTGGTCATGATCTAGATGCAAATATAATGATTGGACATATAGTTATGCAAACAATCAATGAATATGATTAGAAGAAATAAGATTTATTTTCATTAGCTCTAATAAGCATACTAATAAGGGTTTCATCAAAAATGAATTTAAGTTGAGTTTAGTACACATGTGATGGTCATTAACTCAAATGCTTGAGTTATAAGAATAGAATAATCTCATGTCATATTAATATTATAAGTTATTATTAAATATTTAATATAAATCTATTCTTTAAATACTATCCCAACACTTGCCTTTTTATTTTATCAATATCTAAGGAATTCAACTATCGTATTTATCGATATATAATTATATTGTTTTTAACATCACATTCTTATCATTATGTCAAACATCATTATATTCCAACCATAGTTGTATTCTTATCAAGCCCATCTTTATTGGCTACAAATGTCAAAACAAATAAGACCTTGGTCCAATGAAAGGTTTTTAATGACTTTCAAAATTTACCAATTAAATTTGAAAATATGAGAAGTTTTTTTTTTAAACTTATTAATATGAGTACGATCATGATCATACAATTTTAATTACAAGACTTAATTAGAATGAAATTTTAAGGTCAACACAACCTTAGATACACGCTTTTAATGTAGACCAAGATTGAAAGTAACATCTTACATCTAAAAATGATAATTTAATTAAAGAAAGGGCAAAGTTTTTCTCAAGAGACCAATGGGTTACAAATTCTTGAGTCTTAAAAAATAATGTGAGCTAAAATTAAATACAATAAATGCTTAGATTAAGAACTCATTTCCTTTTTATACAATTTTGTTCAAAAATAAAAAAAAGTTTTATTAATTGAATTGAAAACATTAAAAAAAATTGTGTTTACCATTTTGTTATTAAAAATATCTATTTAAAAAAATTGTTCAAAAGATTTTTTGAACTTACAAGTAAAAATAATAAAAAATTATTATTATATTTAAATAAATTAATTAATCTTTTGTTTTTTCAATAGTGATAGATTAAAAAATCTAATAAATAAGTTGATCTTTTGAAGATTTTTCACACAAGGAAAGACTTTTATTAATTTGGCCAATACTTAAAGATTATCCATGTTTTGGCATTAATATAAGTTTAATAATTTTAAAATAAATGCATGAAAGGAGATGTAAGTAATATATAGACATTGATTGCATCTTATGCATGTTAAGGTGTTGTTATGTGAACTAATGGACTAAGGTATGCTTTGGTGTAGCCATAATACTTTTTTTTTATCATTAAAAATTATTTTTTAAAAATATCAAATAATTTATGCAATGTTTTAAAAAATAAAAATATATATTTTTAAAACATTATTACAAATCATGAACACTGCGTCAAATACATCCAAATTAATTCAATTTAAATAATCAAACATCAACTAATATCACGATAACAAAATGTTTTGAGCCTGCCGTTTCATTTGAAATATCTATTGTTGTCGTAGTTAGAAAATATTATTATAATGATAATATTAAAAATGAATTATGATGATATCTAAGAGTTAAATCCAATTATCTTTTAATTTTTTGAAATAAAATCAGATTAAAAAACAACAATTATCATTATATTTGAAAAAAAAAAATTATGTATTTCACGTAGTGACAAGGGCTTTGGTTCCTTCATGGCAGCCCTGTCCAAATCAAACATAGCAAAAAATCATCATTTTAATTTAAATAAATTAACAAATGAGTTGCTATATGCATATTTTTCAATTGAAAAATACCTCATAAAATATGAGTGTGAACATTAGTAATTTTTAAAAAATCTAAAAAAAATTAGACTAATGAGCTTTAAAGGATGTTAGGAAGAAGAAGAAGTTTTTATCTTGAAGAACATGCATTATTTATTTATTTTTATATTAAGAAATTTTACATAAGTTTTTTTAATACACAATACTTAATTATCATGAATCTAATAAGATCTCTATCCATATTTTTATTCATTTTTCCTTATTAATATTTTCATAAACTTGAAGAAATGAATAAAAAAGGTTATAATCAGACATTAAAAAAAATTAGAATTTTAAAAGATATATTTTAATATAATTTTTCTCTTATAAAAGTGATAATAATCTTATAAAATATTTTATAATATTTGCTTTTTTAAAAAAAGAGTACATATCATATATTCTTACAAATAAAGTTTTTTTATGTTAATATATCTTTTGTATTATCTAAGATTAGTCCTTTTGCATTATAATATTTATGTCTTTTTCATATGAACAATCAAGTTGTTTATGCTATGCTTGAGGGTTATGTTCAAAAGCTAATGAAAACCTAGCTGCTAAATTCGCATTAATAACCATCATGTATGATCTCAAGATCTTAGTGTGATGAGTAATAAAATTGCTCCTTTAAAAATTTTTTTGAGCTATCTCAAAATACAATAGAATGGCTAAAGCTATCCAACTATCTTACTAAAGGTAACACTTTTCTTCAATCTTAGAATGTATTATATGTTATTGTAATATCGATCAAAATTTGTATTTTTAACTTCTTTATAGTTTTTAGAGTTTTTTTTTACTATTCAAACATACGTGATTGAAATTTCTTACAACAAAGTCATATTAAATACTTCGCATAATTTAGAATATAATAGTATACTCAAGATAAGACTCTACAACTCATTCAAACTATTCATCTTGAGTGTCAATAATTACTAATGCACTCATATCTTAGGCAACTCTTCATTAGAGGTTCATCTTGTTTGTTTCACACACCCCTTCTTAGTATAATTCTAGCATAAAAAATTACTCCTCTTTTATTATACTAAATCATTTGACTTGAGACTTAAAATATTACACTCTCGTTATATGGTATACTTTTTATTTTTCAGATTAAATTTTGAATAAGAAGGCTCTTTTGACTTCATATCTTATACATCCTCTCTCAAACTTAGACCATAAATTTTATGTAATTTCAATCTTTTTTTTCTAAAAAAAACTACTCACTATAATCATAATTGCATTTGAGCTATCTATTAAAAAAGATAACAATATCAATTCTCCGCTTCATCTTAAAATTTGATATTTATCTAATCAATTAGATGATTATCATATTAAATTTGTTAAAAAAAGATACAATATAACCTATTAGTATCATTTTCAAATTAAGTAGATGTTATATTAAATGAACCTAATTTGATGTTATCATATATATTGCAAAAGATTTTTATCATATTCTTTGTCATTTTCTTCTTAGTGACAAAATGTTGCATTCATCGCTAATTCTTGTTACATCACTCCCTTGTTGAATCATCAAATAAATCTTATTCTTTTTGTTTCATGAAATCAAGATACCCATGAAAGGTGAAAAACCATTTATGATAAAATATAAACAAGGTAGAGGATGGACTTCTAACTCTTTATCATAGTTTTTTTATTATTATTTTTCATCATGTCACTCTTTGAGCTTGAGATTTAAGGACTAGAGAAACAAAGTGAAATGATATAGGCTTAGGACGAGATCAAATATTCTTGGATTGAACTTATGGTTTAAAAACTACAAGGTTTCTAACATAGATGTTTGACTTACATTATAATCATCTTGTAACACACTTGATGGTAATCCGATGTAGTCTACTCGATTTAACTTGGCTCTTACTCGAGAAACCAAGCATATGACAATACACAATCTCTAATATGCTACTTTTAATAGAAGTTGTTTGTGTTTGGAATGTATCAATGAATTTTTATAGATTATATGTATGTATATAATTTTTTAAAAATTTAAATAATGAATTTCAAAAAATAGATTTAAAAAAATGATTTTTATCTAAATAATCAAAAATACTTTACACAAATGGGGTATTTGCTTCAGTAAGAAACCAAAAATAAAATTCCGTTGCCGGGAATCGAACCCGGGTCTCTCGGGTGAGAGCCGAGTATCCTAACCGACTAGACTACAACGGAAAGCTGGCACATGCGCTACCCATAACCTTCCCTAGCTTATCAAGTAGGCTACGTACTCAATTCTCTCTTATTAATCACCACCCAAACAATCAAAGGAAAGAGGAATTTATTCTTGAAAAGGGTTTGGTTGCACTCAAAAGCAAATGTAACTTTTCCCTTCCTCTATATATCAATTACAATGCCTTCACAATATTGTCATCATCTTAATGTTGACTATTGACGAGCACAAGAGTGAGATCATGCTCAACTCCACTTGTCGCACAAAAATATTAGAGAAGAGCCCTCAACATAAACTATCAACATGGGCAATATGTACTAAGTGTCTGTTAACCTTATTACCATAATTATAAGAGAAGTTGTCTTCATTGACAATTCTCTATTCTTTCATAGTTTAAATCCAAAACTCTAAATATGATTATTGTTGTTTTACACTTGACAATGATTGTTCAGGATCCAATGCCACCCATAAGGACACCCTTTATTTATTGTCTCTTGCTTTGTTTTCTCATTGTCAATATATGTTTTACTTAAGATTTGTACAATGCAACAACTTATGAAATGAGAGTTGTAACTATATCAAAATGAGAAGCATTGGCTCCATGCACCAAAGAGGCCTCTATACAACATCAAATAAAACCCTTGCAAATTTTTTTGTAGAATAAATATATTCAACTATGAGAATCAATACCTAGACATGTAAACTGCACTTCAACCAAGTCCCCATTATGCAAAACTTCAACTAATCAAAGTAGGTCATAAAGTTGATAGTATAATGCCCAACAATGTTATAAGCGTACCATTCATAACCTTTTTTAAACAAACCTATGAAAGATTCACTCATGCTAAACCCCTACATAAACCACATAATGTCATAAAGGGGCTTGCAAATATGCCCTCTTAATGAAAATAGGACATAGGTCAATCTAAAGATGAGTGCCCACTTTTGAGCAAATTTTATAATATTAGATAACCCTACAATAATAGAGAAGATATCTTAGTATGAAAATTCAAATGGGAATAGAAAAGATTCTTATTGGTGATAAAAAAAAATAATACAAAAAAATTGTATTAAGAATATGATGTTGAGTTAATCTAATCAATCTTATATATTAAATTATTCTTAATTTTGTATATTTTTATTATATTTAGATTGTAATAAGTTATATATAAAATAATTATAATATTTTTAATATATTTTGCATATCTTCTTATGTTTACATAATTTCATTAAGTAAATATATTTCTATCATTTTGTTTTGGTCAATATTAGTCTTTATATCTCAATAAATATATTACTTTGAAATAAAGAAAATGAGAAAAATATATTTCACTGGCTTTGTCATTTATTAGAAACTATGATTTCATATCATGCATGTGTGTATACCCCTTAGGTTATATGATTCAAGTTTCTTCCCTTTGGTTATGATACAAAATTTATTCAAGTTACAATTCTAATATAGCTTTATTATCGCCAGTAACATCTCTTTCCCCTTGTCCAGTTGTAGGATTTTCATCACATCCATCTTCTATCACTATAATAATTAACCACCACTCTTGATTATCACTTTTTTTCTTTAATTTTCCCCCGTTCTAGCCATCGATAGTGCTTTTCAACAACCAAAGAGTTGCACTACACCCATAACGCCTTCCTCTTCTTCCTCCTAGCCTACTCTTCTTCCTTCCTAAACCTTACGTCTAGGTTGTCTTCTCCTTTAGTTGCCCTTGACTACTTTGCTGATTAGATGTTAACTTCGCCATGCACATCTACACAGAGAAACCAAGCCCTATGGCCATTGATGATGCACGCAACACGTTGTCTTTTCTTAATCCCAATCTCTCAAGTCAATAAGCCTTCAAACAAGCATGACCCCAAAGTGGTTTGCTAATAATTTTGATTTGGACTTGATTTCAAGCTCTATTTCATATTAGCTTTTCAAAAGATTTGAAGCAATTATCATGTATCCATTAGCCCATTTTGTTATATGAGATATATTTTTAAAAATTTAGTTTCATCTTTAAACTTTTAAAATTATATTATGAAATCCATTCCTATCGTAATGTCATCTTGTTAATACTTGTCATTAGTTAGATATGTTGATCATTATAGCTTACATCAAAAACTTTAATTTCAACAAATATGTAATGACTATATGAGTTTTTGTTATATTTGTATCTATAAAAAAAAATTTAGAATCACATATCTCATTTATGAATATGTTATCTCCTTTTCTTTAGATATTTACATGAATATAACTTGAAATCCTTTTATATGATCATTACTAAAGGTTCTTTAAAAACTTATACAATTTTAATTCATGATAATTATATGATTAATCTAATATTATTACTAAATTAGTGAATATTAAACCCATCTCATATCTTGGATCTTATTATATTTTTATTTATTATAAAAATTATTTAAATAATGTTTAGTATGGTGTGATTAATATATCAAAAAGGAAAAGACTAATGATTAAGTTTTATGGAGAATCCAGTAAGAAAATGATGAAATAAAAAATATCAATAAATTTTTACTTTGTATAATACAATGATCTAATAGTCTAAGAAAATGAACATAAAAAATAAAAAAAATACATTTCTACAATTGAATGAATCTATATAAAATTTCAATATCATTAAAATTAATTATGATAATCATTCTACAGGTCAGGTTCATAAATAATGTCATGATTTTATACTTAATGATATTTGGTTATTTTTAATAAAGGTTTGACATCTTAATGAAGATATTATTATCATTTTAGATAATCAATAAATTATTTTGTGCCCTCTAAATTAATGTTTTATTAGTAAAACCACCTAAAGAGAAATTAATAATTTTTTTTATAAAAATTTGAATCTTTAAAACCTTCTACAATCAATTCATTAGAGTTTACTCTACTTAACATTAAGCCAACTTTTGAATCTAAACCTTTTAAACCTACTCTTCTTGAGTTCATTTCTCATTAGTTTAAATTAAGCGAGCTGTCAAACAAAGAACCAATTGAATTTGTATTGTCACAATATGTTTTTTATCACTATTTTAGCTCCACTATTAAGCATAAAAGTTCATTTATATATAGATTTTCTACTCATTTTGATTTTATTATGCACAAAATTATCAATCTAATTTTCAATATGAAAAATATATCTATTATTAAGACAAATTGAAGCTACTCTTTTCATTTACAAGTTTAAAGACTAAATGAAATACTCAATTAAATGTTTTTAACTTTAATGTGATTAGACCAATAGATGAGTTAGATATAAAATATATCCAATTAACTTGTTTGACCTTTCATGTAATTAAACTAGATAATATCTTGATTTTTAAGAAAAACTTGCAAAGATTGATATTAAGTTTAAAAATTTATGAAGAAAAAAATCTTACATGATACAATTTATCTTGATAAGATGAATTAATATGACATTACATCAAGAGATGTTTAATTGATTCGATTTAATCCCATATAAGTTTTTACTATTTTAATATATTTTTAGGTTATCGAGATTACAATAAATCATATATAAAATTTTTATAATATTTTTATTTTTTTATATATTTGCTTATTTTAATATCATTTTATCAAATAAGAATATCTTTATTATTTTATTTCTAATTAGAGTGTCTTTTTATATCTTTATAAATATATTATCATGAAATGAAATAGAGAAGAATAATTTTTATTAACTTTATCATTTATTAGAAACTAAAGTTTATTGTGTATGTGTGCATCCAAATTTTCTCACCTTCCAATTACAATCCAAAATTTATCTGATTTATGATTCATATCTACTTCCATCATCAACATCATCTTTATCATCACCATTGTCTTCCCCTCATCCAACTATAAGATTTCTATCCTACACATCTTCCATCACAAAGACAATGTTCTACTTTTCAAACATAAAGCTACAATAACCAAACATAATGCCCCAATATTATAAGGGAAAATGTAAAAGAAGATGCTCTTTCTATGCAACTACCTAACAAATCTAACTCAAATCTAACACATGAACCAACCACAACAGCACCACCATCCCCAGGGCTAAATTAATTGCCTATGATTTATTCAAGTCAAAAGATATTAAAATAAAAGAACAACAATCCTTCACTATAAACGCATGAGAAGCCAAACTCTTGAAACGTTTAAACATTGAGTAAAAAACTTTTTAACTTTGCCATGAAAAGTAGAATTCCAAAGTAAGAGAGACACATTTAATAAGAACCTTCTTGATTTGTTCACATCGTACCTGTTCTCATTGTCATTCCATTGGTCTTGCAAGGGCAAATTGATTCTTTGGATTTACTGACATCAATAATTCAATTGGAATGGCATTTGTTGGACGTGGAATACTAAGCCTGGGCTCGAATAGACCTGCCAAAAGAACTAAAAAAAGATGAGCTCATTGGAACAATATACAAAAAGAGGAGAAAAGATCTCGCTGGGCTCACCAGGTGAGTGCTTTTGAGTGCCATATAAGGCCTTTGCTAAAGGATTGGATGCCCAGTGATTAACAGCAACTCTACTTGTTGGTTGAAATCCAATAAGTTTGCCTTCGGCGGTCAAAACTGCCTGAATAAGAAACATTTAATAGTGATTAGATGAATTTAGTGAGCATTTAAGAGATGGCAGTAGTAAAGCTGTAATAAAGAACGAAGAAATTGCAAAGCAAATAAGAGAGTCATGCATTGATCCATCATTAGGAAGTGCTCATAGAAGCACTTCTATGAGACTTTACTATTGGACTCCATATACTGGTGGATGAGTAGCCTTGTTTGGGGCCACCTCAGTTGTGTATTAAGATTATAATGTTATATTAACATTTATTGTTAAAATAAATCTATATCTTACTTGTGTTCAACAATCTTCTATTCAATAAGAGTCTTATATATAATATTCGTTATTGAGTGCTAATCACACATCAGAGGTCCCAACATGTTCTGTGCTTTCTCTATGGGTGAATTACACTTCAATTAATCCATTGTGAATAGCTAAATAACAAAGTCATGCATTGATCTCTCAAACAAGTCTCAATTGATCAATGAAAGCATTTCCAAAAACAGGTATCATGCATACTGAGCACACTCTATAGAGATGAATTAAATGTTGAAATTTGATCCATGTGTCATATATTGAAAAGAACTAATTATAAAAGTTATTAATTTCCATAAAAAATTGCATGGGAGGGACACACTTCCGTCCCAATTAAGATGACAAAAACAGTCCTTGAAGCAAGAAAATTAGAAGCACTATCAGCATTTTTATACATATAAGGAATCCTATAATCAAAAAAAGAGAGCAGTAACAAGGTGTAATGAGATGCACAGCATTATCTTGGTGGCCCCTTCCGAACCTCTCATGCACAATAGCAGCAACCAAAAAATGTTCTCCAGCTATCTATATGCCCTCAATTAAAGCCTACCACTTAGTAGCAAAGACAAAAGCTTCCCATGTAACTCTTAAGCTTAGATCACTTGTACTCTTAATTCACACAAAAAAGTACACTGTGAGCTCTAAAAATGACTCTAATGGCTGCCATGCCAACATACAAAATAGAAAATTAACTAAGTCTTATATGAACAAAACGCTTTTTATAATTGCACAACATGAAATATTACTATAAATAATAGAATACAATTATAAACATTATCTTGAATAGTACGAGTATTGATAACATTAACTAAACTTAAAAAATCAAATATAACCTAGTATAGTTTAATATTTCTAAAATATAAAATTGATATGATTTCTAAATGATAAATATGTCATCTAACAATTCATCATCTATATGTGATGGAAAAAATATTTCACATAATTCACACATTTTAGTCAAAAAATAAGAAGTTAAGAGAGAATAATTATTCAAAAGAGAATTTTAAAGACAGAAATTAAATTAAATGGATTATCAAATCATCAATGATAAAAAAATTATTTAATTGCCAATAACTTTTGATACCTCTAGAATCATTGCAGTGGTTGTGATACTACAAAATAGGCTTTGATACCAAACGTTGAGGGTGGGTAGGATCGAAATCCAACAATTGAGGGTAAGATGATGGTAATTGACGACAATAATGACAACAATGGAGATACATCTAAATCGTAACTCAAATTAATTTCGAATCTCAACACAAAGGAGAGTTAAACCTGAATTGCAACCCACGGGAGTACACACATCCAAAATAAGAAATCGAAAGTGCTAGTTCATAATAGAGCTAGTAAACACTATTCTTTTCTTTTATTCCCTAACAAGTGTTCAAAAATATCACAATGACGCTTTAAACCAAAATCAAAATGATGAAAATGCCTATCCTAATAAAATAATAATAATAACAAATGTATGCATATATGACTCATTACAATCAAATATAGAACTAAAAATATTATTAAACTAAGAAAAACTTACACAAACCCATTATGAGACCTTATTTGTATTTTGATAATTCAATATCATACTTTCAATATAGCCTTTCATATATATATATATATATATATTAATGTACAAAGAAAAAGATTGGGCCAAGTGAAAATGCCAATGTGAAAAAAAGATAAGTTAGCACTATTCATTCTACATCGAAACTGGACTGGCACACAAACTAGGGCAGCAATGTAGATAAGTAGTGCAAGTGAGGGCCTATGAGTGCGAACCTTATAGCTAAAAATTAAAGAATTTGTAACGCAAGTGGAGTGGAATGGAATGAAGTGATTGATTGAGTTAAAGAGAATAACGAGTATCATAAAATAATTTAAATAAAAAAAATAGAATTGAGAAGATCAAAAAATAAATAAATATTTACTTACCAATGTGAACCCAAACGAATGTCACCAAGCCAACTCATATACTCAAATTACCAAATAATATACTTTCTTTTATCACAATCAATTCATTTATAAAAGATTATTTAAATAAAAGATTATAAATAATTATATAATATAAAAAGATATTTTTATCTACTTATTAAAGAACTTAATGTTCATATCTTTAATTATTTTAGATACCTTCATTAAAGTATAACCAAACATATGCCACCTACTACCACTTTGATATCATATCTCAAACTATCTAATTACTTAAAAACTTTACTTTAGATTAAAAAAAATTAATTTCATATATACTATAATTGTTTAATTTATTTCTCCTTGATTAGCCTATTACTAACTCATTTAGGCTATGATTAGCTCTTCTTATCACGATTCATATGATGAGCTTATGATAAACTCTTTTTTATGTCATTTAAGCCCAAATTACACTTACTCTTCATGATCCTTATGTTCATATTCAAATTACTTATTCTTGTCTTACATCATATCCCTTTGCCTAAAGAATTTTTATCCCGTAGAGTTGAAGTATAGGTAGTCCTTTACGAACTTTAATATTGACTTGCTATATTCTTGTTTAGTGATTCATGTATCTTCAATGGGTGATTTATTCAATCGTCTTTTAATAGATTTGTATGAATAACCTAAACTAAAAATCTCATCAACGACATCTTTTTCAAAAAATTTTGGCTAATCAACAATGACAACTATTGTTTTAAATCACATGCCTAACTATTAGTTTGCAAATCATTATATTTAAAATTTACTTTATATGATTAGTCATCTTCAATATTGAACACTAAGCTAATAGATATATTCTTGAAAAATTCAAGAACATATGCATCATCACACTTCTCATCAGGGTAAACTTTTTTCACTTGTTCAATATCTTCAATAAGCCACGTTGGAGAGTTATGCACTTGGGTTTGTGAGTTATTCCTCTAGTTTTGAAATTGATTTTTTACTTCATACTGGAAAATTTGTAATTCATCTGATATTTTTTCCACCATTGATTTCCTACTTGAAACAAATTTTCTATTAATTTTGATAAGCTTTCAATTTATTTCTTTCTTATTCCTTTATCATTTGCTTAAGAAAATTATTGAGAAAAAAGTTTTGTTACCTAAATAATGAAAGGAATGAGTTTAACTGTCAATAATTTCTTAAATTTTAAAGTCGATGGAACACTATGATTCTGAGCCCTGATAATATGTAGAAAGAAAAGGATCGACCCAAGTGAAACTTCAAATGTGAAAGAAAAATTAGCTAGCATTGTTCATTCTGCACATGACCTGAACTAGAGCGCAAACTAGGGTGGCAGTGTAGGTAGGTAACGTGAGGGCTTTTGAGCATAGAACTTGCAAGCAAGTAGCATAGGTGCAAAAGCTACAATAACTATAATAGTACATGATAACCAAAAATAGAAGAATATGCAATGCAAGTGGAGTGTGATAAAATAAGATGATTGATGAAGTTAAAGGAAATGAAGAGAATGATAAAATATTTAAATAACGAAAAAATATAATTAAAAGGATAAAAAAATAAAAATTCATTCACTAAAGTGAATCCAAGAGAAGGTCATTATACTAACTCAAACATTCAAACTACTAAACAATACACTTTCTTTAATTACAATCAATTCATTATTCATCTATTTATAATAAGTCATTTAAATAAGAGATTATCAATAATTATTTAAAGTATAATTCCTACTTATTTTTTAAAATTTTTCATGCCCATATTTTTAATTATTTTGGACACATTCATTAAAGTACCACCAAACATATACCACTTACTAAATGACACTTACCATGAGTTACCACTATTTTGACCTCACACTTCTAGTTAACTATTTTAGAATATTTATTTTATATTAAAAAAATGACTTAATATATTTCATAATTACTTAATTTATTTCTCGATTGGGCTATAACTAGACTTTTTTGGTCATGACTAACTCTCTAAGTCATGGTTTATGTAATAAGAAAATGATAAACATTTTTTTATACAATTAAAGCTCAAATTACACTTGTTCTTCATACACTTTATAATCTCTATATTCATGTTCAATTGTTCACTTTTATCCTACATCATATATACATAAAGACATACACACACATAGATACAAATACGAAAAAATATATACGCACAAACAAACAAATATATACTCGCAAACAAATGAATACACACATGTATATATAAAGAGAGAATAAGAAATGTTCTTAGTAGCATTCAAAATATTAAAGCTTACTTAGCTTGTTCTTTTCTTGGATTTGGAATTCTTGTTTCATGTAAGAGTCAATTCAAACAAAACTTCTAAAGGAAAATTGCAATCAAGTATATGCATTAAGTTTTTCCACTCGTCACAAATGATGCATAAGTAACAAAACCACTTTTTGAAACCCATTGTAATTTGCAATTAGTAAAACAATAATAATGAGTCAAAAAATCATAATCCAAAAGTGGTTGCGCATTCATATCGTGACTTAACTTTTTCAGATATGCTTTCATACATCTAATTTCTCCTTTCCCATTTCCTTATTTTTAAGTTTATATGCATATTAAAAAAAAATTGCCCATCCACCAAACCATCCACATAACTTTTCTTACCCATTCTCCCTATCAACATATCGAATAAATGAACTAAGGTATGAATGCAAATTCTATACAAGCTTTCTTCCTCAAGCAATCAACAAAGAGTCATGTGAACTGCTCAAGTGTATGTTTGTCATGCTATTATATTAATTGATATACACACACACAACTATCCTTTTAGTATTTAGTTTTTTTATACCCATGTTCCATATGTAATTGGAGGACTATCACAAATGCTTCATAAATTCTCATGCAAAGGGAAGAATCGGAGATTCTTTCTTTTAGATTTACAATTCTTAACCTCAACAATGCATTTACCAAAAAGTATTCTCTTACCATGTTAACGTTCAAGCTCGTAATGATATTTGCGTTTGTTAGAAAACCCCTACAAAAAAATGTTACCACCTTAAGGTCTTTTAAGTGCCCAAACTATAGACACCTTAGAGCACCCCTTCAATAGTAACCCAATGATAAGCCTGTGTCATCTTATCTAGGCCAAGAAAACAAACCACTCCTTTCTAGGATCAATACTTCTAACATCTCCCTTGATAAGGATATCTCTAAATTCCCTAGAAAGGGATTACGTATGTCTACATTGCTCTTTTGAATAGCTCTTATCCCACTCATAATCATTGTCTTCCTCCTATAAATGTTACCAAAATACTCATTATTCTGCAACAATAACTACTTCCATTTATGATAATGCTTGGCATACCTCCTTGATTACTCTAATTGGCTTGGATAAAGTTCATCATGATCTCATGAGTGAACCATGTAGCCTTGAACTAGAAGGGATGGTTCTCTGACCTTAGGAGCATGTAATTGGAAAAAGAAACAAACGAATAATACTTTGATTTGTAAAATGGTAAGATACTATTGCTTAGTTTGCCTTATTCTCCAAGCCATGTTGCACAAAATTCTATTTACCTACTTTTAGGCGATAGAATTATCCTTTCATTTCAAACCTCTCCAAAAGAACCCATATTTTTTGCAATTCACACATTCTTAAAACTAGCAAATTTTCAATCTCTAGTAATAAAACAACTCCAGTCCTCTTATTTCGATAAACATGCATACCTCATTAAAGTTGCCACAAAGCATATGGAGGCCCACTTTCTAACAAGGGCTTCTAACTAGTCTAAATCAAAGACAAATACCAAACATGCCATTGATCGATCTAAATTTCAAATATCATGGACTATCTCTTGCTACTAATTATAACTTGTACATTAAGTGTCAATCATAAAACACAAATTTCAGTGACAATTGCATCCTCAAAATTGCCAATACACCAGAGTTTTGCAATCATCTCATTGGAAGTGTGGGGTTAATATCTGACTCCAAAACAATTATCATGTTTTGTCTATTATCTCCTAAAAGCAACCTTGTAAAAGTTACAAAGCTCTTGCTTCCCACTCCACTCCTGTTCAGCAAATTATTCTAAAAAGGCAGAGAAAATAGATAGTGCATTACATGTTTAAAGTCTTCCCATTTCCCTCCTATTCAGCAAATGATTCTAAAAAGCAGAAAAAATAAACTGTGTTACATGTTTAAAGTATAGGTAGTATTCTCTTATGGTGACATGCCCTACTAAAAGTTTTTTGCATGGGACCAATTGTCATATAAATGTTCCATGTCCTCCATAAGATCTTTCCTCGTTCCCATAACATTGTGCACAAAATCATTCATCTCAGTTTTTATGGCTTGGTTCATTTCTAGGGAAGAAAGCAACCTTTTGGATTAAGTATCACAATAATAAGCCCAAAGATTATTCAAATTGTTACTAAGTATCTTCATTGTTTGTATGATTGCTCCTCCCTTGGCCAATTTAATAGTTTGTAATCTGGGATGTTTACTGATTCCTTCATCCTTCCCTCATGCTCTCTACCTTTTGTTGCATTATCTCTCTCCAAAATCCTTCTTCCTTCAATTACCTTAGGTATCTCTTCCATATACTTTTCACTTTCCTTCACACTTGTCATCCTCTTGCCCTTATTAATTCCTTACAATTTGGTTTCTTACTCTTCTACTTGAAATCATGCTTTGATTCCTAGTGGCATCTCCTATAGTAGTGGGCATTGAATGAATTTTTAACAAACATTTATATTGCAAGATTGCAATAAGTCCCCCACTACTTCCTTTTAGAGAATTAAGTTTCGTGCTTGTGGTTCCCTTTAGTGCTCCATTAGGTTGATCTCTGCTTTTACTCACAATGGTGCTTGGATATTTCCCTACAATGTCCTAGCCACCAAAATACATCCAAAATTTGCATTATCCTCTTCAATGACAAAAAAAAAATCAAATTGAGTTATACCTTGGTGTTTTAAGTGTCATAAAAGAGTTGAACAATTTATGTTCAAATGGCCATGCAGACCACATATGCAGCAAACCATTGGTATATTTTCATATTCAATTGCATGAAGTTTTCCTTTACATTGAAACTTGGCCAACAATAATTTCTTCAAATCATCCTGTACACATATCCTTGCATATTTCCCTCTTAACATCAAAATTGTAATGTTACTTATCTTGATCACTATTCCAATGTGAACACCTACGTTCGAAATTTCTTGTCAATATATTCAATGGATGCCCTAGAGATTCCTACCCACAACATCAAGCTGTTAAGCACTATGGTCTCAAGGTTGAAGTCATGTCCCCACCTTGAGATTCAAAAATAATGTTCTATTATCATCCATGAACCTCCATCAAAGCCCCTTCATAATCTTCTCTCTTTATGAGCCTTGAAATGTGATGCTCATTTCCAATATCAACAAGATGCTAGAATCCTATCACACTTTACAATGCTTTTTGCTTTCAAAAGAGGAATCAATAAACTTGCCAAATAGTTTGATTATGAAACATTGCCTCCATGGTCTTCTAAAAAGCTCTTCATCTTCTATTAAGAAGATCCTATTTGTTGGGACTCTCTCAAGCTCTATATCAGGATCTTCCTTTTCATCATCAATGTTAGAGTCATTTTCATTTTCTAATTGTCTTGTATCCCATAGTTTTTGCAAAGCAAATTTCTACCTAGCTTTTTCTTTGTTCACAAAAATTGTACATCATATTCTCTTGTTGCTCCTATGAAGAAGATTAGCTTCCTCCAGTGGGATCACCTTAGTCGCATTCTCTAGAGAGCTTTCTTTAGATGTCACAATAGAATTCATCAATTATGAGTCACACATTTACCAATCACTCTCCATCACTCATCGATCTTGCTTAATGTTACTTAGATAAGTCTACCTCCTTAGTGCTGATAGCAACATCTCTTGAGCCACTTCTACCATTTGCTGTATAGTTGTTATCTATCATCAAGCTAGCTACAACCATAGTTTAGTTTTGTCAAGTTTCATTAGAATGCTCTTCTTTCAATTGGCTCTGTTGAAAAATATTTTTTGGCAAGTTTAAGACAACATCCTACTTTCAACTTGGGGCTTCTTTTACAATCCTTTGTGCACATTCTGCAAGTTGCTCTATTGAATATGGTATATTTGGTTTCATTACTTATTCCCTACCAAGATCCTCCTCCCCATTCATCAAGGGGGATCACTTAGTCCCGTACAAATATAGCCTACCTTATCTCAATCTTTCACATCACTCACCATCCAATAAAGCTACATAGAACCTTGAATTGACTATCTTTTGCAGTACCTTATACATTCTTTTATGAGAGGAACGCAAGGGCTTTTGGTGAGGACCTATGTTTTGAATTCATTATTTATTCATTGAGATATTTTAGAACATTCTAATTCACTTCATAAGTAGGAGTTTGTTATTAGACTTAATGGAGCTTTAATACATGACTGTTTATATCAACCAGTTTTGTACGTTAAGTTTTGATTCTTCCTGTCTGCTAAACTATTTCCAATTCGTTCCTTTAGTTTATTGGTTAAACTTTCATGGCACCACTAGCTCAAGTTACAACTCACTGTAATAAAAAACTTGCTTGTATTAAAGTTCCCTTCATGCTAAATATTATAGCAACCCATTTTGACAATTGAGAGTATCCTCTCATGAAAGAATATGTTCTGTGGATCTTTGCAAATTTGTCTCATTATAAATCATAAACTTTGCTTTTTCATAGCATTTCAAGTCAATGGTATGACAGATTTGATTTGTCATAGATCCCTTAAGAAAAATAAATATAATTCTTGATTTTTAAGATCATTCACTAATACATCACACAAAAATATTACTAATAATATATAGGATAATAAACTTTTAAAACTCACATTTATCTTAATTAAAAAGTCTTAAAATTTCTAATATTATACACCCATCACAAAAATCTCAAAAATAACCTCACAATCATCACCCTAATAAAAAAGGCCTTCACCATGATGCCAACTATCATCTCCATCCATACCCATCTCACTCTCTTGTCCCTCTCTATCTCATTCAATTCTCTACTGAACTTCTCATCACTCACTTCTCCATTTCATCAATGGTCATAACATACAATCAAAAAAAAAGATGGTTGGAGTGTATAGATAGACATGAGGTAGGGAGAGTTGAAAGAGAAGCAAGAGAAAGAAAGAGAAGCATGAGAAAGGTTGAAAGAGAGGTAGAAGAAAGGATAAGGGGAAAGGAGATGGGGGAAGCCATCATCAACAAATCCAGAGCAATCATTGTCAATGAAAAGGGTAGTTACTGTTGGTAGAGGTAAGACAATTGTTGGCGAGAGAGAGAGAGAGAAGTCAGAAAGAGATGAGAGGGAGGGCAGCAATGACTGTTGGTCAATTTCATGCTATAGTTCTTAAAATTAAGGTGGAGATGACAAGGGTATTTTTCATATTTTAGTGGAATGTTAGATTAGTAAATTTATGAGTTATAAGTTTCGAGTATGTAAATTTTAAGATTAAGATGCTTAACGTATAATTGAGCAAGTTTTTGTGTTACATGCACAAAGATCCTTATTTATCATTATGTTGATAACTAGAATGCATTTTGAAAATTAAACAATTGTAACTATGACAAAAGGACAAAAGATTGATGTAAGAAAAGGAGAAGAGGAAGAAAGACAATGAGTTTAACTAGTACTTTAAAGCATACCACATAAGTTCTCAAGGCTCTAGGTGTGGTGGAATGTTGTACATTGATAATACAACTTTTCATACAAAGAGCTTGGGCCTATTAGTTTCTTCATGAAAAAAGGCAATAGATAACCAAAATTACCTGATAGCTAGCGATATCCTGTGCTCTTTCTTGCAACTCCTCATTAGCACCTGAAGAAGCATCCTCCAAGTTGGAGAGCTCAACAAGACTTTGTGAACTTACACAACCATTTAGAGGTTTTTCACCAGAACTAGCATCAACCATAAGCCTCCCATTTCTCAAGTAACTTGGAAGTGTCCCAATCCATACACCAGTATTTCTGTCAACAATCACATCCCCGGTCCAACCAAGTTCATCTTTTACCATCTTGATGGTTGCAAAGCACAAATTTTCCAGCTGCTTCACAATAACATCATAAATTTTGATTTAAAAACTCTTTGACAAATAAAAAAATGTATCTAAAGAATTATACAAGTTATTGGGTTGAATTGCATTGATACTTGATAGTTCCATGTCATGTATAATGGTGCTTTAACAAATATACAAGTTACCCAACAAAGCAACATTTTGCAAAGGTCCAAGGGCGATTACTTCAACAGGGTTGAACCAGTTGACCAAACCGGTTCAACTAGTTTAGCAATTGATACATATAAAGCTATATGAAAAGGCTAACATCAATATGATTGATACCAGTTGACCAGACTGATTCGACTGGCAACATGTGACTAGGTGGTTAAATTGGTTCCTTGCTCAGCTCAGTGTTTACAAAATTGTAAAATCAAAAAAAGATAAAAATGAAAGGAATAAACGGAAACTTGTTAAAGTTTAGCTACAGCCGACTAATTTGATTGGTTCATCAATGAACCAAAGGTCACATTGATTCCTTGCCTAGTTAGCGATTCTTACAACAATGGAACATCATGAAAGAGAAAAACTGAAACAAGAAAAGAAAAAATGTCTATAAACTTTAGCAGTAATGCATTGAAACTGATTTCAGAGGACAAGTTTGAAGGATGCAGAAATCAAAGGCTAAAAATAAATAACTGTTAGGGGCTATGGTGAGCTATATGTGATCTAAAAGAATCAAACATACCATGACCAAACAACTTTGAATTTAAAGTTGAAGAAATGATGTCCAAATGAGAGAAGGTGAATTATGATTCTTTTGAGAATTTATATAGTTAAAAGACAAATACTTCTAAAAAACTCTTGATTATGTTTTAAAAAATTCTTGTATTAGATACAATAAAGTAAAGACAGAGACATTTAAGTAATTCGACTTCAAATAAGAAATCTACATTTACGCCAAGTCACGAAAGACTAGTCTTTTTAAAAAATGCCATCTTCACAAAAATAAATAAAACTCTCACAAATGATCCAAAATGATCAAATCACCGATTCACATGGATCAAAATCATTGGACTCAAAGAGCCCATAAACTAATTACCATATATCAAAATCACTAACCCAAAAGAGTTCATAAAACTAATCTCAACAGTTCAAAATCACCAGCCCAAAGAGCCTACAAAAACCAATTACCACGGATCGAAATCACTAATCTAGAAACATTTATACAAACCGATTACCATGGATCGAAATCATGAAACCAGAAACCAAAAACCAGAAAAATTTAATTAAGGTCAAATATAGAATCCTATAACCAGAGAGATAATCTACGAGGCACACCCAAAAATTGTAAATTAATTAAAAAAAATGCTACGAATTAGCTAGTAGATGATAATTCATTTCAATGATTATAAAAGAAAAAACTTAAAGCCTCTTTCAACTCTTTGAACAACCCAGAAAGATGTGACAAATTTGTAATTATAGGGCTGTAAAAGTCTTGCAAGTACAAAAGCCTTGAATAAATATGAGTTAACTTCTATTTATAAGCCATGTTCATGTTGGAGCTTGAACATGGCACTTTAGCAAAAGTAATATGATTGTTTGGAGCAATAAGATATAATGATTTTTCAAATTTAGTGACCATTGTGTGTGGTTTGTAAGCATATCAACTAATTTGATCACAGCATTGGACAGGCCTATAAAATCAAGCCTGTACCACCCAAATTATTGGATGATTTTTCAGATTAAGCAAAAAGTTATCAAATTTTAATCAAACAATCTGATGGGTGCCCTACAGAAGCACGGTTCGATGACCCGCATGGTCTTAATAATGAATTCAGCCATCAAATCATCATCAAACCGTCCATCAGACACTAATCGAATGATTTGATATCTATCCTATAATGAATTGATTGGATAGCATATATTTAGATTAATAATGGATCCTTCCGTTCGATGATCTAATATTAATCATACTTGACACCAAATAGTCTATCGAATATACCTGTTAACATCCCACAAAGAGTTCATTTTGAACTTATAATCTCAATATTATCAAAATGAGGATCGAATAAGGATTATGGACTATATATATATATTTTTTTTTATGAATTTATCGGACTATATATCAGATGATCAAATGTACATTCCAACACAAATTACTTGACATTCATCCAAATGAAATAAGGTGATTCGTCACAACTTCTAAATTCTGACATCAATGATCCTCCATCAGCATTGACATTCACATTTTGAGGATTATCTTGTTTCAGCATCTACTCATCCAGCAAGGTCATACCTTGTTCCAACAACAATTTTGCATGTCATTGGATACCTTATTCTAGTGTTGGCTTATTCCACTATCAACCTTCACCCACTATTGACTTTCTAAATTCAATGTCATCCCTCATCCATTTGATGTTACCTTAGTCTTAGTCCAATGTGATCGTCAACTACCAAGATTATCTTTTTTCAACAATGACCTTCATCTTCCATGGGCTGTCCAATCATGCGTCAACATTAATCCAACAAGGACATCTTATTTCAGCACCAACATTCATCCATCGATGACAATCGCTTTTCAACATCAACTTCCATTTGTCAATGACTATCCCATTCCAATGCAACCTTTGTCCACCAAGGGTTATCGAACTCTGACAATGACCTTCTTTCATACATATGATCATCATATTCTAGTCTATTATTATCCACAATTAACTATATCTCGCATTATAGCATCATTCCATCCACAAGCATCAATGACCTCGTGATGCCTTACCTATCTCTAAAGTAAACATTTATTGCCATCACTTATTCTCCTACTCCACCTATCATAACAATCATCAAATTACTCACCTAGGGTAGAACATCTCCATCAACCTTTAATATGCCTACCTCTACTATAGCATGACAATCATTGAGCATAATGACTTCAACCATTTACATAATCGAAACTTTGCGCCTCCTACCTAGCACTACTTCAATTCATCCAACAAATGATGAGTGTCTTTCTAGACTCAACCATCTTCATTATCAAAATTTAACACCATCCACCAACCTCTGCTCCAACTTCTTGGTAGGGCGATGGGTCCCTGTCCCAACCACAACCATCTTCATCACCAAAGTTCAGCATCCTAGAAATACTCATAACAGTAGTTAAGTGCCTTCTCTATGCTCAAGAATCTCTTTCGTACATAACCTTTGGCAACTATCTTTGACCTAGCTCGTCCCATCAACCATCTAGTGTCTCATTGAACATCAATCATTAGCTATTGATGACCTTTGGCAATATGACACCTCCATTATCGACTTGTCCTCATAGCACCAAGCATCTCACTCAACTTTCACCATCCTTTATCAAACATAGACATCCCTGCACCTGCTTCTACTTCGGCTTAGTCGTGCAACCATTAAGCTCCTTTTCTCCATTGTCCATACTAAGCATCCTCATGCCTATTGTTCTAGCTAAGCCTTGTGACCATCAAGTACCTTTTTTTCCATTATTGATGTGAAGCATACTCAAGCTTACCATCTCTTATGTTTAAGTAGCATTATATCTAACAAGTCTTATATCCACGCCAAGTAACGTATGTGGGTGGCACTAACTTCACATAAATGACACCCTTTGAGAGTCCAGGGATTAAACCGCAAATTAATGCTTCTAATCAATGTTAAATATGTGATGATATATCCCTATTCAATCCAACTATGCTACATTGATTCCTAGATCAAATGCTATCCAATGATGCTTTGAGTCTACCAACAAACCACCTTATCCAATAAATCTCCTCAAAAGTATAAAGATCTAACTCATTTATAATTGATGCTAACATCTTGTATCATATTCTCACTTCACCTTTCTTCTCTCTCCTATCCTTCTCTTCTTCCCTCCAACAAGTTACGATAGAGAACTCTCCCTCTTTTAGGGCTTCTAATATCTTCATCCACCACTTCACTTCTCCTTTTTAGAATGTTCTTTTTTCTTGGAATTTTGCAAAGAAAAGCAATTGTAACTATCATGACATTTAATGGATGGATTGAGAGCTAACGACTATGCCATGGTTTTCCTTATCTTGGGTTTTCGACATAAAAATCGATGTGGGTTTTAAGTGTTAACTTCTCTCTTTCAACATTTCATTTCTCTCGCTCTCTTCTTTCCACTCTCTCACAAGCACACCCAAGCCATGTTATCACAAATCAATCTCTGTTCATCTATATAGTCATTTTTGACAAAACATGATAATCTATAGCTATTAAAACTACTTGACAAAGCCTTTCCTTTATGGACATGCAAAGATAAGTCATGCCAAAACCAAACTGAACTTCATTAATTGATAATCCTTATAAGCTAGATTAGCGAATATCCCAAGATCTAAGTTCCACATTAGTGCATAGATCATAACATAAACCAACATGAAAATTTATTTAGTGTAACAAAATTGTGTTTATGTTGCAATAGTACGATACACCTGACAGTGGTCCCCTCTTGTGCTTTGACTATTCAAAATTTTTAAGCTATAATTTACCATCAAGTTATAAAAGTTCCAAATGTTATATAGAATTTCCAAACATAAATATTACAAAAAGAATTTTGCTCATTCCAATATGTCTTCAAAAAGATCACACATTTAATATATCAATAAAAAATTCATTATATTCCACAACCTATGGATATATTACTTTCCTCATGAAAACTTCACATTGTAATTACCTATATAACTATATCTACAACATTACTTGCATCAAGATACTCAAAAAGCAAATGGAATGGCCCTCATTGCATATAACTCAAACAAAAAATTGAAAAAGGGCATATTCTTTATGTTTCCAAGCAACCATGAAACCAATCTAAGTACAAACTTACTTGCCATATTAGTTAGTAATTCTGTATGAAATACTTTGTTCTCTCTCATATGTCTGGTCTAAGGATTCCATTTTAATGTGCCTTGTTATAAATTAAGAGTAGTTAGCTTTTTTATAGCACCAATTATTTTCTTATAACTTCATTATATAACAACAAACTTCAAAGCAACCAGACTAAACAGTAACAGAAATTATAGAAGGCCGAGAAAACAAAATAGAGGGAAGATTTTATGTTCTTAATTTGAGCAAAAATACCTCACTACTCAGATAAAAGTTAAGATGGCTGTGGAGCAACTCCAATGAAGAATGGATATTTTGCAGTTCTAAATCTTTCCTTGCATGTTTTGACTGAAAAAGTTGAGCCAGAACCCCAATTAACAAAACAACGCAGCCACCAGCAAGAATAGCAAACATTAATTTCCATGGAGTTTGCTGCACCATAAAACAAAGATTTATAAGCTAACCAAGAACAGAAATACTCAAAGGGCAAAGTTACATATTTTACCCCACAAAAATATCTAAACTCATATAATTATTTTTATATAGAAACTAATTTCTTTTTCACTTTAACCATTGAAAATTTATTGATGACAATGGACAACATCTCAGAATATGGAAGCTAAAAGTTATCTCAACGAAACAACAAAGCAAGGGGAGTACCTTTCTCTTTATGAGGACTGGAGTTTCTTTAAGCATGTCACACGAAAAACTTTTACTTGGGATCGTGTACCGGTCCTCATAGTACATGTCAAGGATGTTTACAAGATCAACCTGCAGTACCTTAGTGAATTAAAACTGCAAGAACATAAAATAGTAGCTATGCAAATACATAGTCTTTTAGTGTAACAAGTAAAAAATCAGGGAAAACCAACGGGATGAACAAAAATTACCATCTGGAAGTGTGTTAAGAGTGCCTCACACCTATTCTTGGGTTGTTTGAACCATCCTTCAAGTTTCACATCTCGAAATTTACTGGTATCCATCTGCAGCTTATATATAGGAATGAATTCACATGCCCAAGTTCCAAACCCAGAACCTCCAATGACATCCAACCTTGAATAATCAAATGGAAGCCACCAACATTCCTTTGGATTCTTCACCATGTTTACAGATTTTGGCTTAAGAAATTTATAGGTTTCAATGTGATTTCTTGCTTCTTTTTCAAATTCACTTTGAGCTATTTGGCATATCGAAATGGGAGAATGAATTGGGTCCCGCGGCTTGCAAAACAAATGAAAAATTCCATCATAAGGCGACCTTCTTGCTTGTCCTTGGACAGAACTTCTTATAATGAAAGAGGAAACAACCTCAGCTAGAGAACAAATAAGCTTTTCGTCTGATGAATTCAATACAAACGAAGACTGAACCTGCTGAATAGACGAACATATCAGCAAGAAATTGCGGAGCCATCAGTCCATTAAAACATTATGAGAAGCATGACAACCTCTCTCGGGTTGTCAAGTTCTTCCATGTTCCTCTCCGTCCCCGGACAGAACAAAGAGAGCTGGAAACTCGACATTTGCTTCAACACAACTTGTCTAAAGGTCACTGCGAGAATATTCTTTGAAACTTTATCCATGTTGTACGGCATACTACCATTCGAGCTTCTTCTCAGTTTCCGGGCCTTCTCTTTCACCATTTCTGAAGGCAAAAACTGTCAAAGTGCACACTTTCAATCCCCAAAAACATAAAACATCACCTCTATTAAAAATTGGCACTCAACTCTTGTGAGACGAAAGAAAGCATAATGATTATTTCTACATTACATAAGGGGAACTAACCAGCCTGGTAGAGATAGTGCTATGCTCATCCGAACCGCCGGGGAAGACGGTTTCGACGACCATAGTGGAAGCGCCAGACGCCAGATGCTCCTCAGCGGTCTCTCCACCATCGGCAGCAGCGGCTATGAGGGCCTGGTCCAAGCCCACGGCTCCTATGAGGGTGAGACAGGCAAGATCAGCCTCGTAGGAGCGAACGGCAGGGAGGTGTCTTATTGTGTCGCCTTTGGAATAGCCGCACAAGTCGAGGAGGCCCTGGAGGAGTTCCCGTTCGGTGGAGGGGAGGGCGTCAAGCTGCCGCCGGAAGGAGGAGGAGAAGCATCGCACCGTTTGGGCTCGAGTAAAGAAAAGGATGCTATGCAAGTTAAAAGAGGACGGGAGGCGTGGAAGAACGAGGCGACAGCGAAGAGGGAGAGGGTCACGAAGTAGCTGCATAGGTCAACGAAGAGGATGGGCTTCCACCTGCAGGGAGGATGAGCGGCTTTGTTTGGTCCTTCGTGCAGCCTATGAGTTCCTTTACCTCAAATCACCTGCAGTTGAGTGAGTAATGTTGGATGCATAGTCTACAGGACAAGGTTCTTGACCATTCAGTCAGAAATTATTTATTTTCAAATTTAAGAATATTAAATTTTCAAATACATTTTTTTATAAAACTTTATTATAACTTTCATAAAATCTCATTGAAAACAACCAAAAAATAAACACAAAATATATAATATATTCTTTTCAATGATTTTGAATGATGCTAAAAATCTTAGAAACGTCACATATTAATAATACTAACAAGCTTGATGATTCAAAGAGAGAGATCAATCTATTTGAATTAGATGACTTTGTAATTTGATAGTTGATATTCATTTATTAGATCTTTGAAAATAACACCAATTTATTAGGAGTTTTAAATTTTGAGTATTTAGTATATCTCATATTATCATAAAATGTTTATTATAAGTAAGTTTGTTTGTATTTGTGTAAAACTAATGATATATTCTATATTAGTATATATGAATATTTTAAATGAGTGTCATATACATCTTGGAGATGTGTTTATTATGATTGGTACGAACTCCAAAAGACTTAATCATGCAAATGTATCGTCAATATGTAGCAAGTCATCTGTATTAGGATGCTTTTGTAATGATCAAAAGTAGCCCATTTCTAATATTTCCAAATATATTCATTTTTATTCTTTTGATACATATTTTTTGTTAGTTATAACACATAATAATGCATTTAAATCTAGTATATTATGATCATGTTAGAATTTTAATTGTCTACTACTTATTTTTAGGTTATTCCAATTTTTTTATTATTTTTCAATTCAAGAGATCAATTATGATAGTTATTTAATGGTAAAGCAAATTGTTGCTCATGTTATATGATATTATAGAGCTATTTTTCAAACTTGATTGATGATAAATAGTCATTTTAAGTTTATTTACTTGCCTCAATCATATATTTATTTTAAGTATTTTAATTTCTATAAGTTTAGTACATTTGGGTGAACTAGAGTGAAGTTTGATTGTGTATGACTTTGACTTATTTTAACTCATATGAGTCATGCATCATGAGCCATGTCATGAGGTCTATAACAAGATTCATGATGTAAGTATTAGAAGTCTTTGGTTCATAAATGAAAAGTGAGTACTTCAAAGACTTGTGAAGTCTTGCTTTGGACAAATTGTAATGGTTTTACTCACATAAAGGACAGTGAATAAGTTTAGATTCTCCTCACCTTCATCTTTTTTTTTTGTTAATTTCTTCTTTCTTCATCATTTAATGTGTATATTTTCATTAATACTCATCTCATTTTTAATTTCGTTAATTTTTTTCTTTTGTTATGATCTTCTTAAGCAAAGTTTTGCTTGCATCGCAAATGATTCTAAATTTTGATCTCTAACTAAGGTGTGTTTGATTTTCGTGTTGCATTGTTTAGAGTTTATAATTTATGAAAAATTACCTTGGACAATTATGCAATAAGCATGCTAAAATGTTTTCTATTGAAAACTCACGACCCAAAATTATTTATCATTAGGATACTTTAGGAGATCATATAGAACAAAAAAATTGTCAATTATGGGTCAAATTATAATTATTTACTAATACAAACTCAAATAACTACTTCTATTATTCCTAGAGTAGAATAATAAGAATTAATCAAATGTAATCTCAATTATTAGTAACTAAATTTCATAAATAGTTATTGTTATTTTATTTTTCTTTTATATATCAATGATATCACATACACATAAATATATAATAGTGAACTTACACAAAATCTACATTACGAGAAGCATTAAATACTATAGCAAAAAAATCTAGTTGTGTTAAAATAGAATACAATAGTATTTTTTAATAAAAGTAAATAACAATAATCTCTTTAGCCAACACAAACATAACTTTATAGATCATCCTATTGTACAAATTGATCTTTCTCCTCTCTATGGTGCATCCTAAAATGTTATAAGATGTAAGTCAATACATAATTTAATAGGCAAAACTAACACGACATAATTTTGAAAAAAAATCATGCTTTAAGAGATTAAATAAATTACATTATCATATTGAATCATAGAAAACATAATATCATGCATATTTGAAATAATAATATTTTATAAAAAAATAAAAGCATTATTATTTAAATCAATTTTATTTTCATTTAATATTTTCACTCATCAATTATAGGGCAAAGTTTCATACTATAACTATTACACCCCATTATTAAGAGGACATACTCATCCTTCAAGTAGCTTAATCTCATCAATATATCCATTTTGTTATGCATAAACCACAATAACTTGAGGCCTCTCTTGGAAGCTCACATCATATCATAACAATCAAATCATCATAATCAACTCAAAATAGCCCTATAGGGTGTTCTTATTCTCCTAATGCTCACATCATATCACATCACAAACATTTGAGTATGCATCTCCTTAATAATTAAAAACCTCATCTTATAAGCTCATAATATATCATATTAGTCATATTACATATCATAATAGCTCAAACTTAAGGGTAAACAATCATAAAAACTCAATATCTCATCGTATATTCATTACTAATCTCACATCATTATATAGTATTTCTTTTTAAGTTTACTTTTCTTTATATTTTTATACTCATCATATTATTCATAACAATACTTCACATAATTTCACATGCTAATATGCAACTTTAAAATAAAAATATCAAAATATGGTGAACTCATAAAATGGGCATAATAATCATGGTAATGATGAATCATGACATGTCATATATCATAAGAACATTTGTAGCTAGCATCATCATATCATGACAATGTTAAAAGAATGCGAAAAAAAGTACATCAGAATCACTTGTCTAAATTTATATAGCTAAAAGTACCTCTTTTTATTCTTGATTTGAAATCACCTACTTGAATCGTTATCAATTTTTTCTTCTTTTTAAAACATCTAAAATTTTTTTAATTATTTTCTCTTTAGTTAATGTTTTTCCTTAAGATCTAAAAAAATAAAGAAGAGATTTTCAATAAGAATTTTTAGTATAGATAACATTAACTCTAAGATCTCAAAATATATCTTTAATTTGCCTAACTAATTTGAAAAGATGTATAATTTAACCCCCACATTATAGGAATTTATATGTACAATTATTATCAAAATGCATTGATTTGGCAAGAAAAGTTCTTTAAATAAGATCCAATCAAGGTAATTATATGATTGAATATTTAGCTAAGTTAAGTGAAGGTATCTTTTCTCGTCTTTCACTATTCATGAGAGAATATTATTTATATTGGAAGAATAGAATGAAAAGTTATCTCTTGTCTATTCATTTAGATTTGTGGGACATTATATAGCATCATTTTACTTTTCCATCTAAAGTTGTGAAAGAAGTAGTGATTTAAAAAAAATAAATTAAATGTAAAAGAAAAGCATAAAGTATAACTTAATGCTTGTGCTATGAATGTCGTACATATTGGTTTTTCTACATCAAAATATAATCACATCATGAGTTTACAATCTATGCATATAATTTAGAATAAACTTGAGGTGACTTATGAGAGTACTTCTCAAGTAAAAGAAAATAATATCAACATGCTGGCACATGATGATGAGCTTTTTAGGGTTTTTTAATAAAATAATTAATTCTATATCTACATGTTTTACAAACATCACTAATGGTATTATTAGTCTTAGAAAATTATATACTAATAATGAATAGGTGAGAAAGTTCCTTAGAGTACTCTCTAAGGAATATGATCCTCTAATGATAGTAATCAAGGCAACAAAGTACTTGTATGTCTCTAAAAGATCTTATAAAAGAGTTGTAGACAAATGAAATGGAGATGACAAAGTGCAAGGAGAAGGAGAATACTATAGAAGATGAGGTAGCACTTATTACCAAAGGTTTAATTAGATTACTTGAGCACTATGGTGTAGGTAAAAGTGCTGGAAAAAAATAGAGATCAATGAATAAAGCTAAAAAAGAGATTGTATGACATGAGTGTAGAATGTTGGGACACATCTATCTTGAATGTCCAATAGTTCTTGAAAGGCTTAAAAGATACAAAAGCAACCACAAGAAAAGATAATGAAGGCTTCTCAGAGTGAATTAGAGGGAGTCCTCTTTTAGTGATGATGAAAAGAATGAATGATTGATATGTCTCATGACTAATTAAGAGGATATTAAGAGCTTTCAATTGATGATGAGATCTGTCCACCTATTTCAAAAGAATTTAAAAAATAGTTTTTAATTGTATATCAAAATATCAAAAGCTCTTAGGAAAATATAAAAAATTGAAGAAAGAATATTCACATTATCTTTGTTTATGTCATCACTTCATTGAAACCAAAGCTAGATATTTGGTTGATTTAAAGAAGGTTATAGATAATCTTATTAGTTCTATTTCTCAATATGCATTAATTATTGCTAAACTCAATTATTTTAAGAATTAACATTCACATTGCTCTATTTACTAACATCATCATATAAAATATAAGTGGATTTAATTTACTTGATCATTCTTTATCACATCATGATAGATTTTGTTTAGTTATTACATGAAACTTGGACATACATCTAAATTTTTTAGAATTAAAGCAATTAAATTTTTGTGTACAACATGCTTTCTAAATAACACCCAGAAGTGCATGTAGTACTTGGATAGTGGGAGTTCCAGACACATGACTATGAATCAAACCTTGTTGTTCATTATACTCAAGCATTTGATGGTAGAAAAGTCACCCTAGAGGACAACTCTAATCATCGACATGAGACTTATTGGTAATGCCTCTACATTTGTTACCAATGTCATACTTGTAAATGATTTAAAGTATAATTCATTAAGAATAAGCCAATTGTGTGACTTTAGTTTTCAACTTATTTTTGATACTAAGAATTTTGTAATTAACAAAAATAATGAATTGTTTATTATAGCCTCTAGAAGAAGTAAAACTTATATGTTGGACTTAAGGAATGTAAGAGATAGTGGTATTAAATGTATTTTCTCTCAAATAAATGATGTCAACCTTTGGCATAAAAGTCTATGTCATGCTAATAACTCAACTATGAAGAAAATAGTTAGATACAACTTAGTCTGGAATTTACCTAATTTACAATGGAATGATGAGAACACTTATGGGTAAGCAAACCAAGGTTTCACTCAAACAAAAGATGGAAATTATTACTAAAAGTCTATTACATACATTTCATTTAGATGTTTTTAGAGCTATTCAACCCTTAAGTTTAGGAAAGAAGTATAGATTTGTAGTTATAGATAATTATTATAAGTATAATTGGGTTTTATTTCTTAGAAAGTAGAGTGATGCTTTTGAGAACTTTGTTAATTTGATTACAAAAATTCAAAATGAACATGATGCATCAATAGTCTTAACTAAAAGTGATCATGGTGGAAAATTAAGAACAAACCATTCATAAATTATTATAGTATGGGATCACATGCACTTTCTCAATTTCATATCCTAAGTTGCAAGCATATCTAGAATGTCTTCGTAGACCTTTTTAAAATAGTTTTGCCAATAGGCTTCATTCTTTCTAAGTTGGACAAATTAGGTTATCGATTTCTTATGACTATTTTCCTAAGACTTCAACTACTCTATAACAAACTATAGCGAACCTGACTGCCTTTCCTAGGTTTAGTGCCATTTCAATAATTTCTATTTTCTTTTCTTCTTATTTTCAAATCTTTTTTATCAACAAAACATGACAAAATCATTTCAAATCCCTTTTCATGCTATAATTTGAACTATTTTGAAAATAATATGAAACTTTTATTATCTGAAAATCATAATGGAAGCAAAGTTTTATTGTAAATAAACTTTCACATTATTTCAAAGCATGGATTAAACATCATAAAAAAATATTAAAACAAAACAAGTACTATCAATTCTAATTAATACAATCTATGTAAGTGAAATATAAAATAGATGTTGTAATAACTTATACAAAATAATGTAAGAATAATAGTTGCAAGCCAATATAATCCATGGATTACCCTTTACATACTTCCTTGGAGTCCTTTGTTATGTATCATCTTGACTTGAAATGTTAAGTCATAAAAAAGGTTAAGCTAATTATCATTAGTTCAATAGCAAAAACTATGTAATATTAATGTAAAATAAACATATTTGGATTATATCACATGTTAGACTATCTCAAAAGATAAACATATAAACAACACAAGATATATTTTCTTTCGAATTGTTTTTAAAATCCATTCTACTCTTTTAAGAAATTTTGTGAATTTCTTTTTGCTCATTTTTGCATGTCTTTTCTCGTCTAATTTCTACTTGAAGTTGGATTTAGAATGAAGTTTTTTTAATATTTATCAAATCAAATTAGGTATATCAAAAAAATATAACTCTAAATAGCCTTAATATTATCTCTTTTGGTATTACTTCTGTAGACATCTTATTCTAGATAACAGACTTATTTTTATAGATATTATTCTAGATAATAAGTACTTAATTTTAGGGAGATATTATTTTGAATAAAATGTTAGCCTATTAAAATAATCATTGTTATTTCAAAATTTGAAATTATTCCTAACCTTTTTTACCAACTTTTGTTCTTACTCCATTGTTTCCTTTTTTTCATTTTTGAAGAATTTGTTGAGCAATAAAATTAAATATTTCATTTAAAACTATTAGCATTAATGTCACATGCTCATAAAATATAGTATCTTATAACAATACAAGTAGTGATAATCATTCTTAAAATTTTTCTAATGTGATCTCTGAGTAATTATTTAAATAATACATCAAGTATATACATACTATAATATAAACTTTATGTACTTTATTTTCATATGTAGTGGTCTCACTATAAAATAAATTTTAAAAAATGCACAAATTCCTTCTCCTTCCTCATCTCTAAGTGAACATGTAGTAAATTCTCTCAAATCCTTATATTTCTTTAATTTTCTTGCTTGGTTGCAATAATCTCTCAATAATCAACTCCTCTTATTGTCTCTAAGCCTTAGTAGTGGGTTCACCTTCCAAATTCTTCTTGAAAATGCTTTTTCATTTGCTAGATTTTCTTTTATAATATTCCATGCTAAATTATCTTCTTAATGCTTCATTTCCCTTCAATGGTAGCAACCCTTCATATGGACACCTTATCACCTTCCCACATTGTGAAATCTGGCAAGGCTACTATCATTTTGACTCTCATTGAGTTAATTCCACCACAGCATGCAATAGGTTAGGTAAATCAAGAAATTAGGTTTTTAAGAATTAATTAATTTATAATTAAAATCAAAACAATGGAACATATGACATCCCTTATATTTTTTATTTAGTTTGATCTCCAAACTTTTGTTGACTAATTTTGTTTGATTTATCTTTAAGAGCTTTACACATTAACAAGATTTTATCTTTTTTTGGAGATATTTATTATTTTTTAATAATTTTCAAAAGTTATTATTCTCATAATAATTATTTTATAATATTCTCTAAATTCTCTTCTTTTAATTTCTTGCTTGTCACACCTCATTTTTTAGTCAAGAAAAATTATTATATTCATGTCAATAAGATCTATGTTTTAATAAATTTTGATAACTTTTTAATCCATCTAATATTTTTATGAATTTTTAGAATTTTTGAAAGTCATAAATAAATTCTTTAAATTCTAAATTATTCATTTTTATTCTTAAAAAATATACTACACTACATTTTAGTGATGTGTGGTTTTTCAACAAAAAATATTATAATTTCTAAAAATGTTTATTTTTTAAGAATTTGAATAATTTAAAATAATTATAAATATTAATTTTTTTAATATTTGAGATAATAAAATTCTTTTATTTTTATAATATTTGTAATCAACCTTGGAATCATAATTTTGTATATTAAGTGTCCAATACTTAAAAATTTTTAAAATATTATTAATTATTTGGTTCTACTTTTGGGATGTTATAGTCAAGATGAGACGATCCAAGAGAATAATATCATAATATAATAAGATAAATATATTTCCTTTTGTATTAGAGTAAAACTCTCTACTAGTTCGATATAATTTTAGGATAAATTAAGAGAAAATTGATAAGCCTGTAACACATGAGACCAAAGTGAGGGAGGAGTGAACACTAAGTGATAATCCAAGAAAGTAGTCATTGGATAAAGAGTGGAAGGCTTTTAGGTAGATGAGTATAGTAATAAATGATTCTATATTGGCTAAGGGGTCAATTATAATATTTATATAAGATGTCATAAGATGTCTAAGCATCTTCTAAAGACAAAACCAACTTGAGATAGGATGGGTGACTAAGGAGATAATATCTTGACATAATATAATTAAAATGTCATATTTAGTGATAAAACAAAATACTTTACTAGTCTAATATAGTTCAAGGATAAACCAAGTAAAAACTAGTTAACTTATAACATATAAGACTAAATAAGGTATGGAGAGGATACTATATAATGCCTTTAAAGAAGAATCATTAAATAGAGAGCAACTCTTGATAAACTTTTAAGTTGTGTATACAAGGATTTACATTAGCTACTCAGTAATCATTTTGATGTTTATATGGGATATTGTAGACTTAAGATGTCAATATACTTTTTAAGGCTAAAACCCTTTTGGATTAGGATGGAGTGACATAAAGGAGCAACACCTCCATATAATATACTTAGGATATCATAAGTTGATTATTTTTATAAGACCATGATAAAAGAAAAATAGTAAATAATAACAAAAGAAATAAGAAAAGTGAAATGAATGTAAGGAAGGCTATGTGAGCCACCTAAAATGCTAAAGAAAGAAAGAAAGGCAAAATATATGAGGCTAAATAAGCCTTATATTATATGAGATGAGGTGAGATGAAATATATTATACACAAAAATAGATTGGATATATATATATATATGATGAGCCACTAGCACATGATACTAGTCTTGATAAATACTAGCTTTATATCATGGCATCAAAGAACTCCTTATCACCTTTAGTATTTTATGTAGAGCTTGAGGTAAAGTATTTTGGTAATTTAAATTTAGGATGTTCCTGCATATTGTATATTTTGAGAGTTGGCATGTATAATGCTTATTTTGTTGTGTCAAGTTGAGATGTGATATTATAGTTCTATGTACTAATTTATTATAATTATAGAGTGTTATGTTCTTTAGAAAGGAGAGGTGAATTATGTAAATTTAAATTCAAACTAACTAAAACATTGGTTGGTACTATATATTAATAGAAGTCTTAACTTTATCAAATCTTAAAAGCTTTTATCATACTTTTTTTTAAAACAATGTTATTATGCTTTTCAAAACTTATTGTGTTGTAAAGAAAGTAAAGAAAAGGTACAAGATATTTCAAGTCACTCGATCCAAATTTGAATTTACATCTACCCTTAACCAAAACGTTAGGCAATAATATTAAAACATTGCCTTAATAAAACTTTACAATAATAGCTTACTAAAAGCCTATAATATTTGTTTAATAAAAGTATATAACATTAGCTTAATTAAAACTCATAATACTAGTTTAATAAAATCTTACAAATAAATGATCAAATAAAATGTCCTAATTATGAGACAAAAAAACTAAAGTAAAATCTCAATAAAATAATTTCTACCCAAATATAATTAAGCAAGAAATAATAACATTATGTTAAGATAATAAAAGATATGCAATGTTGCTCAAGAAAATAAGCATAAAAATTTGTAACTTAACATAATGAGAAATGAAGGCTTATTAAGATGAGATCAATGTTTATAATCTAAACATTTCTCTTCTCTTCTCTTAAAAATGATGAATGTCATGTTAGACTTTTTTAAAGATATTTCAAATAATTATTATCCTTGACATTATATTTGGATGCCTTTAAATAGACATTTCCAAGCTACCAAATGGCTCTAATACTCCTTATAATGGCTATAAAAAAATCAGCCTAAATTAATCACTACACATTCTGAACTGATAATATTTATATAATTCACATATCATACTAGTATAATATTATACAATTTTATGATCTAAACTGATAGTTTTTGTATGATCCATAATTCACATTGATATGATATCATATAATTTCTTAGTTATCAAAAGAATAAACTAGTAGTACTTTTATAATATACAAATCATATAAGTATATTGTTGTATAATTTCTTAATTTTCAAAAGATTAAATAGATAATACTTGTATGATGTATAGATCATAAAAGTATGATATTGTTTAGTTTCTTAGTTATATAAAGACTAAATTGATAGTACTTATATAATCTATAGATCATATAAGTATAATATTATACATTTTTTTAAATTTAACAAAAGATCATCCTTGTATGATAAAGCATTGTTTAAGTATGAATAAAACAAATTTTCTTAAGGTCCAAATAGGTGAAATGTTATGTTACAAATATAAAAATGATATCATACGTGTGTGATGTTACGATGTGTAATTCACTCGGTTTGATCACTGTCTGATTCTATTAAAGAACACAACATACAAATATGACAAATAGTATCGTACTTATATGACTATCGATAATATTAAGTTTGAAAATTCATCTCTTGGATAAGCCATTAACATAATTGATAAAGGTATTGTACCTGCACAAATAGTTTAAATAACTAAATAATATAAATTCACTCTTGACCAATGCATCATCTAGTCCTATAGATAAACTAATCATATGGTATGATGAAGGTCACCATGCACATATGATTAGTAACAATCAACCTCTTTTATATGAATTAATCACTCTTCAAATCTTAGTCTTATTTGATAATAATGAATGATACAACCTATATAGAATATAATATTTTAAAACATAAAATATAAAAAATTAGATATGATACATGCATTGAACTTTAGACTAGATGAGTGAAAATAAGAGTTAAACCCATTTATGTATATTCACTCAATTAATATGGAAACGTAAGTATCTCAAAAATTATTATAAGTTTTAACATTCTATTAGCAATAAACGTGACTCAATAATGATTTTCTTCAAGTGATGGTAATGTTTGTATTTATCTTGGTATTAATTATAATTTATACCCAAACACTATTATTAATGCTCATCAAATCAATTGACTATTGTCTCAATATGAATAACTTATTGGATTTTGAGGTGCATAATTTGAAATCACTTAAGAAAAAATATTAATAATAGGACACAATGGTTTTATTATTATCAAACAAGTCGTTCATGTCCAAAGGTATAATAAATTTGTGTGATATTTGAAATGTCAATCTTTAAATAGTTTTAAAGTATCACACATGTCACCTAACCTTGATTAGTATATAGCATTATTTTTTTATATTCTTAAATAATTTATTAAGTATTTTCAGTATTATAGGCTCTAATTTAGATCTTAATAGAAGTCTAAATTTACTTTACATCAAATATGCATAGATGATATGATTAATATATCTAGCTAATTATGATATGTGTATGGGTTAAATTGAGATATTATGCAATAAAATACAAAATAAAAATAAGATATGGAGATGGGATACTAGTCATCTAAGAAATTTAGGCTTTTTAATGTTGATAATATATGAAATATAAGAAATATATGAAATAAAAAATATGAAAAATATGAGAAAGAATAAATTAGAAATGATTAAAAATAGTAAATAAAAAAGTACTATAATTAAAAAAATATGATATATTCATATATATATATATATATATATATATATATATATATATATATATATATATACATATAATTGAGTGTAATATTCTTTATATATCAATGATATGCTTTTGTTCGAGTACTTCATAGATATCATACATTTGTTATTGATCCTTATTATGATGAGTTTTTTTCACTATATTTTATATTAGTTTACATATTGATAATTAATAATTTATTTGTTGAGCTTATTATGCTCATTATCTATTTATATTACTAGCAAGCTATAGATATACATAAGGTTGTAAATCTAGTAACACTTGTGTTAGGTTCTAGAGATAAAAAAAATTGATCATTTCAATTTAGGATGTTCTTATGTATTGTATATTTTTAGAATTGGCATGTATAGTGCTTATTTCGTTATGTTAAGTTGAGATGTGAGATGATGGTTCTATATATTGACTTTATTGTAATCATAGAGAGTGTAATATTCATAAGAGAGCGAAGTGAATTATTCAAATTTAAACTCAAACAAAACTCAAATTAACTCAACTTATGTGGTAAACCATAGTAATAGAAGTCTTAACTTTATCAAATTTTAATAGCTATTATTATATTTATTATAAGAAAATATTATTAAGCTTTCCAAAACTTATTGTATTATAGAGAAAGCAAAGAAAAAAATATAATATATTTCAATTGAATCAATCCAAACTTGAATTTATATCTACTACTAGCTAAAACTACACAATAATATTAAAATATTAGATAGTAAAAACTTACAACACTAGTTTAATAAAAATTTATAATATTGTTTAATAAAAATCTATAATATTAGTTTAATAAAAACTTATAATATCGACTTAAAAAGCTTACAAATAAAAGATCAAATAAAATGTCCTAATAATAGGACAAAGAAACCAAAATAAAATCTTAATATAATAATTCCTCCAAATATAATTAAGCAAGAGACATAATAACATAAAGTTAAGACAATATAAAAGATATGTAATCTTGCTCAAAGAAGTAAGTATGAAAACTTGTAACTTAGCTCAATGAGGAATGAAGGCTTTTTAAAATGAGATTTATACCTATAATCTCAACCTTGCTCTGTTCTTCTCTTAAAAATGATGAATGTCATGTGAGATTCTTTTAAAAGATATTCCAAATAAGTATTATCATTAACATTATATTTAAATGCCTTTAAATAGACATTTCCAAGATGTCAAATGGCTCTAATTCTCTCTCTAATAGTTATACAAAAAATCATCCTAATTAGTCACTACACACATTCTGAATTAATAATATCAATACAATCCATACATCATATTAGTATAATACTATATAATTTGATGATCTAAATTGTATTAGTATGATATTATATAATTTTTTAATTATCAACAGAATAAACTAATAGTACTTTTATGATCCACAAATCATTTAAGTATATTGTTGTATAATTTATTAGTTATCAAAAGACCAAATTGATAAACTTATATAATGCAAAGATCATATAAGTACGAATGTTATACAGTCTTTTAATTATATAAAGTCTGAATTGTATATAATCCACAAATCATATAATTATAATATTATATGATTTTTTAATTTAATTAAAGATCATCATCGTATGATAAAGCATTGTTTAAGTACAAATAGAACAAATTTTCTTAAGGTCCAAATTAGTGAAATGCTATCGTATACTTAAGTTAGTGATAACATGTGCAATGTTACAATGTATAATTCACTTGGTTTGATCACTATTCGATCCTATTAAAGAACACATCATACAAATACAACAATTAGTATCGTAGTTATATGAAAATCAATAACACTAAGTCTCAAAATTCATCTCTTAGGTAATCCACCAACACAATTAAATAGATATCATACTTGCACAAATAGTTTAAATAACTAAATATTATAAGTTTACTCTTAACTGATGCATCATCTATGTGGTATGATGAAGGTCACAATACATGTACGATTAGTACACAATTGGCCTTCTTTGAATAAATTAATCATTCTCAAAATCCTAACTTTATTTGGCAATAATGAATGATGCAACTTATATAGAATATAATATTTTAAAACATAAAATATATAAAACTAGATGCAATGCATACATTGAACTAAAGACTACATTAGTAAAAATAAGAGTTTAAACCTATTTATGTAATTTCACTCATTTAATGCTGAAAACTAAGTACCTCAAAAACATTATTTCAAGTTTTGAAATTCTATTAGCAATAAATGTTACTCAAAAATAATATTATCCAAGTGATGCTTAAACTTGTGTTTCTACTGGTGTTAATTATGATTAACATCCAAACACTATTGTTCAAGCTCTTTAAGTTAATTGATTAAGATCTCAATATGAATAACTTATTATAGTTTGAGATGTATTGTCTAAAAATATTTCAAAAAAATCATTAATAATAACAACATAATTATTTTGTTATTTTCAAATAAGTAATGCATGACCAAGGGTATAATAATTCGTATTGTACTAAATTATTATTGGCGATAATTATAACTATTGTAGTTTTTATCTTGACATGTAGATGTATTTGTGGTCTAAAATATGGATGTGGTATTTATTATACTTATTTGGATTAAGAATGATAATGTTATAATTGACATAATTAATGAATATTATAATATATAGTGATTAATGTAAATATGTAAATATTTGTATAATAAAAAATAAACATATACAAAAGAAACCTATTCTATTTGAAATTTGAAATTGAATTATTTTTTGGTCTATTTATAAAATTTGAATGGTCATAATTGGGAATTGTAATTGCTTCTTTGTCACTCTCCTTATTAGTGATAGAATCCACAATTAAATTTATGCATTATGATATTGACATCTCATATATTTGATATTTTATATCTTATCAAGTTAATATAAAGCAAGATGTGATAAATAAAGAACAAATAAAGAACACAATTATGCAAACATATACTATTTTTTATTATTAAGTAGAATTTTTCCCTACTAGTTATCTATTACCCTCTCATCTCTTTTTCACACATATATTGCTATTAAATTTTAATAGTTTAGGTTACATTTTTTTTATTGAGAATGTATTATTTTAAAATTCTTCATCTATTGCCAAACGGTAGCAAAATAAAAATAATAATAAAAAAATGGATTATCTTTTTATTTATTTATTACCTTTGAGGTAAACTTGTTCTGAGTGAAAGAAATGAATCACGACTCTAAAAAATGTGTAATGCAATTAAATTACCTCGGAACAATTCCTTGAAAGCGAAATTTATAAAATGAAAAATTAATCGATTTTTTCAAATAAAAAAATAATAAATATTTTTGAATCGTTATAAAAATAAGAACAGCAGATTTTATTAATATACACGTGGAGACAAATATGTCATATTAAATACCAGCACTGAGAAAAATTTTATGTTTAGAAAATCAATGCATGATGTTTGAAAATTTGTGACATTTAGAAATAAAATTAAAAAAATAAGAAACGTAATTGACAAGCAAATACTAATGATTTACGGAACATATACTCCTTATTTTAAAAAAAAATTAAAGACAAAAAGCTCCGTATTATCCCGTCGAGAGGCAAGAAAAATCCAAATTCGTCAATCACACGAAAGGGTAAAATTGTAAATACAAATGGGGACAAAACCACGACGATCGCCAAATTAGAGCCACAGGGCTCCAGCATCCTTCAGGATGGGCACGAGCTCACCGGAGATGTGGACGGCCATCAGCCGCTCGAGCCCTCCCACGAGCTTCCCCCCTATGAACACCGCCGGCAGCTTCTCCCCGGCGAGCTGTCCGTGGATTGCCTCCTCGTCGGCTTCGTCGCCGAGTTCGCACACGGTGGGATTCACCCCCTGTCCCTGTAGTAGCCGCCTCACCACGTGTAGCATGCAGCAACCCCGGCGCCCCACCACCACCACCGGGTTCTCCGTCACGGTCCTCGCTATCTTCCCGCCGTCGCCGCCCTCCGATGTCGGCGGAGTCGCGATGGGGTTTGTTGGGGCCCACGTTTTGTCCACGCTGTCGGAAACCGCTCGTTGCATGGCTAGAGAGAGAAAGAAACTGGAAAGGAGGAGAGAGAAGGGGAGGGAAGGGAAGGGAAGTGGAAGGGAAGAAAAGGGTGAGGGCAGAGAATTGGATATAAGCGTTGGATTGACGACAGTGGTGACATCAGCTGCGTTCCCACCGCACTCAGAAACGGCGTTTTGCGGAGGACAGCCGAGAAGCATGCGCTTTTTAATTAAAATGGTCGCGTCTATCTGTTTGGTATGACTTTCGAGTTTAAGAAATCATCACTTGTTTGCAACAGCAAGGCATCTTCTTAGATGTGATAAACATGGCTTTCTGACTGTATTTTTATATTTAGAATAAATGTTTTTTTTTTTTTTTTTGTTCAACAAAACAACTTAGATGAGACTTAGAAAATTTGACGGATGGATTCAACTCCAACAAGGTCACTAAAGCCTTCTTCTTTTGCCTTATGCAAAAAATTGTATCAAGTCAACTTTTTAATTTTTTATTTGTTTTATAATTAGAAAAGAATTGAAGTTATTTTTTTAATTTCCTCTATTGTGAGAGAGATAATTGTCAAAAGTAATGTTTGACTTCTACTAGCACAAACGTTAACAACATCAATTGTGCATTGCATGTCATGCCTACTGTTGACCCTCATCTTCTACTATTGTCTACAAGTCTCCACTACCACCAACCATCCATCATCCCATTTGGTTTGCCATTGCTTGTCGACTGCCATCTCCCAACAGTCGTTCACAATGAACAAGCTGTTACAAATTGACAAACAGCAATGGTGTTTGGTCTGCTAAAGATGGTTGGCTTATGGATCAAATAAATGATGTATGTTATTCTTTCTTTATTTTTATTTAAATAATCTAGATATATGATAAAAAAATTATCAATATTCTAATAAATAGTCAAATAATATTTTGAGAATTGATTTTTTGAATCTCATTATGAGAAATAGTGATTTATGATATTATTTTTTATCATAATATTTTAGATGAATTTTTCACGAATATAGTTATATGATAAAAGAAAAATTGTTACAAATAGAGATCAAAAGAGATTCCAAAGTGCTTACACCTCTTTTTAAAGAAATAATATATTTTCAATATCTTTTTTTAATATATTTTTGTTTTACGACAAATTAAAAAAAGGCAACTTTTGTAACAAAAAAAAGTTGACATAAGATTGGCTGGTATTGACTTGAAAAAATAATACATAAATTTAAATGATGGAAAAGATGTTGTCAAATGAAAATGAGAATATGTAAATTGGCACTAAATACAATAAGATGAAGGAATTCTTCACAATATATAACACAACTAACAATTGTATTTTTACTTCCTCATTTTAATAATTTATAAGTTGGTTTATTAGCTATTTTTATTTTATATGCAATCTTATTTATTCCATTTAATCACTAAAGATCATTTATGGCACTTCTAATAATTAAAATTGAAGTTTCTAAAGAGATTAAACAAGATGTTACAACCTCATTTGTACAAGAATGATTTGCAAATCATACTAAGGTGATAAACAAATAATACTAATCTCTCTGTTAAAGTGCTTGTGCAATCTATTAATTTTACTTAAAAAATATATCATGTATATATAATCAAGTATATCATACCATATAATTGTTGTTTAGTAGACATTGTTCAAAATTTTATAAGCATCATACAAGACAATTATGAAGATCAAACAAGTATAATATAGCTATACTAGTAAGTTTAGAGATCATACAAATATGATAGTAAAATTATGTTTGAGTATAATTTTTGCATTGTTCTTAGATTTTCCTTATATGATATAAAATCATATCAGTATGAAGATGTGAGCATTAAGCTTTGATACAAATGTTTTGTACAAGTATAATACATGTATCATATATGTGCGAACACTTAATAGTCTTATTACTATGTCAACATATGTAAATTATATCAATATAACAAGTAAAATATAATTGTAAGATCCAACTAAGGTTTAACATGACTTAAATGTTGGTTATAATATAATATTATACAAGTATGAAATATACTTCATATATATATATATATATATATATATATGATACATGTGTCATATTAAAAACTAGAATACAATGAGGATTCATACAAGCCCAATACCATGTATCACATAAATAAGACTATAATTTAGATTATTTATTTAACCAAGGATAATTATAATACCAATACAATAAATATTTCATATCTCTATGATATTTAATCTTACCTAACTATGACTTGTGATACAGAGCAAGAATGAAACATATATAAGTACAATGAAATGCATCATATTGTATGATATATATGTAAGTTGAGAACAAAGTTTGTATCAACAAGATTTTAATGCTCATTAATGTATTATTAAACATAAAATTAATTTAACTCTTTAGATATTAACTTATCACTATTATCTAATATTTTTATATCATTTTACTCATGAGAAAAAAGATTGATATTCAACTATTAATGAATAAAATGAATACAAATATATATGTCATATTAGTATCAAATGAAAGATTTAAATATTTTAAACAAAATAATATGTAGAAAATAAGCACTAATAGATGACCACTCCATAAGGAGCTACACCATTTGGCTCCAAATTTTGAAACCTGAGCATGCTCGAGTAATGCCACTCTTTGACTTATCTTTACACATGAATCATCTCATAAATTAATTGATTAAGTTTTCAATAAAATGATCTGTTGATTTTAAGATGCATGATTTAAACACTCAAAGAAAAATATTAATAAACCAATATAATAATTTTATTTTCATCAAACTAGTGATAAAAAATAAAGATTCTACAATCTCTTTTTTTATGATGATAAAATTATTAAACAATGATTAAAATAAATAAGTAAAATATCTTAAAAATAGGGATATAAAAATTTAATAAATTTAAACTATGAAATATCAAAAAGAATAATATTAAAGAATGATTGATGATATTAAAGAGGGAGAAGTTATAAAATAATAACTTTAATCTAAGTATAATTTGAGAATTTTATTATTTTTTTAATAATTTTTTAAAAATATTCAAGATTTTAAAGTATCACACAATATTATAACATAGATACAATATCATCAAGTAAAAGAATCAATCGAGTAAATAGATACATAATATAGGAATGGATCATAGAAGTATGATAATCGTAAGTTACTAGTCCTATATAACATAGTTTGCTATGGCTTAAAGCGGTTTGATAATTAAGAAAAAAATGTGTTGGTTACATAATATGACTGTAGAGTATTGTATGATGAAATCAAGCAAGTGAATGAATGCTAGAAAAGTGTGAAAATAAATAAAAGAAGGTTAAAGATTGTACAAGATGATCATGATATCATATTAGTCAGTTAGTAAATAATAGAAAATAATTAAATATATATATATATAATCATATAATAAAAACTCACTAATGTATAAGTATGATAAGATGTACAACCCAACACCTAGTCATACCCGTACGATAAGACAAACTTAATAATACAAAAATATGTATATAAAATCTCTATAATTTTTTGCATTATATAGTATAACAGAAGTATATCATATTATACGATTATATAATAAGAAAATAAAATAAGATTAGCATAAAAGCATCTAATGAAAGATACTTTTAAAATGATTATATAATATAATAAGCGTATCATATCAATATGACAAGGACATAATAGCATAATATGATGTTTCTCTAAGAACTCAATAATCTTCCATCCCTCTTCTTCTTCCTTTGGCTAACACAAGTATAAAGCTAATGCTTTTAATAACCTATACAATTTAACACACACAAACAAACAAATTTATGTACAAAAAATAGATATTTCAAATTTTTACCATGTCAAACAACTTTAAATTTTATCAAACAAATTTCTATGTGAGCTACTCATCGTGCTCTACTTGACCATATTTTATTTAAAATCTTTATCCCATATAGTATTTAATAAAATTTATTCATAATTTTGTTTGCATAATAATATTATAATTTTCAAATGCAAGTCCAAAAACATTTTGCCAATCAAATACAAGTATATAAGAGTTTGATATGTTATAATAGTGCCTACATGCTTTGACTCTCAGGCACCAAGTATTGTCATTAACATGTTTAGTTACACTAACAAATGCTTAAGTGTGAGGTTTAATTAGGTTAAGAGATTACACCCTTGCATTATGACCTAATGATGAAATTTGGATTATCTAAAATTTCTCTCATATGATCTACTAAAATCTCTCAAATTTTGTTCTTTGTGTATATAATATTTACATTTCTACTCTTTTTTTATAACTCACATAACAAAAAGTCAGAAAATATTATATTTGTATGATAAATTTATTTAAAATATATATTTTAATTAGAATTTATAAACATTATTATAATTTAATAACAGGATTTAATATTACAATGTTTGCTACAATTATTAAAAGATAATCCAAGTCATGGATTCACTTTTAGTGGCCGGTTTAATGTTTTTTGACTATTTCACTTTTAGTTTTCTGGTCGGTTTAATGATTTTATTTGTCCATAAAAGCGTTGTGTGTGAACCAAATATACATGAAACTAATCTGTTTTTTCTTGGGTCGCCCTCGCACCTGATTCAAGCCTAACATTAACCCTTTGTGTTTAACGATTTAATATGCCCGACGTCAGCCCAAAGCAGAATTAAGCATAAATCCCAGTGTTATTTTAATATAAATTTTAGAAAATATCTATTACTATAAATTAAATAATTTTATTTTAATTTTTTTCGCGACATTTTAATATTTTGTTGGTTAGACATTTGACCGTCTCTGAGAAGTTTCGGTTATCGGGTTAGATAGAAAACAAGTGAGGAGGTATTTGGATTCTGGAACAGCCGGTCTTCCCACGGAGTGCGAAACGTCATCCCGATCGCAGAGAAAAGAGCCGCGTTTTCTTCTTCTCCCGAAACTCTTGAAGAAGTCCACGGAAAAACAGAAGTTCCTATAAAGTTTACCACCCGTAGAGACACCCCTTTCTGATATCTCGACCATTTGAAGATCTCTACGTTGCATTTCTTTGAAGCTGGAGAATCTGCGAAAAATGCCTCCGTTCCGTCGACTTCTTGTATGGTTTCTTGTCGCCTGTTATGTCTTCCGGCCACCGGCAATCAACGCCCTGAGCTTCAACTTTTCCGGGGGTTCCTTCCTCACCGGCATCATATTCCCACCCCATCCCAGTTTCAACTCTGCCGTCTCCGCTGCTGACTCCAACTGCCGGCGCGACCATAAACTCCACGCCAAATCGGATGATTCGCCTGCCGTCTCTTCCCTGACGCCGGCGAAGCTCCTTCTCAAGCATCACCGCCCTCCGGCCGAGAAAAGCAAAAAGGAAGCCTTTTTGGACAACGCCGAAAAGGACTCCCTCCGAATCCAAACCCTCTTCCGAAGCAGCACCCGTAAGAAGAGCCAAAACAAGAAGCAGAACTCCTTCTCTGGAATAAAACCTCCCGATTTGGGTGTTCAGGGTAAGATGCCAAAGAGTCGGTTATTGGCGACGGTCGAATCTGGCGTTGCTTTGGGCTCCGGAGAATATTTCATCGACGTCTTCATCGGTTCACCGCCGCGCCATTTCTCGCTGATCCTTGACACCGGCAGCGACCTGAACTGGCTTCAGTGTCTGCCCTGTCACGATTGCTTTGAGCAGAGAGACCCAATCTACGACCCCAGTGCCTCCACCACCTATCGAAACCTCTCCTGCTCCGACCCCCGATGCCGTCTAGTCTCCCAGCCGGAGAACTCGCCCCCTTGCATCTCCGAAGGCGACAATACGTCGTCATCCTGCCCCTACTATTACTGGTACGGCGACCACTCGAACACTACCGGTGACCTGGCCACCGAGGTTTTCACCGTCAACCTCACAGACGCAGACGGAAGCATCGCAAGCCATAAAGTTGATGCCGTCATCTTTGGCTGCGGCCACTGGAACCGCGGCCTCTTCCACGGCGCAGCCGGCCTGCTTGGCCTGGGCCGTGGCCCGCTCTCCTTTTCATCCCAGCTTAATAATCTGTACGGCCACGCCTTCTCCTACTGTCTCGTCGACCGCAACAGCGACCTTAGCGTCACGAGCAAGCTCATCCTCGGAGAGGACCCTTCCCTGCTGGCCCACCCACACCTAAATTTCACATCCTTCGCCTCTGGCAAGGAGAACCCAGCCGAGACCTTCTACTACCTACACGTGAAGGGAGTAAAGGTCGGCGGCGAGTTGCTCGACATCCCTCCACAGGCGTGGGAGGTATCGGAGAGCGGCTCCGGAGGGACAATTATCGATTCCGGCACGACTCTGAGCTACTTCTCTGACCCAGCTTACAGAGCCATCAAGCAAGCGATCGAAAAGAAAGTGACGTACCAAATTTTCGACAAATTCCCTGTGTTGAGCCCCTGCTACAACGTCTCCGGAGTGGAGACGGTGGAAATGCCGTCATTCTCCATCGTTTTCGCCGACGATGGGGTGTGGGATTTCCCAGTAGAGAATTACTTCATCCGCTTCGAGCCAGAGTCGATCATGTGCCTCGCGATTCTCGGGACGCCGCAGTCTTCGCTGTCGATTTTGGGGAATTACCAACAGCAGAATTTCCACATACTGTACGACATCAAGAACTGGCGCTTAGGGTTTGCCCCAATGAGATGCGCCGAAGCTTAACTTAAAGCCGACTGGCGGAAAAGATGGAAGATGGAGACACGTGATTTCGAAAAAGGTAGGTTTTTTGCTCTTTTTTTTCCCTCCGCAAGGATAAAGGGGAGCTTAGATATTTTTATTATTGTTTTGTTAATAATAAGTGCCCTGAAATTAAAAAATAAAATACAAATGAAATATTGGAAATAAAAATTTAACTGTTTTAATTTACGGGACATGAGCTGGTCCAATAAGATCAGCTGGAATTCTGACAGAAGCTTCTCGAAAGATGGGAACCATTTGCCCGTTGGAAGTTGGAAATGGACGACTAGGATTGGAAATTCCCGCTGGTTTAATTGGTCTTTAACATTAGCTTTAGCATTAATTCTTAAATTTCCACGTGGCTGTAAAAGGATATATTTAAAATAAAATAATATATTTCTCATTTTCGATAAATTCGAAGTAGGGAAAAGACAACATTAACCGTATTTTATAAATTAAAAATTACAATAGGGATCTTTTTATCAAATAAATAATATTTCGCTAATTCCGATGACCACAAAATAATTCTATTTAGCTTAAAAAAATTATCCAAATGTTGAGCTACTGGCTTCGGACATTTTATTTTAGATAAAAAAAAATATATGCGAACGAGTTCATTTTAGCCAGCTTTGTGATTGGCATCCACCCAATCAACAAACATATTGCTTTCTTTAAATTTAGCTATACTTTTTATTTATTTATTTATTTTTGAAAATATTGAATGTTTTGATTAATGATTTCTTAAATTTTTATTAATTAAACAAATCAAGCAACTATAAATGATTTTCTCGTATTTTTAGGGACATTTTTTCTATGAATTAGTGTTCTTTCTTTCCTCAATAAACGATACTTTATAATGATAAAAAAAAATAAACGCATTTGTTTATTACAAACTGTACTTGAAATATAATAATAGTAATTTTTTCCAAAAAAAACTGAAATAGAGATAAATAATTACAAGAATTGGAGATAATTTATAATCGTAAATACTTCTATGCTTTATGTGAATGGAGATGGTTATTCTAAGTATGACCATGAAATATTTTTAATAGCAGCCAAAAAGTATGGTGCAAATTGGAGATAATGTGACTTTTGACTTAACATAAAAGTCAAGTCAATTTCAACCCCTTTTTTTAATTTCTTTTATAAATATTTATAATAAAATGTTAATATCATTCGATAGGATAGTTGTACTGAATAAAGTCTCTAAGTATGTACAAAATAAATTTAGATATATACAAAATAATTTAACATTTAGGTCAATAAATATAAGTCACATTAATTGTATATTAAAATTTTAATGTTATACTTCATTCATACCATGCTAGTAAATCAAATCTTATTTAAACTTTATAAATTTTTCTATCAAGTTAAAATCTAATCAACCAACATTTAAGTTCTACCACACTTATAAACTTTATTGTTTCTGTCAAATCTTATTACATGATATTGATTCTACAAAATCATCACTTTCACTTAATTTCTCTTTTCAATTCTGTCACCTTGATCAACTCTCCCTAAGTTCTTCAACCCTATGTGCATCTATAAGTTAACTTGTAATGTAAGTAGATGATAAGTTTTACAAAATCAATAGATAAACTAAAAACTGTAAGTAATAAGTTAATGAGCAATGTAATAAAAAATGCTCTATAATACCATATAAGTAGTAACAAATGTGTGGTATCTATGAAGTATTTTAAGTAAAATCATATTATTGATAAATAATATTTATTATACTCATTCTTATGCATATAAATATATATATATATGAGAATTTCACATTTTTCATTGTAAAGTGCAGCTCTTATTTAGTATTCTTTAAATATTTTTTTAATTTCTTATATTATACCATTCTCATATTTTCTATATTATAGGCCTTATTTTTCTAAAATAAATATTATCTTATCTCTATAGAATTACATAATATCTCATCAAATATCTTATCATATCATCTCTTTAGAATTTATGACTAGTAAAATCACATAACAAATATTAAACAATTATATCAACCTTGCTCATCCACATAACATCCTTAACTTTTAAAATTAAACGCGAATCAGATTGTCTTATAACATGAGATAAAGAATTGAAAAATAAAATATTTTAAAATATATAAATTTGGCTAAAGCTTATCAAGACGAGCCCAACAGCATCTGTCTTGTATCAATCAGAGTTCATTTGGAATTATTACAAATTATTGAAATTAAATTATTGTAAATAAAAATATTTATTAATTATTTATTTAACTGACTTTCAATTTTCCAAAAATAGGATTTTCTTTCTTACCTATTCCTATGCTTGACACAAACCCTATGATTTTCTTCTTGCACAAAAGGTGGATTAAAGAGATGAAAGTTTGATTTAAGCAAGTAAAATTTGATTTCCAAGCATCCCCTCTTACTCAAGCCTTAGATTTTGAAAATTTTCATTTGATTGTGATTGATGGGATTTAGTGCACTTAACATAGGGTTCAAATCAAAGGAAAATTGGTAAAATTAAGTTTTAATCTCTTTTTTATCTTGCTAAGAGGTGCTTTGAGGATAAATACTAAAAAATCTCAAAAATTTGGGCTTAAAAAGGTTGGAACCTAATAAGAAGGAAAGTGCTAAATGAGAGAGAAAGTGTTTGAGGAGAGAGAATTATAGAAAGAAGATAATAAATTTAAGAACAAATTTATGAATTTGGGAAGAGAGTTTGTGCAATCTTAAACATATAATTGATAAATTAAAATTGTGTAATTTCCTATATTGAGCTAAGTCATGTTACTTGATAGGTTATACTTGAAAGGTAAAGAACTTGACTAGCATATACTGCTCATTCTCTAATTATATTAAAAACAAGGATGTAAATACTCATAAAATTGTAAGTCACTAAATAATAGTTAAAGATCTTGAATAAGAGATTATGTTGTATTTTTTTATTTTTATTAGAAGTTTTTTTGTATGTAAATGCTTTTGTTGTACTTTCTTGATAGATAATATATATTTATTTTTATTTTTGCTTTTGTATAATTTGTTAGATTTAAGACTATATGTGTTTCATTTATTTGGTCATTCTTTTTAAGATGGCAAATGATTTGTGATATGATCTTTCTTCCTTACCCTCACTCAATTCTTGGTTTGTTTTCTATGTTGAACTACTTACCCTTGTTGTTGCCCGATAAATTAATGTTTATATATGTTTATCAAGTTTTATTTATTTTAAGTACTTTGGGGTATAACAATGGTACGCAATTTTATATTATCACATGTTATGATGCTCGTAGACATACAATTTATTTTCAAAGTAGAAATATATGCACATTATAGATGAAGTCATGAAATCATGCTCATCTGAAAGCATTACTCAATATAAATAATAAATCAATATACATCACAACTTTCATATTTTATTTATCAAATTTCTCTAGGGAGATTCTCCTTTAGCTTTCTATACAACCAAATCATGCACAATTCAACACTGAGGCTCATTTTGCTAAACACAACACATTCTCAACTTCATATTTTACTTTAAGCACCAAAATTCATAATTTGCTTATTAAGTTAAGAAAATGATTCCAAAAACTATGCAAGTTGAAACTAAAGAAACTCCTTTTAACTTAAGCATAGTAAGAAAAATCGATTTAAATAAATAAAACTAAATCATTACTTCCATTTTGTTTTAAGCAATTAAAAAAGAATCTATTTGAGTTACAAAACAAGTGAAACAACAAAACATGTGAAACACACACAAATCAATAATTTTTTCTTTTGAGCTTTTCACAATAACTTGTTCATCAAATTTTGAGATACTTGAAACTAACATGTTTTCTAAAATACATATAACAATAATATTTTTTTTTACTTAAAATTTAAAATGTCAATTCAATCATTAATGATAATAATATTATAATCTAAAAAACATGATCAAAACATATTAATAAGAAATTCAAGATGTTATAGTTGGTAATGGCATGCAATACTAACTTTGTCGCCCTCATTAGCCTTTGCATATCATACTAGCTTTATGACCCTTTTCAACCTTGTCACGAATTGAATAAAAAAAATCACTTCTATCTTAAATACCATTTTTTAAGAGAATTATAACAAATAGAAGTCTAAATTAGTCTCAATATAAACTTATTTAAACATTCAATAATCTAAAATCTTAAGTCCCTTATAAGCTATATTAATAATATAAACATTACACTCAACTTAAGATCATGTTGGAATGCATTTTGATCCCACGTATTAAAGGAGTTTCACTATGGGTCTAACTTAGACCTAATATATAACGATTTGCTTTAATCTTTCTCAGAAGATAAAGAATAAAAAAAATAACACTTCTTCATCATTGCTCTTACTCTAGCTCTCATCTCACTTTCATAACATCCATAATATTTATAATTTGCAAATAACACATATTTTATACAAGAATTTTAAAATAATAATTATATTTATTCTTAACCCATATGACTATTCATTGTTTTCTTTGATTATTTAACTACTACTTTGAATTTCTCATTTAAAAAATATATAATAAACACAATATTCTAAAAAAAATGATTTTGAATACATAATACCCTTTTGTTAATCCTTAGCTTACACACATTAACTAATTTATTTAAGATACGGTGGTAGGTTTGTACAAGTCATAGTCAATAACAAAGCCATTTTTTATTTACTATTGAAAAATATGTGGCAATTCCTTACAAAGAAGGATAGTCTCCCATGTCGGTAGCTCGTTCTTCTTTAATTTATTTGTTATACTTAGCTTTGCATGTGAAATGGAGATCGATGGAGTCTCATGTGCTCAATTTTTTATATGTGAAACATGAACCCATGAGAAGTCAAATAAGAATTCGAGGTTGAACAAGAAAACGATTCAAACACGATGGTGGAGATGACAAAAGTAGCTAAGGTTGCACATTTGGATGGCTAAGCCATTTTACACGCATAGAAGTAATAAACGGCTTTGGGTACTAAATGAAAATAAAGTTAACATCAAAGATGATCCATAAAAAGGAAATGTGTGTTGGTTGTTACGATGTTAATTTGTCATTGAATTATCGATAAATGTCAATGTTAAATCTCGTAAGTGTTAACGTCAGTTTAGTCTTCTCTAGTTTTAAAACTTTCTAATAGATATCTTGTTATTCATCAATCAATTGATGATGTTAATTTATCATTGAATTGTTGATACGTGTCAATGTTAAATAGCGTAAGTGATAAAGTTAGCTTAGCCTCGTCTAATAAGCTTATAGGTTATTTTTTTTAATAGTCATAAAGGTTGTTCAATTGTTACTCTTAAGGAGTTCTTCAATGAACCTCTTAGTGTCTGAGATTAGCCTCGGCGTCATACTTTCATTAGCCTTTTGTTGTTCTCCAATTAACCTTCAAGCGATTCTTCAACAAATTTGTTTGGGTTCTTTGATTGGGTTTTGGGCATTTTTTGACGAGTGTATGAGGAAATTCTAAGTCGCACCTAAGGATATTTTCAATGAAGGAACAATTCCAAATCTATCTATTGAAGAATTTCTCAAAACTTTTTCTTTGATAAGACAATCACAAAACTTAATAATTGTAATTATTATAATCATTTGTGTGAAAGCACATAACTTATTTTTCAAGTTTAAAAACACGATAAATGTCAGATTTTACGAGAGTATGTCTAAAAATATCTTATTCTATTTTATCAAAAATAAAAATCTTAATTCCAATTTTTTAAATACAAGAAACTCTTGTTACAAAATTAGGTTGTTACAAGTGCGAAAAAACAAAATCTCTAGAAATCTAGGTTTCACATGCACATCAAGCAATATGTAGAAAGCTAAAAAATGGAGAATACCTCAAGTAGTTCAAGTATAACTCCACATTGTCTCTTATGGACCATATTATGCGATCACCTGTCGATCACATCAAGTTGTTCCAGTTGTTCCAAGCTGCCTTTATCCAAAATGATGGTCCAAGCCACCCTTATCCAAAATGGCAATTGGGTTGCTTGATTATCATATAATTCCTTATCACCTTGAGTAAACTAATGTTTGCATGGAGCAATCTAACTCATCTTTCCATGTCGTGAAAAAACCTCTCAAAATTTTAAATCGATATAGATTAAACTAAGATATGTCCATAACATCTAAAAAATATAAAAAAAATCATAGTACTCATCAAAACCATAGAAGCCACAATACATTATATACTATCTACAACAATAACATATAATTATAAATACATGATTCTACACACATAACAAAGTCTACAAGTCCAAAAACCTTTTGGCGATCAATCAATGAAACTATAAACCTTTCGAGCTAACAAGTTGTTAAAAACTTATATATATATATATTTTTTTTTGGAACAGTAAATCCAATGAAAAGAGATTCTTATCTTAAAAAAAATTATCATAGACAAAAACCTAAATCTAACCTTCTGCATCAATTTTATTTACTATCTCAAAAACTTAAGTTATTAAATTATAACTTTCTTTTAATATCAACATAATTTATTATTAAATATTATATATATTCTAATTAGATCATCTATGTAACAAAAAAATATATTATCTCAAATGACATTACAAATTTGATTCCACAAATTTTTTTATGTATAATATCTTCAAATTCAACTTAGCCATGGTCACGACACCATCATCACTCCCCATTTAAGCCATCTCATCGATGTGTGCACATCACCTGTTTGTTGAAATTTCCACGCGAAGAACATCGTAATTTCTTCTAGCGGCATTCAGAGGTCTGTTATGTCTTGTCGCTTCAACAATGGTGAATCATCTATATCTGGTAGCTGCCTGGCATTTGCTTCAATTGAAAATATCTTCTTCCCTTTTTTTCATGTATATTTCTTCTTCAAGTGAATTCCAAAATATGGTCAAAGAAACACACAAGCATTTTTCAATTATGAAAGCGATACTTCATCTCCTTTGGAATAAAGTACAGAACCCGCCTTTGGTGCCGCCCTTGACTGATTCATCGCAGAACTTCCAAAACGAAGAAGGAGAAGAAAAATTAAGTGGATGGTTTGATCTCCTCAAGCATTTTGACAACTTCACACATGGATGGTCGCTTCGAAGGATCCGATTCCAGGCATTTCTCTGCTACTAAAAATACTTGCTTTACTTCCCCAATTGAGAAACAAGCCAGACTACTGTCAATCGCATGCTCTACGCTCTTATCTTCCATTACTCCTTTAACCTGTCATGCAACGAAGATGTTTCAAATCACCTTTACCGTTTACAATACAGAAATGAGCATTCCTTTTGGCTATTATAGAGGAGTTACCCAATTTACAAGCTTTGAACCTTCCTCGATGAATGATTCATCTGTCGGTCTCTTTCCAGTGAGGAGCTCAAGCAGAACAACGCCGAAACTGTAAACATCCCCCTTTGTAGTTGCTCTACCTGTGTCGAAGTACTCTGCGAAGGAGAAAAGGCAGAGACCCAAATCGAGATTACGTCATCAATTGATCAAACGCTGGGAAATAGCATGTCCTGACCTGGAGGTAAATAGCCAAAAGTCCCGGCAACCATTGTCGAGACGTGTGTTTGATTTGGCTCCATTAGAGTGGCCAACCCGAAATCAGAGACCTTTGCATCCATGTTCTTGTCCAGGAGAATGTTGCTTGATTTGATGTCTCGGTGGATTATGTGGGGAATGCAGTCATGGTGAAGGTAAGACAAACCCCGAGCTGCACCCACTGCGATTCTGTATCTCGAAGGCCAATCAAGAGGTTTCTCTTCAGCCGATTTTTCTGAGAAAACCTGAAGTCAAGTGGGAAACAAGAGCACAGAGGCAAGAACAAAGAAGGCTGCATGCATCACACTTACTGTGAAGAAAAATGTCCAAGCTTCCATTTGGCATCAACTCGTAGATGAGGAGATTAAACTGCGGTGCAACGTAGTACCCATGGAGGGCGACGACGTTCCTGTGTTTGATGTCTCCCATGGCATTGAGCTCTCTCTCAAACCCGAAGTCCCTGTTGGGGTTCCCCTTGTTGAGTTTCTTGACGGCAAACACGGTGTTTTCGTCGACAACCAATTTGTAGACGGTGCCGTATCCTCCGGAGCCAATGATGTCTTTGTTCGTGAGCTTCATCGTCTTCTTCATGAATGCTTTGGTTGTGAGAGCCTCGGTCGTTGGAGACCGGAACAGCACCATCTTCCCGTCGGAGAGACTGTCTTCGATGATCCTTCGCTTGCGAGCCCACCGTTTGTAGCAGAGGAGGGAGATGACGATCTTAGAGGAGATGAAGGCAATGCAGCAGATCGTGATGTAGAACACGAGAGGAGGTGATTTCCCCATTCTTCAGTCGGTGGAACTCTCCCTCTCTGTTTAGTTTCAGCTGGTGTGGAGGCAAAGTCAGATTCGTATGCCGAGAATCATGGAGGGTTGGAGGGCAGAGAAACACGTGGCGGAAGATGAGAGGAGTTTGGTGAAAAAGTGGAAATCGTACAGTGAATCATAACGAAGCCGTGATGAGATCGTCCTTTCACATGGCTACTTCGTCTTCATTTATTTGGTTCACATTTATTTATTGGAATATTATTTACTGAATATAGAAAATAATACGTACAATGTAGCCGTGGATAAACGGGAACAGAATTGTAGAGAAAGAGGCCCGTGGGTTCGGGTCCGGCACACGTGGAGAGATCAAAACCGAACTGATAAAGACCCGTGACTCGTGCCTTCTTTTTCTTTCAACGAAACAAATAGAATTTTGACAATTCGGTTATTTCGGATCCGCTTTGACAGAATCATACCAAACCCGACATCCAAAATCGGGGTTTTCTTTTGCAGTTTATGGTATTTTTAATTTCTTTGAACATTTAATATCTGAGAAGTAACATTATCATTTTAACTATTTCAGAAGCACAAATATTATTTTATTTTTATAAAACATGATAATTGTTTTATTACTTTTAAGAACAAAAATAAGATTTCCTCATTTCATGATAAATGTTTTTAACAATGAATTATCAAATCTAATGCAAAAAATGACAGTTATCAAAAAGGCATGAGACTCTAGTCTGTAATGACTTGTGAATTTATTGTTTTATGCTAGCTTTTGTAAAAAAAAAAAAAATAAGCTTTTGAGTATTTCAGTAATTATTTAAAAATTATTTTATGTGAAAAAAAGAGAATTTAGGAAAATTGTATGATACATTTTTTATTGTTTTAATATTGATATCTAAAAAACTCCTAAAATTAAAAACCTAAAGATACTACAAAAAATATATTTTCAAAAATGGTTTAATATAAATAAAAAACAATGACAATAAAAAATTTTGATATAGAATTCTACCATAAAAAATTGAATAAGTATATATATTACAATCATCATAGTACACCAAGGTTGATATTGATTTGATCTTTCTCTAAATCAATATTAGCTTGGATGACAAACGTTTCATTCAACCTTGATTCTTCGAGCCAACTTCAACTAATTCGTTATCAACTCAAATTAGATTCAAACAAAAAAAAAATCTAAATTTTAATTAATAACCATTTTTTCAATCATATTACATATCATAATTAAGATGACAATTCATTCTATTAATATAAATATATATAAATATATATACATATATGTACACATATACGTATATATACAAGATTTAAAAAATTGTCCAATTACTTAAATCATGACTTAATATTAATTCTTAATATTATTCAAGCCAACATTTAGGTTTATAAGGCAATTCAATCACATCAATTCAAAGAAAATTCAATTCAAACTTCAATCAATCTTCAATATTCAAGCCAATCCATCCCACATTTTGAGTATAACATAATCAAATTTGTTTAATTATTCAAATCATACTTTCTTTTATATAAAGAATATATGAAATGAATTCAATGGACAGCTGCGAAGTGATGCTCTCAAAGAAAGGAAAATGTTCTTTTTCTACCCTTTTGTCTCCCTTCCATGTTTGATAGCCACCTCATTACTCACCAAGCACGCAGCTGCATGTGCAGAAGTTGCATAACTTGCTTGCATACATCAACAACTGAGCTGTTAATTAATTTTTTTGGCATAAGAAATCGCCAAATGACTGCCCAACTCATTCAATAAAATTCACATCATAAGATGCAAAATTGTTGCTTGTTCATGAAAAACAAATAAAAAAACCTAATGAGTTGTATAAGAAAACCCAATAAATCTTTCTTTCAAAGAGCATTGGAGGAAAATGTTAGCAATAAGAATGACACGACAAGTTTAGAACTAAGGTAATTCAGTCAGCTGAATCTGATGAACAAAATAATGATTCCACCACAAATGTTTTGCTTGTTCTGCTTCAAATACCTGTAACACAAACATCCATTTTGTAAGGCATTCTCTAAGTGGGTGCCATGTTAAAGGGAGTTTCTTCTGGGTCATCCTTCTCTGGTTCGAAAGCATGACAAAGAGCCAGGCTGAGCGAATGAAAGCATTGACAAATTAGGATACTATGAACCATAAACAAGCCAAGAGGCACATTCAGAACAAGAAGAGATGAAAAAGCCCGACCTTTGTTGAATTAGATGCATGAAATAAGACCAATTTGAGATGATAAATGTTACTCTTATTCTGTGCTTTCATTCAGGAATTATGATATGGAAAGGTCTAAGCAAACCCACTTAACAAAATCATTATTTCCTATGATTAAGACAAGCATAAATATATGAACAACTACCCCTAGCTTAATGATAAAGAATGAAGACTAATGCAACATAATAAATTAATGGCATGGCTGACGTGAAGAAAATGGGGTGGACGTATACATCATCCCACCAGCCTACAAAAAGTCCTTTTTTTTAAGATGAAATGTTACAATCATTATCAATTTTCTCTACTAGAGAAGGAAAAATCTTAATGACAGCTTTGAGATCTCTAGAATTGACAAGAGCACTCGACTTGTTAGACCTTGTAGCAATTTTTTGATAAAAAAACGAGCCTTTGAAAATATATATTTTAAAAATATGCTTTTCAAAATTATATTTTATAAAAATTAATCAATAAAAATTCAATGTTCTTTATATTAAAAAGGTGAAAACATTTTTGAAAAGTCTTCACCAAACAAAGCCAACCATTGTACTTTAAAATTTCTATGATCAAGCACCAAATATAAATTTTCTAGATATTTTTTAAAAATAAAATTTAGTTTTTTTTTTTTGAAATTTTATTTTTTTTTATTTTTCTCTTACTATTTTCCACTATATATATATATATATATATACTATTTTCCATTTGTTTTGAAATCCCACCATCTTCTTTCTGACTTTTTTTCTCTCTCCTCTTTAACATTTCTACAATCTCTCATTGGATGGCATCGCCCATCAACAAGATAACATCACTAGGTCTAAAGATGTAGATATCATCCTTTTGTGGTAACCAACATATGGGCAAAGAGAAGAAGGGTAGTTTCTAAGATTGGCCTAAGTAGCTTAGTGGAGATTTAGTAGATCAATGATAAAGCAAAACAAGTGGAACAAGGTGTAAGTGATGGTTTAGAGGTGGAGGGCCGAATAGCATGTACACCTCAGTTGATGAGTGTGAGGAGACACATGGATGTGAAAGCAATAACACATGACCCAAATAAAGGTGTTGGTAGGCTGTATTGGGGCAAGGCAACCAACAATGATTGGCCATGATGTTAAAAGAAGATCAAGGAGATTGCAAAAAATGAAAGGTCATGAAGGCAATTGCGATTGAGATCAACAACAATGTCAATGTCAATCGACATTGATTGGCTTCAATTGGGAAAGCCATGGTCAAAACAAAGGCATGTCAATAGCCAATCAAAGCTCCTATTGTAAAGGCATAAAGTGGATCGATGTATGATTATGGCAATGACTCTCCTTTAACTTTACCAATGGTGAAAAGTGAAAAAGCCATTCTAATACTATCTAATGTGAGGATGACAAAATTAGGCCAATTTGAAACAAGAAATCTCTTAAAACTCAAAATGATTTCAAATTTGTCAATGATTTGGATAGCCTTTTAAATTGGCTTTATAGGTGCACACCCAATCACATGTACTAACCCCTTAACAACTCACCATATCTCCACTAGCACCTGATACCTAGATTTCAACTTGACTTTGAGATCATACACCAACAAGGCCTTAAATCTTCAACATTTAAGACAGATTACCATGAATTTGGCATTTCTATCTTTGGAACTAAGTTACCAAAAATGGATATAACAATGGATTGCTCAAGGAAAATTTGATGAAATTGTTAATTTAGATGTTCATCACTACCAAATAAGTTATGGGTTTTGTTTTAGTTAAATCCCCTTTGGAATAAGATAAGTCTTTCATCATCCAAAAGCAAGCAGAAGAATTTACTACGTTCAGCATTCCATTGGCAAACAAAAAAACAAATACAGGCATGCCATAAACTTACGCACCGGATATCAACTCTGGCTTCCCCCGAAGACACCAAGCAATCCACAGCAATTCCACCAAGATGCACGCTCCGGTGGAAGAGTAGATTCCTGCAATGGAACATCCTGCAAAAAAGCATTCCAACATATACAAATGAAGCATCTTCGGTTCAGCCAAAAAAAAGACGAAGAAAAGAAGCAATCTTTGTACCCGAGAAGAAACAGGAATCTCAGTCTCCTGACTCTCTAAGCCGACGGCTTCATCACTTGTACCCTCAACCTGCAAAGGAACAGGTAACTGGAATATATCGAAATGGAAGCATGGGAAAGAGGGAAAGAGGGAAAGAGGGATATCGGAATTCAGCAAGCAAAAAACCTATCCTTTACCCGAGATGTCGATACGGGAATCTCAGACCCCTCAACCTGTAAGAAGGCTTTACCGCTCGTCTCCTCGACCTGCAAAGGAGGAGGTGATTCCGTAATAGCCAAGGCCTCCGACACCGCCGCTGGCGTCAGTTCAGTTTCCACCACCGCCTCGGGTGGCTCCGTTTCTGCAACGGTTCCCTGATCGACAGGAACAAGCGACGAGTCGTCACTACCAGCCGGTTTCGGCTCGTGCGGTGGTACCTCCATGGCGGCTCGAGGGGAGAACTCCTCTTCGATGAGCTGGTGCTCGCTGCTCTCTTCGTGGTCGCCACCTGCACCGTTCCCTCGAAGAAGAAACTTAAGAGATTCGTGAAAGAATTTTTTTGTTTTTTTCTTAAAAAGGGAGAGAAGAAGAGGACGAGTGGGTTTGGTGGGCAGGAACCTCGAATGTTAGGGTAGTTGGCTGAGGGACCGGGGAGGGGGTGGTGGTTGGCAGCCTCCGCCTTGCGTCGCATTGCTTTCCTCTTCTTGGAGCCCGAAGGCATGATGACAACCCCAATAGCGAAGGAGTGCGGCGGCAGGGAGAGGAGGAGGAAGACAACGTCGGCGACGGCGGCGACCACAGCGTGTTCCGTGAAGTGTAACTGAGAGTTGTTGTTAGCTTGAGTGGCGATTGTTCTGTTTACCTTTCGATGGATCAGGTTTCACTCGGCCTGTGGGCTACGGCCCAAACGTTTGCTTAAGAAATTTTAAAATTAACCCCGTTTTTAGCCAATTTAGCTCCTGGCAGTTATTAGCACACGTGGCCGCTTTACCTGAGTTTGATTCTGTTCAAAAAAGGGATCTAAATGTGAATGGAATCTCTTGTATGTGGCTTCGTAATTGCAGAATATCTTTATTTTTTTAGTAACTGTATATCTAACCTTCAAGATCATAGTTGTGTGACCAACGGATATTTTTTTTTATTATGTTCAACAAATCACTTATTTAATATTCCTCCTTTTAATTGGTATTTATTGAAGTAAATAGATTATTTGGTAACTTTTCAATTATTCAGATATATTTTAAATTTTGTAACATGTTTAATGCATTATATATATATATATATATATATATATATATATATAATTTTTTTGAAAATAAATGATTTAAAAATAAGAATATCAGTATAATATTTGTGTGGTATGAAAACAAGTATTTGGAAATATTTTGAGTATTATTATGATAAATTTAATAAGCTAATAATTATCTTAAAATTTAAAAGGAAAGAATTTGATGTTGTTGTGATGATTAATTGTATTTTTTAATAAAATTTTAAAAAAAATAAATTAGGAATGAAATAAATAGAAAAGTATATCGAAGATTATCTTTATAGAAAGTTGTCAAATTAAAATGAGTTTATGTGGATAAATTTCATCTATATGAACTAGAATCATTCAAATTAATTATTAAATCTCATGTCATTTAAAAAAAAAAGAGACTAAACAATCCTAATTTTAAAAAATTTTGATATATATTTAAAAATATTATGATTAATTTAGAGATTTAAAAATTAAAGAAAATTCTAAGTTGGTATTTAAATATTTAATAATTTTTTAAAGATATATATATCTATTTAATGTTTAAAAATATATTACATAAAATATCTTCAATTGGATTATCATTTAATATTTATTCTTCGTTTTATTTGGAATATCCTACTCACTAATTGAAATATGAGCTTCAATTTCATAAAAGCTATCTTATGTCTTGTTGATATAATAAGGCCTTTATGATACCAAGTAGATTCTCTTTAGCTATTTCAACCAGATCATTTTGTCATAAAGTTTTGTATCATTAATCTTCATTCTTATTATCTTAACATAACTTGACTTATAGCATCAAAATACTATTCATTTTATCCATCTTATAGAACCTTCACAACTTTTTCTTCTAAAATATATTCGAACATATTGAAGTCACAATATTACCTAAATATTATCTAATAATACTCTTTCTATGTTTAATATGAGTCTATTTACCCTTACATTTTTTTTCACTTAGAATTCTAATAAGAGTCACTTCTTATTCTAATGTCCTTACAATTATAAAATTATTAAACAACCATTCTCAAATATTTATTATGGGCACTATAAATTCATCAAATTTTGTTTTTTTTGTGTTGAAAATATTTGACATTAAACTTTATAGAACTACAAAAATTAATAAATATGATAAAAAAGTGACGACAATGATAAGCTAAAATAGTTCTTTTAAGATCATTTGTTTGTCTCTTGGAGTCCACTTCTCAATCAAAAGTCATTAATAACAATTCTCAAGAGTACAACAATTTGTCTTGCTTGATATACATTTGTTAGTGTGATTATCTAGTATCTATTCCTAAAGTTTACATTAAGAAAATAATATAAAAATAGAAAGTAGAACAATAAACTTGATAGAAAAAGGATAGAAAGAGTGCACATATAATATTGAATAATAAATGAAAAGAATTATGCACATATACATTATCACATTATTGGATAAACATAATAGTTCACTATAAGTCACATTTCAAACAACTCTATTTAGATCCAACAACAATGCAAATTTTTGGATAAAGTTGTCAATGTTATATTATAATTTTTTTTAAAACTAGTAATAATAAAATATTTTTATGTAAAACTATAAGCTAATCAAGCATTTTAGGAACAAATTTTAGGTCTTAAATTGGCTAAACTCAATTTTTGCACGTAGCACTTCCAAAATCATCGTTCTCTAAATGTGGAACAAATGCATGAAATATAATAAGACAAGGCCTCAAATTTCTTTTATCTTTGAAATATCTTTTATTTTTAAAAGTTTAGGATAATTTTTTCTCAAAATATATTTTATTTTAAAGTATCGTTCTGATATTGTATGTCACAACCAAGTCTTATATAAGATATTATTCAATTTTATTATTTCATAATAACCTCATTATTTTATTTTGTATAGAATGCATAAATATGATGATCTTGCATATATAACCTAAGTTTAATCTGTTTTATGATGTGATATTATCTATCTATTCAAACTTTAAAAGTTTTTAGAAACTACTCCTGATATTATATCAAGTTTTTTTTTTTTTTTTTCACTATACTTCCCTCATTACAAACATCCTCCATATATATCATATGCAAATAAAACATTAAATAGCCTAATTATATGTAAATTTACAAAAATAAACTCTTCAAAGATTTTTCTACAAGTATAGATAGGTTGTCATAATTTCGTATTTATTAAAATATTTTTATTGAAAAAAATTTATTTATTTATTTTCAACATAGAGTTACGTAGTTTATCTATTTTTTTATTCGATTATAATGCATGTATATTTAAATATTTTCTTTCATATGCCCCAAAGTTTAGTAAAATTCCTAATTCTTTTATACAATTTGATTCCTTTCGCAAGGGTTCCGCAGTTCGCTTCACCCTTGCAGCCTTGCATAAGCTTTTAAATCCACTAATCCCAAACGGCCAGTGGTCCGTACGCGAAGGGTTTGGGCAAACCCTTCCTTTCGGGTCCATCGTTTAGGTTCATCATTATTTTATTTCTTCGCCGCCGCCGCCGCCGCCACCTCGCCTTTGGATTAGGATGAAGATTTAGTACTCCCTTCTTCTTCTGACCTCCACGCAACTATTAGGATTAGGATTAGGATTAGGATTAGGATTAGGATATAGTTAAATTAATAAATTCTTTATTATTATTATCCTTAATTGCCTCAGTGCGCCGCCTTTAGGAAATATAAAGAATAATTTAAAAAACTTCTTTTAACTTTTTTTTCTTGTATTTTTTTATCAAGATATTTTTAAAAACTTTATTGATCAATTTTAATAAGCTACTCATTGAGTCTCATAGGCTATAGAAACTTTTGTGATTTTTTTACACATTTTATTTTATTTTCATAACTTTATATTATAATAATATTAAATATATTAAAATACTAATTTTGATCATATAAAAATTTTAAAATAATTTATAATAAATCTAAAAAAATTAGAATAAAATATAAAATAATAAATTAATAAATTTTCTTATATGAGAATATTATAATTATATGTTTTAGAAACTATATTTTCTTTACGCATACATTTATAACTTTGGTTACGATTCAAAAGCTATTTTTTATTACAATTCAAAATTTGAATTGCAATTCGAATGCTCTACCAATTATGCTCTTAAGATGTCATTACATCCTATATTGAAAAAAAAGTGCAAGCCAAATAATATCTTGAAAAATGAAAATAGATAATAAATAACTATTTGTATATTTTTGATAGATATAAAAATATATTGTCTCAAATGAATTATTAAGAGATCATTTTTTATGTTCATATAAAATATCATAATTTTAATATGTTGAGATTTTATAAGAGACAAAATGTCTTAAAAAGGACCAAACCTAATAGAACATTTGATGTTAGAGCAAAAAACTTAACTAGTATGATGTCATAACAAGAACAAGCCAATTTGAAGCTTAGGATTGAATAAAGAGAGAAAAAAAATTATTCAATAATATTCAAAAGAAAAGAATCATTAAAAAAAATATAGTTCTTTGTAAGATTTTAAATTAAAAAAATATATAAATAAATAGTTTCACATTAAAAAAATAAGAAATAGTTCTTGATTATATATAAAAATATCGAAGTCTTAAATTTTATATTTATTAAATAACTCATATTTCCAAATTTTTGACTTTGCTATTATCATAAAATAAAGATATGTAAAAATATTCTATCAGTTTTATGACTTTCAATTCAACTCATGATCACAATTGTCATGAGAGAAAACTATAATACTTATGACATTGATTCGAACATATAAAAAGAAACTATTAACACCAACTAAATGATCAAAATAGGTTATTACTCCATTAATCTTATAGTTAAAGGAAGGAGAAACTTCATCAAAATTGCATGGCTTATTGCCTTTACTTTGGTTGAGTCTCAGATCAATGTTTTGTTTACACAATTGTATCAAACTAGATCAAATAGCACCCCTCCACTGTCCCTATTGTGCTTTACCATAAAGATGAAAGTAAACATGTTGTGAATAAAAAAATCATGGCTCTCGAGTGGATTATAACTTTGCTCTTTGGTTTACTTGGGAAAAAAAACAACTTTTGTGAAGTATGGTTTGACACGGCAAAGATAATTGTATATAAAAAGAGCACAACTGTTCTCTTTAACAAATAAATTTTAAATATATATATATTTATTTTAAAAAAAAATTTAAAAAAGAGAGAGTAAAACATTAAAATTAGAATTAGAATTCAACTATCTAAAACTCTGAAACAAAGACAACTCACGTCAGCAACCCAACCCAACTCCCACATGACCATGTCCTACACCAAAAGCAATGTATCATCCTTCCATTTAAGTGATGTCTCTTCACCATGTCAAACTTCCTGAGCTGAACCGCGTCATCTTCCACCGATGCTCTCTTCTCTTCGGGACAGCCATGGATGGATGCATTATTGCCATTGTTTTCCTTTCCCACTAAGGGGTTGATGGATTGAGATGGTGACTCACGCTTCACCCTGTTCTGTGGTGAACCGACTCGGCTCAATCTGTCTTTTTATTTGTTGGATTGATTTCTGCTTGACGACCCTATCATGGACCGGGCTTTTTGCGTCCCGTCGCCAAACTACTGTTCCCACGTAGCGTCGTGCGCGCACGAGCCGCCGCGCTCGGCATCAGCCGGCGCTGTCTGTCTTGTCGACGTTTGTCATCTGCTGACGATGGAACCTTGTGCTGTGGTCTTCTCAAAGGAACTTCTCTGTTGATGGGAGGTGAGAGAAACAAGCCAGAGTGAGATAAATGAGATTATTTTATTTTATTTTATTTTAAATAAGATAAAATAAAATTTAATAAAACTTAATATTGAGTCCTATTTGATCTTCATCATCAATAGTCAAAATGCATTCTAAATTAGAAAACTATATTCAAACATATTAAAATGAGTTCTAAATGCTTTTATAGAAACTCTATGAAACATAAAATCTATACTTCTTTTATTTTTTTTAATATGAAATGCATATATATTTTTTATGTTAAAAAGTACAATCTCAAAAATTATTTTATTGGAACGAAACTTCTAAAAACTGGTCCATTAAAATATTATTAAAATTTTTAAAAAGAAATAAAAAATGCTTTGAGGAATTTTATCAAACAGTTGTATGTCACTCTCCTCCGCCATAACAGAGCAGAGCAGGAAGAAGAAGGTTTTCGTTGGAAGGAGAAGTATATTTCCATTACTCAGCAATACACACATACAAGACGATCGATGGGAGCATAGAACAACGACAGAGATCATTTAGGAATCAAGTGGTGAGGTCTTGCAAGAAAGGTTGGCGTCTCCTCTCCGGCCATTATGACTACGATTCTTGGCTCTGCGTCGAGGGGGGAGATCACCTGCTGCTCTTTCTCCGGCAAGGCCGAGCCATCTCCGTTTGGCTTGGTTTTGCTGCAGGTGAGAATCAGGAGAGCCAAGGCAATGAGGAAAACGATGGCAGCTATTCCTCCGAAGAGATATGGAACGGGTGAGTGGAACCCAAAAGAGCTTGCGCTTCTTCCTGGCCTCATATCTCTAACCTCTGTTTCTCTTAGTGGTGTCCTACTTACAGAAATGGGAAAGGTTTACTTATAGGAAGAAGAAGGGTGGTGAGGTGTGGTCACCCCCAGGTGAAATTTTTTTGGGGCCCTACCACTAAGAATAACAGGTCACGTTAAAAATACTGAAGAAAAGGAAGTTAATTTGTTTGTGCATTCAAAGTAGTTCGACTAAAATGAAAGTATATTTTTATTATAAAGATTAGAAAGTGATATTATATTAATAAGAGAGAAGTAAGAACTTGATCTAAAATCAAAATAATGGCTTCTTTTACTTGATTGACCTCTTCTAATTAAATGATGAATATGTTCTCGTCTCCCTTAGGTCTTAAGAGATATTTCCACATAATAGTTTAACGATACAAACATCTAGGGAAAGTTATTTCATTTCCTAAGTAGTAGAATTTATTATAATTATTTTATATATAATCTAGGTACTGGTTTATTGTTCTTAAGTAAAAGCACGTAAGCATTTGAGGGAGAGTCATTTATTGTTCGACTTGAAATGACTAGGATTCGAGTATTTGAACTTTAACATTTTTTAATGCAAGTGTTTAGACTTTAATTGACTTATTCATGAGCAGTGGCCCAAGAACACCTTGGTACCAAGGGTTTAGTGTGAAGCATCAAGGTTTTAAGGGCTTAGCCAGAATTGATTAGATATTGAAATTTAAATCTCAATTATTTTGCTTGAAAGACTTGACTTTGAGTTCTTATTGTTGATTATTGTCACATTATTTATTTTTTGGATTGATAATCGAGATATTCTTAACGAATTTTATATTTTCAAATATCAATATAATAAGATCATTAAATAAAAAAAAAAGATATTTAATGTTTTTCAATAATGTTGACATCTTATTAAAATTGATGTGAAGTTAATATGATTTAATAACACCTAATCAAATTTTAACAAAAAGTAATTTTATGAAAGATTTAATTATTTTTAATTTATACTTTTTTATTTTAAAATTTTAATCTTAATTATCAATATTTAAGCCATTATCCAATTTAATTATTTAGTACATTGCAATTGATCTGACTTTCAACGACTGTAATTTTATTTTATAATAAAATTAATTAATGTTATAATGTGGATGCTTCGTTTGGCACCACCTTTCAACGACTGGTTATTTATTTTATTAAATTTAACTATAAATAAATCAGATGAAGTGCAGTCGAATATTTGAGATTTTGTTTTACAAAATTAATAATATTTGATAATCGGTCAATTTTTTGTTCTAAAGTAACTGTTTCTGAATCGGTTTGCGAGGCAACGGGAGGGGGAGGGGAAGGGGAAGACGGCTTTGCGCTGAATAAACTGCGGAAGTCGCATCTCAAATCGATAGAAAGATCTCCGCACCGCCGCCTTCCGCCCTCGTTTCTTCCCAGTCTCGTTCGGCTCCGAAACCTGAGCCCGCTACGAGATGGGATTGATGCAGCTCTGGCGGTCTTTGGATTGGGAGAAGGAATCTTACCCGGCATACGAAGACTTCGCTGCCGTGCCCTTGTTTGCGTTGTTCTTCCCCACCGTGAGGTTCTTCCTCGATAGATACGTCTTTGAGGTCTGATCATTGGAGCTCTTCTTTTTTGGTTCTTTTTATTTCCCCTGTTTTCTGTCCGATTTGGTTGTAGTTGGCTGAGAACGGTTTCCAATCTTTAATTCGTTTCGGAGAGCTTTAAACTGTCGATTTTAAGATGCGGTTTTTTTTGGGGGTGTTCCTTTATTCATCCTTTCGTTTTCTTGTGGAAGTTAGGAATTTGCAAAGATTTGTGGTGGCTTTCTTCTATAGCGTTTTGGAGTTGACTTTTTGCCATGAAATTTGTTATTCCAAATCTAAGTTCCGTCGAAATATTCTGTTTCTTAGACCTAATTGATTGAAGAAATTTTGTCACTTTGTGGTTAGTCGGATGGAGATTCTGGAGGGTATTTCTGTTTGTTTCCATTGGCTTGGATCAATGCTTCTTATTTTGATGCAACCATGTAATGGAGTAACATCTTGTAGAAAGGAACAGAACCCAACTTTTTAGGATCATAGTTGGCAGATAAAGTTATATTTCTGTTTGGGTTTTGAATTTTGTTTTGACACAGATCAGGACAACTATTTAGTGATGGCTGATTCTATGCTCTCGTTTAATTTTACTCTGCCATTTTCTAATATATTCGTTGTTGTCCGTCAAAGGTACAGTAGTAGTGATGGCTCTACTGCGCTCTTGTTTAACTGTACTTGACATTTTCATGGTTCTTGTTATATTTTTGGTTGAATTATTATTTTTGATGTGGTCCACTATGTAGGTATCCTTTTAATGGAACTTACCATCATTGAACTAGTTTTACAGACTAAGAACTTTGTCTTTTCCTCTACTCAGAAGTTATCCTAAGTAAATATTTGTTCCTTATTTTCTCTTTAGAATTATGTGGATTCTGATGAAGTTATATCACACGAGTGCTCAACTTTAGCAATTACAAAAATCTCTTTTCATAAAAGGCTCTATTCATTTACGAAGGTTTTATTCATTTAAAGTTTACGAAAATCACTTTTTTCTTTTCAATTTCAAAAATATCGAAACTTTATTGAACAACTTTTTTTATTTTGCTTTTCCAATAACATAAAATACCTTTGTTTAATGGTTTCTTTTCAATTGGAACCACTGCTATCAAGTAAAACCTAATTGCTGCCCCATAATCAGTTGTTTCTATTTTCCTTTTATTCTAGGTGTAGTGTTGATCGAGTGCTTTGGTGCAGTTTCTAATATTTGTATTTTGTCCAACTAGGAAATAAACTTGTTTTGGTCTTTTAGAATCCTGATATGATGCAAACTTCAATACCTTTTTTTATGCCATTAGTAGTGTATGCTGAACTAAACGTGTTCATCTTTTGATTCCTTGTTTTTTTCCATGCATATGTTAATAATGTGTTGAAATTGCACCTTGCATGCCAAATGATGATTCTGTATCTGTTTCCATGGTTTGTGTGGAGGTATGTCAAACTTGCACCTCATCATGTTTATCATCTGATGCTGCACATGATGTGTTTTGGTCAACTTAAAGCTTGATGTGTGTGCAAACTGATTATTGCTGCTTTCACATGAGGCTTTGGTAATTATTGAGGAAGATTTTTCTTGTGCAACCTTTTTTAGTTGGTAGGTTGAGACATGATCATATTTTAATTGGATCAGGCATCTTGCACCAAAATGCACCAGTTTTTTATAATAAGAATGTGTTGTCCATTGAAAGTTTTCTTGGTAATTCAATGTAAAATAGGAAATTTGAATGTTGATTTTTGTTTCCAGATCTTTGTAGTGAATGTTCACTTAGAATTCATCCTTTTTCTTGGTTGTACGAGGGTGGAGGTAACAATTCATTGGATTTGGTCTCATAAATGTTATGTTAGGGGATGTTATTTTTGTAATATCATTACTAAGTTATTCATGTCTTCTAGCATCATTTTGTGATTTCCCATGACATGCAATAATTAAGTTGCCAAGACAAAGTAATATTTAATAATAGTTTTTTATTATGCTTACTTTTGTAACTTGTAAAAGAAAGAAAAGGGAAATTCAGCTTTGAAAACATCTACTTTTTATAATTTCAGACTTTTTATTGAATTCATTTGAGAATGTGTGTTTTTCTCAGCAATGAATTTAGTATTATTTATAAGTGATTAACAAGGTTCCTTATGTTGATCCTATAGGTAGTCAATTTAATGAATTATTTTTAAATTGCTGTGCTTTCTGCTGTAGAGGTTGGGGAGGCGATTAATTTTTGGTAGAGACCCTAGAAATATTGATACTGGATTACCTGATAAAAGGAAAAGGATCAGAAAATTCAAGGAATCTGCTTGGAAATGTATCTATTTTCTTTCAGGAGAGCTTTTGGCACTTTATGTTACATATGATGAACCATGGTTCACGAATACCAGGTTCTTCTGGGTTGGACCTGGGGAGCAGGTCTGGCCTGACCAAAAGATAAAGTATGCATAATCATAAGCCTCTTTTTATTTTGCAAAAATTAAGTTTAAATGCATGTAAATGAATTCTAGTTTTCCCTTCACATGCAGATTGAAACTTAAGGCAGTGTACATGTATGCTGCTGGATTTTATACTTACTCAATATTTGCATTGCTCTTTTGGGAAACAAGGCGGAGAGACTTCGGTGTATCTATGTCCCACCATATAGCAACAGCCTTTCTCATAATGCTTTCATATATATTCAGGTTTACAAGCAACTTAAATTTGCACTAGTTACCCACTGCTTTGTTTATTATCATTGCATGATATTTATTTTGTTAGCAGTTGTTATCAACTTTATTGCTTCATATCTTTCAGATTCCCCTCTTGTGCCTTTCTGAAAGATTATACCTCTCAAGAACTTTCTTTTTCAGTCATTAAGTTTCTTCTATTACTTTCATATTCCTCTGTAATGATTTATCTCATTCTACTCTTTTTCACTCTAGCTTTAGATGTGCAATAACCCTTAATCACTCATCTCTTATTTGTCGTTTACCACTTCTCTGTTTTATTCTATAGTTCATATATGCACTTCCCAAATGATTGTTTCCTGTAAGCCAATCTAATAGTACTTGGAGTTCAAAAAAGATACTACTGTACTGAATACTTATAAGTTGTTAATAACTAAACATGAATTGTTATTTTCTTGTACGCTAATATGCAACAACCAATGTGTTTTTCATCTTATTGGTGCACTCAAATATTTTAGCAACTTCAGATTTTGTATAAATCTCTTGTACAGTTGAAATGTATTTTTATTTTAACACTTCTTTCATTTCTGTGCGACATGCACACAGATGCATTGGTACAGATGAGCATGTCTGCATGCACAAGCTCTACTGCTGCCTGCAGTAATATGTAATAACAAATTTGGATTATAGAACCTGCTGCCTGAAAGAAAAAATGTTATGCAACAAAACTATCATGAGAAATTGATATAATTTTCTGTTGAGTAAAACGTGGAATGAAGTTGTTATACTGAAATAGAGTAGTTTTAACCTGTGGTATAGTATGCTAGAAATAGGTTGATGAATTGAGTTAACGTTCCATTCTTTGGCAAATAATTTAAGCATCATTTCTTTCCCATAAATTAAGCCAGCTAATGCATTTTTTTTTTTCATCTTTTTAAACCTTTATTGTCAGCTATAGGCTTTGGTCTGTTCTTACAACACCCAAGTTGCTAGATGTTGATTTTTAAAGAAATATTAGTACTCATAAGTGAAAGTTATTCAAATAGCAGCTAAAAGTCACTTTATTCTAACCAATACGTGATTTGCACTATCTAATAGCCTTCTAGCTACACTATGAAGTACCTGTGGGCCTTGCTTTAATTAATTGAAATTATTTCTGATGTGGAGAAAGCTGCATTTTTTCCTTCCATTATGTGAAGCAGTTGGTGCCTTGTCCTTTTTTATTGTTTCGATAGTGATGTGGAAAACATAAATTTTTACTTTTTCAACAAGGTAAGCAGCATTAATAATTGCATTAGCTTTGTTGTCATACATGCTATATTATACATTCTATTGAATGTTAAGGCTATAAAATCTAAGTCCAAGTTTGAACTTAATAACACTTCCTGTACAAAGTCACTATTCTTAATACAAATTTAACTTTTATAGTCACTAATCGTTGTACTGATTTAGCCAAAAATATGCAGCAACGAAAGTCTAGCTGCCTCTTATGCCTGCAATTGTTTTAAGACATTTTGCACAAGCCATATAAAGTGCCACGTTATGGTCAAAGTGTTACCAAGAATTTTAAATGGAGGCATGTTTGAGTAAACATTAGTATGTAATTGAGTTTTTTGTTTTACCAATGGTTGGTTTGAAAGTATGGTATTGTTTGCTTTGAATTTGAGGTTTTAAATTTAATAAGCTCATTGGTTAATATTTCATAACTATTGGGTCTTATGTGTAATCAAAGAGAATTGTTTTTATCAAACAAAGTTCAAATTGCTTTTTGGAAGGAATTTAAGATTTTTAGGTGTGACCTTGATCATAAGACATGTATAAATTAAGCAGATTGTGTCATAGGCTATAAGAGGGTTTTTATCTTGTGTTTATTGGTTGAAGTGACATCGTTGAACTTGATCTACATGTTTGAATGGTGGTTTTAATCTATGGTAAGTTTGCATTGATTAAACCAAGTTTGATGTTTTTACGGATGCATGCATGTAGGAGCTTTGTGCATTAGATTGCCCTTTAAAGCCATTTGACATGATTGTGATCTCTTGCCTTATAGTGAAAGGTTTTTTATTTTTCTTATTGTTGTTTGAAGTGCATATTAACCTTGGTTGTAATGTTAATATAAATATTAAACCATATCAAGTTCACTTTCTTAATCCTAATTATTTAGCTTTTATATCATCTATCCAACAAATTCTATGTTGGAAGATATTTGAAGGAAGGCAAATGTTTTGGTGCTATTTTCACATTACCATGTTGAGTTATTTTATGTACCTAATTTTTTATGATTGATACTCATTTTTAAAAATCACAATATTGATTAAAAGTTACTCTCTCATTGATTATATTCATAATTTCACTTTTTTAAGTTTTGCACCTACAAGTGTACAAGCACCATGGTGGTAAATGGATGTTAAAATTATTTAATATACATAACACATAAGGTTTCATAAAAAATGGTTTTATCAAGGTACTAAATTGAAACAAAAAACAATTTATCCTATGTAAACGAGACCAAAAATAAAAATGACATCAAGCCTTCTAGATCAAACTATTGTTTTATAAAAGGAACTAGTATATTTAAAACTTCAATATTAATGAATTAGGAATTGTATTTTTGAAAATTAAATATACAATGAGCATCCATATATTAAATAAAATAAAATATAGTTTGTTGTACAAAACAAAATTGCATTTCACAAATTTCTCATTATGATAAATTTTCCTATATCAAACAATGCCAATGCATCTAAAAGTATGCATTTTATATTTCTTGTTTATCGTAATTGCTTTGCTTTCAATCCAATTTTCATTTCAATTATACCATAGGTTAGTTTTATGGAAATCAATGGAACTATTGCAAGGCATTGTCACAAGTTATTTGACATTTTGCTGTTAAATTTTGTAGTTCTAGCCTTTATCTAGTTGTAGTTGTTGATGTGCACAATGCTCCTAACCAATGAAATAAACGCGAAAAATTACCTTTGCATTTTTTCCCATATCCTTAAAATTCATACTTAGTCATCATTATGATAGAAGACAGGCATATGTGGCATTAAGCTCATATTGGTGGCTTGTTATGAAACTTTTGGCATTAGGAGAATTTGAATAATTACTTTCTTATATATTTTTTGTTTTCCCCAGAGCCAAAACTTATTCTTTGTCATCTTAAAAGATAGAAATATATGGCATTAAGCTTGGATTAATGACTTGACTTTGTTCAGTAGTATAATATGTTTGAACATAACCAAGCCATTATTTATACAAAAAAAAATCTGGAATTGTCTTATATAGAGTGTATCTAGTGTATAAGGCTCCTGTCAAAGCAAACGTTGGTAAAGGAATGTTTTGTTGTAGGGATTCATTTGATGAATAAATAGTAAATATCCCTTGACCTATAAGTTGTGTTACCCAACCATTGTTCTCGCTATCAAACATGTATGTTTTTCTTAGTTTTTAGCTATCATTTCTATTTTCTATGTCACATTGCCAACTTTTATTCCACTAAAGATTTTGCAATAATTTATAGTTGTCAAAACCACTTGGTTTGACCTTGCTAGCATAGTTTCTTCATTATGTGGTCAAATTATTAGGTTCGTTTTTTTTATATATATTTTTTATTATTTGTGTGATTATAATAATCTGACAAAGTGGTTGTACTATTAATTAGTTCTTAGGCAAGCAAGCTTTGTTTTGACCATGAAAGAGTTGTTGTCGGTCTTGTTACATTAGTGTGACTTGTATAATTAGTCTACTTGATTAGAATAAAGTAACTTTGCACAATAATCCTATAATTAGTCTTTTCATGAAGCAAAACTTGAGTGTTTATAGTTTGATGATATGAGCTCATTATATCATAAGTAATTCCATGTAGTCCTTGATATTGTATGCTTGATTAAAGTAGAGTGTTAAAACCATACAAATTTTGAACAATCAAATTTAACATTTGAATTTCAGGTGGTATTGTTTTATCATACTTGTTATCATGGATAGACTATGTTATCTATCTATATGTTAAAGTGAGGCCAACTTTTGGTCCTTATGGTTAAATAAATATATTGTTTATTAATGGCATAAATGAATTAATTAATGTGGAAGAATGCTTGAAACTTTAGCAAACATTGAGGCCATAAGAATCTTATCAATCTAAACTTCTTATTTTCTCTTTACTTGCACATGAAACTTTAACAAACATTGATGCCATAAAAATCTTATCAATCTAAATTTCACATTTTCTCTTTGCTTGCACATGATATTTTTTTCATTATATGCTGCAAACAGGTTTTCTCGAGTTGGTTCAGTAGTTTTAGCCATTCATGATGCTAGCGATGTCTTTCTAGAAATAGGAAAGATGTCTAAATATGGTGGGTGTGAGTGGCTTGCAGCCATCTCATTTATTCTTTTTGCCGCTTCATGGGCCATTCTTCGGCTTATATACTTCCCTTTTTGGATCATTTGGAGTACAAGGTAATATAATGTTCAAGTTTTGATACTATTGGCAAGATTTATTTTCATTGAATCTCTTACATTTATTAGAACAGTGATGTTTATTTATGATGTTTATGCATTCATTTATCTTTTGATTGATAAACACAGTACATTTATATTGTTGCATTCATACTTCTTGTTATTTAAAACTAACTTTCATGCCTTGTCCATTCTAATGTTGAAGCTGTGGAATTCGCAATGGAATGATTTGCAAACTTTGTTTTTGAATATGGTTATTAAGACTAATTTTACCATATATATATATATATGTATGTATGTATAAGGGTTAAATTAGCAAGGAGTTGTCTAGAAAAGACTTCATCGAGTCTTCAAAATCATGGGATCTTAGAGTCGAGAATATTGGCAATTAGGAGAACTTGGGCTATTTGGGGAGTGACATAGGAAAATTCAAGGGGTGGTGTGTGGCGGCGCTATTGCTCAGCAACAAGTGGAGATTGTTGGTGCGGTCAGGTGAGAAGACCATGTTGAAGGATTTCTACTATTCTGGAAGGTGGGCTACGGCTCAAGTGTGACCTAACGAACTCTGTTACTGTGGGATTAAGTGGTGGTATGGTAGGGGCAAAAGTAAAGCATGTTTGTATTGGCAAGGTGGTGGTTGCAAAACAGGTGGCACTTATTGTGGGACATGGTATTATAAACATTGTCATGGATGTGGATGACAAACTGAGCTTGTATGTAAATAAGAGAGGAGATGGGGATTGTGCTGAAAGCGAGGGACAAGTCATCTCTAATATTGAGGCTGGACAACAAGGATTTAGCATGCGGGTGGAAGGAGCTGATGCGGTAATATATGAAGATGGTGAGGTAGATGAAGATGTGGAACCAGAGTGGTGCCTGTATTTTCCTAGATACTATTCTGAAGGCAATAATGTGATGGACAATGTAGCCAAGAGCCAAGCTTTACCAAAGGCTGTTGTGATGAAGGTTGTGAATATTGTGATGGGGAATTCTCGCTCGCCACCCATTACAAGCATGTATAGTTCCATCAATGCAGATTTGCGCTTGCAAGGTGTTTGGAGAAATGCCCCAGCCACCGAGTCTACTTTGCCTGGGTAGTGCATGCAAGGTGTTTGTGGAATGTCTTGAAGACTTTCTTTGAGGCTCTTCACTGGGGAATTACCATACAATAGAGTGGTAATGGGGAATGCAATGCAGGAGTGGCATTGATTGATGGTGCCAAGATTATGTGGTTCTGTCCATGCAATGTTTATGTTTCCAAATTGTTATTAGTGGACAAATCTTACAGAATGGTGTTATAACTATGTCGTCTGCGGCATATGACTGTGAGGTGGCAACCCATGCTAATGACCTCGTTGGTAAGCTTTATGGTGGACAATTCTTCTTCATTTGGCTTGCATGGGAGCTCAGATAGAGATGGGGGCATTTTCTCTGTTTTTGGGTAATGGACATTGGGTATAATTGTATTTTACTTCATTTTGATAATCTGGCTAATTGTGACTTTACATTGGGAGAACAAGCCTTGGGCTTGAACGTCTGATTGCCTCTCTTCCGGCCAAATCTTTCAGCTATAATGTACTCATTTGGGTTTGTCTTCCTGAACTACCATGTATATAGGGACAAAGAAAACCTCCTTTGCAGTGCATCTGCTATTGGCGATCCTTTGCAGATCGATGGGTGGATTGCACACAAAGATTGTTTGGCTTTCGCTCGGGTTTGTATCCCGATGGACCTGTCATTGCCGCTACGATCTGGAATGTGGTTGAATGGCCCTCTGGGGCTCACGTACCAATTCAGATACAAAAGGGGGTCTGCTTACTTGTTTTCAATAATGGGGAGTTGGGCATAACACTGCAGCATGAAACTTGCTAATTCCGTCCACTACAACTATGGCTGGTGCACAATCAGAGCCTACGGGGGAGTTTCTTGAAGAACTTGTGTCAAACTATGCATTTTGATCTACTTATTTTTGTAGGGGCTGAATAGGAGCAAAGTGAAAAAGGGCTAGGGCCCTGAATGGTGGTAACTCCAAGGTGAAGGTGCACAAGTTTGCTTGCTGCAGTTGCTGCATAACCCAAGCTAGGGTTGTGCTAGAGTTCATCCATGGTGGGGTAAGGGACAAACCATAGGAGATGTTGATTACAGAAGAGAGGGTTCCGAGGTAGGGGTAATTGGAAAATCATTCTAGCAAACAGTGCATGATGCTACAGCCTTTATTGCCACCTATCAAGGCTCAGGGATTTCCTACAGCGTGCTGCTTCATCTAGGCATGCAGTGGCATCCTTGGCTATTTTTCTTGTGGTCGTTACTGGTAGGGTAAGTAACCTGTGCAGGGGTGCTGTGTTACTTCCTCGTCCAACCCCAGCGCTATTTCTCAATTTATGTACCTACAAATGATTTGATCAATCCCACTCCTGCCATGACATTTTCTCATTTAGATGCTACTACCGTATTATCAAGAGGGCTAACTGCCAAAGGTATTTGGCCAATAGTAGATCCCTTAGATTCAACGTCAACTATTTTACAGCCTTGGATTGTTGGCAAGAAACAATATGAAACTGCAAAATGAGTTAGGCAAACCGCACAATGTTATAAAGAACTTAAGGACATATAGTTATCCTTGGATTGGATGAATTATCCGAAGAATATTGTTTAACCGTACCACGAGCGCGGAAGATTGGGCATTTCTTATCACAGCCCTTTGCAGCAGAAATATTTAATGGTTTTCTAGATAAATATGTCAATCTCGAAAGAACGATTAGGAGCAGCCCATGCGCAGCATGTCGGTGTGACTAATATAGTGATTTTGCATGTTGATCTAGAGCTACCTCATCAGTCTTCTACCATGGTTATGGATCCATTGTCACCCTCGGGCAAGGAACAAGCTTCAGACTTGTTGGGGTGATGTCTCAACCAAGCGTTGGAGTCACAAACTTAAGGAATTGCAGCCAAATATTGAAGAGACCTTGGGAATCGAGTCATATAGGTTACCAAATCGGCAGGGAGGTGGTGCCCCCTTTTCATCCTCCACACCCAATGATCGGAGTGCTTTTGTGGATATTCAAGAGGTTAAGTCTGTTCTGTCATAGAACTATTTTCAAGAAATAGTGGTAATAAGATTTTCTTGGGCTTATTGGAGACTAGAGTAACCTCTTTTTTTTGTTGTGATACTAATCACTTGTTATGAATGAATTGGGACTATTTTGTGGAACCTTTTATGAGAAAACTAGGTGACATCGTTGTTCTTTGGTAAAATCTTATCCAGGTTAGTGCTATCTCCAATTTGACAGGTGGTTATCTTGGAGATTATGGTAGGTGGTATGTCTCCATTGACTTTTTGCACAATCTATACCTCCAAAGATTATGCAGTTCATCGTGATGTTTGGGATCTGATTCACCATGTAGTGTCTCGATCTCTTCCCATGGTTGTTGCTCTTAACTTTAATGTTACCTTATCGAAACTTGATAAAAAGGGCGGCATGGCATTCCATTTCTCCTTGGCATAGGAAAATTTTTTATAGTTCACCTCTGTCAAGGACTTAAGTGATCTTAGTTTCAATGAAAACTTGTACCCATGGTGTAACAATTGAACTGTAAGTGTTCACATCTTTGAGAGGTTGGATCGAGTATTCGTTAACTTGCTTGGCCTTCAATTCTTTCTAGGGACTATTGTTCTTCACCTTCCCAGACTAAGTTTAGATCACTGTTCTTTTTTTATTCAGTTCTAACATTTGGATTTCTGCCATTCCAGTGGACTTATGAAGTTTGAGGATGTGTGACTTGCTTGCCTTAATGTAGAGATTTGGTGGTCTATTTGGAGGCGTTGTGTTGGGAATGTTCTCATGAATATCATATGCACTAAATTTGCTGGAGTCCTTCATGCTTTAGGGATGTGGAGTAATTAGAAGTTTGGCAATGTCATTTCTTCCACCCAGCAGAGAGGTTTCTATCTTGGAACTCAGAAGAAAAAAATGTAAGCAAGTTATTTGGAGCGAACATCAGTAATTACTGAACCTTGCGACTGGCTGTTAGAACACGTTTCCTAGAGCCATGATTTGGTGATGGCAATGATCAAAGGCTAGGTGTATATAGCTTGGTGATCGTAATGCTGCTTTCTTCCATTATGTTGTTTCTAAGAGAAGGCGGGACAAATTTATTCACATGATGATTGATCTGATTAGTGTTGTTGTGACCTCCTAGAAGGAGATATCTTTAATTCTACTTGATTTTTTTTCTTGCAAGTTGTGCCTGACTTTATGTTCTTTTGATGTTACTATTCTCCCTGCCTTTTAGGTGTTCTTAATCCTGATTAGGGTGTTATATTGGCTAATCTCACTATCACTTCTAAGATCCACAATGCTATCTTTTCATTGGGCCCCAACCATGTCACCCTCATTACAAGAAGATGATTGCCAATAAGTTGAAAATAAAATGATCTACCTCAGGTACATATTTGGACTTATCATAGGGAAAATGCCTATTGTTGTAGATCTTTCTCATCTCATTTAGGCAGTGTTTGATAGAATTACTAGTTGGGGTATTCGATCCTTATCATTGGTGGGTAGAGCGGCTCTTTTAAATGCATTGGTCTCAGCCATGTCTATTTCTTATATGACTGATAAGATATTATCGGTTGGGTTGCTCTCGAAGATTGAATGCTTGATCAAATCCTTTCTTTGGAGTGGTCCTTACTCCCACCGTTCATTGCATTATGTTGTTGGGAATCCATTCAGTTGAAGGACCTTGGGGATTGGGTATTCACAGATTGTGGGAGTGACACTTAGCTCTTATTTCTTGTCACATGGTGAAATATTTAATGTAAGATGACACATTGTGAGTTTAGTTTATGCAGGCTAGATATGGCATTGGTTTCTCCATCTTTTAGAATAAGAGGAGATTCATCATTTTTTAAGCTTCCTTATTTTATTGGGGATGCGTGTGATCTGTTGGAATACTGTGTGGCTCCTTGATGAGTGAGTGAATTGCTATTAAACGAGGTCCTAAAGTGATGGTTTGTTGGCCTACCTATGTAGACATCGATTTGGAATTGCATCTAACCCCTTCGGCCTTTCTAGATGGTTCGAGGGATTGGGATGTGGGTGCAAGGTGCCCTCATGGCCCATTTGGGATTGACTTGGTCCCATGCATTGTGCACATTTGTTGGGCACTACGAGGTGTTGGAGATTGTTTGGTTTGGAGGAATTTTGAAACATCCAAGTCCAATAACACTCAACTCTGCCATTACTGTTTGGACCTAGATAAGATACATACTAATTGTGGCACATGGACTTGTAAGCTGTGTGCGTAATATCATGCAAAAGTTTTCATTTAGTGTTTAATTTATTAATTACACTTTATACTTAATGAGTTGTCAAATATGATTATGTTTCATAATATAATGAAGCTTTTACATGATTATGCAAAACCTACTAATATACATCTCTTAGGTATCCCTAACTCCAATATTTTCATATATGTTGAATGTGGGATGCATTTGATCAACCATACCATGCATCTCCAATAAAGAATAGGCAAATGACAAAATTTTGTAAATATACTCAAGGAAAAAATAATTGAGTAAAAATTAAGGTATAGTTCATATGTAATACGATTGTTAACTGGAGAGTTGTCTCCATCTTTATAGTAAAGTGACAACTTTTTACAATATTAAAATCTTATTTATCAAAATACATAAAGTTGAAAAACAAAATGTAAACATAAATCATTATAGTGACCTATTCACTTAAAAGTATTATTGACCACTAATAGAACCCATCTATTTGTCCAAGAGCTCTTTAGGTGAAACAACTATTATGAGGACATAGTGGAATAGGTGTTTGGAGAGAATTTGTTTGTGCTTCAAGTTTTTGGTTTCTTGTTTTGGATAGGCATTCATGAAGTTTTACTTTTTTAGGTGATGATATAGAACAAAAATTCATTAAATGCATTTCAAACAAATTCCTCATCTATTGCAATGAATCTATTTCTTGTCATAAAGACTTGTTTGATGCCTTTCTTCTCACCCAATTTTATTATGCATGTAATTTTTATGCGATGAATGTCTTACTAACTTAAAAGTTCTTTGTTCTTCTTCTTGCTCGTATCATGTAGGGCACAAAACCTTGTACAAATAAATCTTGGCTTTTCCTTTCACGTGGATGTATCTTGTGATATACTTACTACATGTATGGTCACTTGGATTCCTTTTTAATTGTTTATGATAATCATGTGATCCTCCATGTCTCAGAAAGGACTTCTATGAAGTTATGAACACTACTTGACATTGTCTTTGATCTGCTCTTTATACCATGAAAAATACTTTGACACTTATAGAACATTTGATGTAAAATATGAGACAAATTGAGCTTGTATAGAGATCCCTAGAACAAAAATAGTGGGAAGGCATTATTCAACAACACTCAGGAGTTAGCCATCAAGATCCTGGAGAACCATATTACATCAAGACAATCTGTTAGCCCCATAGTCATTAAAGTCCACTATAATCCAAATGAGGGAGAGGACCCTGCCAATGAAGGAAAGGTTATTTATTATACCTTACATTCAATTTTTTTTCCTCATGTTAAACATGAGGCTTCACAATATATGAAGCCCTCATATGATTGGGCAAAACTTATTGAGATACTCCTTTAAGTGTCCCCCAGCTCAAACATCTTTTTCATGAATTTGGAATGTGGGCCAAAATTTTTACAAATAGACTAGAGACAAAAAATAATTGGGGTGAATAATAAACTATAATCCATATGTAATACGATTGTTAACTTGAGAGCTGTTTTCATCCCTATTTATCAAAATGTTTAAAAACTGAAAATCAAAATACAAATTTGATTGACTTAGATAACCTATTCGCTTAAAAGTGTATTTGACCACCTTTAGAAACTAGAAACCATCTATTTGTCCAGGAAATCCTCAGACGGGTGCATGGGAAACAGCTATTATGAGGCCATGGTGGTACAGCTGTTTGGGGGCAATCTGTAAATGTTCTAAAGTTTTTTGGGTTTCTTGTTTGAATAGGCATTTATGAAGTTCTACTGTTTTGGGTGAAAGGATAGATGCCATGCATAATTCATCAGGTTCTTGTAAAGCAAATTCTCTATCTACTACCATGGATGTTGTGTTCTGGCCATATTGACTTGTTTGATACCTTCATCACCTTTCTGTTTTAACATGCATGGAATCTCAATGGGATCAATGCCATACCAACTCAAAAGTTCTTTCTTGTTCTTCTTGCTTTTGGCATATAGGGCGGTTGATTTAATCCTGTCATGCTTGTGAGAAGCACGACTCAAAACCTTGTACAGCATAAGCGAGGGCAAGCTTTAGCAGCTTAATAGATGGTTTTTAAACATAAACCTTGGCTTTTCCTTTTACATGGATATATCTAGTGCTGAACTCACTTCATGTATGGTAACCTTGAATTCAGAGTGTATGTAATAGTCACGTGATCCTTCATACCCAAAAAGGACTTCCATGAAGCTATGAACATTTGATGTATGTTGTCTTTAATCTTTTCTTTATGCCATGAAAACCATTTTGACTTCTATCAAACATTTGATTTAAAGTGTGGGACATATTGAGCATGGTTAGTTGCATTTACATCCAACCTTTGAAATACCATAATTAAGTTCAATATACATTTTGCACCACCTTCTGTATTACTATTATAGTTTACTCTCATGGCTCAGATGTCATAGCATTTCTTCCTTGGTTTAGACACCACTTTGATTTTTATTATTACAATTCATCTATATTTGATTTGATTTGAGTATAAGCTTCTATTTACTTCATATCATATAGTAAAAGCTTTTATCTTCATCTTTTTCTTTACACATCCCTTTCTCTGCAGCTATGAAGTGGTATTAGCTCTAGATAAGGAAAAGCACAAAGTAGTTGGACCCATATACTACTATATTTTCAATAGTCTCCTGATCTCTTTACTTGTTCTCCATATATATTGGTGGGTTCTCATCTTTCGGATGATGGTTGAACAAATACATTCGAAAGGCCACGTCGGCGAAGACGTAAGATCTGGTAAGTTACATCTGTTGACAGCTTTTCGAGCTGCAAACGCTTATGAATATGGTACTCTTTGATATGTTGTAACACGATATACATTTTATCTACAGACTCCGAAGCCGAGGACGAGCATGAAGATTAACACAACCCAGAACTCTCTCTAGATTTAGCTGTTACCACATTGATGTAATTAGCATTATTGCAATAATCATACACTATACCAGCTGCATTTTAGTTGTGAGTTGGTGTTGATTCATTAGAACCGTTTGCAGTTTTTTTTTCTCACCCAGGTTCCACAACCTATTGTTGTGGCTTCAGGTATATTTATTCTCATAATGACTTGCTATTCTAAAGATGAATGTTAAGGAGGAAGGCATTGTGGCCATGGACCTGTGTACAATTTTGTGTCTAACAATTTGTTCAGATTTGAGTTCATGTTTGCTAAGCAAGCGTTAGTTTCACACAACTGTTAGGGTTGGGAATCTTTTGAGAAAAATATTTTGCATAAAATACCTGAGAGCATTCTAAACTTCTTCCTCTTCCATTTTTGGGTAATCTTACAGATTATTTGATTTAATAAAACTTTATAAAAAATCATCTTTTTTAAATTGTTTGTTTTTCTGTTTAGACTGCTAAATTTGTAAATTGCTAAACTCTTAATGAAATAAAAGCTCTTTTTGGTCATAAAATTGATTTATATTCATTTTAGCAAGACATTGAAGTTGTGATAATAATGAACGAAGTCAAGGATTGAGTTGAGTGAGACCAATTTTAATTCAAACCATAAAACATCATCATCATCAATAAAATTATTAGAAGTACAATTTCATTTCTTTTATTTCTACTCAAACCATACTTAAGACTTTCAAATAAGAAAAACAAATAATGTAAATTCACCTTTACGTTTATAAAATATCAAAACAAGAGAGCAATTAAAGATTTGCTTCCCTGTAGAGAGCACAGGTAGACAAAAAACCTCAAAATTAAAAAAAAAAAAAAATTATGATTTCAAGCTTACAAGAAACTCCGTTAAATAAGCAGAAAGCAAACATCACCCAAGTCTGAAACTCTCATAAGCAGTTGAGAAGGGATCATAAACTAGAGGCGAAAACAGCACAAATCTATCACAGAAGTTAACCATCTCTGAAGCTAGAGCTACGCAGTGATCTGCTCAGCGTCCACAAAGCAGCTCTCATGGACCTTGGCAATGAATTTGGAGGCCTTCACGTCGACATCTCGCTCGCCGATTCCCCAGTTTCGGTCCTCGTCGCTGGGCCGGACCTTCTTCCTCCCCCTCCATTCCCAGTCATCTTCCTCGTATCTGTAGGGGGACCTGCCTGAGGAGGAGCTAAAGCAGGAGGAGAGGGAGGATGAACACAATCCCATAGTCTTCCTTTCGCTGTTCTCAAGTCAGTTCTTCAAAACTGCTTTCTAAACCTATGCTGCAATTGTGAGCAGGGATCTGAATTTATAGGAAAAAGTAGTCCAATTAAGCCATTTGAACGCAGAGAGAAGATTGGAGGATTCTGTACCATTCAGAACCAATCTAATGGTGGCTATTTTTCTAAGCTGATGTTCTGTTAAAGAATGTAAACTAATTTGCATGACCTATACTTTTGGACTCTGGTACAGGGCTTTTGTTTGTCTTCCACTTTTGGGTTGACTGCATTTTGGGACACAGGAAGCAACCCAGCTGCATCTCTTGGGTCATGAGTCAGAATCAGGTCAGATCAAGTTTGAGCTCGATTCACTTGATCACCCCCTCGACTTCCAGGTCAATCTACCTTAGTAATGCAATCCTCAAATTGTCTAGACAAGTTAGTCTGCTTCTGGAGAGAAAGTTTCACAAATGTTTGTCTGAGATCATTTGATCATATCAAGCCTATCCATGGCCTGTCTTGATCAAATAGGGACATTTGTGTTATGATTAAGCCTAACCATACCATGCCCTTCTCGTTTCCAAGGGCTGGTTGTCCTTAGACGAGTGCTGTCTTGTTAGGAATCTTTGATCCATCCAAGGTCCAAACCTGCCAAATTTGCCAACAGATAATTGACATAAAAATTCAACACACCTGACACCTGATATGGTAAAAGCTCAAACAACTGTTTGCCTTCAGATATCTGTCTCTTTCTTATTCTCTTGCAAGCTTCAGCTCACAAAAACCCTAGTTCCATAGTTAAACAAATGAATCTCTACTGAGTGTCTCTTTATACTAAAAAGGATTTGATGTAGAATTCTATGCAGTCAAGATCATAATTTTTACATTCTATTGGGGTTTTTAGTGTTATCACTTTTTGTTGCATTGGATACGGACCAACTTTTCTGGCACTCCTCGTCTCATTTGACAGTCTCAAATGTCTCCCACAGTCCTAGATGTATGCATGAGACCATCGCCTACACGCACATCAAAGTCGCTCGACGACATCAATAATGTCGACTTACAATAACACATTCTATGTATGTACCACCACAACAACGAAGATTTTGGTTACGTTTGATTGAAGTGAAGATGAGAGAAATGAAAATAGATTTCTCAATCGCAAGTTCTCTTTGTTTACTTTGTTGAATTCTACTAAATTTTGAAGTACTTTAATCTACAGTTCCTTTTCTTCAGCAATATCTATAATTTTTCATATTTTCTTATTCTCTAATCATAAAAATAGCCAAAGGAAAAGAGATGGTAAATTTCCACCTCCTTAACCAACAAGTTCTTAACCAAATGAAGCAGGCCACCCTCAACTGGAGCAGAGCTATCTAGCATTACGATTGAGCCGAACTGAAGCCCAATCGGAGAATCTCGAACCTCGACCAAACCCAGACCCCACGCTAAGAACTAAGAAGGTTCCTTGTGAGATTGCAAAAGCTCACAAGTGACCAAATTGCCTAAGCTATCTGTAGCTCAGAAATTAACACATTTCTACTAATCTAAGAAAGGTAATATGATGATGAGTCAAAAGGTGAATCCCTTTTTTCTCTTTGAATTAGTCTTTTCAAAGCCATGATTGCTGAATATTTGGTTGGGCTGTCCATTAAACCAAAGACAGCCCATGGAAGCAATCTGCCTTCCTCTTACCTAAACAATAGTCATTTTTTATGGCATGTGTAGTGTGGTGGAAGAAATTAGGGAAAGATGCCTTGAAGCTTAAAGCCTATCTTTATTCTTGGGTCATTTTTTATGCTTTTCTTGCTTGCTGTAATCAACCACTTGTATTACTTAATTATATATAAAGATTGCTAATCACGAAACGTCCTTTGTAGTTAGGTCGGTCCTCATTATGAAGGGTACACATGTCAGCTATGGAAAAGGAACCTAAATGACTAAACCTGCAGCGATTCTCAACTTACAAGCGCATACAAGCAGATTAGTATAATGGTGGAATTCTGTGAGAGGGGCACCCATGTGACACAATAATTTATTCAAAAAACAATCATAAAAAATAGGGTTTCCCAGTTCTGCATCTTGCAGTTGTTTTCAAGGAAAATAACAAAAAGCATGCACATGTTGGAATTTCTAAATAAAAAGCTCAGCAGAATTTGACCATGAAGAATATAGCAATAAAAAAAAAAGAAAGAAAAAAAGAACAGAATTAGAACTAGCTCACATGTTTTTTTTAAAAAAAACTTCTTACTGATGTTGGGTAACAGAGTTTTTCCAAAACTTAGTAGAACATACTTATAATTAACATGGTAAATATTCCATAAAAAGTTGAATAATATCACCTAACTCACAATTCAGCTTTCCTTCTATGTGCAAAACCTCTGTAAAGTTGAACCCGGAATCTGTTTATTCCTGCATTCTAGAAGTGCTTTTAGACAGATTATGCAGAACAATAACAAAAATATTTCCAAAAAGATCTCCACTTTATACTTATTTTAAATTTCAAATTCAATATGATCTTTTTCAAATAATACTAGTCATTAAAATTTTTTTTTTTTCAAAAGTAACAACTGTGCCAATTAATCCTTAGGAGTGTTTGGATATATTGCCATATGAAGTTAACCATCCATGAAGGAAAGAAAAAGAAAAGAAAAATAAAAAAATCAAATGAAGTTTATTGACTGTGATTAATGACAAATGTACACACAAATTAAATAAATTATATAATTCATTACTCATCATGATTTAATATCAGAACTAGAAAGATGATTCTTCTTTTTTACTAGAAATTTTTCCAAGAAACCATTGTACATAATGAAAAATGATGAGCACAACAAAATCTTTATTTTCAACCATAGCAATCCAAGTCTCGAAAAAGCCTCTTCAAGAAAGCAATAACATTAATATAATACACACACTAACATAAAACGGAACTAGAGAAACTACGCTGGGATTGGATGGCAATGATATGGAACAAAACGATAACTGAGATTCACAAATAAGAAAACGTTTTCCAAAATGCACAAATCATTAACAGAAAGACATACGTCTTTTAAAGCAATGAAGTAAAAGAACACTAAAGCTAACAAGAATGCAATTGGTTAAGCTCAAGACGTTTCTATAAAATGGCATGGTTCATGTGCCTAAGATATCTTGAATATTGCCAGATTACACAATCAAAAGTTTTATCAATATTGTGCATGTACCTACACTTAATTCACCACTGAAAAACTAGGAATTACAAAAACATTTTAATTGTCAAGGTACAAAAGATGTAAATAGCACCTAAGGACAAATCCTACTTGACGAGAAAGCAGAGAAACCTTCTTCAGCTTCTTCCATTCACTCGTCCTTCACAGAAGGATCCATTCCGGTCGAGGGACTATCAGCAAAGTACTCTTGGTGCTTCAAATTCACGCCATACTGATCAACCAGAAAACATAAAGAACAAAAGATGAGAAAAGCATTATGGCCAATAGGAATTGCATTTTTGAAGTCAATTTCTAGCTGACTAGTTTTCTATACAAACGAGCAAGAAGATTTTCAGACAAAAGAAGACTGTAAACATAGAAAGGCCACTGCTTAAATGGGTAATAATACACGAGCTTTCAGCTTTATTATCATAATTTGTACAATGCATAGCATTCAAAAAGTTAGAGAAGAAGATTAAAATAAACAATGAAGTTGTTGCATGTTGACTCAGCTCATTTCGTATGACATGAAAACCTGGTGGTTAAAAGAGTCGAGTTCAAGTAAAAATGTCTCTATTAGGTTTGGAGATTTTGATAAAGGCTCTAGACAAATTTAATCTGAGTAATTACTTAAGATTGCAAGATGACTCGAGTAAAATCATGCCTCTGTTTTTCATTAACTTCCATTAATAGAGCATAGGAAGATACATATACAATGGATGCATGCTTGTACATATTCACCTTTCCACAGATCCAATCATACATAAATAAAACAAAATACAGTTCAGTCTCCAGTTAGGGCCCAGAAAGTCATCAGTGGAAAGGAAATGGTCGCCAGGTATATGCCTTAAAAGAGAAATACACAAATAAAAGCTCACAAACATGTGAAAGCATAGTCAGTTAAAATTATATCATATAGAATTGCATAACATTGCATTACACTAAATTATAAATGCATTTATGCATTTACAATTTCTGTTTAATATTATAAACACATGCACTTGCATCACATATATCACGATGACTAAAGTTTAACATCATGAAGCAATTTCAGGTGAAATTCAACAATCTGGACACTAATTTTGGGTTTACCTTCATTCTCCATTCTCCATTTAATGACAATAAAGTTAAAAAAATACTAAATTTAGTTATTTAAGTCCGTTTAGCCATGTTTACGGTGGATCAAGTTTTTTCTCCATACCCTGTTCATATAATTCCAGTCTGCCTATCGTACACTACATATGCAACCCATTAGTTTAGATCCCAGCATTACAATGTCTGTTTCCTACATTCATTACATAGATGTCGCTCCACAGCTTTTTCTAATGCCTTATCATTTTGCACTCCATTCAACATAACATGATATTCTCATTCCAATGATGTACTTCTCTTAAAAATCAATGATTTAACTCCAAATTAATACTTACATTTTTTATTTTTTTAAAATAGAGCTTATCATTTTAAATATATTACAATTTTATAGTTATATTTATGTTTTAGGTCTTAATTATTCTAAGAGTACGGCACCCTATCTTAAAAAACTATGTTTCAAAAATTTAAATATTGGAGTCCTCCACATAATATTGCAATACTTGTTCCACTTAAATCACGCAGGTAATTATCCAGTCTCCCAATATCACTGGCAACTGAACTAAAAGTTCAATAGAACAGCTATAAAATGAATGGACTTTTAATTACTGCATTTCTAAAGAGCATATAACATTACAAAACGAATATAACTGACAACAAGCAAACTAGACAATCAATTTTCCACTCAGCAAACTAACAAAACAAACACTTACATTTTGCGGCTTGTCACTATTCAGTGCATCATCTTTTGTTCATCACAAATATTGAGCTCATAGCAGCATGCTAATGCTCTGCATTGCTTATATGATGTTTATTAAGCTAAAAAACTATTTGCATGGTAGTTCATTGAATTTACTTGTGCCAGTGGATGCAACTGAGACCACAACTTGCAGAAAGCTAGTATAACCAGAAATCCTAATGTGAAAAAACATTCAGTTACCTCACGCAAGGCTTTTGAGAGGTCATCCATCGTCAAAACAAGACGCTTCTCCTGCAGAAACCTTAATTAAAGCTCATACAAACACAAATATAAAAAGAAAACAAATACTATAAATCAAGAAAATTTAAAGGCGGCACCTTTGGCTGCTTACTCTTATCTCTAACTGGTGCTGCTAACCTTGCCTTACAATGCCTGTTATAATTAGGAATGAAGGCATCAAACAGAACTCATATTTCTTCTAAAAGGAGGAGAAAAGTCCCAATAAGTAAGACAAACATGTAAGCTTTCAAATGTTTCAGAAGGAAAGTTTGGTTAGGATAAAACATTTAATGTATAATCTCATAACACTTCTATTAAGATTATCTGCTAAAGTTGGTTTCCTTTGGGCATACGACAGTGTGAAGTAGCATTTGGAAAAGAATATCCAACAAACAACAACAAGCCATACTTAAAACTGTTCCAAATCAGCTGTTTAAAAAAGAAAAAGGTAGTTTGGCAAACAAAAAATGAGGTTCACAGGTAAAACCTCTACAATGAGGAACATCACTGTAATTAGGTAACTTCCCCTAACATCTACAATTGGGAACACATGTCATTGAGATCTGACATGCTCCAGGTGAATAAGTAAATATGCAATGGTCACTATCTCCATGTTGACTCTTTGAATCTTTCATGAAAAATCAGTAAAATGTATGGCCAAATCCAGGTCAAATGGAACACAATTAAAAAGAATTAAACATATATTACAGCCAAAAATGAAACTAAAAGCTAGAATAAAAACAAAAAGTAGGAACACGAATTAATTGGCTAAAATCAGTTAACTACACCAGCCAATTAATCGAATAAGCCTACAGTTGCATTTTAACAATTATTGATTTAGCATCAATGACCAAGATATGATTTTACAAATTGGAGGGACGTGATGGTGTTGTAACAGCAAAGTTGGCAAACTAAGCACTATCCATGACTACCATAATCTTACGGAGCTATGATCAGCTTGTAGCAGATTCTGCAGGACGTCTTTGGTTATCTCTGACTCTGTAGTGGATCAAGAATATCTAACCTGGCCTCTCTAGGATATTGGATGGATTGCTAAAAATGCCATTGTTCTGTGAAAAGCTTGGCAAGATGAATTGTGCCGGGAAGGATGTAGGATTGCTTGGCTCTCATGGTGACATAATGGGTATTGGGTTCTATCAAGTTTAGGTTGCCTTAATGAATTAAGTTGAGCTCAGCAGGTTGCAATGCCAAATTTGAGTTACCATTCTCCAAGGGCTCAATGCCACACTTATGTGGGATATAGGGACATTAGAATTTGATCATTCATCCGAAATAGCTTCAATAATCAATATTGAAAATTGGAAAATGACATTAAATGCTTTATGGAAACAGATGATGTAACTGACTGATGGCATATTGCCACCAAAAGCTCTCTTTTTCAACACTCGAGAAGAAGCTCAATCACTAATTTATATTACGTAGTGGAACCAACACCTGCTTAGTAGTTATAATTTTCCCCCTTTAAAAGAGTTTTCCACATAGATCTTCGTGTGTCCTATTTTCTCTAAATCCCTTCTCTTTTACTTCCCAAGAAGCTCATCTCTCCCTCATAATCAATAAATCTCATTCAACTTCACCCTACTTAAAGAAATGCCAATAGATCCTCCAAAAAAAAAAAAATCAAATTTCTTAACCAACCACACCTAGTGCAATTAAGAATAATTATTATTTTTGCTAGAAAAAAATAATCTAAATTTGATTTTGGTATGCTACTCTTATGAAAAGACGGTGTTCTACACCATATATATAACTAACCTTTTGCATGGCATATATATTTTGGTTTAGATAACCTATCCATCAAAATGAAATGAACAAAAAGTTTGGTACAAGATGGAGGATTGCATTAACCAAAAAACAATTAGTACAATTGTCCAATAAACCAAGTTGATTGAATACATACTCTTGGATAAATCAACTTTATAAAAACTAATTACAATGCGTTAACATTACTTATAAAATTTTAAGTTTAAAAATGTGTACGTAAACATCCATTTTTCACATGAAAGGCAAAATCAAATTGAATGCACTCAATGATATTACTTTGATTGCAAACTCCACAATCTCCTATCTGGGTTTAGAAGTTTTAAAACACACAAAATAATTCCCATGCATGCCCAAAAGAAAACAAAAAAGCGACTGCCAATGAGAAAAAAGCATTCAAAGGCACTCAAAAAAATAATAGAACAGATGCATTGGCATATTAATCTTTCGAAAAAATCTACCTAATGCAATGCCAACGACCATTAAAAAACATGCACAACATAAAATGGTACAAAATATTCATAAAAACCCTCAATGAAGCATAGCTCATGTGAAAATCATTCTCCTTCAAAGAAAGGTCACAAGTTCAAAAATTTGAAATGAAAATACAAGTTTTTTTTTCAACAATAAGCTAAGTTATCTAACCTAGATAAAGTGAAACACAAAATGCATACTTGGATAATCATAATAATTCATCAAAAAGTGTTAGAAACTCACAAAAACCAAGGGAAGACATTAAATATTATCATGCAAATAAAAATAAAATAAGGTATTCTTGTAATACATGATATGCACTATATCAATGTTTGAATTTTTGTCTAACATACATTGTTAAAATCACACTTGTATATTAGACAATACATATTGTCAAAAACACCAATTATCCTTATATACCTTTGAACCTAAGAAGATGCATAAAAATGACAAAATCCATTTTTTAAGACCAAAAAAGCCATACAAATATTAGAATGTTTTTCTTTTTTTTTTCTTCTATTGTACACAATTATCATCTCTTATGATGTAAAACTCAACTAAAGATGAATAAAAGATGTTTGACAAATGTGCTTGATGTTTGCATCAATTAAGCCAATAGGGCCTTGGATTAGATTTTGTTTACTAAACTTCTTTCCTTGTTCCTTCCTTATATTACTGATATTTAAATACTTTGAGCTTTACTCTTCAAATTGGTTACATGAGTTGTCAATGTGTAGACAATTAGCTTCCTAATGATTTAAATCCAGAAAAAAAAATTAGAAGAACAATATCTAATTCAGAAGTTTCCCAACATTTCTAGTCATCTAATTTTTCTACGTAACACTTCAGTGTATTGTAAACTTGAATGGTTCAGTCTTTCTTTGTTATGAAATAAAAATTTGGATGGCTATGAGCTATTTATGCAAGTTGGAATTCAATTCAGTTACAAGCCATGTTATAATAATAGGATAAGCTGATGTCTGGCTAAATCATCCATAGCATCTGTATTAGATAACCAAGGAATTCTTAGTTAAATTGTGACCTGTTTATTGAATCAACCAAATGAAATACTAAGAAAACAAAAATTCATCACCATTATCATTATATTGATGTCAACTCTTACAATGAAAATCGTAATAAACATAAAAGTATGGGTAACATATCTCAGAATCACAACAATGTTGGAAATTAAATGCAATGATAGAGCAAAACAGCCTAACAAAAAGAAATAGTTTTAAAAGAAAGCAGCAAGTGTACAAGCTTTAACATACTGAAGAGCTTCACTTGCAACTTCGGAAATGAATTTCTGGGTCGCTACAGCTACAAGCCTTGTTCTGTCAACAAATCAACATAACAACAAGTCCTTAGAGACAAGTATTTATGCTGAATGAAAGTGGAAGTAATATCTAGAATCAAAGAATCAAAACACTTTGGACAAAGGGATACCAAACAAGAAAAAGTAGTAAATCAAATGATCTTGAACTAGATGGAACCTGAAAAATGTTGCTAAAATTCAATCATCAAATAGGAGTAACCTCAATGATCACCAACTTAGGTGATATTAAATTGTTCCCAGGCTCCAAAACAAAGGAGAGAGAGCACACAGAAAAATCATTTTAATTTTATGTCTATACTATCGCATGTCCAGTTGGTACGTCCCATTCCAATTCCAGATGTAAGATATCAGTTCAAGCTATCTGCATATTCAATATAAAGCAACTATCAACAAAAATATTCTAAAAAACTGAAGTAAAATGTGTTGACCCGTAATAAGCAGTTCCAAACACAAAGATTCAACAAACAGAAATTTTCTCAAATAAGCTAATAAAATACTCAAGGTGTCCCTTTTTTCAGTTTAACCACCCTCTTCCACTACTTCTTCAGTAAGAAGACAAAGTTATATTCCTTTCCTACTCCATTCCATAGTCAGCAAACCCGTTTCATGTTTATTGTCTTCCAAGTGCAACAGAAAACAAGAGCTTTTAGGATACCAAAATGGTTAAAATTAAGCTTTAAAATTCCTGTTTCTTCAAAAGCTTCTCAGTCATTGCAAGGAAAACACCTCATGCTTTTCCTTATAGCATCTCCCTAATTTATAATGATTCAACCCCCAATGGCCACAATTGACAATTAGAAATCCAAACGCTATAGATACTACTTCTAGCTTCTTTGTCCATCCATCATTTCCATTCATGTATTGAGTAACAACAATAACAATAACAAACCTCAATTCACTAGATGTATGAAAATCCTCGAATACCATGGCATTGATTATTAGTAACTCTTCATCAACATTCAAATATATCAAATCCTTCCTCATAATCTCTTATCACGTCTTTTCTTATCTTTTACCTTATTCAAAATAAAAAATTATAATAATTCAAATTTCCTAAATGATATTAAGTGGTTGACATTTAACAAGCCCAAACCACCCTAATACTCTAACCTAGGCTTGTCCTCAAACAGTATTACACCAATCTTCTCCCAAATGCAATTATTTCCATTCATTTCCAATGGAGTATCATCATTCATCCATATCAACATTCTCACCTTGACAATATACAATCAAACTATATGTTTAAACTTTATATGGCAACATTTGGTACCACATGGAATTGCTATTCTCAAATCTATCTTACAAGAACCATTTTTAAGGCTTTTTGAAGTAGAATCAAGTGATTTACCAAAGTTAATTTGGCAACTACGCATGTTTTATAGTTCATGTGTTGATCATGGTCTCTTTCTTGAATCACTTGATTGTACAAACCACTTTATCTAGCTAATATTGTAACTTGATATTTCATAATCAAATCACAATGAGTTTCTTTTAAATTTATCTTCATTCTCCTAGGCATAAATGCCATATTTGCCAATGCAATCCTTTAATCCCTTTTTCACATTTTGTAATTGACCTAATATTGTAACTTGATATTTCACAATCAAATCACAATGGGTTCCTTTTAAATTTATCTCCATTCTCTTAGGCATAAATGCCATGTGTTCCAATGCAATCTTTTGATCCCTTTTTCACATTTTGTAATTGACTTAATATCTGATACTTTCACAATTTGAAGCTTAAATCACCAGCTTTACTTTCTCATGCATAAACCAATAATAGTTTGGATTGGCATTTCACGGCCCAATTCAAGGATGCCCCCTTATGGGAGAATTCAATTTTTTTTAAATTCTTACTTAAAGGGTTTGAACTCTCACAATATAAGATTCAAAACTATTACAACAAATGTCCACTTCAACACCAAACTAGAGTTCAAGGTTGCCCTAGACCATCTTTTATTATGGTAACAATAACAATCCTCTCTATCGATCCCACAAATTGGCCTCTATCTAGTTATTAGCACCATGATCAACTAGCCTTTGTGACTCTCTTAGCTCATCATTCCAATAGGATACGTATCCCCCTCTCATTGAACTAGGTCAAGGTTAGCTTTGATCGCACAATCTACGTAGATGGCTAGAGTTGCATTGGCTTGATTGCTAAGGATAATGCAAGTGGCTTTCTTAAAGCTTAGGGATTCAGATCGTGTTTGCTTCAACTCACACGATCTAAATGCGAGCGCTCTAGAAGGTCATCATTTTTCCTCCTCTTGGGCAACCTAAGTTTGAGGCTTTTGTCATGAGGGACACTTCTCTCACTATTACATTGATGCATTATGATCTTTGCATAGTTGTTTCTAATAAGACGGTATATCTCATCATCTCAATGTTTTCTACTATTAAAAATAACTAAGTCATACATATTTCTAAGATGGCTAATAAGACAGTTGATTTTAATATACATTACATCTAGGTTATGATAGGCTTTAAAAAAGAAAGGTCCATTTTTACTAATAAAGCCCAAGTAACAAAGGCACTAACACAATTGTTCATAGCATCCTAGCAAATCCAAACAATTGAAATATAATATATATAATTCTTACACACATAAAAATACATAAATAAATGCATGCATGCATGCATACATACATATGTATATGCATACATGCACACATACATGCATACATATAGTTGTACATAAGAGTTCCAATCGTCATCGTAATTACCTTCTCACCTATATACTTATCGTCCTCCATTTAACCATCTTCTCTTGTTGTTGCCACCCCATTCCTAGATTTCACCACTATTCTTACTAAATACTCAATATTTCTCAATTTTGCCCATCCTTAAAGACTTTTGGTCTCCATGAGCTTATTAATAGCTCAAAACCACCACCTATTGTGACAATTCTAAGATTAACTCATTCTCACAAAGATTATTACGTCTCTCACAACACAAGAATTTCCTCAAGTTCTCGACCATGAGATGTCATCTGTAATGTCAAATACTCAACCCTCAAAATTTTGCTTCACACTCTCAAATAAAAAACCAACTAAAGCTTCACCTAAGGGCTATTAACAAAGGATCAACTCAAATGTTCCATAAAACAAAATCAATTACTCACAATCTTTTTATCATCAAAGATCACATTTTAGATGAACTAGTTCTCCATTTTTATCTAGTTTTAGGTTCAAACAATGCTACACTAGTTATAGCCATCACAACGAGTTTTTGTCCAATTTTTCTCGATGACATGAACCATGAAATGTTGTACCATGACATTGCCAATCAAATTTCTTGCCAATCTTGTCTAATCTTGTCACAAAAGTGCCCACTAAAATCCTTGATTTTACTTTTCCCGCTCCCATCCGAGGTGCAAAGGATGTGAACGTGAAATATTTAATTCTTGCAATCACAACACTTCTATGTCAATCTACCTAGATGTATTGTCGTGAACTACTTCCATAAGTAAAAATTTGCAACTTATCCGCCCATTCGTATGTTATCGAGCTATATTGCCATCTCATCACTACTAATTCATGGTATCTAGATTCTAATACCACTGATCACCATGCTTTGAACACTCAAAACCTACATGTTAGCACCTCATACATTGGCTTTGAACGTATGCAAGTGGGAAATGGCTCCACTATGTAATCAAGAATATCAACAATTCCTCTCAAATTGCCAAAAATTCAATCTTAATCATGTTTTTCACACTCTTCAAAGTACCAAAAACTTGTTACTAGTTAATCATTTACCAAATAAATGTACTCAAATAAAATGTTCTCATTGAGTTTTATTATTTTTTGTGCCATGAAAGATTCTCAAATAAGAAACAAGCTTCTCTAAGGTCAACATAATCATGGTATATATGATATGCCGCAACTATTGCCACCACCGTGGCAGCTAACAGCACTCGACAACACTCTTACGTTCTCATACAAATGATATAGCCGTCTTGGTCATCTCTCTCACAAATGTTAACTCTCGTTCTTCATCATCACAATCGAACTACTTTAAGAATATATAACACGAGTTTTTGCCAAGCAAGTCAGATTGGATGCAAACACTATCACAACACTTTCATCATCTACTCAAATGTGTTCAAAGGTGCTAAACCTTATCTTTTCTAATGTTTCAAGTCCTACGATAATGCCTTGTTTATATGGATAAAAAAGTTAGATCAATTTCATAGAAACATATAATAAATTGAAATTGCTATATCTATCACATTCCAAGTCTAAAACTTTAGCTTTCTTTCCTTTAAAACTATGATACAACACAATTTACAATAAAAAAGATTATGCATCCAATCCAATGGTGATGGTAAATAGATAAAATTCACTAATATGCTAAATTAAAATGACATCCACCATTGTTTTCCACCTCCTTAAATCTTTGTCCAAGATGATACTACTAGATAAAAGCACCATCATATTGTTGAGATTATACAAAAATTACTCAGCTAAGCCTCACCCCCACCATAATATTTGATTCATGCTGTTAAAACTGCACCCTTTCTTGTAAATAAATTATGTACACTACAATCACCACTTAAAAATATTTTCTCATTTCAATCACTCTACAACAAAATGCCAAACTACACTTTTCTCAAATTTTTTTGGCTGCCAATATATATGGCTTAAGCTATACACTTCATCCCGGCCAATTAATTGTTCTCCTCATACTTTTCTTGGCTATATCAACATAAATCATTCATACATATGCACTGATATTAATTAAAGAAAAGATTATGCTTCACATCATGTAATCTTTAACAAGACATCCTTTCCATTGTTATGACTTATCAAACCAAGCACTCCCAAAAACAGTACCCATCTATTGTCATTTTTGTGCCACAAACTTTACACCACAACCTATCAAACTCCATCTCCACCCTACTAAATCAACAACTAATTCAAATACAACACGATATTATTGTATCCAATGATAATCGTCCCATGACCATATATGCTCTAGTTCATTAGAACCCAAAAGCTATATAGCTTCCAATCACCCACCATATTCTTGCTACTTTGTTACTACCCAATTATACCTTATACGCATCTCGTTTCTCCCAAGCTATCAAATATGCAGCATGATGCATAACAATGGCTCATGGTGCACATCTAAAGCACTTAGAATTTATTGTCATTTTTAAGACTTATCAAACCTAGCACTTCTCCCAAAAACAATACCCATCTATTGTCATTTTGTGCCACAAACTTTACACCACAACTGATCTAACTCTATCCGATCTACCAAATCAACAACTAATTCAATTACAACACAATATTACTGTAACCAATGATACTCATCCTATTTATGTTACGTTATTCATCAGCTCAAATTCCTCTCCTCCCAACACTTATCTACAAAACAACACAACTAACATTTATCCTACGACCATATGCTTTAAAACTAGTTCATTAAAACCCAAAAGCAATATAACTTCCAATCACCCACCATATCTTGAACTCTAGTTACCTATTTGGAGAAATGAATAATACTAGCTGTAAATGGTTATTTAACCTTAAACAAAATGCTTATTGTAAGACACAAAACATTTCTAGTTGCTCATGGTTTTAATAAAAAATCAAGAATTGATTATGATGAGACATTTAGTATGGTTTTAAATACAATTGTTGTATGACATATAAATTGTTAATTTTGATGATGCTTTTTTTAAGTGAACTTGCTTAAAACATATTCATGTCCCACCTACGAATATTTTTTTATCCACAATTTCCCGATCATGTTTGACGCCATCAAAAGCATTAAATAGTCTAAAACAATCAATGCAAACACGATTGCTAAAACCTCTCAAGTTACTCGAGTGAGATTAAATTTTTATCAAACAAATCTAGTACCTATTTTTTCCTTTAGAGATCTGTAGACAAAATATTCATCAACAATTTCTTTTGCTCCCTTTCCAAGAAGTTCTCTCTAAAGGATATGGGAATCTTACATTGCTTGGAATTTTTGTGACATGTTCTACAAGAATTTGTTTATCTCAATATCATTACATAAGTGATCTACTTATGAAAGCCTATATAATAGGCTGCAAACCATGCTCAATTAGTCCATCAAGATCTCTTGCAATACTAGGATACCTTTGATAGATTCAACAACCTAAAGAAGTGTAGTTGGCACTTCAAAATATTTGCTGATTACTCGTCTTGACATCAAATAGAGTGTAACAAAATTTGTCAACGTATACAACATCTTATTACTAAGAACTTCTATGTTATTTAAATGTATTCTACTTTATCCCAAACACATTGTTCACCAAGGTATACTTATTCTCCCAACTCGACATCTCCTTGTGAATGCCTCTAATGATATTGATTGGGCAAGTTGTGTAGATTACCACAAATCCACATTAGATATTTTGAGTTCGTTCAACTGCATGTTGTTTGGCAAACTAAAAGCAACCAATGGTGCCTTCTTCTAATACAAAAGCTAAGTACAAAGTTGTGGACAATACAACTACCTAACTATAATGGGTAGCATCTCTTCAACATAAGCTTGAATGTCAACCTTACAATATCCTAACAACCTGGTGCAACAACATGGGCACTTCCTACCTTATTGCCAATCCAGTTCTTCGTATTAGAATTAAACATGTTCAAATCAACTATCATTTTATCAAAGAACTTATGTTTGAGAAAATATTGTAGGTGCAATTTATTCCAACATTCAACGACTAGTAAACTTCCTCACCAAGTTAGTTTCTTCTACGTGATTCAAGCAATCATCTTCTAGACTCATCATTGTTAAGCCTTATCTCACTTGAGGAAAGGGGGAAGGGGCATATTATAATAAAGGCCCACTTCAACCCACTAAGTCCACATATTACAATAAAGGCCCAAACCTCCATTTAACTTGCTCAATATATATCATCACTACCATTCATAATTTCCAAGCTAATCCAAACAATCAAAACATGTTATATAGAGCTCGTGTGTGTGTGGCTTCTCCAATTCTTATCCCAATTACCTCATCTCCTTCAATCAATAACAAAATTGTAGCCATTTCTTCGCAATCTTGTCAACATACCTAAGATATGAGATGCACATGACTTTGTATCTCATGATTGGAACTTTAGGATTTTTTCTAATTGTGGTAAATGTTTCATAATACAATGAATCTTGATTTGTTTCTCACTAAACTTGGCTTCTAGGCAGAAGGGCAAGATCAAATCAAGTTGAGGTATTAAATCCACACACAATCAATCAGTTACTTTATAGTTTTATTGTATGAACAGTTCTTGGAAAGACCTATAGGTGCAAACATAAAATTGGCAAACCCATAAAACAATAGAGCTCTTAGCAATCACGACAAATATGGTTCAAAAAGATCTCGAATTACTCAAATGAGGTTGCCTATTTATTCATTTACAAATCTATTGAAAAAATATTATTCATAGTGATACATGTAGACGACATTATTATCACAAACAAAACTTCTATATTTATTGACAATTTCATTTGCACCCTTTCAAAATAGTTCTCTCGAAATGATATGGGAAGTTTTCACTTCCTTGGAATTTTTGTGTGATGTTCTCCTACAATAATTCATTTATCTTGATGTGAATGCATACATGGCTTACCCATGCATGCCTATATGATGGGATACAAACCATGTTCAATTCATCCATCAAAATCTCTTCCAACATTGGGATGCCTTTTTTATATCCAACTTTCTAAGGAAATATAGTTGGCGATTTACAATAATCATTGATTACTCATCTTGACATCAACTATAGCATGAACAAAATCTGTTAATGTATTTAAAAATTATCACCTAGCACTGGTCCATGGTCAAATGCATCTCATAATGATGTTGATAAGGGAAGCCATGTAGATTACTACAAATCCACATAGAAAAATATTATGACTTCTTTGGATCATATTTTGTTTCATGGAATAAAAGCAAACAATGATGGTTCATTCTAATATAGAAACTGAGTAAAAAGTTATGGCCAATACAACTGCTAAACTACTATGGATTACGCCTTTTCTAAATAAGCTTGGATACCTTCCCACATCCAAATAACCTGGTGTGACAACATTGCACTACTTGTCTTTCTACCAATCTAATTCTTCACACTAGAATGAAGAATATTGAAATTGAGTATCGTGTTATCAAAGATCTTGTCTTGAAGGTTCAATTTATTCCAAAATTTGAACAACTAGCAGTACTCCAAACACCTCACCAAACCAGTCTCTTCTGCATGGTTCAAGTGATTTTCTTCTAAACTCATTATTGTCAAGCCTTACCTCACTTGAGAGGGACGAATTATAACAAAGGCTCACTTATAATGACTAAGTCCACATATTACAAGAAAAACTCAAATATTCATTTAACCTATTTCATATATATCATCACCACCGTTCATAATACCCAAGATAATCGTTCATAATACCCAAGATAATCCAAAACATTGAAATGTAACATTTAGATCTCATGTGCGTGGCTTCTCCAATCCTCAACCCAATTACCTTCTCACCTACCTAAGTTAAACCCTAACAAAATCATAACCCTTTGCCTTCCCAATCATGTCAACATACCTAGCATATGAGGCCCGCATGATCTTGTGTCACGTGATTCGATTCTCAGGATCTCTTTTGATTATGAAAAATTTTTCATTACATAGAGGATCCTCGTTTGGTTCTCACTAAACAGGGCCTCAATGTACCTGGAAAAGGTCAAATCGAATAGATGTATTAAATCCTCAACCCAATTCTGCTCAGCACAATCAATCAGTTTCTTTTCAGTTTTATTGTAGGGACATTTCTTGGCAAGAGCTGCAGATGCAAACATAAAATGAGGAACCCCATATGAAAATAGAACTCAAGAACTAATAACTTCTAACTCACTTCCCAAAAACTTTCTCCCCATGGTCAAACAATATCTATAAGTCAATTTTATAAAACGAATAGCCAACTGTAAACAGGAACTGCACTGCTAAACCCTAGCGACAGTAAAAAAAAAGGGTAGATGGAAATGAATACCTACAATCTCAAGTCTGGGCAGTGAAAGCCGCTTTTACCAAGGTAGTGTTCCACAAGCTCGTCCGGGATCTGTCGATTGGAATTTCTAAGATGGATTTGAATGATTGAATCGACGAAGAGGGGAAGAAATCCTTACAGTTGGAGTGTAATCCATTAGTGAGGAGAGGAATTCCGTCAGCGCCGCCTCGTCCTCGTGCTTCCCTTCATTCGACGAACTCATAGCAGAGAACCACCGCGTACACCTTCTCTAAAGACTGCTTCGCGCTTGGAACTGGAAGAATAAGCAAGATTGAGTTATACCTGGAGAGACAGGGCCTCTATAATTTCAATGGTTTTGGTAATTTTAAGGTTTAATCTTTTTTTTTTTAAAATTAATTTTAAAATAATTACATTATTTATACCTATTTTTTGAATTTTATAACAAACAAAAAATAATTTCCACTAATTTCTGTTTCCCTAAACATTATTCTTATCAACCTAAAATTACCTTTTTAATGGCACGTTTAAAATTATTGTTTTAATATAGAAAATATATTTTTAATATTAAAAAATATGTTTACTCAAAATTGTGATCCAAAAGTCTACTTTTAAATTATATTTTAACAATTTTATTATATATAAGGTTTTGATATTTTAAAAAATAGGATTTACTGAAAAACATTTTTAATAAAATGGAGTTTTTTATTTTAAAAACATACTTTGAGAAATTAGCAAGCCCCAGTGGTGTACTAAACTACCTATAATCCACTAAATGTATGTCTTGAAGTTAAAGTTTATAGTAACGCTAGAAAAAATAATAGGAAATAGTTAAAAAAAACATTTTACTTTAATGTAATTAGAGATAATCACTATATTAAATTTAAAAAATTATTTGCAAATTAATAACAACGAAAATGTACAATAATATAAAGGCATAAAAACCTTTTAATGAAATAATTTCAAGTTGCAAAAAAAAATTATAAGATTTGATAATCTAATAATCAATAAAATTTTATTAATATTTAAATATATTTCATATATTAAAAATATTTGATAAAAATTTGAATATTAGAATTCAAAATTTCTATTGATCAAATAATCACATATATTTAAGTCGATTTTTAAAATTTTTCCTATGTAGAAACTCTCAAAATAAAAGTTATTACACATTTAAATAATATTTTATTATTTAATTTTAAATCATCTAGAGTTTATTCAATAACAATTTTTTTGTTCTTTAAAAAACTTTAGAATTTGAAATTTTAACAATAAAAAGTTTTATTTATACTAACAAATATGATTTAGAGTCAAGATAACTGAAAGTTTTGAACATTGAATAGACTTTAATAACATTAAATTTTAATCTATTAAATTTCAACTCTATGCAATTATTTATTTTACCAAACCTTAATTACTCAATCATCGTGATAAAAAATAACAAAAAAATTTTAAAAAAACTCCAAACAAAATAAATAAAATTAAAATAAAATGATCTAGCGATCTCTAACAAATGTATAGAACAAAACATAACTGATAGGTAATTACGATGTATTACCCTTTAAAACTTAATAGAAAATCACTCATTTAGAATATTTTTTTGAAACGCATTACCTAAAACATTCAATATTAAAATACAAGACAAAAATATAAAAAAACGTAACCAACATACAATAACAGATAGGACAATCATTGTCCTCATCTAAAGTGATTTATTATGCAATGTGCATTTCTTAGAGTATCAAAGAAATAAATTATATAGTTTGGATTAAATATAAATCTTAAATCAAAATTCTTTTTTTCTTTTTGTTTCGGATGATGAAGAAAATAAACAAGATTGTGTATATTTTGACGAAAAATTAATTAAATTGGATAAAACATTCTCGTGACAAAAAGCCCAAGCATTCTTATATTGTTATTGTTAGACTAAGACAGCTCACTTAAAAGAAACCTGCTCTCTTTGGAGAGAAGGCAGGAATAGGATACCAATGAGGTGTAACTTTAACTTTTTTTTAGTGAAATTGAAAATTATTATTATTAAAAACGTCGTTAAATTGCATTAATGTCAAAAAATAAATAATAAGTGAAATATATAAACACAAAATTGTGAAATTTAAAAACGAGAATAACAGCCAATCTGCCTGATGTAATGCAAAGAAAAACAGAGCATTTTTGATGCTCCTCACAACAGTAGCACATCATCCTCTGTTCTCGTCTCCGGGATAACACCAAGCCCCGGCCGCCACGAGCGCCTAAGCAACCGATACCTTAGACCCACAACCCCAATCCGCCGCCCCACTCCGCCGCCATAACTGGCCGTCCGCCCCAACCTCCTCCACACGCCGCCGTCGCCATGTGTCTCCTCCAACGGCGGAGAGGACATGAATAGTTCCTTGAGAGAGCGCCCCGCCCTGAGAAATCCCTTCTTCTCCACCAACGCCTCATCCGAGAGCTCGTCAAAAGCGCCGCCACAGAGGGTTTGTTGGGGAGAAGCAGGACACGAGGAGAGGAGCTTCTTGAGGGTCTTTCTCCTTCGAAAGCCGAAGCAGGATGCGTCGGCCGAGGAAGATCTCCTGGAGTGTCCTCCGCCGGCAGCGCTGCGGTGGAAAGAGAAAGCCTTTAGCTTATGCAACGCCTCCACCATCTATATGCCGCTATTTTTACAGTAATGGTGGATGGCGATGGAGAAATCGTAGCTTTAAAGCGTGGACAAATGAGGACGAAAACAGAGTAGGATGCGACGAGGAATCCTCCGGCCTTTTGTGCTTTACTCTGTTTTGCTCTTGATTTATTTTGGTTGAATGATTGAGGAATGGACGGGTCTCTATCTGCCACGTGGACATAAAGAATGATTATGAGCCTTGAAAATATAGATTTTTATTATTCAAGATATTATCCTACGGGTATTCTATTTTCATGCATATCCGAAAATCGTCTCTGTATAAAACAACATTGGGAGGTGTAAGAAAGGCTTTGTTTTCATAGATCCTTTTTAAATTTAATATTTTATCATTTTCTCAATATATAATCAAAATTAGTCTAATCATAATATATATATATATATATATATATATATATATATATATATATATATATATATATATATATATATATATATATATATATATTAAAAATTAACCTTATATGAATATAGAGTCAATAAATATAACTTTTGTGAAAATAATATTAAAAATTCACCTTATACATATATATATATATAAAATAAACCTTTTTTGTGAAAATAATATTAAAAATTCACCTAATTCTTTTACCCAAAAGTAAAAAATTATTTACATTATTTAATAATGTCATATTTATTGACACTATATATATATATATATATATATATATATATATATATATATATATATATATATATATATATATATATATATAAGAGATGAATGCATTCAAAGTTATGTTTGACGCATTGTTTTTTTACTGAATTTTTATTCAAAACTATTTTTTGAACTATAATAAATTACTTGTTTAATCATATTTTGAAACATATGTTATAGTCTTAAAAAATAAAAAGTATTATCCTCTTAAAATAAAATTAAAAATTGTACTTAACTCATTTACCAAAAAAAATCTATTTTTGTCTTTTCAAAATATTAAACTTATTGGTAAAATTTTATCACACATAATTTTTAATAGTAATTAAAAATAATATTTTTATCTTTTTATTAATCAAAATTAATATTTAGTAATAATTATATCATATATTATAATATATATATATATATTTAATCAATTTAATTATTTATTTTTTAAAAGTTCGATGGAGTATTGATGCTTTAATCACGAAAGCGAGAGGAGGTCCACCATTTTTTTTTAATAATAATAAATTTACCATTTCCTAAAGTTGGTAATCCGTCCTTTTTGATAACATTTATGGGCAACATCACATGATGCACACACCTCTTGTTTGTTTTGACGGTTGAAACAGATTCTGAGAATGCAGCCGGTTGAGTTTCGAGTACGCAAGTGGAATTTAATGGTGTTTGGTAACTGTGATCCAAAAGCGATTTTTCAAATAAAATTTTGTTTGAAAACTAAATTTTTTCTTAAGTTTTATAATATAGAAATATATTTGATACATAATAATTACTAAGAAAATATTAAATTATGAGTGGGGCCCTTCAAATTATTTTTGGTTTTAAAATTGAGTTAACAAATATAATAATTATATTAAAAAAATAAATTTTTTGTTAAGATTTGAATAATAGTCCACCTCTTTGATGAGAACATAGTCCTCCAAAATGGACTTGATATTGAAGTAAAGTTATTTAACTCACAAACAAGAAATACTTTAATAAGTTAACAAAACAATTGAAGCTTTCATTTTTCTCTAATAGTTACATTAATGTTATGATCACCGCATTTGTCATGTTGGAACGGTACACAAAAAATAACCATATGTCAAAGTCTATTTGATTGTGAGTAAATGTTAGTTTAAAATTGTTTGAATTGATCCAAATTAAAACGAGTTGAGGAGAGTTGTTCATTCTAATCTGATATTGAATTATAGTCGACTCATTTATAATTGATTCAACATTAATCATGTTAGGGACCCACTTAATCATATATATTTTAATAATATAGATAAATTATGGATTAAATATAAATAAAATAATAAGTGATGACATTAAAATCCTAAACATGGATCTCATGGTGAGACAAAATTCAAAACCCTTTTAACTAAATCATGTTAGTAAATAAAAATATTATAAGAAACAAAAAAATGCTTAGTATATAACTATAAAAAAAAATTGATCTCATATAAGACACTAGCAAAGTACATACAATTAGATGTTGATGACCGACACGATAATATCTACTTAGAATACCACCCTCATTCGCACCTCAGATGAAGGGCCCTTCGTGACATCATAATCCCCATCTCTTAATAAAGTAAATATATTATCTGTGATATAAATATTAATAAGAACTTATTAATTGACCATTGATTAAATCAACTTATTTTTTGATAATCCAATCCATTTATGCAATAGTAAAGGTTAGCCCAAGTTTATTTACAATAGATTGTAAAACTTCATTGGATGCTAAAAGTTATTATTTTTTTATTGAGACCTAAAATTTACTTCTTGCTTTTAGAAAAATGTACATAAGATTTTTGGAACTTAGTTGAATATCAGTATAACATTTCATCGTCAAACCAATAGAAAATATAAATGAATGATTAAGACTTTATAATATTTGTTGAGATTATATGTGTTTGATTTCAATTCCAATTAGAAAAATCATTTACCTTTAATTGAGTCTTCTTATAATAATACTTTCTAATCAAGCATTGGAATGGTTCAATGTGAGACTCTATAATAGAAAATATCAATCTCCTTTGTATTATTTCAAGGGCAATGAGAACCAATTTATGGGATCAAAATTTATTAATGAAGCTTTTAAAAAAGTAAAGTTGATTTGTTAAAGAATTAAGATAACATAAGATAGATAAAAAAAAGATTTTGATGAGAAGTACCAAAATATTGAGTTTCATGAAGGTGAATAAATTTTTATCAAAGTTATTCTATAAAAAAGGATGATTCTCTTTAGTGAGAGATGAAAATTGAAAATCATATATATTTGGCCTTTTCGAATTATTGAAATATTAGATCAAGTTGCTTATAAATTGGCCTTACTTCCTTAATTAGTAGGAGTTTATGATATTTTATATATATCTTTTTCAAGGTAATATGTTCTAAATCTATCACATATCATTAATTATGATTTAGAAGATTTATAAATATGACAAGATATATTTTGCTCAGAGCATTTGATATGAATATTAAAATGATATAATAAAGTTCTAAGAAACAAAATAATTCTCATGATCTAGATATTATGATATAATCAAATAAAAAGAGAAACACTTAAGAAGGTGAAATTGTTATGACAAATCAATACTCATAACTAGTTCAAGTTTAATGACAAAATTAGTACAAGGTGAAATGGTTAAACTCTTTTCAACATCAATCATTGGTAACAAATTCATTTAAGCAACACAAATGGCAAACCATAAGCTATTGGATTCTTATTAATGCACTCTTCAAAAAACATATGCTCTTATTCAAAATCCAAAGTATTACACAATTTACACACTTTTTGAAATATTATTAGAAATTAATATTTATTCTAACATCTGCCAAAATCAAAAAGTAAATACTTGAAGTTGAGCTTTGAGTTGTTACAAAGTGCTTGGGATAATTTGCACATGAACGATGCTTGATGCATTACGATGGTTATTTAATATAAGTATTATAACTTTGATTGAAATTTAGAATGAATGTTAAGGACCAATTTCCTTTTAAATATTGCATATGATCACATCAATTTGGGCATATTTTGCAAAATAAAAAGGAAGAAATTATATAAAAAAGTTTAGTATGAAAAATAAAAAAAATTATATATGAAACATATCTCAAAAATAAGTTAGATTAAATCATCTTAAAAAAATGGGCAAAAATCATATAAACTCAAAGTTATCATTCTATATTAGGTAAAGCTCACAAATGATGCATTCAAATAAGAGAATTGATGACTATATAAACTAAAATAATGGTCTTGTTGGATAGAGTCTTAATATAAATAATTGAGATAAGTGACTATACAAACAATAAAAATATAAAACTTAATTAAAATATGAATTTTATAAATTAAAATGATTAAAAGAAAATTAATTAAGGATAAAAGATTAATAATTTCTAATTATTTAAGTGCATTGTATAGTATCCATGTTTTTATATTGTCATAAGCATCATGTATTAGAATTTGAAAAACATAACAATAGTGATGCTATTACATTACCATAAAAAGATCATATTTCACTCTAACACCACTAAAATTTGTCTGTTTTTAAGAAAATATAAATGATAGTTTATCATCTTATATTATACTAAGAGATTGATTGAAATAACGGGTTGTTGCATGGCATATGTTTTCAAAAGAAATTATGGCTTGAATTACTTACAAAAGATTCACTTTGGTTATGATTTTTCAAATAAATCTACTTGTCCATAAAAAAGGATTTTCAAGAAAAAAGAGTTTTCTTAATAAAAAAATGGCTTATGCTTTTCAAATCAAATGTCTTATGCTAAAAAGGGACATTAGTCTTATAATTAAAATGATATTTTTCAATATATGAGGTTATATATATATATATATATATATATATATATATATATATATATATATATATATATATATATATATATATATATGGTTTCTAAAATCAAGTAACATCTTTCTTTTATTCTCATAAAAGGAAGGACTTTACACATAAGCATCATGACATCTTTTCATATTAATGATTTAGAAACATAATAAAATGAACAACATAACGTAATTATAAATTATAATGTGTAATATGATTTAAATATATTTTATATTTATACTTAGATGAATAAAATAGAATATATTATCACATACTATTTTATCCTTCAAGTGTAATGATAACTATTTCAATATTTTCTTGGTTGGTTGATTCGATGAGTTTATGATGGTTGAGTTAACTCGAATTTGTTTAACAAATTTCAAATACATTGGGGCCTAACATAAGAAAGAGTGAGAGCAAAATTAGAATACAAGACTAATTATTTTATGTAAATAATGATACTGTAATAACTTGATAACAATATTATTAGTTTTAAGAATTGTCAATATTTTTTATTTTTATATTGGGATTATTTGTTGACTTTAAATTTTACATTGAAGTTATTTTGAGATATTTTACTGGTTCTTGTGTCTCTCATATATTAGGTCCATTCATGTTTAGCTTTGGAATTCAAAGATTAATGACTTTCTTAATAACTAATAGATTTTTTGAAAACAATAATTCTTGGGAAATAAATTATGAAATTTTGCATAATATCTATATGAATGGTATTGCTAATATTATATGTCAAGTGAACTACCAAGTTTTTTCAAGTTTCAACAATCTTAAAATTTAATTAATACTATAATAATATTATTATGAAATAATAATGATAATCATTATGTTTTGTTAAGATGTTTAAATGACTAAATAAAGTCTAATTTTAACAATAACAATGGCATTATATTCTTCTCAACTAATACTAACAATTCAAGTTTTTTAATTCCTTGTCTTTCTTATTTTTGCTTAAAATTTTGCATAAAAACATTTAAAAATCAAACTTTTTACATACAAAACTCATGTATAAAGATCAAATCAATTAATTAGGTCCCACATGTGCATGATAATTTGCAAAATAATGAATTATATTAAAACATGACCTAAGGATAGAACGATATCATTTCAAAATTAAACCAATTGTAGACATTAGCTTGACATTATTGATCAAGTCAAAACATTGAATCAAGACCTTATTGTTTTGTCAATAAGAAGACAAGATAACAAATCAAAACCTTTTTCTCAAATTTATTATATTCAAATTATCTTTCAATGCAAAAAACAATATTAGATATGGAATACCAAAAAGAGTTTTATAATCTTATTAATGACTTAATTCATTTCCATTCAAGTTTTGGGTCTTATAAGACAAATTTTGGTTGCATGGAGAATGGCCAAATGGCTTAGGAACCAAAGCATTGTGAATTTAGTAAGCAAAATGTCTCTATTTCTGACCAAAGACAAATCAAATAGGACAAGGAAAAATGTTAAGACCGATCATACAAAAGTAGAACAAAGAAAAGGCAATTCAAAGCATGCTCTTAATTGGGTCAAAGAAGACTTAGCAAAGGGTCCAATTTTCTTATAAAATATGAAATTAATTTTCAATTAGATGTAATTTAAAATTAATAATTGTTAAATTTTTTTTTTCATCTAGTTCTAATTCTTAGATTCAAAACTTCAATGAGAAGAGGTGAGATAATTTATATAAAAGATAAGTGTTTTATAAGTAAAATTTAGTTAAAAAATTTCATTGTTTTATAAAATATATTTTGAGACTTTAATTAATCAAATGAATTATTAAAAAAATAATAAATTATTTTATCTTTTCATAAAAAATAAGATAATTATTTTAATATTATCTTGTAATAATAAAATTATTTTATATTATTTTTAAAATTTAAAATTTAACAAAATTTGAAAACATGATGAGACAATCAACTAGTTTCTTTTCAAAAAATTCTTCTAAAAAATACTAAGTTTAAAAATGATCTAGAAATAAAACCTTTGAATTAATACTATCTTTCAAAAAAAAAAACCTATTTAAAAAAAATTATACTAAGCGGTTCACATTTCAAGGTTAACAACCAGTAGCAAATCAATTATCGATCAACCAACAATCTATCACCACAATTTAATCTCAATCCAATGAAAAATCTTTTTTTTACCTAAACTTAATAGAGTTGTTTTTGAATCTAATCATCCCACCTAATCTGATGTATTGGGTTTAAAAATTACATATTTTACTCGACTAAACTAACCCAATTACTCGTACTACCATTGACAAATTTATTCATTCCTAACCTTGATCCAATCGACCAACCAAACCCAATACTCTAATGCCAAAAAGATTTTCACGTGCTTCTCAGCATCCTTTCTTGAGCAATGCTTCATAACATCATATGCATTGATCATGAAAAACCTTCATTTTTTGCTTTAGTTTAGAAGTAGTAAAATTTAGCTAAAAAGAGGCTTCATATCTTTTTATCTTCACTTATATAACATATTTTTTATCATAAAAAATATTTTTGAAACCTTTTTCAATAGATCTCTTTCAAGTGTAACCATCTTAGTTGCCAAATGGAATACTTATTCACCTAATGTAGATAAATCAATAGGTAAATTGATAGATAGACTCAACTTACAAAGCTTTTATACTACGGCCGGCCTCCTTCCTCATACTTCCATGAGATGAGAGGTAGTTGGAAAGAGCCATTTCTTTTCTTGGTTTAAGTAAAAAAAATTCTTGATACATTTTCTATATATATATATATATATATATATATATATATATATATATATATATATATATATATATATATATATGTATATATTATCTTTTTTCCTTTGACTTTGTAGTTTATAACAAACATACTTTTGATGAGATTTTTTTTACTCTAATGAAAATATTTTTTTTTTATAAAAATGAAGTATTTTTTACTGTTTATTGATGCTATTTGAAAATATTCATTTATAAGCACTAAATCAATATTGCTCCAATCATCCAAATGAAGCTCATTCTCTATATATTTGTGTTTTTTTTTAATATTTTTTTTATTCCAAAGTTTATAACAAATTTGTTTTTTATGAGATATTTTTCTTTAGTTAGCATTTAATCTCTTCAAATTTATATTAAGTTTGCTTTGATCAACTATGCAATGGTATACAACAACATTAAAGGCTTTCTAAAGATATTGACATATGCTATTTCTAATTTTATGTGTTTGATATTATTAATCTCAAAAATAAATGCTAAATATGAATTATACATGTATGCAAATATCTAGTTGGATAATTTGATCACAAATTAGGCCAAACAGTTGTCAACTATATTATAGATTATAGCATATATCTTATCAACTTAAGCATGTCATACAAGTTATCATATTACTAAGTGAAGATAAAGTGATACTTAGACTCAATAGATCATTCAAACACAAGGCATTATTCAAAGTGGGCAAACTTAGACTAGTCCATATTTTATGATATGAATGAGTGAGTACTACTAAAATTATGATGAACTTCTAGTGAAAAATAAATCTTAAAAAAAGAAGGTGAGCACAAACAATATAAATAAGAAAAAAATATAGTTTTTCATATAACAATTTATTAAATATTTTGTAATTATCAAATTGAATTAGTTGAGTTGAATTAATTATTAATTAAAACAAATTTTATTAAAGTAATAATAAACAAGAGACACAATAGTTTATCATAGAAAATTACTAAATTAATAGAAAATAAGTTAATGAAGTATTTGGGTTCTTTTATCATCTTCTTCCTATCATCACAATTTATTTAATTGGATCTTATAAGATAAAATGAATAAAAAAGTAAAAAAAAAAAACAAACTTATAGAAATCAAGCATTGCTCTTTGTATCATTTTATTTATGTTCCACATTAATAATGGATCAATTATCAAAATGGAGGAATATGTTATTATTATTTTTTATTATAGATGACTCCTAAAATGTATAATTCCATAACTATATAATAAAATATGAATATTTCAATATTTATTATTGTGCAAATCAAGAAGTCAGATTATAAACCATAGACTATTTGCATGCCTAACATTATGAATAAATTTTTAAGAAGCAAAAGACCTAATCATAAACAAAGTTATCATTATTTTTTATAGAATTGCATTCTTTACACCCACTTGCCTTATGTTAAAACCATTGATTAAGAGAATTTATTAACATTAGTATTCTTTTATGATGATCATTCATTTGTAAGAAGATTTTCATATAATCAATCATGATAATGGCTCATATTTATTTAAGAATAATAATAATAATGTCAAAACATATTTTAATCAAACAAATTTCATAATTTATCATTAACATATAAAATATTAAAAAAACTTCCTTTTAATAATGTGTTAAGGATAATTTTTAAAAATATTATTCTGTCAAACAAATTTTTTTTTTTTTTTTGCTTTTTTTTAAAATCCTTTTCAAACATTCCGGTATGGTTGATTGATTTTTTTTTACATGTAAATAACTCTCATGTGCTAGTTTACGCATCTCATTGCCTGTCACCATGAGAACTTCTGGAAAAACATCAAGCGGCAAGGAAGTCCAACGTCTTGTAGACGAATTCAAGCAGCCATCGGCAATCTGAGCTTTTTTCTGTTCTTCTCCTGATTTCATCCAATTTCCCAAAACCTAACACCAAAAAGATCGATTTTTTTTTATTCGCAGAATGTTTCTCTTGCTTTTTTTCTTTCTTTCATCTCTGCCATGCTCGACAGCAGATAACCATTTCTACCTGGAGTGCAGTCCTCGCCCATTCACATGCGGAGGCATCAGCATCAACATTTCCTACCCGTTTCGAATCGATGGTCGTCCGGTTGAATGTGGCCACCCCGGCTATTCCATCCGGTGCGCCAATGACTCAACTTTTGTGACTACCATAAGTAACAGGGAGTACCATATCAACGCCATCGATTACAACAGCTCCCACATCGCTGTCGCCGACGCTAGCTTCTTCGGCGTCTCCTGTCCGTATCCGACCGGAAACACCACCGTGAACCTCACCCTCTACGAGTACACCGACCTCAACACAGCCGTCATTTTTTTCATGAACTGTACCTTCCCACGCGAGCTTCCATCGGGTGTCCTCAACCTTAGTTGCGCCGCAGGGAATATCTATATGGTTGGTGCTAACTCGAATGGGGTGGGAAAGAGCTGTGGGTCGGCGGTGCAGGTTGTTTTGCATCAGACTGTGGTGGATTTGTTGGTGAGGAATGAGGTCGACATCGGCGCAGCTCTGCAGCAGGGCTTCACGCTCAAGTGGACTGCCGGTGTTGGGTGGTGCGACGACTGCGTCGCCTCCGGCGGTGTTTGTGGGTATGACATGAACTCCCCGAACCAAGCCGCGTGCTTCTGTGCCTCCGGTGCATGTTCTTCGGCGGGTATGGATGTTAATTTCTCTGCTCAATTTCTAATCTTTTTAGAAATCCTGCTCAGAGACCGTTGAAATGCTTAAAAGACGCCATCTTAAAGTTTTAGCATGTGCATTGCTAATTCTACTCGGTTACTCTCCAGCAAGAGCAGGAAACTATGTTAAATCTAATTGTAGTCATCTTCGTTCGTTGATTCAGTCTAACATTGTGCCCGTTTGTATCTCTTTGCAGCTGGCAAAAGCAGGTTAATCAAGAAACTTGTAACAGGTACTTGCTGAAATCTTCAATTTACTATCTTAAAGGTGTTCCCTTTTTCTGTTAGATTTCCTTGCGGTGCTCTGTATTTTGTGTTGTAGTCATTTGATTAAATTTGATCACATTTTCCTCTTTTCTCTTATTTTCGGTGGAGCCAACATTCCAGATTGAACAAAATAAAAAGGACATGGTTGTTCAATCAAACCTAACTGGCATTCAGTCAATTCTACGTTCAACGGTTCTTTGGTTGAAAACTATGCGTAAATATTTGGTCTTGTGTTTTATTTAGAAACCAACTGAAAAAACAAATATCTCATTTCAATCCCTTTTTCAATGAGTTTTTGTTGATTTTGTTTCTTTTTGTATTTAAAGTGCTTTGCCAGTTCGTTTTACAGCTTAACTAACCCTAAGCCGATTTGTTTATTCAATCTGGTGAACCAAATTACCAAACACATACCCCTAGCTTCTATAATGTGTAGTGGAAAAAGAATAGCTTTCTGATTTTTATACTCGTCAACTTGGACTTATTAAATGTTTGACTGAGTTGAAGTAAATTTTTTCCAGGTTTTGTTTGTTCACGAATTTAAACTTGCTGTTCTCATATCACATACTAATTTGAAAATTGAAGATCTAGAGTTGTTCTGTTGCAAAATCGTGAGTTAAAAAAGTGTTGTTCTCATGTATATTGCCACTTCTATCGTTTTTCAACATAGGTTTTGGTGAATCACATGGTGTCACTAACTTGGTTGAGTAACTATTGATATGTATGATACTTGATGGTATTGAAATTCTTCTGTTGAGCTACTTAAAACTTGGTTTGAGTGGGTGATTTTGATCCTTTTGGTTTGGCTATCCATGTGAGACAACCAGAGTGTGATTCACAAGCAGTGCAGATTGTTTGGTGGAGCATGTCGACATTCCTGATATATAACATGATACGAAACCTGTTTTGTTGGAAGATTTTAGACTTTTAAAGAGAGAGTATTAGACAATGTGTTTAAGATTCACTTGAGAGGAAGATAGTTGAATACAAGTGAGATTAGGTTTATGTAGTATTAAAAATTAGAAATAACAGTAGAAGCCGAATATAAAATTAGGTTAATCTATTCATAGTTTTAATGCATTGATGGTATCCTCTTAATGATGTATTGGGTCAATGAAGGGCTCCCAATAGATGCAACTTCCTTAACAAAAGCTTGTAGCTTTAGATTAAATTGTAAACCTTCTATTTTTCTTGACTTTCTTCTACTTTTGGAGATATTTAATAATATTTAAACATTTACTGCAGGTCTGGCTACAGGTGTGATGTTTTTGCTGTTGATGTGCATAGCATTGTACTACTACAATCACCATCCTAAAAGTTTAGACAGCATCTTGCGAAAGAAAAGCAAAATCGTTAAAACAATTGAATCCTTTCTTGATACGTGTGAAACTCTTGGTCCCAAGAGATATAGGTATTCAGATTTGAAGAAGATAACCAAATCTTTCTCAGAAAAGTTAGGCCAAGGTGGTTTTGGTAGTGTTTACAAAGGTGAACTTCCAGATGGCCGTTTGGTGGCTGTGAAGGTCCTGACTGATGCCAAAGGCAATGGGGATGAATTTATGAATGAAGTGGCCAGCATTGGTAAGACTTCTCATGTTAATGTTGTTAGTCTCTTGGGCTTCAGTTCAGAGGGCACCAAAAGAGCTCTTTTGTATGAGTTCATGTTGAATGGTTCTCTGGAGAAGTACATCTATTCAGAGAACCTGAAGTCAATGCTTGGCTGGGAAAAACTGTACCAAATAGCAATAGGCATAGCTCGTGGACTGGAATACCTGCATCGGGGCTGCAGTACCCACATAGTACATTTCGATATCAAGCCGCACAACATACTTCTTGACCAAGATTTTTGTCCAAAGATTTCTGATTTCGGCCTCGCTAAGTTGTGCCTTAAAAAAGACAGCATATTCTCTGCAATCGATATGAGAGGAACTATTGGATATATAGCTCCTGAAGTGTTTTCAAGAAACTTTGGAGTGGTTTCCAGCAAGTCAGATGTTTATAGCTATGGGATGATGGTACTGGAAATGGTTGGTGGAAGGAACAATTTAGTTTTAGACACCCAAAGTAGCAGTGGAAGTTTTTTTCCAAATTGGATTCATGAGCATTTCCATCAAATTGGCCATGTGGAAGGTGTTAATATCGCTGGAGAGATGGAAGAAATTGCAAAGAAGTTGGCCTTGGTTGGGCTTTGGTGCATCCAAACAAAACCTGGGAGCCGACCATCCATGAACAAGGTCTTGGATATGCTAGAAAGCAGTCTTGATGAATTGGAAATGCCACCTAAACCATCTTTTTTGTCTCCTTGATATCAGTTTATTTTGAGGGAGCCAATTACATGTCTTTCTTTCCTTAGTTTTGGTTGTAATTTCAGAATGGAAGTTATTGATTCTATGTGCAATTGAAAGCGTTGGTAACACTTATGTAAAATAAAAAAAAGTGGAGCTGATAATGTGATTGATATTAAGACTTATATTCACTTTTGGTCCATTCAATTGACTAATAAGTGGAAGGAAACTGCATTTTTCACTCATGGATTCACTTCAGCATGCAAAGAGAGAAATCTTGTCATTTTTATGATGGCTGACTCGAGTTTCTACTTTTTTTACCATGTATTCCCAAGGCAGGTCTTACAAATTTTTTCTGTTGGAAAATGGCTGTTCATTTGGGTTTCAAAAGTCTTAAAATGATCAGCGAACATCTCTACTGTTATAAACTTCCCATATGGTATTACTTTGAACTCATTTGTGTCAATGTGATCTTCACAAAAATATGATTTCCATCTGTTTGTCTTCCAAACTTGCAGATGATTCTAACTTATTCAAGGAAGTAGTAAGACAGATATCCATTTCATATCTCCATGAGCAATTTCTAGATTCTTTCTTAAACACAAGCATTCTTTTTATTTGTACTGTTGTTATTTAGCAAAAATATGTGATAGACTTTTTATTATATTATCATTTCATATGAATTTATTACAAGGTTATATTGGTTCTTTTTGTTTTTTTCATACTAGTCATTTTAATGTACAAAAGTTGAGGCATTGAGTTGAGTTAACTATTGAGACTTATCTAGAGCAGTAGGCATTAAGTACTCAATTCTTACATTAGCCATGTTGATAGAGTATGGGGTACAATTGGGTAGGACTAGCTCCCTTTTTGAAGCTTAGTATAGTATTACAATCTAAATTTATAATTAAGGGACTCCTATATATATTGTCAAACTTTTGAATTGATAAGTATCCATTTAATGGTGTATTTCATGACAACCTTACCCCAATCATCAAGCTGTTGTCCACTTAGGCCAATGGGCCTCTTTGTTTTTGTTTTTCTTATACAAGAATATTATCTCTTTTTTTGATGCGTAGTAGTTCTTTGGTATGCTTTTCGATGTAGAAGCTTTCAATAGTCACTTTTTGTCCAATAAATTCATTTAGGCAATCACTAAACCACCACTATCTAGTCTCACTGCCCTCAAGCATTATAGGTCCATCAAGTTTTTCTTGATTTGTTCTCAATCCATAGATACCAGTTCTATACAATCATTTTATAGTTGGCCCAAAGAGTAAATGTATTGCTTTTTTTAGCCCAATGCCTCTCATGATTTTGCCTCTAAAAGTTTCTTTAACACCATATGGTTGTGATTTTATATATATAGTTCATGAACAGTTTCTTTTTTTATCAATATGAGACTATTCATCTATTTATCACTCCATCTTAAAATCCATTAGTTGTATCTTATTGCCAAGTGAATGCCTTCAGGTAGTCATTTAGAGAACCACATTTGACCAGAATGAAGTTGTTTATGTGTTGATGACTTTCATTGAGATTTTTATTATTCCACATACTATGGTTGAACGTTGTTCAAAAGCTTTGGATAACTCTCATGATTGAGTACCTCTTAGTCTACATTATACTTAATAGTGTTGATAAACTTCCTTTAAACTACTTAAGCTTAGTTCGAGTGGTCAACACATGGCAGAGGGCATGGTAGAGCAAAACCTTTCGGCACCCTTGATGAACAACTTGGCTCTTGACGCATTTAGTTGGAAAACTTAAGCGCTATGAATGATCGATGGACGGCATTGGATGAGATTCCCACTTGATGGGTATTCATTACATCATTTGTTTTGTTAAACCCCTCGAGTGGAATAGAAAGATTAGATATTGCTAAACAATACGACAATGTAAAGCATGTTTAAATTTTATTGTTGAGTTAAAGAATCTCACATTACATGGTAACGTTTAACCAATTTATGCCTGAAATCTGCTCCTCAACCTAAGCTTATTTGATGCATTGAATAAGAGATAGTTTTCTCTATTCTTAAAGAAGTCTCTTATTTATTAAGGATATGACCATGTCTAAAAGCTATGGCAAATGAAGTCTAAATTAAATGGAAATGTTTTGTAGTGTTGCAAAGAGAAGTGAAAATCTTACTAATGGTAGAAGGATATGACCATGGAAATAAATGAATCATTAATAAGTAAATTATTTCCAAACTTCACGTTAACTCATCCTTTGGTCATTGGTTTTAAATAGACTCATCATCCCATCCCCTCCACCAAATTCCCCATCCTTAGAACACGAAGATGATGAGGCCATTCCTCCTCTACATTGCTGTCTCTGCTGCCCTTCTTCTTCCTAGCCGAGCTCCATCAGCGATGGCAGCGACATGCATGGCGACGGAGCTAGCCATCTGCATCCCGTCGCTCATGTCGCCGTTTCTGATCCCATCGACGGATTGCTGCAATAGGCTGAAGGAGCAAAAAACGTGCCTTTGTCAGTACAAAAACCTTCCCTTTTTGGGAGGCATCTTCGATTCATTCATGGGCAGGTTGTTGTTGGGGGAATGTGGTGTAACATTACCCACACCTTGCTCATGAATCACCAAGTAGCAGCTCAGGGAGCTTAAACTGGGAGATTTCTTTGTGTTTGGGTCTCCTTCCTGTGTGTCTTTGTCTGCTTTCTGTTTTTCATTACCAACTGGGTTGTTTCAGTTAGTTCTATGTCAGTTATGCAAATAAACGCTTGTGAAGTTTGGACTTAGTTTTTTTTTTTTTTCAGTGCAATGATGGTTTTTTTTTTTCATGGGCTGTTGATTTGCTTTTGAATTCGAGAAACCTTATCGATCTCTAGCTAAGTTTGAACGAAATCTGTGGTGTTTGTAATCGGATTCGATGTTGATTGATCATCTGCACTGAGCATGTTGATGCAAGAAGTCGCAATGAAGGTGAAGTCTTGCTAGATCAAAGAGACAATGGAAGAAATTGAAAGGGAAGAAAACCATTAAATCTCAAAAACAAAAGTGTAATATTAAAGTTGGTAATGTTCGTATGGTTAATTAGGTGCACTTGTGTTATTTTAGGCATACAAGTATCTTATCTTATCTTTCATTTGATAAGGCTTTTGAAAGGTTAGAAGATAAGAAAATGATTGTACATTATCATAGTTGTTGTCATGGATTGTTGTATTGGCCTATGAACACTTAATTGGAATGGGTTGATGTAGCACATGACATCATACATGTAAAAAAACTAGTTGTTTCTTTATTTATTAGGATTATATGTATTAAATCATGTTCCGTTTATTTTTGTTGTTGTTAGATACTACTGGTAAAAAAGACTTTAATTTATGAACATTAGATGTTGAACTTTAGAGATCTCAAATCAATTGCTATTTAAGTGAAGATATAAACCTTTCGTTCTCCTTAAGAGTTTGGTTAACATCTTTCATAGATGTTAGTTTCTCTTTCTTCTTAATTGCCTTTTATCAATATGAGAAAATAGTAGATTTTGCTTCGAGATGTTGCCAATGTGATATATCCTTGTTGGATGACTTTTCATGAAAAGTTTTTTCATGCATCATTTCTATATTTTTAATATTTTTTAATTAGTTATGATTTTTATTTTGATTGATCAAAATAGTATGCCATTTTTGAGGTCAACACATTGAAAATCAATTTAAAATGCTCACATTAATGAACACTTTTCTTGTTATATAAAGTGCATTTACTTTAGCTCTTTTTCAATGCATCTATTGTGAACATTCAAAACTATGAAGTTGATTAATTTCATGATTTTTTAAAGTAGGCTAGTTTTATGAGTTAGGCTTATCTTTTAAAATATATTTTTTAGTTTGATGATTTTTAGTATTACTATTAATGATTTTTTTTTTTTTTTTAGATTGGTGACTTGTTATTGATAGTGGTGGCATAATGTCTACAATGTTGGTCAACAACAATTGGCAACTTGTGATGCTTGATGTTAGCGTAGGTCAACTATGATCTATGATGGTGGTCAACACAGGTGTTGGCCATTGGTGGTGGTCATGGTGATGGAGCTAATCTACAGTGGTAGTTGTTGGTGATTAGTATTTTTTGGTTATTATTATCCCTTGATGATGATGGTCAATGGTGGTTTTTGTCAATCACAATCAATGATGGCATTAATAGTCGGTAATGACAATGGGTTGCGATGATAGTCAATATTGACATTTAGAATTGGACAGATGTTAGTAACAATGGTTAATGGCAACAGTGAATGTTTGGTGGTTGGTAGTGGACGATGCAGTGGTGGTCAACAGGTATTAGGTGGCGTGTTTGTGGTGAGTGTCAATTGTGTCAATAATGAGTGGAGGCAATGGTTATCGATGCTAGAAGATAATGTAGTAGTGATTGGTGATAGTAGTAGTGATGCAGGGCAAATGTTGCCCTTGCATTTTAATGATACAAAACTAATGTTTTAGATCTAGTTGATGATAGTGGGTCATTTTTGTATATTTTAGTAGTCGAGCTATGTCTTTGTTTTATTTTGAGTTATTTTATTATACAAATAGTTATATGTATTTTTTTGATTTGTTTTAAATCAAATGAGTCATGTGAATCAATAATGAGTTATGTTATAGAGTTTAAAAGTAAGAGTTATTATTAAGTGACAAGTATTTTTTTGGTTAATGAGTGTATTTTGAGTGTTTTAGAGATTTTTGACTTGTAGAATTGTCATTCGAGATGAAGTGTAAAGGTGTTGTCCATATAGAGAATGAAATCAAACTAGTTTTGATTCTTTCTATCTTTATCAGTTTCTTATTCTTATTTTATCATTTAATGTGCACTTTTTTATCTTATAAATATTGTTTTTGCTAATTTAAGTGGCTTACAATTTTGTTCTTGCCTTTTAATATTGGGTTCTACATGCATTTTCAAAGTGCATCAAAGGATGTTTTCTACATAAAAATATCGTGGTTCTTTCCATCTTTTTCGTTGTTATCTTTTTCTTATTTCATCATTTAATATGTGTTTTCATTTTATACATATTGTTTTTGTTAAATTCATTGGCTTTCATTTTCATTCTTGATTTTCCATATTGAGTTCTATGTGCCCAAATAGTATAATTTAAAGAAATCAATAAGATAGCTTCTAAAAGAAAATTCAAAGTCCTTGTTTAGAAACTATGATGTCAAGAGAATGTTAGCAAACAAAATAAATGATTATATATTATTATGCTTTAAAAAATATGAATTATTTACAAAACAAATAATCCTTAAAAACCTTTGCTTGCAAGCATCATTTGAAAATTAAGTTATGCATCATGACATAATCAAAATGGTTGTGAACAGACGATTTGATCATCATCTTACGTTGAGTTCCATGCATGCAAATGCTTTAGGGGTATTTGTTTGAATATTATTTGGATAACATTTAGTTCTAAATCACAATGTTATGTAGATTTAAGTATTAAGTAAAATTTGTTAATATTTTTTTATTTTAATAATATATTAATAATATTTTATATTGATTTTGAATATTAAGATGATTGATGTTTAAATATTATTTAAATTCAAATGATTTCTCAATAGATTATTCATTTATGATAAGAATTTTTTTATGAGACATTCTGGTTTCTTAACATCAAATGGAGTGGGTAGAAGTTGCGATTTTTTTTTCTTTTTAAATTTCTTGAAGACCATGAGTTATTACTAAGGGAATGCTAAGTTCACTAATTCATCCTTGTATTTGGAAGTTTCATCTTCATGTCATTGATGTAAGTTTGTTCATTCTCTATCACAAAAGCATCTATTATAAAAAAAGCTATAACATATCTTTCATGGATGTCATAAAATGATTTTGATGCATGTGTAGCATCTCCAAGAAAGAAAATTTATTAATTTGTTATATTATTTTAATTAAATTTGATAATTATTTTAATTTATTTAAATTTGATAAAATTGTTAAATCACTTTAGAGGAATATAAGCTTTTTTAAAAAATAAGTTTCAAATATTGAAATACAAATTAATATGAATCTATTGATACCAATTTTATGAAAATCAGAAATCATTAAAAGGTCAAACTTTTTAGGAAAAAAAATAAAAATAATAATATTTTCTAATATTATTTAAAAGAAAAATTTTTAAAAAGTATTAAATGGTGTCAATAATTATGAAATTTATATGGCATAAAACTAATAAAATAGTCTATTTGAAATATAATGATAATTGTTTTTAAAACTTTTTAAATTGAAAAAATGTAGAAATTAGTTAATAAAGTAAGTTTTAATTATTAATTTATTTCATAAATCTAATTGCTTGCAATGGTTGAATAATGATAGAGGAATTTTGTAATTTAGTTTCTTAAACCTAAAGGATGCATATATGCAATTAGGAAAGGATGTGTGCACAATCTCTCGTGTGTGAATTGGTGTAACTATTTGGGAAGGAAGAACAAAAGGTAAAAAATGACTCTTAAATAGAGGGTTAGTTTTGGATCATGAGGAATTTGGAAGGAAGTAGATGTGAAAATTATGACATAAGTTTTTAAATATAATATTTTGATCATATTATGTAAATGTAGTCTCTTTGGTTTTATCTCTAAAAGACACATCAATATTTTAAAATTATAATATTTCATATAAAATCTAAAATTATTATCTTGATAGTCAATTTGAAATAATTTATCATTATATATTTTTCACCTTGAAGTCTAATAAAAGTTATTCATTATCTAATAATTTTTTTCTTGAGGCATCACTTGTTATTGACTCTTTTTACTCTTTGGTCTCAAGTATTATAAGCCATCGACTTTTGTTTGGTTCATCTTTGGACAACATTGGTTTGCTAAAGGGTTGGCTTCTATACTAAATATAATATCTTATTTTTATTATGTTGATATATTATCTATCTGGGTCATCTTATCCTAACTAAAATGAGTTTTATTTTGAAAAAGTGCATTGACATTTCAAGATCATAACATCTCATATGAATACTAAAATGACTCTAAAAATAGTCAATGTGAGACAATTCATCTTTATACCCCTCATTTATGAGCTTACTATGAGTCATTTTTTTATTTAATGATTTCTCTTTAGAAGTTTACTCGATGTTCATTCCTTGTTCTCTTTAGTCAAGGGTTGTCACACTTAATTATATGAGAAGTTTTATTACTTATATTACTTGATTTTTTTTTATTTTTTTTACATGGAGCTTAATGTGAGAGAAAGAGTGATGCATCTATTTTTATTTATAACAAAGCTTGTCATCAATGTTATTTTCATGGATTTTTTTCTATCTTGGAATTTTTCACACAAATCTTGATTTTGATTACTGTTATTTATATATTATCATTTTTCATTATTTTTTGTGATATTTGATGTCGACAATCATCGTATAAAATCTATCTTTATATCGTTTACTCTTCAAAAATTGGAAGCAAATGCATTGATGTGAATTTATTTTGTAGATACCTATAATTAATTTCTAAATCCAAAGCAAATCATAGAATCCACTACTAAATTGATGTGAATCTCTTCTTTTTATTCATTTGCTATAAATAGATTCACAATCCTCTTTCCTCTTCCAACCACAAAGAATATGAGGACATCTCTCCTCCTTTGCATTGCAGCCTCTTCCCTTCTTTTGTTGAGTTGCACATCATCGGCAATGCCCCCAATGTGCTTGCCAACAGAGCTTGGCATTTGCTTAAAAACGATTGGGTCACCGTCAATCCCACATACAACAGAGTGTTGCGATAGATTGAAGCAAGAGGAATCTTGTCTTTGTCGTTACAAGAACGACCGCACACTTGGGCGCATCATCCATTCGCTTGTTGGACGAAAGGCTTTGAAGATTTGTGGGATAGACCTTTCCCAAACATGCTCATAAGATTAGCTTACAAGTTTCAACTATGGTGTTTTGTCTCTTTAAGACTTTTCTTTCATATATTTGTTTCTATCTTCTCTCTATCTTTGGCTGCTAAGTGGATATAGTTTCAATAAGTTATGTGTTGATTGCTAATAAAGTTCTACAAAGTTTGGTTTCTATTGATAATGGTTTATTGCTTTGGAAGAAAAAGATTGGAAGTTTTCTTTAAACTTCCTTTTGAAGAAATATTAAATTATTTGACTACAAAAGTTGTGATAAGGATTGTTCCATCAAAAGGTCATCTAACGATATCACTTAAGCTTTTGGATGGTTTTGGACATAATCTTGAACTCAAAACATTAGGCTAAAAGGGTCTCTGATGCAAAAGTGAAAATGTTCATACAATTCTTGTACATTGGATTTGAGATACGAAAATATATTCCTTCAAGATGTGGCAATGCTATGCACAATACACCTTTGGTTTCTATATTTTCTTTGGACTTATTCATGGAGAGCTTCTAGCGTTAATTTGTTCTTTTGAATCTTGATTCTCGATAGAACGTTAAACAAGTGTAAATATGTTGAATTGGAATTTTAGTTAGCTAATTTTAGAGTGCCATTGAACTTGATATATAATAAATTTTTATTGATGATATATTTGAATGAGATAACGTATATTTGCGATGATATGCTTTTCATTATTTGAGATGCATCTCCAATTTTTGTACCTCATCATCTTCTATTATCATTTTAAGTGGTACAATATTCTCATGAATAATGAAGTGTAATAGTGAAAAGTACTTATTATTTTTCATACTATTTGTGTTGATAATCTTCTATAGTGAATTGAAAATAAATAGTTCGTGCAATGTTTCATTCACCTCATCAATTTTGAGAATCACCTATTTTATATCATTCAATTCAAGATAAGAATAATAATTAAGTTCAATAATTATCAAAGCTTAAATTTCATGCACATAGATTTTTCCCTGAAAGAAGGTAAATTCATTCTTGAATCTTTTATTTATTGTTTTTATAAAAAAAAAATAAGAACTAGACTAGAATGATAATCTATTAACTATTAAATAGTTTATATTTGTTATAATAGAGATAAAAGGCAAACAATAACTCTCACATCCTATCAAAATACTCCCATTAAGACATTTTATAAGAAATAAGTAATAATTCAAATCCCAAAATACATTTTCAAAGGCATTATCAAGAATCTTATAGTAAAAATTCATTACTCTAGAACATTAATGCATAAGCATTTTCATATAGATTTAAACAATTTGCTTAGTAATCTTTTCAAAACTTGTGTAATAGAAGTGAAAATCTTCTTATAAAATATTTCCACTCCTACCTATTCAATTACCTTCTTGATCTTTTAAGCTCATTCTAGATCATTAGGTTAATATTAAGTGTTGTTCATCCCACAAAAGAATTTTTCTAAAAGGTAAAATCTTAATCTCATAGTGAAGTGAGTTTAAATATGCTAAATAGCAACATCATTGACATGTATATTATGAACGATTAATAGTTTTCAAATTATTTTGCATACTTTGTCACAAATTTACTTCAAACATAGTCTTAAAAATTACAAGTTTACTGTTTTGAGTGCTTAGGCCATTTAGAGTTGAGGATCTTAGAAAATAATCTATAATCAACATCAATGTAATGAGTTGGCTTTTGCATGTTATTTTTAATATCAAATATTATTATGTACTTCTTAAATCTTGTATAAATTTAGATGTTTTTTTTAATAGATTGTACTTATACTTTTTGTTATTATGTTATCATAAATGTTCAAGCACCACCAAAGGTTATTATATGCATAATTTTCATAATTAGTGATAATAACTTTTTAATCTTATTATGAAAATATATGATAAACAATAGTTTTTATATTTATATCAGAGAAAAAGAAAATAGATATATCATTAATAAAAAAATCATAATAGTGATATATAAAATAAATGATAAAGAACTTTCTTTCTCATATCAAAAATACATTTAAATCATTACAAACAAATATTTGTAATTTCTTTTTGTCAAACCAAAGCATTAAAGAATGATAACATCAAAATAGATGATGTTCTTAAGATCATGATTTCTTAGTCAACAAGAAAAAATCAACACTTTCTCATCCAACAATAGCACAATAAAGACCCAAAGTCAATAACTCCAAGCTATAAACAAACTTGACCAAAGCAAGTTTTTTGCCAAAGTGATCTCTTTTTAAATGTCCTACCTATAATCTTAACTATGCAAATTAATTCATTGTTTTAACTTCTAAATAACTCTAAAGAGTCTTCATAAGTTTTTATTCTTATCAACACAAGTTATAAATTACATAACATATCATGACTTAAAACTTATTTACTTGCAAATAATAAATAGTTGTGCACCTCTCTATTTTATTAATCTTTAATTAACAAGTAACATATTTAAATGTGCAACCTAAATTTATTATACAAAAAGTAACAAAAATATTAAATATATATTTAAAATAATAATATGTATTAAATAAAAAATTTAGATAAATCTCAACAAATGACTAGTAAATGTTTGCACTCCAGATTCCTTGTCCCCATCGGACCGTTGGTGTCCACTTCAACGGCTACGCCTTCATTTCAAAATTCGAATTTCGAAATGCCGTTCGCCTGTTCAACCCCCACTATAAATGAAAGAAGAGACGAGCAGGGCAATCCCAAGAAACCCTGCGTCAAGCGCCGTCGCCTTAGCAGAACGAAAAGATTCGCTGTTGTTTTCGATCATTCAAAAGCGCCTTTTTCTTTCGGGATCTTGCTCTTCGTTGATTTGGGTTTCGCTGAAAGCGATCGATCGGACAAATGGGACAGATTCAATACTCCGAGAAGTATTTCGATGACATTTACGAGTACAGGTGCGCTCCCGATCAGATCCGACACCCAATTGAATGCTTTTTTCAAGGCTTGTTTTGTTGTTATTTGCAGGCACGTCGTCCTCCCTTCGGAAGTTGCGAAGCTTCTCCCCAAGAATCGTCTCCTCTCGGAGGTGATTTAGATCTCTTCTGCCCTAACGTTCTTGTTTCAACCACGCGCTGAATTGACTTGGTTTCTTGGATGCGGCAGAACGAGTGGCGTGCGATTGGAGTACAGCAGAGCCGGGGTTGGGTTCACTACGCGATTCACCGACCGGAGCCTCACATCATGCTCTTCCGAAGGCCTCTGAACTATCAGCAGCAGCAGGAGAACCAGGCAGCCATCGCCGGCGCACTGTTGGTTTCCAAGTGAAAAACCCATCTCGGCCTCTTGTCTCTTTCTACCTTTCTTGTGGTGGTGTATCGATTCCAATGTAGCTTTTCCCCTTGGGGATCTGGTGTATCTTTCCTTTTTATTTTTCTTCGCCATCTCGCTAAACCGTTCGCTGTTTGATGAAATGCTCGAATGAAGAGGAAACGTTTAGTAATTAATACTTGATAACTTTTTTTTGAGACAGTTTTGGTAAATTAACTGATACGAATGGCATGCGAAGGGGAAGAAGATACTTCCTTCGCATCCATGACAAGAAGTTCGACAAAGATGAAAATGTTGAATTATAATAATAATTGTAAACTAATTCTAAATGGATGAGTTTAACATGTTCAACTTCTTCCAAGGTAGATTATATCAAGAGTCACAAAGACATGACAATGCGTCTATTCTATTCATTTGGAACTCTTAAACATGGATAAGGCATCTTATATAATATGACTTTGACTTGATGTCAAATAATTTTAAATGTTTAATTTGATAATATTTTTAAATAATTTTGTAAAAAAAGATAAATCTTTCAACTAAAAAATATAAATAAAAATAATAGAATTAAAACAATTATTGAAAAAATTTTGAATAATATTTAATGTCTAGATAAAAGCTAATATAGGCATCAAAAGTTCCTCTTCAAGGACAATGAAAAATTATTATTAAAAATATATTTTTTTAATGAAAACAGTGCTTTTTTAAAATAGAAATTAAATACATTTATAGTTAAAAAAATCCATAATAAATTGAAATAAAAATAAATATTGCTGAGCTTTAATTAGTCACACGGAACCCATATCCATAATAAATTGAAATATAACTTTATTTTGCCGTTCGATTTACGAAAGCGTCATCCATCGTCCCACGGCTACTACCTCACGTGGCGGACCCTTGTCTAATGCCTAACAGTCGTCCCCCACACCGACCCCAACAAGCCGCACTTGTGTAGCTAAGTATGGTACCTTCTTTCGTCTATTCCCGAACGAGTCGTCTTTGCTTCGCTTCTTCTACTCTGCAGAGCTGCTTACATGGGGGCGAAAAAGAACCAGATCGAGTTGACGGAGGGACATGACGGCAAGGGCGAAAAGGCGCCTGTGCCTCTTCAACGAAAGGCCGAGGTCGAAGTCAGACACGTGGAGGAGATTTTGGATTACTGTTTTGGGGAAAAACGGCTTCTTGAAGAGGCGCTAACCCATCGTTCGTTCTACTCCCCGTCCAAGTGCGGACCCGGATACAAGCGTCTCGAGTTTGTTGGGGACTCTCTGCTTGGTTGCCTCATGGCGAGAGAGGTTTTCTCCTCCCATGCGGATCTGCCTTCGGGCTAGCTTACCCTGCTTCGTGGTGCAAATGTGGACATGGAGAGGCTTGCTCGTATTGCGGCCAGCAGTGGTCTGCATCTCTATCTCCGCCACAAGGCCCCTGAACTACAGGGACAGGCAAGGGTTTTCTTCCTTTGAGTTCATAAAGATTTATTTTCTGGGTTTTATTGGAACGAAAAATTTGTTGCTTTTGTTTATATCTTCTCGTTGGCGATTGATTTACCTGCTTTGTTGAAGTTCTTGGAGTGTTTTTTCTCAAAGATCTCTTGTTCTAGTTCAGTTTTGCTTTTGCTATGTGATCGATTATTTTTCTGATTACCTTAGTTCAAATCATGGTAGAGTAAGTTTGTCATAGTTATATCTTTTGTGTTAGTTTCTGTCTGGTTGAATTTGTCAATATTGAAGGGGAGTCTAAGCGTTTATCTAATTGGATCATATACTGAGCTTAGGGATGTTTAACTCGCCTTTCAAACTCCAATTGTAATTGTCATCTCATTTGCATGTATAGGCAGCGCTTTGTGTTAAGCTATTAGCTTTTTTTTAGAAGTATATTAACCCGTGGTCTATGGTAGACTTGCATTAGTCGTGTCTATCCTACTTGAAAATGTTAATTTATATTTAAGTGAGGTTGTGAACACTTTTTAATATCGAGTTGCTTGCAAGGTCTGAATTTCCAAATTTTAGATAATGTTATAGAGAATTTAAAGCTAGAACTAATTAGAGATGTTTGTATATTTGGCACATTCAATCATCAAAGAAGAAAATATGTTTGCGTGCTCATATGTAGAGTGTGCATATATGTATCTTTTTGCATAAAGACATCAAAATTTTAATAAAAAATACATTTTATTTTTTTGTATTACTTTAATTAACTGTTGTATATTGTTGTTTGATTTGCTTAAATGTACTGCAAAAGCTAAAGGTTACATTATATTTCTTGAAGGTACTTTAATTTAAGTTATTTTGTATACTCGTTTCAGATTGGTTTTGAACTCCCTTTTTTGGTAATTTTTCTTGTGGCCTAACTTTTATATACCAAATAAGCACAAAGCATAAGATATAAAAGTTAGATCATAAATCATTTGATAAGGATATTTTTGTTGAGTTTAAGAGAATAGAATTCCATAAGGTGGGGAGGGAGATTGTGTGTTTATAAAAATTTTAATGAATCACTTAAAACACTTCAAAACATTTGTAAGTACAAATATGAATTGATAAACTTGTTTAAAAGATGTTAAATGCTATTAAAAAATTTTTGAACAACAGATTGTTTAGTTTCAAAATGATAAGAAAGCTAATAAGATTGAAATAAGTAAAAGCAACACAAAATTTTTAGGTGGTTCAACTTATCTAGTGTTTACATCCACCCCAAGTGACCCGACTATGCTTCTACCAAAAACATCTCCCTTTCGTTGTAACCTATACTGGTAAACCTTACAAATACAACTCCCTTTTGGCTAAGCTAGCACCACAACTCAAATGAGTTAGATCATGATTAACAAATACAGGTTATAATATTTTTTAAAAAAAAGAGATTATAATAATCCTGCTCCTTTTTCCTTTAAACAAGGGTGGCCCAATACCTGTATGAACTGCAAAAGTTGTTACCAATGAAGATTCAAACTAGATGAGATGATCTTAGATAAAAAGATATTACAATTAGTATTAGAAATGCTCCAACCAAGATTTATAAATAAGTTTTTGTTTTTGAGCAATTGAATGTTTTTACTTTTTGAATCATTAGCTTATTCTTCTTGAAATGTTCTCTTGTTTATACTTCTCAATTGCTTAAGATCATTTAAGTCATGTCCAACGACCAAAACCATAACTCTAAGAAGATCAAACTAGTCGTTAGAGTCGGTTTGTGTTCGTTCAATTATGATCATGAGATCATATTAGAGTGATAAACAAAGAGAATTAATTGCCTCAATAAAGAGCCTGTTCGACTTGTTAATTTTTCTTAAAGCTTATCATACGAGTACAATTATGAATATTGTATTCTATGATTGACACTTGTTATATTTTCATAATTTTTATTCTCAAGTTATAAAGATTTTGCCCAAGACGATCAAAAGCATAATATTATTATGATGTAATTATACTTATTGGTTAACGTGACTGTCATAATTTCGTATATTTGATGAATAGATCATATGTGTATGTGTATGATAAAGTGATCTCAAACAGTTTACTTAAAATGTATCTTATAAGTACGACATAGTACATCGTAATGTACATTGTTGCTCAGTATACATTGTTAAGGGTTTTATAACACTATATAAGACAATTGAAAGATTGCTGAAGGAAGGTGCCCTCCAGAAGTACTGAGTAAAAGTCTTTGAACTAAATTTTATTTTTAATAAACTTTCAAAACTAAGCACTTTTAAAAGAACAGAGAATGACAACCGAACTCTTTTAATTAGAGCTAAAATCACAGGCAACACCTCTGTTAGGATTGTTTATGTCATCATAGGATAGAGGCAATCTCACTTTAAGAACTTCACCATAAGAACATTGGGACAAAATATAATCGCTAATATAACAAGGCAGCAAGAACCATCAATTTTGATATCATTTGGTCCCGAAGATATGCCGCATCCTGGCAACCCCTATGATGATATTATAATAATCTTGGGGATAATTGCCTATGTTAAAGTTCGTCGCGTGCTCATTGACACCAAGAGTTTGGTCGATATACTTTTCTTTGATACTTTCAATAAAATTGGTATTAGTCAAAACTTTATCTTTCCAATTACAAGGCCTTTCTTAGGTTTCTCTGGAGAGTCTTTAAAGCCAGAAGAAATTATCATATAACCACTTACAATGGGAAATTCTTCGGGCTCAGCCATGCATATAGTTGATTTCATTGTCGTTGCAACTCTTTCTACCTACAATCTTATCCTTGGGAGGCGATAATGAACACATTCCAAATAGTGGTCTTGACTAAGCATGAAATTCAATACTCATTTATGGGTGGTTAGAATGTAAATGGGTCTTTTACAATCAAGGAGATGCTACCTAAACATCATAAAGATAGTAGTTAAGTCATCCTTTAAAAGCTCAAGCTCAACCTCATAAAATGCATTTTTTATGCATCCTTAGGAAAGTTTCTTGGTAAGCCCTTTTCAGGGACTCCAAAGGAAGTCCAATACTTCGTTGGACGCATCATGGGCCATAGCCAATTCATTTTGAAGTTATGAGAAAAATGTTTAATTATTCAAATTCTTATGCAACAAGGCCAGACAAATATAGACAAAGGATTGTGAAAAAGCTTTTTTAAGAATTCAAGACTTACTACTTAGTAGCTGTTAGCTTAACTACCAATTCTTGTTTATCCTAGAAGACAAAGGTATATAGCGACTTATTTTATATTGCTCACACTTTAAAGGATGTAGAAAGAAAATATTCTCCCTTGTAACAGATGGTGCTGGCACTTTCATGCCTACTCGACTGCTACGGTGATGCTTCAAATCCTATACTATCAATGTTGTCACAGATAAGCCTTTAGAATGCATACTTCGGTCGACAAAAGTCTCAGGAAGATTATAGAAATGGGTTATCGAACTCAATGAATTTGAGATTGATTTCATACCTTGATTATCACTTAAATGTCAAGTATTTACTGATTTTTTGGTCGAAGGGAATTCCCTCGAAGCAGAACCCGGCCCTCCTTTAAACACTTGGAAGTCATTTGTGGATAAAGTATTGGGACAAGATTTATATGGTATCAATTTTGTTCTACTAAAAGGAGTGATCAAAATCAACTTTTAAATCACAAATAACCAAGCCAAATATTAAGGTTTAATAACTAGACTGAAATTTGTTTTAGATTTGTAAGTTAAACATCCATTAATCTTTGGTGACACGATTAAGTAAGTTAACAACTCATTTGAAACCAATCTTCAAAGCATACAAAGCATTGGTGCAAACTTTTTTGCAAAAGTTTGATCAAACTAACTTCACCCAAATCCCTCATGAGCAAAATCAAGAGGCAAACTTATTGGCTAAACAAGGGGATCCCAAGGAAGGTTTCCCCTTCTTGAAAAATCATCTGTCGAGAACACAAAAGTGATAATCCTCAATCTTGAGAGGCCTGCTTATTGGATAACTCCCTTAGAAGCCTATCTCCACCTAGGATTGCATATTATATAGGTACGATATCAAAATCGTATTGGTACAATCTTCTATTTAACCTAGGTTGACTTGGTCATGCATGGTAGATCCTTCTAATAGCTGTGTACGAAACCAAGTTGTGTTTTGTGTGCTCAACAAATTCAGGTGCCATGCTGTTACTTGTACAATCCATTTTCCTCACATAATAGTTAAAATAAGTTATGAGTAAAAAATTATTCAAGTGGCGTAGTACAAATGCTATCACCCTATAGAACTAGAATAAGTTAACTAGAATACCTTTGTATAAACATGATTCTCACATTGTACAAGTATGAATAACTTATTACTCTCAATTAAGTGATCTAAGAGAATTTTATTATACTTATACGATCCTCATATTATTCTCGTACGAAGCATCTGTAACAAAGTTTAACTACTTTTACATTTCTGTATCATGTAAGAAAAACCTTAGAGCGATGTAAAAATTATCGTATATATACAATCTTATTTTCACATGCATATGATATCAAAATCTTTTAGAAAACATATTAGTATAATTGTATTATACTCTTATGATCTTTGTCATCGTTTTGTCAGAAGTTTATAAAACCTTTAACAATGTATGATGAGCAACAATCTTATAGTATGATATATTTAATCGTACTCGTATGATACATTTAAGTAAAATCAATAGGTTGAATAAGTGTTTTTTGGGGCAATTAGTTCTCTCTATTTATTGGCCTGGTAAGAACTCATGACTGTACTTGTACGAATGCAAATTTATGTTTTAACCTCTAGTTTAATCTCTTTTGAAATTTGATTTTAACCTTAGGAGTTCCCTAAATGGTCGTAAGCAATTAAATTGTATGAGTAAGAGGTTACTCACAAATCATTAAGAAGAGAAAATAGAAGCTATGGGATTTTGGCTGTACATTGTGAACAACTTTTTCAATCTATTGCGTTATTGTGCTCTCTTGTATTATGGTCATTGTTGCTTAATCTAAGCCTCTCATCTTGACTTGGTAAAATCCTTTTATATCATCTAGATATTAGGCCATATTATTTTCTCAAAATAAAAAGTGTAGGTTTTTAAATGATACATATTTGTACAAGTACTAGAATCTTTGTATAACTGCTGTTTGAATTTTTTGTTAGGTTGACTCCACCTGATTGTCACAAAAAAAGAGTAAATTTAATAAAAGTCTAGTCATTTGACATAAGGTTTTAAAAAAAATAAATTAAGAAATCTTTGATCACACCATATCTATAATTTTTCGTTATGCAAACATTTTTTTTCAAATTTAAGTTTCTAATCGCAGTTTACCAAATATTACTATGCTCGAACCGCATGTCCCAACATCAACAATCCTACTATATTCTTACCACAGCCACCAAAACAAGCAGTGTCTTGGTTCTTCTATTAGCTTGGTATGACAGCTCTCATGTGTCAAGTCCATCCTTTTTTAGGGTCCTTTTGCCAATAAGGTAAGACGACAGTCATTTGTGTTGCCTTGGAAATTTCATGTCGAAGTGAACTTGTTTTGAACTGCTTCTAAGATAAGAACAAAGTACCCATCTTCTTGTTGACGGCGTGTTGGGTTTCTGTATTTTGTCCACGGTTCGGATATCAGCCCTATCAAATTTCCATTTTGCGGTTAAACGATGTGAAATAGTAGAAATTTTTACAACATTTCCTTGTTTTGCCAATGCCTTTTAGTTTCAAAAATTCATGGAGGGCATGAATGAGTACCCCATTCATTCGAATGGGCTTCTCGATTCTTCAGAGGTCCTCACGAACGTAGTCGAATCGGTCATCGGAGCCATTTTCCTGGACAGCTGTAGTTCCCTCGAGACTGTCTGGACGGTGAAACAAAACACTATTTCTTCAAGTGTCTGAGATTTTCCTTACATCTGTTACACCACATGTCGAGTTGTAAATATGATGTAAATAGAATAGGAAAAATCAAGTTGTTAAATCCCTTAAATTGAGGGATATTCGGTTAGCCTATTTTCTAGGAATAGGATTTGAGTTAGTTTCCTTTTTTATCTTCAGCAAATCTCCTATATAAAGGATTGTATTTCTCATCAAAAATGAAGAGAGAAAAAATACAACGATTTTCTCAACATGGTATCAAAGCTAGGTTTCTTTTTGGGGTCTCTTCTTCCCCTTCTTCCTCAAGCGGCCACTACTACAGCATAGCCATTCTTCTCAGCCCTGCTTTTTCCTTTCTTCTTTTGTGCTCTGTTTTACCCTGTTTTCTGAGATCAAAACAGAGCATTTTTTCTCTCTTCAAACAGCTTTCATTGCTGTATATTCTAGCCCTCAAAGATGTCAGCCTCAAAAGTTCCCATGTCTATCAACCAGCCTGAAGAAATGAACTCTGCTCAGAAAACTGGAGAATTGCAGAATGTTCGGGCCTCAAATCGGCTCAATGGAAAGAACTACCTCAAATGGTCTCAATTCATTCGTACCTATCTCAAAGGCAAGGGTAGACTTAGCCATCTTCTTGGAACAGGTCCAGCTGAGAATGATCCAAAGTTTGAAGCATGGGATGAGGAGGATTCAATGATCATGTCCTGGCTATGGGATTCTATGGACCCCATGATCAGTGATGCATGTATGTTTTTTGGTACAGCAAGGGAGATTTGGGATTATACTCGCCGCACATATTCAAAAGCCAATGATGCAGCGCAAGTATATGAAATAAAAGTCAAAACAGCAGTCACTAAGCAAGGAGACAAATCTGTCACAGAGTATGCAAGCTTACTGCAAAATCTGTGGCAAGAACTTGATCATTACCGAGTGTTTGAGATGAAAAGTCCAGAGGATGCTGCCATATTGAAGAAATTCATTGAAAAGGACCGAGTCTATGATTTTTTAGCTGGATTAAATCCTGAATTTGATCAGTTAAGGATTCAAATCCTTGGCAAGGAAGAGACACCACCGTTGGAAGAAGCAATCTCACTAGTCCGTGCAGAGGAAAGCAGGAGGGGTGTCATGCTTCAACCACAAACCTTGGACGGCTCAGCCCTAGTAGCAAAAGCAAACCATCGGGAAAAAGGAAGGAGTGACGCTCCAGTGCAATATCAGAGTAGAGAAGGTCAATGGAAGGAGAACAAGGACAATCTTTGGTGTACTTATTGCAAAAAACCGAGGCACACAAGGGATAAGTGCTGGAAACTGAATGGAAAGCCACCCAGCCATGAGTGGGGAACCAGAGGAGGGCAGTCACGACCTCAAACATACATGACAGATCCGCCGAGGCCACAAGCACACATGGTGGAGCAACCAAAAAATGAAGAAAAAATAGCAGTGGCCGTAGGAGAATTCAGCAGTGAGGACATTGAGAGGTTAAAAAATCTGTTGGGGTCCCTTGAGAAGCCTTCCGGTACCTGTTCTCTAGCCTTGTCAGGTAAACCTTCCTTCCCTGTTTCTATGAATGCCTCGGAAACTCCTTATGCCAACTCATGGATAATAGATTCAGGTGCCACAGATCATATGACTCCTACCTCTAAGCTTTTTCACACATATACCCCTTGCCCGAGCAATAGAAAAATTGTAGTGGCCAATGGATCCCTAGTGACAGTGGCCGGCTTTGGAGATATACATCTCTCCCCTGTACTTATCCTTAAGGATGTTCTACATGTCCCAAAGTTATCGGCCAGCCTTGTTTCCATTAAAAAACTAACACATGATCTTAAATGTTATGCCATTTTTTTCCCTTCTTATTGTGTTTTTCAGGACCAGGTCTCGGGGAGGAAGATTGGACTTGCTAAGGAAAGGAGCGGCCTTTACTACCTTGAGCCATCTCTGATTGCTAGGAATGATTTGTCTTTGTCTTTCTTTAGTTCCTCAAATAAAGATGCCATTTGGCTGTATCACCTACGTCTAGGTCATCCATCTTTCAAGTCTTTGAAACTTATGTTTCCTCATTTATTTCAAGGATTAGAGATTTTTGAATTCCATTGTGATACATGTGAATTGGCAAAACACACTCGTGTATCTTTTCCTATTAGCAATAAAAGAAGTTCTCATCCTTTTCATTTGATTCATAGTGACATATGGGGTCCCTCTACTATACCAAATATTTCTGGGGCTAGGTGGTTCGTCTCCTTAATTGATGATTGCACTCGGGTTACTTGGCTTTTTCTCCTTAAACACAAATCTGAAGTGAGCACTGTTGTACAAAATTTTCACTCAATGATTCAAAACCAATTCAGGGTAAAAATAAAAAGCTTCAGAACAGACAATGCTAGGGATTACTTCAACCAATTCCTATCTCCATATTTTCAAGCCCAAGGCATTATTCATGACTCATCATGTGTTAACACACCTCAACAAAATGGGGTTGCCGAAAGGAAAAATGGACATTTACTCAATACTACACGAGCCCTACTTTTTCAAGGGAGCGTTCAAAAATCCTATTGGGGGGAGGCTGTCCTTACTGCCACATACCTCATAAATAGACTTCCTTCCCGTGTGCTAGACAATAAAAGTCCCATAGAGCTCCTTAACAGTTTCTACCCTCACTTCCGAACAACCAATGGCCTTACACCCAAGGTATTTGGATGCACTGCTTTTGTGCATAATCACAGTCCCCATAGAGACAAATTGGACCCCCGAGCCATCAAATGCATATTCCTTGGTTATTCATCCACTCAAAAGGGATATAAGTGCTACAATCCTTCATCTAGAAAATTCTACATTTCAGCTGATGTTACTTTTGCAGAAAACAAATATTTCTTCTCCAAGTCCTCTCTTCAGGGGGAAAATTCGATAGAAGATAGTCCTTGTGAGCCTTTTCACACACTTGACCTTCCGCATCTTCCAGCCCGAATCTCCACATCCGAGTCTCCTGTCCTAGCCGAGACCTCTTTTGTTCCAAATAATCCTGATCCTGTTGTCGAGTCATCCCCTATTCCAACCAGTGTCCCTCATGATTTTCCAAGGTTTTCTCAGGTGTACTCTAGGAGAAAGGCCGTTCCAGACTCAACACAAGTTCAAGAATCCAACTCAGACCCTGGAATTGAGACCACGGTAAGATCTGACTTCCCTCATCAACCACAACCTGCTGAAATACCTACCAATCCCACAAACCTTGACCTACCCATTGCTCTTCGGAAGAGAACTAGAGAATGCACAAAAAGACCGCTATATCCCTTATTCCACTATGTCTCTCTAAACCGCCTATCACCAACCCACAAAAAATTCATTGTAAGCCTAAATACTATTATCATTCCTACCACGGTCTCTAAGGCTTTGTCAAAAAGGGAATGGAGAGATGCTATGACAGAAGAAATGAGAGCATTGGAGAAGAATAAGACATGGGAGATTGTTGATAGACCCAATGGGAAAAATATTGTTGATTGTAAGTGGATTTTCACACTTAAATACAAGGCTGATGGATCACTTGAAAGGTATAAAGCAAGATTGGTAGCTAAAGGGTATACTCAGACTTACGGGGTAGATTACCAGGAGACATTTGCACCGGTTGCAAAAATGAATACAGTAAGAATTCTCTTGTCCTTAGCTGCTCACTTTGATTGGCAGCTTCTACAATATGATGTTAAGAATGCATTTCTTCATGGTGACTTAGACGAAGAAATTTACATGAACATCCCTCCAGGATTTGAAAAAGACACAAGCAATCAAGTGTGTCGGTTACGGAAAGCACTTTATGGGTTAAAACAGTCTCCTAGGGCATGGTTCGGGAGATTTGCAAAAATGATGAAGGAACTTGGATATAGACAAAGCCAAGGTGATCATACTCTCTTCATTAAACATTCGGCTGCAGGGAGAGTCACAGCGCTTTTAGTCTATGTAGATGACATCATAGTGACCGGAAATGATGAGCAAGGAAAGGTTGAGTTGAAGAAGAAACTAGTAAAGGAATTTGAGATCAAGGAACTGGGTAGATTGAGGTACTTTCTTGGTATAGAGGTAGCTTACTCTACCCAAGGGATCTTCATATCTCAGCAAAAATACGTATCGGACCTACTGACCGAAACAGGAAAGATTGGGTGTAAACCGGTCTCTACACCAATTGACCCCAACCATAAGTTGGGAGAGGCTAAAGAAGAACCAGTTGTTGATAAACGGATGTACCAGAGATTGGTTGGTAGACTCATATACCTTGCTCACACTCGGCCAGATATAGCTTACTCGGTAAGTGTGATCAGTCAATTCATGCATGACCCGAGAGAACCTCACCTACAAGCCGCCTACAGAGTCCTTCATTATTTGAAGGGGAGTCCTGGAAAAGGAATATTATTCAAAAGGAGTAAGGATCTGGTCTTAGAGGCATACACTGATGCAGACTATGCAGGTTTTGTGGTGGATAGAAGATCAACTACTGGGTATTGTACTTTTCTCGGAGGTAATCTGGTGACATGGAGGAGCAAGAAGCAGAACGTTGTGGCAAGGTCATCTGCTGAATCAGAATTTAGAGCCATCGCCCAAGGATTGTGTGAACTACTATGGTTAAAGATTATCCTAGATGATTTGAGAGTCAATCTAGATGGTCCAATGAAGCTCTACAGTGACAACAAGTCTGCCATCAACATTGCACATAATCCTATACAGCATGATAGGACGAAACATATTGAGATTGATAGACACTTCATCAAAGAAAAACTGGAGGCGGGGCTGGTGTGTATGTCCTACGTACCATCCGAATACCAATTGGCTGATGTCCTAACTAAGGGGTTGAACAATGCAAGTTTTCATGAGCTTATAGTCAAGCTGGGAATGGAAGACATCTATTCCTCAGCTTGAGGGGGAGTGTCGAGTTGTAAATATGATGTAAATAGAATAGGAAAAATCAAGTTGTTAAATCCCTTAAATTGAGGGATATTCGGTTAGCCTATTTTCTAGGAATAGGATTTGAGTTAGTTTCCTTTTTTATCTCCAGCAAATCTCCTATATAAAGGATTGTATTTCTCATCAAAAATGAAGAGAGAAAAAATACAACGATTTTCTCAACACCACATGCTGGTCTTTACAAGGTTAGCAGACCCGTTGATTAGCTTGGACACATTAGGAAGACAACCCACGAGCGAGCTCCATGAACTCTGCCACAAAAATAAGATGAAGCTGAGCTTTTTCAAGGACTCTTCTGGAGAGAATACAACCGTAGAAGTTTTGGTTGATGGTCAACTCTTTGGCAGTGCAAATTATAGTAACAAGGAGATAGCACAGAATCGAGCGATTAAAGCTGCTCTTGACAGAGAGGAAGCTGGAGGAAACAAGTATAAGTTGAAGGCTACCATCTGCACCTCATAGTTCAGACTTATAAAGAATTCAATACAAAGTTGAAACGTACAATAGGTTGATTTCTATGTTTGTTTGCTGTCTCTGATGAATTAAAGCTTATGTGAAAAGGGTAAGCAATTCCTTGAAGCTATTGATGTTTCTTATGGTAACTTTTGTTTCAGAAATTATTGGAAAATACTGGATGTCACCATGTACATTGTTAGCATGAGATTTTTCTCTTTTACAGTTGAAATGTTGGCTAGTTGATTTAGAATAAGAAAGGTTGGAGTAAATCTGGGGTAATATCTACCCTAACTTCTCTCTTGGATAAAATTGAATCAGAAGAGATAAAATGTGTAACCCTGAAGGAAACATGTGCTTAGGAAACTTCAAAATTGTTGAGACATTTTCATCTTCTTAAGGTAGAATTATGTTTTATTATACAAATAAACTGAGTACATTTTAGGTGAATAGCAATAGGATTTTTGATAAAAATTATTTGTTAAAATTTTATTTCATTTGGGTTTGAATAGGAGGTTTGGAATGCAAATAGAGCATATGTTTATGGATTATTATTCAACCTTGTTTATGGTGTGGGTTAGGAAGAAGCATGAACATAATGTTGTGGTGTTGATGATCTGAGGATGAAGACATTCCAACAAAAAACAAGCGTACCAAAGAGATCCTTACTGCTTTTTCATGTTATTTAGGCTAATTTTTCTTCCTATAAACGCAAGCAATATTTGATTTATTATATAGTTTTCCCCCTTATTGTTCATAAGGGTAGCTCTTGTGTTTGTATTCGGTTTACTATATTGTGTTCTTTGTCTATAGTTAAGGTGGATCCAATCCATCGTAACCTGCCTATGCTAGATAGATATGGTATGCATGATACTTATGGTAGCTTTGTTGTTTTTCTCTCTTCTTTTTTGCCTTGGAAGCAAACTGTAGTTGGTGATACCTGAGAGGGTTTTTGGGTTAAGCTGATCCAAGTGTAATAAGGTTTAACTCTTGTTTTATTCTAACTAATGTTTGAATGATTTCCTTCACTTAAGAAAAGCTAATTTTTGAACAAATTTGAATAGACAGTTTAAAGGATACTTAGAAACTAATTGATCGGTGTTGATGGTGAAATTTTGGCTCTAGTTGTTATTGATCGGACCATCTAGATCCTTATATCTGGCTATTCAGTTTGTTCGAAAGGATGTGCGACACAATCATGTTAATAGGATGTATGCAATTTCTCTATATATAGAAAAAATTTGATTTTTCAACTTTATATTTTCTTTAGAAATAAAAATAATAGTAGTAAGTGATCTTCTACATTTGATTTAGAAGATTTTGATTGGTATCGCAAATGTCTACATCGTCGAAATATTTATTATATTTGTGTAAGTTTGTCATGAGATGCATGGAGTGTCTCAAAAAATAGAATATTTAGAAAATAATGAATACAAAAAAAGCATGACATAATGCAAGATGGAGATATTGAGGTTTTTCTTAGAAATTTTCATTATGAGAACCTTGTAAGGATTTTTTCTAATTTATCCATGGGTTGGTTTGGTTTAACATAATTTAAGATTGTTCACCATGACTATCATGTATAAAAATAGATTATAAGCGAAAATCAAAAAATATGATGTGTTAAACTATAGATCTCGTATGAATAGTATTAGTACAATAGTAATATCGGACTAATATGATCGTAGTAATGCAAATGATTCAATCGATGTAAAGCTTTATTGTACAATACGATAAGGTCGTTCGTACTATACGATATAATGAAAGCAATGGAGATGAGCGTGGTTGTTAAACATAACTATTGGAGAGTACTTTTATTATGAAAATTTATTCATTATTAATAAATATTCATGTGAATTATTGTAGAGAATGAGAATCGATAAAGGGAAAGAAAAAAATAATAGAAGAGGCTTCTCAAAATTTTCGAAGCAAATCAAATTAATTATAATGTAAATAGATTATTAAATATTTTTTGATATTATCATAAAATATATAATGATGCAAGCATTGTATGACAATATTTTTTTGCATATGTTCTAAGCTCATTATAACATTCTATGAGTATTAGTGGATATATATATATATATATATATATATATATATATATATATATATATAATATTTATGTATATAGTTACACATGTATAAATTATATGAGTATTATAATATTATATATTAAAATATATGATAAGATAAAAGAAAATAAAATAAAAAATAAAGAAAATAAGCTAATATAGTATGAAGAGATGCATGACCTTATTGGATAGTGATCTGACTGATATGATATACGTTACCTCTAGTGTCATGGTGCTTAGTGATGAGGCCATGGCATTTAGATGTTTCGATTTAGTGATGATGATGAGATACTTCACTGATGGGTGTTGTGGGAACTTAGAGATGGAAACTAACATTTCAAGTGCCTCGTACCTCATTAGCATATGATATTGGCATAAGGAGGCGAGACTGAGTGATGATAAGATATTTTACTCTCGAGTGTTGTGGGTATTTAGAGATAAGATTGACATTCCTAACATCTTGTACCCTGTCCCAACAAAATGTTGGCATGGGGGATGTGACTTAATGATGATGAGATATTTCGATCCCTAGTGTCGTGTTACTCAGAGACGGGACCATGGCATTTTAGAGCATTAAGACTTGTGATGATAAGATATGAGATGAATCTATAGATTCTAGGATAGAAGTCATAAAAAATGTCTTAGCTCAAAGGAAGAAGAAGCATGTGAAAAGAAAAAATAATAGAAAAAATAAAAGAAATGAATATAAACAAAATGAAAATAAAAGACGATAAAACGTGCTATGTACTTATGATGAGCTGGATATCTATATGTATATGGTCATATACATATTATTACAATATTTTTATACAAATTATCAGACATTTATTATTTATTATTCTATCTCATTGCTCAGTTACTTTAATTATACTTTGTACTGTCTTACTATATGTAGTTAGAAATTTGTTTGTTGAATATATTATGCTCATTTTTCTCTTACATTATACGATATGTTGTTAACACTCATCAAATTGAGGGTCTTTAGAAGATATTTTATAACTCAAGGGTTGAGAGACTGATGTGTTAGCTATGTGTGAAGGATGTTGTATTCTTATGGGTATAGTTATATTTTATTTCAAATTTCTGTATTAATATCAGTTTCTTCAGTTGTTGACTTTTGTGCATTGCCATTTACATTAAAATATTTAAATTATTTTGGATTTTGATACCATCCTCGCTCATTTTACTAATTTTTGTTCTCATTTAATATTGTGAGCTCTGTTTTATATTATGAACGTATTTTATTGGGTTGTGTGGATTAATTTTAAGACGTGCGTGACACCTAAACTCTCAAGAGTCACGACTTGTGTTTCTTGGAGAACTTGTTTGTGACTTAGACTTTTGGAGTGTTTACTTCTATAGAGTTGGTGCCTTTCCATGTTGGGATTTTTTATGTAAAAATATCTATATGACCATTTCTTGACATGTTAGGTGTACATGAATGTGTTGCACCTATGTTGATGGGTATCTCCAAATGAATAATTTGACAACTAATAAGGCTTAACTACAACACGCAAGTAAAATGAATATTAGGACCTTAAATTGCAAATTGAAATAATTTGGGTTAGTGGTTAGGTTAAAAGGTAATATAATAGGATTAAGTGCTAATATAAGGGGAAATGGTGAATTGAGTTTAAGTCTTAACTACAATTGCTTTTTATTCAAGGTGGAAATAATGGTATTTTTTGTCTCTTCATTATGCACTGTAAAGGTTATTGGCCATTAGTTGGCTTATAATTTTGCATCCTTTTATCATTTGAAAATTGAGTTTATGAATGTCGCATCTCAAAAAACCTTAGATTTGGTCAAGTGTATCATCGAATCAGCTTGAATCTTGATCCCAATGGTTCTTCATGGCTTGGATTGTTCACCATGGAAAAGAGTCCTCATGTGACCAACTCTGTCTTCATATGTGGTCAAAATTATCATCAATTAGTCATTAAATATTCTCATCAAGTGGTTATGAATTGTTTTCTTCAAATTATTGTTAGAAGTCCTCATCACATGGTTAAAAGCAATTTTGACAATTATATGTGATTATCATGGTTGATGTAATTGGTTATTTAGTCAATTATTAGATCAGTGTAACGACGGTGTAGTCGTCATGGGCAATCATTGTCAGGTGGTTGTTTGATTTGCTCGAAGTGGGGCTATCAATGGTTATTTGTTATCATTTTCTAATTGTTGAATTTTAATGTGGTGTGATCAAGGGAATCATGAGTTATTTGATGTGACATTTGCAGTTTTAAGTAAAACTTTTATAAGTAATTCTTAAAAGGATATTTTTTTTTGGAAAAAATTATTTGAGTAAAAATGAGTTTTTTATTCATGTTTAATGAAAAAGAGATTTTAGATGAACTTTTGGAAAAATAATCTTTAGGATAATATGTCAAATATTCTTAAAAAAACATAAATAAAATCATGGTTTATCATTTATTTTGGAGGAATGTTGTGCAACGTGATTTGTACATGTCCATGACTTGCAGAATGCACATATTATTATTGTTTGCTTTCCTTGTTTGTTAAAAATGAGGCATTATAATGGATCAATGATGATGAAGCAAATGATCATTCTTTTCATGATGTGTCAAAAATAGTAGATCTTGCTTCTTTCCATTCAGTGCTTTTCATTTTGTGTATGTTTACAACCTTCTTTTGTGATTTCTCAGATGAAGAAGCTCGTGAAGAAGATTAGATAGAATCGACCCATCCCCTTGGCTTTGCATGATGACTAATATCACCATAATAAATGCAAGGCTTTTTATTATTAGATTGTAACTTTGTTTTATAGTTTGTAAAATACTACAAGGGAATTTTTTCCATCCTTTGTTAGATTATCATCTAGAATTGATTTTTTTTTTTCTCATTTTCTATTGCAAAGAATCAATTTTCTCATCAAATGCTATCATTTGTAGATTAGAGTAAATTTAGGATGAAACATTGGTATTATTTTACTGAAATTGATTGTTAAAATGAATTGATGATTTTCATTTATTATATTCTTGTAGATGTTATCTTCTTTTTTTAAGAATGAATGAATATAACAAAATTGTGATTCATAACATTTGACAAAAATGTAACATTTTGCTAATTTTGAAATTTGAATTTGATTCTCTTTTGTTAAACACAATTGGCAATTTTCTTTTATTATATTCTTGTAGATGCTATCTTCTTCTCAAAGTGTTATTGAACATGTAATATTCCTTAAGAAATTCTTGATTTATTAATTATCATATACAGATAAAAATTTATTTTTGTTTTTTTTTTTTTGAGATTAATAGTAGAATAGGGGTTTAATAATTAAATTATGATTTATAAAATTGAACAAAATGAAATATTTTGTTAATTAAATTTTAATTTGATTCTCTTTTGTTAAACATAGTTACAATTGCTCTTGAAAATTTAAACCTAGATTTGGTTTTATGTTTCACAAAATATTTTTAATTAACAAAAATAATCAATTATGTGTCATCTTGTACTTCAAAGAAAAAGTCCATTTTAATTCTATTATAGAAATGATTTAGTTTCTCTTTTGTGGTTTTGACATTGAATATTATTTAAAGATGTTTATGTACCAAATTTTAGGTGAAGTCATTAAACCTCACAAATCTTTAGTAAAGTCATCCACTAAGATTTAAATGTTATTGTTTAATGGAAGTAAGAAATAATGCACTAAGCATACTTTAAAGTATCTCTTCATCTCTAATGCTCACTTAAAGAGTAATTATTGTAGTCTAATGATGGAAAGGTGATCACAAGGTTGGCCAAAGCAAGTGATGCCAATGGCGGCCCTACTTATTCATAAAGACACTATGGTACTTTTTGGTAGTTTATGTTTTATTCAAATAATTTGAGTGATTTTTTATTTGCTTAATTGTTAGATTGAGATGTAAATTAAAAAAAAAAATAATTTTATGTTGATATAAAAATTGGTGTAGTAAATTTAAATTAAAATTAGATAATATTATATAGTTTGGTGAAAAATATTTTTTATTCAAACACTGGTAATGTTTGATAGATTTTAAAATTAGGATAAAAATATAACTTCATTTCTTATTTTCGTTGAAATAGACTATAGCTTACTCATTCTAGGGAATAGGTTATTTAGAGGAGAGCATCTTGGATGATTCATAGATGGACATCAAGGGAATGGGTTTGATAAAGATGATTAGTTTTATCTCAAGTAGCTTATGACAGATTATAATACTTGTTCTGCAAAAGTCAAAACTTAATGGTGACAATTAGATAAGATATACCTGTCTCAAGTAAGCAAAAAGATGATGCTTTTTCATTCGATCACCACATTTTACTCATATTAGATCCAAACTAATGCGAGACTCGCATTGTAGGTGTGTTCACTTTCAATGGATTGTTTCTATAGTAGGATTGGTTTGTCATCATGATAACATGCCTTGTCCACTTAATAGTATTTGTTAGTATAGTATGGTGGATTGGGTCTAGAGTGGATTGGTTTGTCATCATAATAAGTGGATTTACTCCCTTCCAATGAACCAATGGTTAATGGAAACTCTTAAAAGCTACTACAAGGAAATTAACACTAGTACATTAACACCTTAATAAGATGTTTATGTAGGAGTTGACTAATAAGATCATTGCCTAATTGTAAGAGAAAATTCAATAAAAAGATAGATTAGTCTAGTGCCCAATAGAAGACATTCAAGTACACACAACAATCTTATAAAAGAAGGGTTTAAAAAATGCATTAGGTTTGCTATCTTGATGCTAACACCTTCACACCAAGCCTACTTTTCTATCTCTTTACACATAATTTTTCAAAGAGTATTGACACAAAGATGGTTTACAACTAATGGTATGTTTAATACTTGAACTTTGTCGATGGGGCTATTTTTTGCTTATGACTAGTAACCATACTCTCTATTGTCTCATCATAGCCCAATGGGTCATCTCCCCTTATTCGCCCACCTTGCAATTTATCTCTATTACTAGACTTTTCCTAACATCACAAAAAGAGAAGATGATTATTTTTGGATTATTTTTTAAATTTAAAATTTATTATGAATAAAAAAATATGTAATTTAGGATTATTCAAAGATCCTAAAGATGCAAAAAATAATAATCCTAAAAAAATAAGCTAATATATTCTTGGTAATTTATTTTTTTAAGAATTTATATTGTTTCAAAAAACATATATTTCTAAAAAATTGAATTATAAGTCTTAAGAAAGGATGTGAATGATTGATATAAAGTCTCAAATTATTAAAAAAATTATGATATAAAATTTATAAAATTTTCAAATTTTAATAAATCATAAATCAAAAGTTATAGAGAAATATTATTATAAATATTTTCAAAAGAATAAAATTTTAAAATATTGAGTAATATTAAAATGTTATAAAAAAATTATATGTTTTATTTGGAGTTTAATAGTATACTTTTTAGGAAAAAATATAGAGGAGGTCATACAATGTGACTATTGGATGATTACAATGAGTTAGGAGAATGTTTAATTAAGATCATTTGTTCAATCTCTGACTTGGCTAGTGTATGATAGGAATCATAAAGTATAATAAAGGGAATCAAAATATCTAATATTAAGCTAGAAATTTGAATTGTAGTTATCTTTGTAAAATCTTTGGAAATTGTTTAGAATAGATTTTGTAAGTGATTTGTTATAAGAAGTAAAATATTGTAAAATAAAGTAGAACAAAAAATGAGAAAGAAAGTGCATGAATTTTCTTAAAAGTTGAAAATAGAATCTAAAATGATATTAATAATACGATTTCAATTGTGTAGGAAATAAAAAAAAAAGAGATATAAGAAAGGGAAAGGAATGAAAGAAATCTCTTTTTGTGAAATATATAAGAATGTGAATCTATATGATAACATCGTTTGCGCACGCGCATGCGTGCGTGCGTGCATGCATGCTTGAAAATAATATAATAAATATAAGTAAAATTAATTTGAGAAATGAATATGGTATTTTAGAATTTTAATTAAGATAAATTTAAATATTACTATTTAATTATATCTAAAAAATTAGGCTAGTTTACAAAAATATGTTAAAATTTCAAATTAAACATGTTTATGGAGAGAGAGAGAGAGAGAGAGAGAGAGAGAGAGAATTTTTTTGAGAAGAATCTAATAATATTTAGTTTATAATTTTTTAAAGTTTAATTATTTTATTTTTAAAGTTTTAAAATTAAAAAAAAATTAAATGAGTATTTTGTTATTTGTGAAGGATAATTTGGTAATTTGTCGAAATTAAGCCACGACTTAATGTTACTTTTTTTTCTAAGCTCAACTTGCTCATCTTTGATTGCAAAATGAAAGAGTGGGGTCCATAATGAAAGGTGTTGGAGAGAGATTCAAGATGAGTTTTATTTTTATTATAAAAAAAAGTAATATAAAGTATATTTTTAGAAAGAGTTTTTCTAGAAAAATTTAATGATATTTATTTTGTAATTTTTATGGTTCTAATAATTTTTTTTTGTTTTGATTTTTTTTAAATAAAAGATTAAATGAGTATTTTGTTATTTGTGTGGGATAATATGCTAATTTGTCCAAATTAAGTCACAACTTAAAGTCCCTTTTTTGTCTTAGCTTTGGCTTACACATGCCTCATTAGTAAGATAGAAGGAGCTAGGTCATAAAAGAAATGTATTGGAGAGATATTCAATGTGTACATAAGACCTATCACTCCTATAGAAAAAAAATTTTATCATTAGAGTAAGTGCATCTTCATTAAATATTAAAGGTAATAAACATTCTAAAAGTTTCATTAATATTCATTTAGTTGATTTAAGGTGAAGAGGTTAGGAAAAAATTTAAGATGCACGAGAAAAATCTTGGGAAATCTTAGAACAACTAGTAAAAATATTATTTTTCTTTTCTATGAGTTAATTTCTCCTTTAGAATTTGGTAAAATTGCATGAAAAGGTATTTAAGCATAAGTTGGGAAAAGTTTTCCTTGCTTAATGTTTTGATTCATGATGTTGCCTTAAATCAATGTTTTATTACATCATATTAATGTCTAAAATGTTAAGAAATTATTGAAATGAGTTGAAAATTGATAAGAAATTATATAAATAATAATAATAATAATAATAATAATAATAATAATAATAATAATGATAATAATAATAATAATAAAGTATTCTTTTGAGTTGGGTTACAAGTGAGTGGAAAAGAAAATAGAGAGACAATGATAATGAGAAAGAGAATAATTAGAAAGGGAGAAAGCTTATAAAATAAATTCAAGTATTAGGAAATTATAGAAGTCACATTAATTCAAAAGTAAAAAAATCAAGATAAATTTTAAAAAATATTTTTTTAAATTATGCAAATTATTTGGTTTGAGAACCAATAAATAGAAAAGTTAGAGTCTTTATTATTTAATAGAGGAATTTTAGCTACTTAGATTTGTAAATCATTATGATTTTTTTAACCAAATAAATTATTATATATTTGATTTTTGGGATATGTTTTTCATTTAGTAAAATTATAGGATAGGCTGTGGTTAAAAAATAAATAAAAATAATATAAATGGAAAGTTGACAAAAATCCATGTGATTAATGTTATGTAAGAATATAAAGTGAACGACATAAAAAGGGAATATCATCAAATGGATTAGATAGGTAATATGATAATTATGATATAAACATATTATTATTAGTTTATCTTTAGTCTATATTTTATTCTATATTACACCATGTTATATAACTTGATATCAATTTAGTTTTATTTTATATTTAAATGACTTAGATTATTATATATTCTTTTATTATTACTTAATCTTATTATTGGATGCATATATCTTACAATGCAATACATGTAGTAAATGTATTCATGGGATAATGAAAATGGTAACGATAAGAGAAAAGAAAATAGAAATGAGTTAAATTAAATATCATAATTTTGCGAAGTGTCACATGGTTAAATAAATATAATTGGTATATTACATGAAAATGAATTTTTAAGAGATATTATCTAACAACTCATAATAAATATTTGGGATTATTAGTGCATCACACCAAATATTATGTAGGGTAAAAATTGTTAATTTTATACCATACTTTAATATGAGAGGACACCATATATGTTATGATTTCCTGTGATTATGTATTATGTATTTAAAAACTTTTATTCCTAATGTTATGATATAGCAATGCTCCATATAACAAGAGAATTCAAGTTGAAAAAAAACTATCAATGATCTCTTAAAAATTCTAGAAAGGCCTCACCAAATAGATTCAAATGTTCTAACTTCTCTTTCAATCTAACTATGTTGATATATAATCATGCAATATCAATGACCTCTGATCTATTAAAAATATAATGTTAGATATATCTCTATTTATAAGTTTTTTATAGGATTTCTTTAGTTTAGTCTCAACTTTTGTATGAACTATCTTAATTTCTTTGAGAAATTATAAATCTTCTATTGAACATATTCTTAGATAGCTCTATTTGCATTGTGTTTAAAATTCAAATCAAAGGGACTTAAGAATCAATTCCAAACATGTCTAGAATGACCTTATTTGAAACTTTAAGAGGACTAATTCACTCATGATGAGCAATAGAACTCAAGTAGTGATCTTCTTTAGAGAAGTTAAAAGTCAAAAACAACGACCTCAAACCTCATTCCTCTCAAATATTTATATTCATAAACAAACCTTAGAATTAAGATAATAAAATGATTTGAGTCAATAATGATATGAGCACATTTTGCATTCAATTGTACTTTTATATGATTTGAACAATCTCAAACTTATCATTATGAATTGATATCTTCTTGAAATTAGAAATGTCTTGAAGGACAACCCTTACATAACATCTTCAATACTTGACCTATATGGCGTGGTTGAGTCTCGACGAAGACGATTCAAGGCATAAGATTACCTTTGAAGAGATTTTTTTGGCATTTATAATTCAAAGACACTCTCCAAACCAAGTAATTTTTTTTAACATGAATAATTAATGCATTAAAAATGAAATGTGACCAACACTCATGACAAGTTACAAATTCATGCACCTTTTGTTCTTGGGCATGGCCACCGGATTAAAGCAAGCCATGGACCACTACATGCGTGGTCCAACAAATCCAAGGCCTTCTTAAGAAGCTGGTCCCACAATGTTGGCCCTTTAGCAAGCTTGTGGGGTTGCACTCCTTTTCCATGAGCTTAGGACCACAACACAACCCCCTTGTCCTTGAGCAAAGGATAACTGTAGTTATGAGATTAGATATGGCCAAAGATTTTTTTTTTTATCTTACCTTTTTTTGTATTTTAAATAGGAAAAATTTAAAAATCATTTTTAAACTATACTTGAGAAAAATATTTTTCATATGAAAATAAATAAATTTTTATGAATTATTTTTTCTATTTTTTCATAAGGTAGCACAAGCCAAGCTTAAGAGGGATATTAAAAAATAGCCTTTTTTAACCATATTTTGTGGTTTGCTAGAGTGGTTGAAGCTCTAATGGTCATCCCAATGTGACTCATCAATGTCTTTTTTTTAAAAAAAAAATTGAATGATAGTTTTGATCTATCGCATATTTGATGTACATATATATACATTTTAAAAAAATAAAAAATTTATCTTTTAAGTATAACACATAATAATAATTGTACCAAATAAATCATATTTTGATAAGATCAAAATAATTTATTAAAAGTTGTATTTGAAATGTTTTTCAATAAGAGGGGTTGACTGCTCCTGATTCACTCAGGAAGTCATTACCTTTTATGATGAGCAATGAATTACACAATTAATGAAAGTCGAAATAATAATTTGATCATTACACATATAATGGAAGTAGAACTAATAACCTAATCAGTGTTATGGTTTCTCGAACTATTCATAATATCGAAAGGTTTGAGCTTAATTGCCTTGACCCGAAATGCCTTGTAGCTGTACCAAACGGGTTCGATAATTTCTTGTGTTATTATTAATTAATTGAAATTGTTATAGCATATTTATTATTTATGTCACAAATATTATTTAAGAGTTTTAAAGATATTATTAAAATAAAAAATGATGATCAAGATAATTAAAAATTAATGTAAATATTTTTTTTAACATAATTCATTTTAATTTAATGTCTTTTAATTAATATTTTAATCAAGCTTAACATTCTAATTAAAATAAATTAAAATACTTAAAATAAAGTTCAAAAGTTTTGCCTTTATAATTTATTACTCCAATCAAGATGATCTTCATGGGGATTTAACGTTTGTACATCTTCTTTTTTAATTTTCCCACGAATCCAAGTATCAATTATTTAAAATCTAAAAATTCACTTAAAAAAATTTATTAAAAATATTTAAGATTTGTTTTTATTAAATAAAATATCATTACTAGATGACAATAATACAATAATGATAACATGGGAGTAGAAAACATAAAATATATTAGTAATATATAGAAACGTAACAAAATATATTGACAACAGTTATAAACATAAATGATACACATTGATATAGTTATTGCATTGATACAATCTAAATAGATTACAAGATCTATTTAATTACAAAATGTAATATAAAATTATTAAAAACTACATAAAATGTAAAACATAACACATACCAATCAAGTAACAAAATAAATAGTGAAAACATGCCACTGCTAAACAAGACAATGTAAGAAGTGTCACCACATGGCCGTAAAACCAAGTAGTCACATGCCATGTTGCAACAAACCAAGAAGTAGCATGTCACAGCTCCAGGAGGTGCACACTAGTATTCACAGATGCATATTGTTGCTTCACATAATACAACTAGTTATTTATCATATGCCTCAACCTAAACAACATCTTATCACGCAATACATTGCAATGCACTATGTGCCCTGTACTACAAGTAATCAATTTGAAGATGGCAAAATAATTGTATAAGAAAGAAAAAAAGAATACAGAGAGTTGTCCCTCAATCAAATGGGAGGGGGATGTCATTGAGGGCTTGCAAAGCACTAGTAAGAGGCCAACGAGGGTTATCAATAACAAAAAAACAATAATACGATATTGACTTGATTTATGATGGACTTTGAGAACTCTAAAAATAACCCTTCAACAATAAGAAATAGAGATGTTAGAAACTCTAGTAAATAATGGCCATAGCAACTAATTATTTCAATGCAATGGATGATGACCATGATTGTGGGCATTGTCTTTCTTAGGTCTTAATTACTATACATTTTGACAAATTAATAATGGATTTTTTGTGATTAATATATGATCACGACAATCATCACAATTTATGACAGCAAAGGTGATTACATAATTAATTTTCTTCTAACGATATACATAAGCATTTGTCGTCTTTTCATCACAACTTTGCAAATTATTTCTTTCAATCATTATGTTTCTCTAGATGATGTTTAATATTCTTGTAACTCTCTTTTTGTCAAGGTCGAGCAAACTTTGATGAACTCATACAAGTTCATGTGATCGAGTTACTCTTATCATATTTATAACATCTAATAATGTTGATAAGCTTTTATGTTATTGCTCACTTAATTCAATTAATTGAAATAGTACACCTCTCATCTTGTTGATAAAATGTGAAGTGAATTACCCATGAATAATTCTTGAAAGCACCAATTATTCATTTATGACATAAAAAAATTAATATTCTCACTGTTGATTTATAGCCAATCAAGTTTTAAATTAAAAAACATTTTATTTTTGTTTTCTTCTTGTAAAAGTCAACCCTTATCCTTAATTCCACGTGTCTTATTTTAATTGGAAATTTCATTCTGGGCCCCACAAAGGACTTACGTCCATGGTCCAATCTCCCGCTGGCGATCCGCCGGCCGTGCCTTTTTCTCTAAACCCCACTTCATTTCATTTATTACAACGTACACATATAAATATTCCACGAAAGATGGAAAACGATGCTCTCTCTCTCTAGGTGTCGTGGCCGTGTCTTCAAGTTAATTCGACGTCTCTCTCTCTATCTCTTCTTCTCACTCTCTTTCTCTCTCTCTCTCTCTCGTGGGGAATTGGCTGAGGTGAAAGATGGCGTACCACAACCACCTGGCGCAGGAGTTGTCACTTCCGCCGTACTCCGACCACGGCTTGGACGAAAATCCCGCTGTCATCACGGCGATTTTGCCGGATGTCGCCACCGGGAAACCGGCGGCTGTCTCTTCTGCCGCCGCGCAGCACCTCGCCGGACGCCCCAGCTGGCTCAGCAGAGGTATCCTCCGAGAACAGCCACACCAATTCGTCGACGGTAGCTTCCTTCACCTCCAGACCGCTTCCGACTCCTCCACGTCCCCTTCCGCCGCCTCCGCATCCGCCAAATGGATCCCCGCCATCTCCAACGATTCCATGATCGCAGCCGCGATGTCGGACCCTGGAACCGGCGGGGACGTCGAGACGACGGCAGGAGGCGAGCACCAGGCGGTCGAGGGCACGTGGCAGAACGCAAGGTACAAGGCGGAGATACTGGCCCACCCGCTCTACGAGCAGCTTCTTTCAGCACATGTGGCGTGCCTGCGGATCGCCACACCGGTGGATCAGTTGCCACGGATCGATGCCCAGCTCGCTCAGTCGCAGCACGTCGTAGCTAAGTACTCCGTACTCGGCGCCGGCGGCCACGGAGGGCAGATTATAGCCGGTGACGACAAGGTGCTCGATCAATTCATGGTCAGTCTTCAAACTCCCTATCTCTAAGTTCGCAATTTCTCCCAAAATTGAATGGAATTTGTACATAATTAGGTTATTTGCTTTGTTGCTTGCTCTGTTTCTTCTCTTTAATTCGATATCAGTTGAGAGTATTAAATATAGCTGTTTCACTTCTCTATATAAAGGTCTTCCCTTCTATATGAGTTATGTGGGAGAACGGGCATACGTAGACCTGTCTTCTTGCTATCTGTGAGCATTTTTAGACTGCAGACCCATGTGTGTAGCTTTGCTACAGCTTCCATATTTCGCTTTATGCTTTATTGTACTGCATTAATGGCCTGTTAAGCATCGTGTAGCTTTGCAACTCGTAAGTCGAAACCAAAGTTCTGAGGAAAGTTTTTTTGCTCTGCCTGTGAAAGAAGAAAAAATTGATTTGAAGTAGTTATAGTCTGGCATCTAAACAGAAGATTGGGCAATGGCTGGCTTGTTTCCCCCAAATTGCCTGCTTCACTTGCTGCACGCATTGAATGCAAGAAGATTTCTTTTCCTTGAAAGATTCCTTTTTTTTTTTTTTTTTTTTTGATTCAACCTTGAAAGATTCCTTTGGTTGCATGTGATTACTGAACATGGAATGCTGGCGGAATCATTGTTGAAGAGTCATGTCCTTTTAGATTGGAGTAACTCTGGAGTTGGTTATTTATTATTACCTATAACAGAGTATGTTAATGCTTAGGAGATTGAAGCCTTGAACAATTATGATTTTGAAATTATTAGGGATAGTAACACCATGTTAGCTCAAGTTGAGCTCACTATACATCAAGTTGACACACACTAATTAAAAAATTTAAGTTTATATATAAGACTGATATTATATATATAATAATATTTTAATATTAATTTATAATGTAAGATTAAATCCATTCTTATATATACTCGATAGAAAGATAACCATGTTTATGATCAATCTTTATACACAAAGTGTTCGGCCACAATTTCGCCTTCCAATCGTGCATTTTGTGTGACATTTATATAATGGTAAACTTTTTCTTACCAATTCTAGCTTGGCACCCAATCAAATTTATGAGTATCTAACATGCCCAAACCTCTAGACATCCCTTTCAACTAACCCCTCTTCATGTTTCATGTGATACGTCAAGTTTTCTGCATTCCCAACTAAAAGTTTTGCTGAGAACTGTTCTGGAATAACTCATTGGTCTTCTTGGCAAAGCTTTTGTTATCTCCCACACCAGATCTTTAACAAAGCTTCCTTGTTCGAAGACGCCTTTCATCAGATAGCCAACCATTCAAACCTAGTTGGCCTTGATCAGATCTCTTCTTACATCTTAAACAAGTAGTGGTTTTGGTTTGGGTCTCCAAGCATTGTGTCAAGTCTGAACTTATTCAAGAAAACAATCTGAATTGCTCAACTGGAGGCATCTAGCTCTTCAAATTCTGAAAATCAGCATCTGTCATAAGCAATTTGCAAACCTGACTACCAAGACAAATACTAATGGTATTGAATTGAGAAAACTAAAAGGTTAAATTGAATGACAACATGATGATATTAAAGATAATAGATAAATATTTGTATTCCTTCTTTTGTTAAGTTTGAATAAGTACAATGTTCCCAAAGCAACATTTTTTTGACAAGATATCTAGGAATAAATATATTTTTTATGAAACTTTCCCACAGTTGTCGTGCACGAAATGGATCTCCCTTTCTCCATGTCTCCCTTATGTGTGCTGCCATTACATTTCCAAAGAAGCTTGTATCCCACGGTTTTTCTGAAGAGAAAAATGATGAAATAATATCCATGTAATTATTAAAGAAGGAAGCACGGCTGACCATATTTGTTTATGAACTTAGTTAAATCTCAAGTGTTTTTACAGTACTTCAAGTACATAATCTCTTTGGATTAAGCTACTTCCAAACAAATTATCTGTCTTAATATTCTTGTTGTGATAGGCGCACTATGTTTTGCTACTCTGTTCATTTAAAGAGCAACTACAACAGCATGTTCGTGTACATGCAATGGAAGCAGTGATGGCTTGCTGGGAACTAGAACAGTCTTTGCAAAGTTTGACAGGTAAGTTACTATTATATTAATTGAGATTTGATGCACAATATTGAAGTGAATCACTGTCCTTATTTGCTATTTTCCTACCCAAGATTTTGTCATTGCACGCAAATGATTAAGTGGAAATAAGATATTATGACCTAGCATTTTGGGTAACCAAAAATCCTAATAAGATAATATCATCTATCACTCCGGGCTGCCTGAAAATGTCACTATTTTCATATGTTTTGTGTGCCCTTTTACCAAGCTTGATCTTGTAAGATCACCCTCTCTGGAAACGTTTATTGGGTCATTGTCGTAATTTCACAAAGAGCTGCTTTTGCTGCATCTATGTAGATTATGTTACCCTTACTACCGATTTGCTTAAATGTTTATGCGCTGCAGCAAAGCCATGTTTCCTTCTTGTGCTATGTATTGCAAGATTGTTTTTAACTCGTCATCATAACCTGATTTTCCTCCCGCTAAGTGCCATTACACAAGCTCAAAAAGACCCTTGTAAAAGGGCAATTCTCTGGGACAAATGGGACATAATAAAATTAACCACATCATCATTGAAGACATTTATATGCATGAAGTTTAAGTCCCTTCTTCCTCCACCAGGAATAAGAAGACAGACCAAGCATCTTAGTCCTTCCCCTCATACTAACGCATGATAATTTGATAGGTGTATCTCCTGGGGAAGGCACTGGAGCAACTATGTCAGATGATGAAGATGATGATCTAGCAGATAGTGAAACAAACTTCTATGATGGAAGCTTTGATGGTCCTGAATGCATGGGTTTTGGTCCCCTTGTACCCACAGAAAGTGAGCGGTCACTGATGGAGCGGGTTCGACAAGAGCTAAAGAGTGAACTGAAAAATGTAAGCAGTTTTAACCTCATAACACTGCAATGGCATCAGAGTTATTTTAGTCAATACTTTCCACTCCTCAGGGATACAAGGAAAAGATTGTTGATATTAGAGAGGAGATTTTACGCAAGAGAAGAGCTGGAAAACTCCCGGGAGACACAACCTCAACATTAAAGGCATGGTGGCAATCCCACTCTAAGTGGCCTTACCCAACGGTGTGCTTCCTGTTTTAACCCATTTATTTATTTTAACGCAGTTATGGTTTGTGGATTATATGATGAATTTGACTATACAAATCTATTTTGTCTGGTGGGATATAAATTTGAAAATATCAGTATCTTGATGCCTTTCAACAATACTGAAATAACATTTTTATATGGGATTAGTTCATTTTAGAATTCATGCAGATTCTAGAGAATTACATGCAAACAAATGTTTTTTTTTATTTCGTATCTTTTTTTTTCTGAAAATGGTAAAAGCTTTCTTTGCTGTATTGTTATAAGAATTCTACTACAAAAGAAAGGGATTCAAAATATCACAACATAGGCTTTCTAAAAGGTTATTATATAAAAAAAAAAAAAATCTTTAAAAGAACCAAAAGCATATCATACATATGATAATGCCACCCATATTTAATCTGGTATATAATGATATATAGAATAGAGTCTAAACCAAAATTCACCAAACCCACATGAACCACTATAGAATTAAGATCTACTAATGTAGGATCATAGGGATGTCAATTTTGATGTTTGCCAATACTATCTCCCATGGAGTAGATTATCCACTTATGGAGGATCTAGCATATAAGAAGAGAACATCGAAGAGCATATCATATGTATGATATGTCCCTCATATTGAATTTAACATATAATGCATTGCAATGCATAGGATGGAAATACAAATCAGACTCCAAACCAAAATTTCCACCAAATATGCATGAATTATTGTAGAACTTGGGAGGATCATAGTGATGTCAACTTTCATGTTCACCAATTCTATGTCCCATAGAGTGCATTATCTTTGAGAAGATTTCTGCATTCCTTTCCTTTCAAATGTGAAAAAAAGTGAGGTCTTTTAAGAACTAAATAATCTATTAGAGAGGATAGACCAAGCCACCATTGAGATACATATTTTAAAGATGTTCCTGCTGAGTTAACATTCAAAAAAAGATGGTTATGTAACTCTGAAGAGTCACAAAGAGGGTGAAGGAAGTGTTATCCAATACATAATCTGGCTAATACATTAAAAACTTTAAACCATGGTAAGCCAACCACGTCCATATATTATGCATAGTGTTAAAATGTTAAAATGTTGCTTCTTTTATCACTTTGAAAGAATGATTGCACATTGTGGTGAATCCAATGTGCCCTTTGCATTTGTATTTCAAACTACTTGATGCCTCGCCAATATTTCACTAAATGCAGGAGGATGATAAGGCACGACTGGTACAAGAGACGGGTTTGCAACTGAAACAGATTAACAATTGGTTTATCAACCAAAGAAAGCGAAACTGGCATAATAATCCATCCTCTTCAAGCACAGTGAAGTGCAAGAAGAAAAGGTAGTCCCAAAAGCCAAAGTCATACAAATGTTTTTTCTTATTATGAGTTCTTTTAGGCGTCTATAAATGCGTCCTTCAGATACTTGAAATTTATAATCTAAGTAGTGCAGGTAGCAACCCATCATAAGGTGACACAGTAGAAACTTACAGTTCAGATTTGTGGCCTATTCAAAAACAGAACATAGATGATAGAGTACAGAGCAATCCATGGATACAGATCGATGTAATGTTTAATGTTTATAATCGGTAAGTATATTACAACTGGAAGAAGGTAGCTCTACAAGCACCTTTCTTGTTCCTTTGGAACACTCATCCAGGGTTTGTCACACTGTTGAGAAGGAATTTTTTTTTCTGAACATAATCTTGCCAATTAGATTGTATTAGCGTGGTTGTAAATGATCATTATATTTGATACAGCTTTTCTTAAAAAAATTTGTTGAAAACTTCTTATGATAACAAGGTCTTTCTGCAAGGGTTTACCTCTTTCAATGTCATTGTGAAACATCTTGCTGCGTATAGGGACACTTTGAAACAACAAGAGAATACATTGTTAACATCAAAAATGAATGTGTGCTCTTCTCCTCATATATATACCAAACTAGCTGCACATCTTTGATAGCACAACCAAGCCACCAAACCTCTAATTTTCCTTGTGTTAGTAAATGAGCCAACTGAGTTTATTTAACACTTATATTTGTCAGAAGCAATGAAACAAACTCTGTAGTTCTCATCTGTTGTCTACAATTTTTTACAGAAATAAATATGACCACAGTAAAATACAAGTAGGGAAACAGGCACGAGTCTAGAATTAGATTAATATGAATGGTGAACAACAAGTAGGGAAACAACAAGCACGAGTCTACAATTTTTTACAGAAATAAATATGACCACAGTAAAATACAAGTAGGGAAACAGGCACTAGTCTAGAATTAGATTAATATGAATGGTGAACAACAAGCATGCATTTCATATTTACAGAAAGCATAATCATAAGTTACAACAATTGAAAAAGTTCCTCCCAAGGGTAGATAACACAAATCTTTCTAGTTTAGGTACCTCCTACAGTTTTTTGATTTGCACAAACAAGGAATTCTCTTACCTTCATCCTCCCTATTAAAATGGTAGTCATAGGTAATCTCCTCACCTGGGAAAATATCTCTTTCTGCAGAGAAAACGACCTACACTAACATAAAATGTGTCATATAAACTTGAAGATTTGAATTCAAAAGTTGTAGTAACTGAGGCACCAAAGACATTCAAATCACAAAATGCATTAATAAAAGTTTGTGAAAGAATTACATATCCATTCAAACAAAATGATGGGGATTCACAAGTAGTCAAAACAATACATTCTGATAGCAAACCTCACATCCAATATAAAGTTGATCCAACAAATGGGTCCTTAATCCACCACATCCAAGCAAACTACTGTTGACTGTTGGACCTCAACTTATTTTCAAGGATGCTAAGGTCCAGAAATGACACTTCTACAGCAATTAGGTCAGGTTATCAAACAAACAACAACAGCTCGAGGTTTAACACCCCATTTGTGAACTTTGAAAGGATTTTGATTACAGTACACATCTAGCTTCTTGCTCTGAACAAGTTTACATGACTTGGGAAAGAAAATCAACCACAGTACAAGTCGAATCAACATGCATTCACGCTGGTATAGAACAATAAAGTCAATAACATCAAAACAAGCGTAATTCCACAAAGTAGGAAAAATTTAAATGCATCTACTAACACTACATTCTATCCAGCTCTTCCTCAATAGCCAAGTGATTTCATTTCAAACAGTATCTTGTACACTAGTCCTCTGCCCCTATTTACACGAGTAAATTCAAATAAACTTAACTACCTATTAGGGATATTAAGTACCAACTCAAACACCCTAATCTCTACAGTACTCATTTTATGTGTATGTTTGAATATCATAATCCAAACAAAAACATAAATTATTATTAATCTTATGACAGCATTAAAAAAATTGCACTTAATCTTGAGAGTTTGTTTTGATCACATGATATACCAAAACACCCTATTTCATCTAAAGAGGTTTAGATTCTGTTATTTACATTCATAAATTTTTCATTACTTAGAAATGTGGAAAATAATAAAAATCTCCCATTATTGAATATTATATTATCACCAATTATAAACTCCAAGTTAATACACTCCTAACATGACTAACTCAAATTCCATATTCTTTGCCAAACCTTATAATCAAAATCACATAGACTCCAAAGTTGTTTTCTAAACTCCAATTTGGTTTTACCCATTGTAGATATGACCATCAAACAATGTAAAAAAAATGACATGAGAATCTAGATGAGCTTAAGTGTAATGAACAAATATTTAGTCTATTTTATTAGGTGTGTGTATATATATATATATATATATATATGTCATTTACTTTATTATCTTTTAATAAATTAAATATATATAATTTTAATTTTTTTCTTTTTTGAGATCTTTCAAAATGCTTCTCCTTAGATATTATAATACAACTTTTCTAGAACAATAAAAGCAAACCAAAATTTTTCATTGCCATAAACTTGTCCACTATTATCTCTCAACTAGTGTGTTGCTTCTATTTTAGATCTTCTAAGGATAGCCAAATAGATTCTAAGACAAACCTTTATCAAATCATAATTTAAAGCACAATAATTCTTTTTTTGAATTTCAAACTACGACTCGTCAACTTAATTTCTCTCAAAATTTGTGAACTTAATTTCTCCCATCATTGGCATAATTATGGACTCTATCAAAAAGCACTAGTATAATAACCAAAACGCATTTTAACAAAAGCAAATCAATATGTTTAGGAAAATAGGAAACTGATAATCATACAAGCTTTATACAATCTTAAGACGTAATCCTATAATTACAACAAATTTCTATATATTGTCTAAATAAATATATGCTAAAATAACTAGATTTCTTTCAGTTTCTGTCACCCTAAATATGTACATTTTAGCAGTTTATGTATAAGCAACCTTATAAAGCTTACAGTGATTGTGGTTAAAAAGAAAAATGAATATTTGCAGCCAAGGCACTAACCTCTACAACCAACAAACGGCTCCTAACAAGTGTACTGTCAGCAAAAGATTCTATATGCAATCATCTTATCAGGATTTACTTAAACTAGGCATCCATTTTACACTTCTTAAATTCATGCTAAGTACTTTTAATTTAATAGATTTATTTGGAATATGTCCAGGCTAAGTTTCTAGATCAGGCATTTAGAACCTCATATGTTAAAAGATGGAATATGCAATTTGTGGTCTGGATTGCTTGTAAAAGAGAACACCATTGACGAATCATAGGACAAGGCAGAAGCAAGGTAGTTTGGTGAATTCCACCTGAAGAACAGATACTTCAGTTCTTATTTCTTTAATTATAGTTATATTGCAGTCAGTATATATATATATATATATATGGGATGGTAAACAGAAGATTAAGGATGGATTAATTATTTTGCAGATGAGTGTTGTTGAGGAAGTATTGAGTTCCCAAAAGGATTGAAATCTTGGATGGATTGAGATGTGGGTTTGTTACCACCAATTTGATACAAGACAACAAAAATAAAAAGAACCTTTAAAAAGAAAATGGAACATAGAACAAGCCATCACTAAGTATCACAATTTTAGGTAAGTAAATACATACAATAAGGAAATCTCATTCAATAAAATTCTTAAGCTACATTCTGCCATCTATTTCATTCCATGACATGAAAAAAGAAGTCCAGTTGAGCTAAGTAATCTAATTTCCAATTTGATGAATAATGTGACCAAGACATAACCAATCAACTAGTTTTCTAACAAAAAAAGCAACTAGAAACTAACATTCCACATTACATTCAACAAAACATATTTGTAGAAAATATGTTTTCCATACACTTTCTGGATTATAATATGCAAGCCCCAGGCCAATTAGGGCTAGCTTAACAACTTCCCTCCTCCATGAATCATGGCGCTGACAGCTAGTTTTTCTAAGTTGCCCTTACCTCCTTTGTCAACCCCTCTCTCTTTGTTTCTACTCTTTTGTCACTCTGCAATTGGTTAATCTCCTCTCTCCATTAGATAGAATCCTTTTCCCTTTTGGATAGCTTGTAGAAGTTATATTGATGGAGAATGAAGGTCAACTATTGCATTCTTTGGTTTAAGGAAATCTGATAATGTGAGACAATGAAGGATCCACGTATCGTGGATTGAGATTGAAGAATCTTAGAAAGGATATGTAATTAAAAAGACATCGACTTTTCCTCCAAGAATCAGCTACAGAAAAACTTGTCGAGAAGTTTTGCTGACAAATGAAGCTAAAGTTGGGCTGCTGGGAAGATGGATTAGCTTTTCTTTCTTTAATCTTTACCAGGAAGCATAAAGTTCCCCTTGATAGAGAATATAGAAATTAATTAGGTAAATTAGATACCTCAGGAGAAAACAACAAGCAGTTTTAACAACCAATTTCACGAAGAATCACATATTAGACCAAAAAGAAAACTAAGAACAACAAAAAGAATTAATGAATTATTATTAGAAATAGCAAGAAGCTGCTTAAATTGTTGATTACCTTCTTATCATTCCTGATGGATATTATCTTGGCAACACAGTTTGGCTGAAATAAATCAAAAGACAGACAGAAACATAAAACTCGTGGGGCTAACATAATTAAACCTATAATTAAATCTTTAACACAATAAAACAAAAACTAATGGTGCATTAATAAGCCAGAATTACCAGACATGAATGGTTAACAAATCGAGCAATACCCCCTTTACGAGTAGCATCTACAATGTGCTCTTTATCGATCCTAAAGAAGTAGCATGCACTTTTGCACTGCAGTCTTCCTCCTGATTGATACTCAGTCTCTCGTTTATCCGCCACTCGAAGACCCACAATCTCCCCCACATACTCAACCACCTGGTGATGTAAGATAAAAAATTTAAAAACGATCGAAGTTGCATAGAGATTACAGTCATAAAGAGAAAATTATGTTTAAAATAGCTAAAAACCATGGCTCCTCTGGCTATAAATTGTGAAGTGTAGAGACCAAGGGCATGAATTCCAGACTTGTAGACTACCAAATGCTTCCATGCTTTTGACAACTTGTACCGAATGTACTCTTTCTGCAAAACAAAGGAAAGAGCCCTTAAATTGATCCACATTTGCACACTGTTTCATAGAGTAAAGTGATTTCTATTTGCTAGAACAATTCAAACACCAGGAGCAAGTTCAAAGGCATGATATGTGAACATTGAATGTGATATGCATATAATGCCATCAACCAAATAGAAGTAGAAGGATATTAGGTTCAGATAGAATCTGTTCCTATAGAAGTCTGCATTTGTGGTAACCTCCGACCCTCAACCACTTGTAACTTGAGAGAATTATATAAGGACTAACATTAGGTATGTCTTGAATTTACCCTGTGGTCATGTTCAACATCAGAACAAGTTGGCTTTAAAGCACCTCTTATGCATGATTTCTGGCCATTGATGTGAAGCCATGCATTTATCTGCACTTGAGAAACAATGCAACCATCTTCATCATTTTGTGGCTGGTTGAACCCTCTTTCATTTTTCCTGCCTTTAAATTCCTGTGCAACAGAGAAGCTCTTAAAAAATCAACATCGTGGAGCAAAAGATAAAAACCAACAAACAATGCATACCTCTACTCGAGCACAAGTAGAGCTACAGACCACGGCTTCATGACTCATCAGTAGTTCATCAACATTCAAAGATTGATCATCGGCAACATAATTGTTTGCGGCATGAATCCTACAACTGCCATAGAAACCAACCTTTTCATTTTCATTGCCTTCTATCTCACTTTGAAGTAAGCCCTTCAAAAAAGAATGAGGGAGAAAAAAAAGGAATTCATATTGGCATCAACAAACCACTTAAAGAATAATTCCCTACAAAGAAAAAGATAAGGATCTTGGCTTCATTGGATGGGAGGTAAATAAATGTGGACTTCGTCTTTACATTTTGATTCAGCCACCTTTAATGTCTTAAATTTATCTCTGAGTAATAATAACAATAATCGGCTTAATATTAAAAAATAACGGTAAATAGCAAATGGGTCTGTCTCTACAATTTATTCCTGTGCAAATAAACCTCTCAAGTTTTTTTTAAATAACCAAATAGACCCCTATAGTTCTATTAATGTAACGACTTGAATCGTAATGTTTTTTAGTTCTTAAATTGTCGTCACATATAAAGAGTACTTATTTGTACAATTATGCAATCAGTAGGTACCTATATGACTATTTCTGAAAGGTAATTTGAAACAAAAAAAAATCAAAGACAAATGGATATTTTAGAAACAAAAAAGATCTATCAATAGATAAGACCCAATTTCTTGAACATATCTATCATTTACACTAAAAAGAAATAGAGATGCCAGGCAAAGTTGAGTTAGCATTCCAAAGTTCATCAGCAAAATTCAAAACGAATCAGGAAAACAGTGGTTTTTTTAGCCATATGATGGAAGACATGACATCAATAAAAGTAAAACAGCTTCATCAGTATGCACTTCTGTAAGTACCTTCTGATGGGCACACCAAGGATGAAAATAGATAGAACAGTTCACAACTCTACACCTAATGCACGTACCACCGGGGCGGTTGCATATAGAGCAAACCTGAAGATGAGAAATTGCAACCAAGCATTAGCAATACATTTTGCAAGTAGATTGCCGTTAGTTTTAATGCATTAGCAAACACATGACAATAGATTCAGCAAGCTCCTAAAGCTCTGAAGATTTCCTTGCAGACAATAAAAAGTAAGTTTCAAACTAGCTCAGCTTACAATGTTTTTCCCTGCAGGTGAAGCACCAGACACATCAAAAGCACTCATTGTATTGACATTTGGGCATCGTGTACCAGGAGTCCAGAGACCACAAACTACATGAACCCACTGAATAGTAGATGGTTCAAACACCCCCTCAATTATGGTATTATGTACAAATCTGTTTTTAACCAAATTTGAACCTTGAACATTACTTGTCTGATTGTATTCATATGCTTTTACATCAACTTCAATATTGGATTTGGAGCTTTTTAAGTCTTCAGAAGGAAGAAAACCAAATTTACACCCAGCTTCATCCGCCCCTGATGAACTTGGTTTCAGGACTTGGTCGTCTTGATGTGAGTGGAGCAATATTCTTGAATTGGAATCATAAGTCACATTCCAGGCTTTCAATAGACTTCTCACAATAGTTGCACTTTCGAGAGCACGTGTCATTGCTCCACCTTCATAGCCACATAGAACACAAGCCTGCTTTTTGAGAAAAAGTAGGACAAGAAAAGGACAATTAAGACAATATTGGTACTTTGACTGTCATATATGAAGCTGAAGCCTACCAGTACACAGGGAAAATTAGGAAAACAGAAGGAATGGGTATTATAAGATTCAGTTTGAGAGCCCACTCAAACCTGGTGATTGTTTCTAGACCATAACCACATCAAGAACATAATAAATATACAAATCTGTAAAAATTTAAGAAAAATTCGTTTAACAAACAATTGAACTTAATTCAGAAAAAAAAAAAAAAGCCATGCACAGTATTCAAGTGCGCATGGAACTTTTGGAGGTCCTTCCAATGCATGTCATCTTCACTAATTAAAATGTTAGCCTGTAACTTTTTGCTTGATGAACAACGTATTAATAATTTGTTAAAATAAGCATTCTAAAGCACACAAAGATAGTTTTTATTTCGTTAAGGATCCATGTGTAGACCAGTTATAGGCTGTCAAACATAGATAATCCTTAATAATCTCCCTTGGTATAGACAGAATCAATAGTTTTGGTTGGTCACATAGCAGGGAACACAATCATACCAGTACAAGGATGATATAAGTCAAATCATGCCATTTAAGGACTTTTATGCATTACAAATAAATTAATGCAAGTGCCTCTAAAAAGAGGGCATATTACTTTGTTATTAATAGTTTTCAGCAAGCTAAATGGATTGCAGGATAACCAAAGATCAAGTAACTAGGAAGCTCTACAAGGCCTAAGAAGGATGTATTATAGTTGGGGAAGTCATGGAAATCCACATACTTTGTTTCTCTATAAAAAACGGGAATACAATTTGGAAAACAGGTGTGCAAGGAAGAATGCAGAAAGATAACAAAAAAAACACACACAAACAAGATTAAATTCAACAATATGTCCGTATATGAAATGCACAACAAACCTTCATAAACAAGGCTAAGATAGAAGAACAATCTTTTCAAATAAGGTTTAAGTTGCAAATCCATGAAAAATATTTGCATGTCTGTTATATTATTTGCATGGGTATGACAAATGGCACAAATATACATAGAAAATCATTTTTAACTATTACACAATGTAACAAACAAGAAATAGTTCCAAACTCAAACTAAATAATAATATGTATGCAAACCAAAGCCAACACAAATACATAAAAATATATAAAGAATTCCTTCAAACCAACTAAATGATGATATGTATGAAAACCAAAGTCAACATGAATACAAAAAATATGAAAAAGTTGCAATTCCTTTAAATCAGAAATCAGGGAGTTTACATAATTATTTTTGATACATTAGTTTCATGAGTAGTTTTAGTAATTCCACAAACTAAGGATAGAGTCTACTACAAATGACATTGTAGATCTTCATTTCGAAGTGTTGTGCCATTGAGGTTGATGATAAAAAAAATCAAATTCTTCAATATTGAATAGATATTGAAGTGCTTATCTATACAGATTTAGTTAATAAATACAATGAATGTTGAGATGAAACAAATTAATGCACTTGGAATAGAAGAAACCTAAAAGGCCCCTTGCTCATAATTGGCTTAACTTGCATTTCATAGAGACATTGTCTCAACTCTTAGTGAAATGACTGTCCATCAAGAGTTCATTTTCAAGACATGAACTTTATCTGAATTGTTAAGCACGTCACTTGATTTATATGACACTTAAAATCATTTAACGCATGCATGTATTGTGAACTATAGACTCTAAAATTGCATTAGCACTTTGGTAATATCAATATAAATGATTTAGATTCAACTCAAATTTTAATTTAATGAAATCAAGTTTAAAAACAAGCCTTATTCTTAACTATATTATAATGATAAGATAGTTAATATTGTATTTATATGGCCTTCATTCAGGCTTAAAAGAGCAATTAAATTTGAAATTTATCATGATAGTATAGATATGATGAGTCCATTGTACAAGTGCGACTGCCATATAAACTTAGAATAAGTATGCAAGCTCGGTTGATCAAAATTTGGGCCTTATAAGTGGGTTGTTTGTATTCTGAGAATTCAGTATTCACTAAAACCATATGAATACGAAGTTTTCTTTATACAAGTACATAGTTTAGTTTCTCTCAAAACTTGTCATATATATAAGCTTAGTTGTGATCAGATATGTATGATTAATATATAGTAATGGTAAGATCATATATTTAACTTCAACAATGATATTGCGACTTGGTCATTCAACTAATAGTCTTTTATATGATATCCAAGCTTAATCTGTGGTGTTTATAACTATTACATCATACAACAAGAAGTAAATTATCGTACATGTACGATCTATCTTACCTCACAGATAACTTAAATTATTTATGATAAAAATGCATTCATTGTGTAATACGAATACGATATTTATATCATATAAATATAATCATTGTATGATACAACTCAATATTGATAGTCTAAACTAATATGTAATGGTGATCTATATAGCACACTTGTATGTTTAACACTTATAAAATTCTTGACAAACATTGAAATAAAATTGCCAAACCATTATAATAACTTTATGGTACGTGTACGACTATCTTATTAAGTCTAGTTAAGTTAATTATTATATGATCGTATAATGATTCATTCTTATGCGTCTGTATCATACAATATTTTTTTAAGATCTCAACTTTTAATAAAAAGAATTATCGTACAATGGTGATCTACTAATAGCAATTATATGATATGTTTGAGTAGTAGAAATGAATTGCATTGTAACTCCAGGATCTTCTCAATTATCTAATACAATGGTTTCAGAACTTAAATTATACATCAAAAACTTGCGTTGTATGGTACTAAGGCCTTTCTTGTACTTGTACGATAAACCTTTAATAGTTAATTTGTGCTAATCATATTGTTGCATCGACAGGACTATAAGTCCTATGCTTATCAACCTGATATAATTGTTTTTACATTCTAATATGATGCGTTACTCAAAGCCATAATTGCTAGTTGAATTGTTTCAAAATTCCATTATAGTCATTGGAACTACTTATTTGTATTTAACTCATTCATATAAAAAAGCTTGAAATTAAGAAGAATAGATTGATGATACTCAAATAACTAAATCTTTTGGAAGAACACAATAGGAAAAATTCTAGAATATGAGTCATGCTAAACAATGACAAGTGTTCACCCAATTGTTTCAACCATTGCATTCTCTAATTGCTCATTTTATACTTTGCATCAAGCTTCCCTATTTGGTAACATTTTTAACATCATTTAGTTTTGCATCATATAGATTTTACAAGTGACTGATATGTTATTTGTAAGTTTCACTTTGTTAAATATGTTGTAATAATTGTAAAGATCTTTTATCCTTTTGTAATGTGTTATAGGGTGTATGCCTATCTCTTGAATATGAGTCATGCTAAACAATGAAGAGAGTTCACCCAATTGTTTCAACCATTGCATTCTCTAATTGCTCATTATATACTTTGTATCAAACTTCATTGTTTGGTAACATTTTTAACATCATTTAGTTTTGCATCATATAGATTTTACAAGTGAATAATATGTTATTTGTAAATTTCACTTTGTTAAATATGTTATAATAATTGTAAATGTCTTTTATCCTTTTGTAAAGTGTTATAAGATGTACGCCTATCTTCTAGGGCGAAAGGGTATGCTATTGTGAAATTTACCCCTATTGGCTATGGTGAATGAGTAAATTATTAATGGAAGCCTAGCCAAGTAACCAGAACTTTAGTTGGGCTAAACCATCTAAAAATCTTGTGTTCTTTAACTTTATTTGATTTGCATATTCCAGTTGATTCATTACTCCATATTAAAATTGCTACAAAAAGTTTTGTAAAACTAATGAATGTTTTTTAGATAGTATTTAAGAATAATTAATATTAACAGTTGATTTATTTTGCAAAAATATTTAAGTTCATTACACTCAATTGATAAAATAAAAGGTTTTATTGCCATCTTGAATTTAAAATCAAGGAGTTTTAAAATTCTCCACAATTCACCCTCCGTTTATATCAGCACTTATTTCGTCACAATTAGAGCTTATTTTGGTTTTCTATGAATCTTTCAAGTAAAAGGGATTATTAAGTAATAAATACAAATGTATTTATATAAATTAAATCCCTTACCCTTTTTCCCTAATACCCAAGCGAATGCTATTCTTTTTCCTTGGGCCGCATAGGAAGAAAAGCACTTTGGAAAGAAAAGTGTTTTTGGAAACTCTAGCCTACAGAAAGGATGAAAAACTCATTCTCCTTTGAATTTTCAATAGAAATCAATTCACCACCTCCAGAAAAGTTGAAATGTGAGATTTTTCATAGATTTCATCTTGAATCCAAAGGGGAGAAATAGATTTTGTGGTTTCAAACTTTGTGACCATAAGAGGCCTCCAAGAAATTTGTGATTTGGTGTTGCTTAAGAGAAATTTTGTGTTGTTTGCTTGCATCCTTCAAGATTTAGCCACCAATTGGAATAGGAAAAATTGAGGGCTTTGGGAGAAAAAAAGTCTTTCAACTTGATTGTGAAATTAGTGCAAAGAAGAGCTTGAGGATTAAGGAAATCAATTGAATCAATTATTAAAAAAAGTGCATAGAAATGAAAAGGAAGAGTCCAATGAGTTAGTTCCTATATTTTTATACTTTGCATCTAAATTTGATTGCAAATTAAAAGAAATTGAATTGTGGCTAAAACTACAATTTAAAAATGCATTGAAATAACAATTATTTTAAGAGGTAGGTGTATAATCTTTAATGTGCATAAAGTCAAAGGAAAAAAAAAATTAAAAAATTACATAAAAAAACAGATGAATAATCTAATTTTATTATGATAAAAGTAGTTAATTATATATACTTATGAGCACATGTATATGAGTAAGGAACATAGCATCATCTATTTGTGCATACATGCTATATGATAACAAATGACATGTTTATTATTATTACATTTGAAATAAGATGTGCTGAAGATATTTGCATATATATATATATATATATATGTATGTATATATTTAATGTTATGTGAACTAAAGCATATTAGTGAAAATAATAATGAACATGAATGAAAGTAATGGACATAATAATTTGGTTGTTTGAGATTGAGATGCTGATGTGATCAGTGATGGGAATGATTTATGCTTTCGTGATGATATTATTCTTTAACAACCACACTCAGGTCTATATTATGTGATTATGATATTCTCTTTCTCAATTATTGCTATAGGATGGATTAACTAAACTCCATTATTGTTACAAACTTGATGAGCATAATACCGTTATCGCTATGAAATGGATGAGTGGTAATGAGATAATATGATACCATTACCCTAAGAAACAGATGAGCAATAATAAGATATACTTATGAACTGAGATCTATATATGAAATATGATTGAATTTCATGAGACCAGAAGGATGATCATTTGAAAAAAAAAACTAAGCCCTTATTTTGAGAACAAAAAAATATGAAATAAAAACTGAAAATCAAGTAAAGAATAATAAGAAAACAATTACTAATATGATTATACATATGCATGAGCATGAGTTTGATATGCATTATGCTTCAATGACATGCTTATACTTTAATACTTTATTGATGTCATGCATATACTATTACTCTTGTATTATTATAAATTACATCTATTATTATATTTTGCTACATTAACCTCTCAACTATTTTTTTTATATGAACACTTGAATGTGATTCACTCGTCTTAATGATATCAATTGACTAGTCTTTATGGGTACACTTCTTACCCTCCTTTGTTTAACTTCCTACTTAATACATTTCTTCAACACTTGTTTTGAAAATTCAAATAAATGATTACTCTTACATCATGCACCTCCTCACAAGAACACACAAACATATAGATTAAGGAAAACATGTATGTCAATCAACGGGATTGTATGTTGAGATATTATAAAAATATTATGAAAAATACTCTTCAAAAACTCAAACAAACAAAATCATATTTTTCTCTTCATGCTATATGTTAAACAAAATAATGGGCAATGCATTGCTCACAATGTTTAGAGTGTTTGTCTTGCAAGGTCGGCAATACCATAGGCCCTTGGGAACTTTGGAAATACCATAACAGGCCTGGTGCACCTGTGAATAATATTCAAAATATTATAAAAACATTTAAAAATAGGAACAGGAGTAACTTGTATGAGACGCACTTTAATATTACATCGGTTACATTCCAACAAGCAATTTGTTTGTTCTTTGTTTGATAATCGACAAACACAACATAATTCATCTACATCCAAAGGAAAGGGTTCAACCCTGCTACAGCAATCAAATAACAAGCTGATTCAGTTATTGTTATAAGGTAAGGAAAATACACAGCATGAAAAACAACAAAAATACATTTCGATCAGAGAACATACCTTTTTCTGTTTATTTTCCATTTCTTGAAAGTGTCATCCATATTCTCTATAGAATTGTTTACAGTTGTAGCTTTCCAGAAGCCAATTTTGGAAAGATAATTTTCCAAATCTGCAAATATATTGAATTTAAATTATCTTTGGAAAACAAAAGAATGATCCCAAATCCATGTACATACCACAAAATCGAATGAGATTTCTTTGTACAGTAATCCATAACAAATACTAATCAAAAGCATGCTGACATCCCGGAATGATTAACTACAGAATTTGAAGAAGAATATGAAGAAATATCTGAAGCTAGTTCCATTAATTTCAAGACATGTAAAAGGTAAAATAAAAAGGGTACTAGAGTTAGACAGAGAGTGGCTTGCTCGTGTATCCTTTTAATCTTTTTGTCAATGGATATGATGGAACAGGCCAAAAGAGCCACTCAACCTCCCTTACGAATAGGTTTCCTTATATTAGTGTCTCCAAAGCAGCCATTCCCGAGCCTGTTATACTAGGAGGGTTCTCCTCTCATAGATTGCATCTTTTTCCTCTCATTGGGTAAGGTTTGCTCAATGTTTCAAGTAAGTAGATTCTCAAGAAAAAGGTAAGATGATCCATCACTATGGCCCCAGTATTAGCAAAGAGAGATCACCATTATTAGACCAATGAAGCAACAATGACTGAATATTTCATGAAGGAACATCCTTTAATCTAAATTAGCGATTTAGCTCCCGTTCTTGGTATGTTTTCCTATAATATAAATTAAAGATTTATATCTTCCATAAACTTTTCCACAGAACTTGTATACTTGATACAGGGCCTTCAAAATTTTTCAAGAAAATCTATATTTGAAGAATATCATCTGACCTATAACAGAAAAATCTTTCAGCCAAGGTTACCATTAAAAAATTCCTTGTTAACTCTAGGAAAAGTTTGCTGTTGAAATTCTGAAAATGACGAATTTAACTCTTCATTTTGAACCACTTTGGCACAGAAGAATAGTGATTTTGCCAAGGCAAAGAACACTTTTCCACTTACATTTTGATCACAGAAAGGCTCAGCTTTGACCAATTGTTTACAATTTTGCCTCAATAATGTTTTAACTAGTCACATTTAACATGAGTCAACATTTTCAGGTATAATAATCTTGCAAAGAAAACCAAGCAATCCAGAAAGGCCAAAAAGGATGGCCTGAGCACCTTATGGGTCTTCACAGAATGAGATCTAAGGTTGGATCTACACGGGCAAGTTTTTGCAGTTGTAAGAAATTTTGTTTTGGCATGCAACAACAGATGACCAGAAGATACTACAACTCAATTCATTCCTTTCAATTCAATTCCCACACAAGACACGGAATGATATTAACATAATTTCTCTTTCAAAAGCATTTCGTTAGTTTAACAAGACAACTGGCCAAATGAGTACTAGAAACCATGGATTTGGTATTAATTTATTGAAGACGGATTACCTCTTGCTTTGCCTTGAACTTGATCAAACTTCATTGAACATTCTCTCTCCTAGACTCTATGAATCACACATCCAATTGCTCCAATTGCCTTTTTCAAGTGCAATAATGTGCATCAAATCACTTCCAATCCCAACATTGTGAGTTTGTTTAAGAAAAATATGAGTTCCTTAACGTCTTACCTGTTTTATCTAAACTTATTAACAATGAAACATAATGGAAGGATGTTGTAGCTTACAAAGAAAGATAGAAAAGATAATTAAAAAAACAATAATCATAATATTAAAGACAAAAATTTACATATTAAATCTCAATCATTGGTTTAAAAGGCAATCACATGACAAGCATTAATGGCTTGCACTTAAGATCCTCAAGGATAGAACAATCCAATACAATCTCTCAAACTAAGACCAACAAGGCTAGATCTTCAAAGAGGGTTTCTCAAGGTCATTCCTACAAATCCAAAATGTCAGTATCACTATTTTTTTCATATAGGTGTTAGACATGTGGGATTTACATTCATCATTCCAAGTTATGATGAGTTTGACGATTATAATTTATCGTCACATCGTAAAAAGTTAAGCTCATATCTAACAATCATAACTAATTTTATTGCATAAACAAGGACCAAATAGTAGCCTCAAATGTTCAGGCCATCATAACTAAACAACAAAATGACAAGTACAATTTCAATGTTGCAAAAAAAATTAAAACAAGTCATCTACATTGTCAACTACAAATAGACCCTCAAGGGTCCAATTAGATAAACAATTCTAGAGGATTTTATTCTTCACAACAAAAGTTGGTCAATTCCATTCCATTCTAGCTTATTTTCCCTTCTAAAGAGCTCTTCACATTTTTTCTTTCTCCTATATTCAATCACATCCTTATGCCCTCAATAAAATCAAGTTTATGTTAAACTCCTTTAAATTCAGAATCAACATAAATATTTTTCAAATGTTTTTTAAGAGAATTGAACACTCCAAATAAGGACTAAAAAATTCAGGTTTTTATTTCTAAAGAACCTCTTGATCTCTATGATCTGAAAACGACAACAACAAAAAAACCTCTACTAGTGTCAAAATTTTGAACCTACTACTTCATCTCTAGATTTTTTTGTCCATTTATTTAAGTAGCAGATAAGGTGCTTCATGAAGGCACACTTCATCATTCCCTCTTTGATTGTGACAAAACTCAAGATTAATTTTCTCACTCTAAACCTCCAAAGGTTCATCATTGCCAAATTTTTCTTTTTGGATCCCAACAAAAAAGGCTCAAACAATCATACCAATAATACCCAAACCCCTTCACCTCACCTCCCCCTCTAAAGGACAGACTCCCTCAATTTCCTCCAATGAGTATACTACTAGCACCCTACTACTCCATACTTCTAGCTCTAATCCAACCTCTCTTCCTATCTTGGCGCAGCTTATCAATGATTTAAAGCTCCACTAGTTCTATCTCCTCATCCATCCAAACATCCACGTTACATTCCATACCATGTAGCTCCACAATAGGTCTCCCACACCATTCCAACCAAGAATCTCACTTTCTATGATACTACTAATATAATCCACACACCATAAAAAGATATTCCTGCTCTTTGAAGAGATTGTTTTGATCGGTATAATTATTATATTAATGAAAGTTTTTCCAGCTTAATTTGTGGTTAAAAAAGGAAGATGACATCTCCAAAGCAAAACAAATCCAAGCCTCACTCAATTCCCAAGTGATTTCTCCCTAAATTCTCTCAAAAGCATAATCGAGGAAGCCACCCAACTCAAGATTCTCAAGCTCCTCAACATGATAATCCCTTGAATGGCTCCCACAAAAAAGTTTTAACTACAATAAAAAAGGAGAGCTTGTATCAAAACCAAAGCCTCTTTTAGAAAAATATCAAGAAAAAAGACTAAATTTTGCAAACTTCATAAAGATTACAATCACAACACTTATGAATGTTGAGCTCTCAAATCTCTAAATAAAAGGCTAATAAAGGACACCTTTAGAAATTTAAACCCAAAAAGCCTTAGTTAACCTCTACACCCTTGAATCCAAAAACTCCAAAGTGTGCTCCATCACAAACCATACACTAGACCAAGCCTTGCCTCTTATTTTTTGAGATATGAACCAGGCTATTGTTAAAATTGTGTACTTTATTTAAGCTAGAGACCAAGAATTGCCTTCAAAGTTCCTTGAGAAATCTCTAGTGATCAATGTCGCCACTCAACAATCTATTCAAACCTTAATAACTTTATGCCCAAAAGATTTTCCTCCTCTCCATGCTTACCATGACAACATAGTCATCTACGGATTGATTGCAAACATTGAAGTTCATTGGAGACCTATTGGCACTAGTAGCTCAACTAATCTTTTGCTCTTTGATGTCCTCAACAAGATAGGCATCAATCGAAGCCTTTTTTCTTTTGTCAATTCCTTAATTAGCTTCTTAAGATACATGACCAAACTAAAAGGATCTATCATGTTGCCTTTGACTATAAGACACTCCAGTTCAATGATGTACACAGTAAGCTTCTAGGTCATAACTGCTTCCTCCTACAACATCATCATAAGTCGACCAACTCCGAATAAGTATAAGATAGCAATTTCTATTTCTCACCTATGCAAAAAGTTCAACTCTCCTATAGGGGTCATTTGAGTTCAAGGAGGCCTATTGTAGTTGAAATGATGCCATTTAAATACCATGAAGAGAATCATTAAGCCCTTGACCTTGACCACCAATTTTATAAACGAAATACTAATAAACTCTATCTCTCCTTGTATCCCATTTTCTCTTGATTCTTCTAGTAAAAAAAACTGTAAATGATTCAACTAACCTAAACAAACCTAAAAAGGAAGGCCACCTTGAATCTTTTTGTTGAGCATGTCAATATTTTCATCTAGACACCATCTAAAATGCTTAAAAAAGATCATTCCACGCCATAATGCTCCTCAATATTTATCTCGATCTTCCAACAATTCACCAAAAGAAAATTGTCTTCAAAAAGCAGCACATCATAAAAGATAAAATCTCTAAACAACTTATGATAAACAGTATCCATCATGTTTATTGTTCAAATTGGCCAACCAACATTGCTCTCGTCAAGAAAAGTAACAAAAAGTGGCACATGCGTGTACATTATAATGTTCTCAAACGTATCGATCCAAAAGATTATTACCCACTTATTCACATTGATGACCTTGTGGATTTTTTATTGTTCAAATTGGCCAATCAACACTGCCATCGTCAAGAAAAGTAACAAATAGTGGCACATGTGTGTACATTATGCTAACCTCAAACATATCAATCCCAAAGATTATTATCCACTTATTCACATTGATGATCTTGCGGATTCAATTGTCAACTTCAATTGTTTTATCTTTTTGCACGTTTTATCTATTTATCATCAAATTAAAATGGTTGAAAAGAATGAAGAAACAACCTCATTACTACCTTTGAAACATTGCATTATAATGTTTTACCATTTGGTTTAAGAAATGCAATCTCTACATATCAAATAATGATCGATTCAATTTTTCAATGTCAATGGAGCAAAAACCTAGAGACCTACATTGATGATATCCTAGTCAACAAGCAAATTCTTCTAGTCTCTTCCTAAGAATTAAAAAAAATATGTGAAACTTGTAGAAAGTTCAACATCAAACTAAGTGAATTGAAATGCACATTTGGTGCATCATCAAACAAGTTCCTTGGCCTCATGGTTTCTAAGAAAGGAATTTAGGTCAATCTCGAAAAAGTTAAAAATTTAGTGAAAATATTCTCCCCAAAGACTCTTCGAGTCATTTAATGTCTAGCTAGATGAATTGTAGGTCACATTAGATTCATCTCCAAGTCAAGAGACAAAGCACAACTATTCTTCAAACTGCACCAATATAAGTCCAAAGTTCAATGGGTCAAACACTTTGTAAATTCTTTCCAAGAACTTGAAGCAAGTTTATCTCAATCCCCAATTCTATGTACTCCAATACAAAAAAAAACCTTTGTTCATCTACCTTGTTGCATCTAACTCGATAATCAACTCTATTTTATCCAAGAAGACAAATGTAACAAAGGTGTTTAAGCTCTCGTCGTTTGTCTCATATACTTCAAGATATGTAAAACTTAAGCATTCATCTTTTGAGAAGCTAGCTCTAACATTAATAATGCCAACCCTTCACTTGCACCAATACTTTCAAAATCATGTTATTAATGTAGTAATTGATCAACAATTAAAAATTATTCTCCAATCAACAGAAGCCTCAGCTAAGTTGTAAAAGTGGGTGATCAAGCTCTACGAACTCAAAATCAATGTTGTCCTTTGTTTATCTATGAAATCTCAAGTGCTAACTTTCTGGTGGAAAGAAACTCTTTCAAAGCAGAGCTAGCTTCACCTAAAAACACTCGGTAGTTGTTGATTGATGGTGCATCTGGTGAATATTCTTGTGGATTCAAATTAGTTCTCCTCAACCCAAAGCAAGTCAAGCTAAAAGGAGTTATTTGAATTGCATTACCTATTACCAACAATCAAGTTGAGAGTAAGGCTTCAATTATTAATTTTAAGTTTATACTAAGGCTATAAATCGAAAAGCTAAATGCCTTTAATCAAATGAATGGCATGTTTGAAACCAAATATTAAGACTAAAGGCTACCAATCACAAGCTCAATATTTTCTCCATAAGTTCAACCAATTATAACTAGTTCAAACTCCTCAAGATCATAATCAAGAAGTTAATCTTCTAGCCAAGCAAGCATGCAAACCTTGTAAAGACTCAATTCCTCTAGAGGAGTCAAGAATCGAGTAACAAAACCTTCTAGATGGAACCCCTCAAAGATTATCTCAAGTTAAAAAATCTTCCCTCTCAAAAGTTTGAGGAAAGAAGAATCAAGCATCAAGCCCAAAAATAATTCCTTGACGAAGGGCAAGTCTAAATAAATTCTTATCTCAAGCCCTTGCTCAAGTGTATTAATCCTTCAAAAGTATAGGACAACATTAAGTCAATCCATTCAAAAGAGTAGCAACCCTACATATAGTCATAATTTGGACATGAAAGTTATGTGCCAAAGATTCTTCCAACCAACTATACAAAAAACTATTGCTCAATTCATAAGCATTTTGTAAGAAGGTATAAAAGCTGTTAGATTCATGTTGTTTCTCAAAAACCAACAAGCAAGATAAAAGCAATGATTGTATCCAAGCCCTTCTCAATTTGTGGGGGCCATTGACTTCCTTGAGAAATTTCAATTGCTCAAAACAAAAAGACATTCCCTGTAGCTATCAACTATTTCTCAAAGTGAATCGAAACTAAACTACTTCTCAGCCAAACCACAGTCATGGTTCTCAGTTTTTTTATGTATAGACATCTTTAACCCTAATGAGAGCTAAACAGTTCAAATGGATTTCAACCAATTCCATATTATTTATTTACCATTTAACCAAAAGGCACAATCCTTAGCAAATATTCCCATTTTAAGAATCATTATAACCATTTTAATCAACATTAACCAAATATGAAAATTAGGAATCAAGGTAGTTCTCATCCACAAAAGAGTTGTTCAATCCAAGAATTCCAAATTTATGGTAAAAATCACTAATAACTACACTTAACAATGATAATTGGGAAAGATACCAACAATGATTGAGACGAGCATAGATATGATGAGTTTGTTAAAAGTTTCGATAAAAGTGGTAATAATATTTTTAAGATTTTGATGATATGTGTTATATTAGCAAATTTCAAAATTTTGGGTATGCCATATATAATGTTGAGTATAAGCAAAATAAAATTCAGATATATTGAAAGTTGAGTATAATATTAGAGTCTTACTATATAATTAACGTGACTACACTCATGTACCTAAATTTTTTAATTATTTGATATCTCCTTAAGATTATGTTATGCCAATAAGAACCCCATAAACTCTGTTAACAAATAGTATCAAAGTCAAGTTTGGTAAAATAACAGTTAGATTTGGTTGAATTCAAAAGATTCATGCAATTATAACTCCAATAGGTCTACTTTATTCTCCATCAAGATTGAATAGAACTTTCGTAAACCCAAATAATAACTTCACATGGTTGAGCAATATATGGAATGCATGAAAATTAATGGGGCTATAAGCTTCTATGGAGTTATATATGCCTTGGTCAAGTGATCGACTAAAGGCTCTTCTAGCTTGACAATCCATGTTAAAGCAATTAGTGTAGTCCACATGTAATGAAAAAGGCATAACAGATTGCACTAGTAATATTCATGTAAGATGCAACACTCTACCTGATTAGTCCAAAAATTCCAAAACTTAAGGTAAATTGATGGACAAATGAATAAGACTCACTAGAGATAGAGATTATTGAATAGAAACAAGAATAAGTTTATTCTACAATGTATTTAGTGTTAGAAATTTTAATATATAATTAATATAGCTCTCTACTCACAAACTTAAGCTTTTGAATTATCAAATATTCACTTAAGAATATATTGGCCACAACATAAGTTCCAATTATGCAAAAAGTGGTACCAAAGCTAATTTTAACTAGTAAAGCAGTCAAGTTTGGTTGAAATCAAGAGTTTTATGCACTAGGTTACTCCCTTATGTCTCTTGTAGTGTCTACCAAGTTTGACAAAAGTTTTGGTAAATTCACAAGATAATTCCACATAGTTGAATGGCTCTTGTTGTACATGACATTTGAAGATATTGGCAAGTTTCTATGGAGCCATTTAGACTTCATTTCAATAGCCAACAATGACTCACATTTTATGTCCATCCATGGTAGAGCAATTAGAGTGATCCATGTACAATACAAAACAAAAAACGCAACATCATTGATATTTAAGATAGCATTCAAATAAGTTAGTTGGAAGATTTCAACAATAAAGAAGTCAGTGATAAACAATGTGAATGAGAATCATTTCAACAAAATTTGTTGAGTACAAACAAGATTATGAGTCTTACATTATAACTTGAACATATTGTTAGAGTTTTAATACACAATTAATAGAACTTCTACTCAAAAGTTTGAACTTCTATGTTATTGATCATCTAATAAGAGTATGTTAGACCCTTACTTCAACCATCATATGATGCAAATAACTTAACATCTCATCTTTGAGATTAGTTAGTCTTTTGAGTAATCAACCATGCTTTTTGGGGAATACATGTAAATCACTCCTTTTTTTTCAATGTCATGAACCCATGCACATCATTCAACTTATACTATTGACTTATGCCTTTGGAAATTAGGGCTTATGAAGATTTATTTCCAATCATTTTACTCTTTACTTGTAATTGTGATTAATTATTTGATGAAGCACATAATCCATTATGATGGAGAATGTATTCCAAACCAGAGCACTCTTTGACCATCACCTACACATGCAAGATTTATTAAAAGAACATAAGTGCTAATGGTTAAATAGGCATTTAAACTTACTCAAGAAAGAAAACCTCATGATTACATGGATGCTACAAACTAGATTTTGAGATTTTTCAAGCCATTCAGTTTGAAGCAAAACCAAAAAATAAACCTTCACATCTAGGAGCTTATATTAGGGCATCCGTCATAGCAATATTTCTCCAACAACATTAATTCCATAATTCTAATAAAAATTAGAAACCATATCTAAAATAATTGATCAAGAGTTGTATAAAGATCATCCCGCACAAATAATTTAAAATTCCTTATGTTTACTTGGTTGAAATTCTTATTTTACATTTTCTACAATGATATTGAAATGATATCAAACATTTTTCAAAAGTCAAATTGCTAGGTAAGAATACTAAATGTATTCTTTAACATGTTAAGCAATTCATTAGTTGGAACTTATAACCATTTAATGATTGTTTTAGCAATAAACCAAAAAGAGTACTCTTTCACTTGATCTACATCAAGCAAATCCTGCAAAGCCAATTGTGAGCTTTCCTGTAGCAACCTCAAGTGTGTTTCATCAACTTATTCATGGCCGTTATAGAAGAGCGTGGACTCATTCATGGTCTTGAACTGGGAAAATTTTCTATGTAAACTATTTTCATATCTTTCTTTCTGTGTGATAATAAAAGTTCAAAGTAAAATTGGTTACATTTGATCAAATGGATAAACTAACATTACTCCCCCTACTATTGGAGCTTGTTGCCCATGGAAAAATCATGATGTATCACTTTCTGTAAGCTCTACTTCATTTTAGGCAATTATCATAACCCATGAAGTTCATTAACATGTTTGCAAAAGCTTATTTTTCAAAGAAACTTACCTTATGCTTATGAACATTTCCATCAGTTGTACTAATTTTCAACACTTACCTAATCTCAAGAGTTTGCCAAAATTAGCTTCATTCTTTCTATCAGGACGTGGATTTTGTGGAGCATCTTGCAACACGCACAAGTCACTGTTATGTTCGTTCATTATTTCTGCACATTCTTTGCCTTTTTCAGTAGATTCATATACTCCTGCATCCATTTCCCAATTACTCTTGCATCTTGTAGCCCTTTTAAGAATTAAGTTAAGGGGAACCATTCTAGCAAGTTTCTGTGAATCATTCAATCCTCCACTGGAAATTATACCAGAATTTCCACAAACAACTGGTTTTTTCCTCATCAGAGGACCTTCTGCTTCATTGTGCTTGTAGTCACTTATACAGCTCAGTGACATGTATTTCAGTGGTCTTTCACCAACACGATGACTCAAACTCTGGTGGGTAGACCTCTTCCAATTTAGAGAAATGTCCAGTTTTTCCTCATTTGAAACTGATAGCTTCTGTTCTTCAAGAGCATGTTTATCAGCACTGTCCTTTGTATTATGATATTTTTCTAACTTTTTTAAGGAAATGAATCTGGAAGGGAAAACAAACCGTTTTCTCTTAGTACTAGAGCTTCCTTCAACAACACCTTCAGGTTGCATAGCAACTCCAGCTATTTTTGATGATGGATTGAGACATTTGGACTCATCCATAGAGTTAGGAGGATTAGACCATGCTACAAGGGAATAACCATTATGATCCATAACATTCAAGTATTCCTGTTTTGAAGAATCTTCCATATTCCCCAACTGCCACACACCAGCCAAATGCTGTCTATGGCAATTAGTTCCTTGAATGGTACATTCAGGAGAAAATTTATCCATTACTCTCTTCTGCTCGTAAGAACGTCCTGACGAATGGCTTGACGTCCAGCACGGCCCAGATTTACATGGCACCAACTCGCAACTGGTGTCAGGAACTTCTTTGCATTCTGTGGCTCCAGGAACTTCAATAGAGGAACTGCATTTCTCAGTTCCAGATCCTTCATCTTGCTCAGGATACTGTAAAACCTTTTGATTGTCAACAATTGAAAGCTGGAGATCTCTTTTGTTGACTTCAACTGAAGCATCAGTTACAGCAGGTGCAGAAGACCTAGAAGACAAATTGGACATTTGATGCTCTTCCCCAGAAGTGCTTGCTTTAAAAGTTGCATTCAACTCTTTCGATACAGAAAGAGTGGAGTTATCAACTATAATGTTCTCAGAAGCCTTTAGTAGTTTGTCAGTGGTACCCGTCGGATATCCCATGGCCTTACCTGAAACATCCTTCCATAAACCTGATTGACAATTGTTTTTCATGGCAAGTGCTTTCTTAAAGCATGTACACTGACCTACTCCAACCATTCTTCCTTCCTGAAAGGCAGCATCCATATCACAAGTTGAATTTAGGTGATTTGACCTGTCTCTTAATGTTTTTCCTTCCTCAGTGTGTGCATTGTTAAAAGCCGCATTAAAACAATGCCCTGTCAAACAATTAGAAATAACAGCACAGCAACACTTTGAAGAGAAAGGAAGACTTACTCCCATGTGCATACACATTTTAGGTCCAACATTTTCTGCTGTATCATCCATGTTTTTCCTTAGCCTGCAAAACCAAGGGAAGCTTAATAAGGAATTAATCAAAGTTATGGCAAGATTTTCAAGAAGCAAGCCTCAATTCACCAATCTTGGAATTGGGACATCAGGTTGGATGAAATTCAAAGTTATTACATTGTATAGGAGATATATTCAAAAAGTTCAAAATCACAAGTTTTTAGTAGTTCCAATGGTAATCTTTGTGGTTCTATTCTCCCGTTTTAAATGAATAAAAAGTATGCATGAAACATAGAAATTTAAGTTGTCTTGAAAACACATCCAACCAATCAATTGTACATAAGAACATCCATTATTTTCAACTATGTTCTTTGTTTACAAGTAACCTTATGTGCCTAAGTAGTGTTATAAAATGCTGTAACCTTAAGATATGGGTGTGGGGGGCGGTGGGGTAACAAAACTCAGGAAATAAGGAAGAACACTGCAATTGAAAACAAAAACAGGAGAAAAAAATCTTTAAGAGTCTTTGCAGAAACGGTCATACTTGATCATAAAAACAAAAAAAATCAAGCATTTAATGGATGATCATTTGAAGCAATTCTAACCATTTAAAAGAAATAGGCCATTCATCTTCTTTGTGAAACAATGTTTAAAGCACACAACTTAAAACTGCTTACATAAATGGTTGGTGCAAAGCAGACAAACTGATATACAATGTCATGCCAACATCATTTCCACAGAACAACCTTTCCATCAACCCTTAAGAACTACTTGCATGGTTCACTGTTAAATAACACACTTAAATTCCAAAAGTTGTTTAGATGTTTCCCCAACTATTTTCAACCTCGATGTTTGTAAAGTAACTCAACAAACAAACAGAAACAATCATAAATAAATGATGTAAACGACTTTCAAATCAACGTCAGGTATGTGCTTTAACCAAATTTAGGGTTTAATTGGTTTGGTGACATTTCTATATCATGCAGTGCTATTTAAAAATTTTTGGATGGCTTGCTTGACAAAATCTTTAAAAAAAAAATTGTTGAAAATGATAATTTTACCAGTATAACATGACACCTGAATGTCACCCAAATGGTCAACATCTAGATGTTGGCCATCTTGATATTCAAAAGAAAAATAAAAAATTAATTAGATAACATTATACCAAACAACAAAATCAACTTTTAATATTGATGTATAAATAATATTGGCATCCAGATGTCAATGTTATCAATATAACATTCAATTAAATACCCTTTAGTCAATTCATAAGCCCCAATAGTTTAAACTCTTTTTAAGGATTGATTAAGCTGAATTTGAGGTGAATTCACTTATAGACCAGCTTCAAGTAACTTAATTTTTTTTTTGGACATGATTTACGTGTAGCTGATCATCCATAAGTTTCAGCTTATAACAGTAGATAGAAGCCTCCCCACCAGTCTTGTAAGCCCTTGAAACTCGGGAATCCGTGACTTGTTTTCATCTTTCAAATAGTACCACAGAAGAACTTCTTGTTTAGGTTTATGATTAAAACCAGGTGCACCCCTAAGTGATTCCCAAGGCTAGTAGAACAACATGAGTGGGGAAATATATGCATTGCTTTTATTTAATTGTCAAGGGCATTAGTTATGGTGGGAAAAGGTGAGTTTGTTTTGTTAATAAAACCTTCATGCTCAAAGAAATTTTCCATAAGGACATAAAAAATTTTTGAATCTAATGTTTTGGTGCAAAATTGAGAACAATAACTAGGAGAACAATGAATTTGCATAAACGTGCAAAAAGATTAGAGGAAGCTGTATTCACCTAAAGCAATGATTGTGATCAGTACCACAAACATGACAAGTAAACACTGGACGTGGCTCAGAACTTTGGGGAGAAGCACAACTGCAATATTTGTAAGAAGCTGCAGGGTCGTCAAAAAAAAATATAATTATAAATCACTATTGATGCATAATGATCTTAAGGGCATCTCAAATGAAACCAATATGAAACTTCATATACTTCTAAGCAAGAGATCATAAGCAAAACAACAAATAAGATGCATACCTGCACAACCAGGTTTGCAAAGTAAGACATTATTGTAGAAACGGTTTGATGATGAATGTAAGTCAGAAGTATTCCTATGAATGCTACAACAATCACCATCATTGTGTGCTAAACCATCTTGACATGAACTTCTGGGTTGTTCCATTGCTGAAAGACAGCAAAGTCTTCCAAGCTGGGGTTTCATTGCAAACGAACTATTTAATTGTTCCGGCTTAGCAATCAAACTCTTATGCCATCCACAAGTTAAATGTTCCATGTTTCCATCACTCGAGTGTTTAAAGAAACATTTTTTTTCTGTAGTACAACTGCAGCTTGTAGATGACCGATTCATTGAGGATTCTGAATATAGACATGCTGATGGATCATTCCAATGGGATGGTCGACTCGTAGATCCATGAATCATTTTACTATCAAGTTTCTGATCATCATGAAAAGTCACATTGCCATGCGTATTTAGGTTATTTGATTCATGCTCCTTATTAAGAACTCTGAAAGGCTGATCCAAAATTGAGGAAGAATTGCCCATGTCCACCAGAGAAGAGTTAACGTATTGCACACTGCTTACAGTAGTAAAAACTCCATTTTCTTCAATTGGTTTAACATGTATCTCATTTGTTCCACCCTTGCTGATGTAGTTATCAGAAAAAGTAGTAGATGTAAGTCCATTGCCATTGCCATAATCAATTCCATTCAATGTTGGTTGCTTTTCAATTTCATTCATTTCATTTCTGGTACAAACAGCAAGACTTTCTCGTGAAGATGGGACGTCAACATGAGGTGAACTCGTGAAATAGAATATTCCATCATGCAACTTGTCAGAAGAGTCAGCAATATCAGTCTCTCCAGTAAGGTGAGAGAGAAACAATGAGATTGAAGAATCCTTAGCAGCATAGGTTGAAAGGTCAAATGATTCAGCATTCTGTAAAGAAGTAGCAGTTTCACCATCAAACACTAATCTTCTTCTATCTAAAGATGGCGCTTCTGGAAAAGGATACTGTTGATTCAGCTTAGTTCTCTTTGTTTCCCCATGAAACTCAGCTGCAGAAAGACAGACTAGGTGACAATTTACCAAGCAAAGAAAACAATCTTCAACCTTCAAAAACTTGGTGAAACCATATTAAGCTAGTCTTGAAAAGAAAGTAGATTGCAGTTTAACAACTTACTTCTATCAGATAGAACCTTTTGCAGAGCAACATTTGGGGATGCTGCCTGAAACTGTGAATGCATACCAGTTGCAAATAAATTTGAAAAAAATTTGTGCTGAGAGGGTTGCCCAAGCCTTAGTTCAGATCCAGCACTATGTACAGTAAATGCCTCAGTTGATGAGTTAGTTTGAGCAAGAATGTTCTTATCCTGACTGAAAATATTCTTAGGCCCTAAATGTGCACAGGAAACAGATACATTACCAGATATAACTCTGTTGTTGACATTACTAGCAAGCTGAGAAACAATGTTTGGTTCTTGTCTATTTGAAGTTGAGTCTTGTCCCTCAGTGTTCAGAAATTTAGGATTACTCTTTAATGCCTTCACTATGCAATTTTCAGCTGGCATGCCAACTTGTGCTAAACCCTGAATTCTAGATAGCTTTAGATCATTGGCATCAGACTTGCCCCTTTCATAAGAACTATCGATATCAATGTTCACCGATTTTTCAAGAGAACCGTGTTCAACCAAATTAGGATGATGAGCATGCAAGGAATGCTTCCAAAGTTCTTCAGACCTCCCTAAACCAACAAATGGCTCAATAGAGTTCATTGTGCCATGATTCTTAGACAACAAAGAGAAACTTGAATCCTTGGGTCCAATGAAACCACATTCCTTCAAGGATGGTTTTGAATGATCCAATCCTCTACTATCACCTGGAATCAAATTCTAAAAGCACCAGAAAAACATTACAAGGCTTAAAACAGTTTTTAGAAAAAAAAAAAAGGCACCAGCTACATCTAGAAGCATTTGTGTTTACACGAACATAAAAAGATATTACCATCATGCAAGCATAACGACAAGGAGACTCTCTTGAAACCTCAACGCGATTGGGTATCCACTATGACTATGACGCTTGATATGATAAACTTTGGTTGGAAGAGAAGTGATGAGATATGCGAGTAATATGGATACGCGTTAGTTTTGAGTTTTTTTGTCATTGCATTACATGGAGATTTGTTATTAAACATGAGAATTATTCCAAATTGTCTATGCAATAACAATTTAGGGTTTAATTTATTAACTAAGACCTTTACCATTGACTTGAACTTTTGAACTATTAATTGTCCAACCAAAAGTGTCAAAAGTTATTAATTGTCCAACCACAAGTGTATTAGATGAAACTTAGGCCTCCTAGTCATCAACTACCCTAACCATCTTTAGCCACTTAAGGAATAATCTAGTCAACAAAACTGATAACTAGCATTTTAATCAACAAGCAATTAGATCTTGGATGATGCATACAGTAGAAGTATAATCATACAAATAAGTAATGAAAATATAAGCACCAGGTAATACAATTTGATTTCACACTTAAAGTGGCTTGATTTTGATAAGCATACATCCTTGAACTAGCACGGCATCACACATTGCACAAAATTATCACACCTAAGGATGCCATGAAAATTTTTGATGTTTGGTGACCAATCAAAGAAGAAAAGGACTGCTATAAATTCGGTATTAGTTATGTAGCTGACCATTTTTTCCCAAATTTTCTTTAACGATAAATACCCCACATGAATTTCTTGCATTCAATCAATAGAAAACTCTTGTATTTAAAAACATCTTCTTGACTGCTCAACTTAATAAAGTTTGAAGTAATTGATTCAACATATCAACAATAGCCTAAATTGTGTTGTCTTAAGTGCACTTCAAACATGTAGCCATCAAATAAGAGTAATGAGTGAAACCACCATCCCAAAAAGGCTTATAAAATAAAGTTGATTAACCTTAAAATAAGCATATTATAAAAAACAACAAAAAGAAGATAAAACAAGCAAATGACAAGTTTTCAACATATTAGAAACTTATACACTTACACGGGAAAACATTGTCCACCACTTTGCAAGGGGCATACCATTTTCCATCCTTATATCCTCACTAGGGTTCGATGTAGACAAGCCTGAATGCTGAAAAAATCTTCATTAAAAATATGCCCATTAAATATTTTCTAGTGATTTTGTATGCAGTATAGAAAACTTCAGCTCAATCTACCTACCAGACAAAATTTTGCCAGAGACATGGGCAGACCGTGACAGCTGCATAAAATTCCCAAAAGACCCATGTCGTTCACAAAGATCTCTCCGGCTATCAAACGTCAATAAAATTGATAGTTCAAAAGAAAAGGGCTTTAGAAATAAACCAAACCGTGATGAGGTATCAGAATTAGAGGCATATGAATACTAACCAGTACTCATGCACAAAACACGTGGATGCCCTCTGGAAAAGAGTGAAGAAGGAATAAGGCCATGAATGTTATTAGCATCTGAAGAATCATTTAGAGCTGCCTGCTTATTCTGATAATTAATAGCAATTTTGGAGCTGTTAAGAGGAGATGAACAACTTCTATTAGAAGCTCCTCCTAGACTTGTGTTGATACCTTGATAAGGGTATTTGCAAACAGCTTTATCATGTCCCATAAGATGAGAATATGAATCCAGTGCTTGAAGGTCCTTTTGTACAACAGATGTTTGGAACCTATTTGCCATTCGAGAAGTAATAAAGGAAGATGGTTCCCCATTCAAAATGGAATCAATGCCATGGGATTTTGATAAAGATGAATTGCTTGTTGCTGAGAAAGTTTGATTAGTTGATAAGCCAAAACTATCAGTGAAATGTAACTTGGCTAATTCAGTTCTAGAATTTGGTAAATGCTGAAATTCACCATGTGAATTTCCAGATAGAAGCGCAAGGAATGAATTGCTAGTGTCGCTGTTACGAGATTTACCAAAATCTATGGTTAATGGATGATTAAGAAATGGTTCCTGTGGATTGTTCTGAAGATCCTTGACATGTACTATGGGCCGAACAAATTGTTGAGCATTCAAGATTATCTGCATCAACCAAAAAAAACATAGCTATCAAGCAAAAAGAAAAGTCCCCTACCACAAAATGGTGCTGCAAACATTTAAAAAAATGGTGAAATTACTAACAAGTAAATAATGACAAGATAAATAAATTGCAGTGAAAAAATTCTACCAAAACTAATAGATCTCAAAAACCAAAAATGAAATCGCATCATTATCTAACATGAGAATGTGATCTTACCAGCAAAATGCACATCCATGGTCCAACAGAAAGCATAACCAGAGTTTGTTGTTTCTTAAGAAACAAAACATATAATGCTCCACCTTAGCTCCTTTCTTTATCAACTTCAATTAAGTATCTAGCAATCATTATCTATCTTGCCATTCAAGCCATTAATTGGTGAGAAACGTTCTGTCTTGCTTTCCATGCCAAAAACAACCAGTTCTTACCTATGAGGAACAGTTGATGGTAGTTGGTGGTAGAGGCAACCACTATAAAAGTTTTTTTAATTTGGTTCCTACTTGTTCATCAAACACAATCCCTTCTCAACGTAATTAGTGACAAAAAGTCATAGCAAAATCACACTTGAAAGCTCAACATAGACAGGAGTGGCTAACTGAAGTAGGAGCATGAATTAAACTATTCAAAATTACACATCAAATATAATTGATAAAAAAACAATCAGTTTGTTTCGGTTTTACTTATTTTGGTTTGTTTGACAAATTGCAAATCAAATTGATTCACTTCAATTTTGAGGAAGCAAAACAGAACTGAACAATTAACAAAAGAACTGATGTGAGTGAATTAAGTGAGCTAGGGATAAAAAATAAATTCCAAAACAAGAAGAAACATTCTCTTTTACTTCGTTAAAGTATGCAATAGAATATTTTGCAAAATTGGGAGCTTCTTCCAAGAAAAACTTAGCAATGTCTTATATTTTGATTAAAACTAAACCTTATTAGAATGCATCAAAATTTGGTTCTTAGGCAAACTGAACAAATTGATAGCCCATACTTGGTTTCTAATGCTTCGCAATTGTTTTGGATTTGGCTAACTGCTAGACCACAACATAATTATTAATTTAGTTTAATTGACTAAACAAACAAAGCAAAAGTTTGCACACCCTTGCAATGGCTACTAGTCACCCTTAAATAACAAAGGTAACTTCAATAATATCTCAATACCCAACATAAAATCCAAACCAAGGGCAATTTGAATTAAGTTGGCCACTAGCCACATTCCCACATTGCTCTCTATAACTTCTCCTTCCTCATACCATTTCTCCCTTACAAACTCCCCAAACAAAGCGAACCACGAGCAAAGGAATCAGAGATTGTAATCAATCACGCCTCCCCCAAGCTCAATCTGCCTCCTAGTTTCTTGTTTGAGCCCAACACTTTGGTGCCAAATTTATTAAATCTCCTCCAATAAGAGTGTTTTACCACAAGGGTATCCAAGTTGAACACAGCATCATCTTAAGTAAAGATTCAATAACCTAAAAGCTTAAGAGTATGTACGGATTACGATAATTGCATACCAAGGGTCTAACACTATACTCAAATGAGAAACCCAACAACATTATCCATCACCTCCACATAATCAATCCCTCTCTGTTCTATCTCTAAAACCTTCAAAATATCCATCAAGTTATATTAAAAATCTGCATTTTATAAATTGCCATCCACTGCTTTGCATCAATACAAAGGGATAGGCTGAAAGATGGACGGAAACAAGCTTATGCATAAAACCCTCTGTTTCCATTCATAATTCCATGCCACCCACAAACATTTATCCGAATAAACAAAACTTTTTTTAAAGGATTGCTACAAATTAATTAAGGGAAGGATTGTCTTAGTTGCATTCTAATAGTCTTCCACACCATCATATCAATGAAACTCCAGTTCATAGTGGCAAAAGGTGCATAGTATAGAATGAAGTAAGTAGCTTTAGAATTTTCCTTAATCCCTCAAAAAACCAATCTCTCTCGCCCACAAAGAATCCCTTCCTTCTCGCCTACAATAGTCTCCAGCACAGCATTTCCCTGCCACTTCGAAACTGTGATCCCAGCTGCGCCCAAATCAGTCATAAGACATAAAGACCCTCCACATTTTCTTTCTAGCAATGAAGCCACAGCCATAACCTCCATCAACTTACCCCCAGGGAAAAAAAAAGTAACTTTGAAGAAAACCACAAAGCAGACACCAACAATAGAGAGACATGAGCACGATCAAGAGGAAAACAAAAAAACCTGATTACTTGAGCCCGCCGCAACCGAAGGGAGAGGTGGCAGGGTACCCGACACCGGCCAACCGGAGCTACATTTGACCTGCCAAGCCTCCTCCATTCTACGGCAGGACCGCGGCCATCTCCAGAGGTCAATGATCAGCAAACGACACGAGGAGAAACGAAAGAGTGAGCAGAGCAAGATGCCACCTTTGGTTCTCTTTGCTGTTTCTCATTACCTTTTCGGCATAATTTCTGCTCCCTTGGGAGTCGATCTCTCTGTCTTGGAGTAGATAAAGGCGACTGGCAGAGGAGAGAGAGAAGGAGAGAACGAGGTGGGGCTCGCGGGCAGGAGATGGATGAGAGCTGCGAGGGTGTTAGCGCACGTGACTCGACGAATGAAGCACGTGCTGACGGTTGAAGTTATGATGACCGTCCGATCGTCCAGCCGGGCGATCTTGCATGGAATAAAAGTTTCGTTTTCGGTGGCCGAAGCCGACCGGGGTGGGGCTCCGCAGTCCGAAACTCGGGAACCGTGTTGTCTTGTTACGGTCTACGCGGGTCTGCCGCTCCGCCTCAGTGATTTACTTAAAATGGACCATCAAAGAGACACGTTTGTTTTGTTCAAAAATATAGTTGCGGTATAAAATTTATATTTGTATAAATATTTTAAAATATAGGTTTTACAAAAGTTGTTTTTATGAAAAAAAAAATAAATAAGAAGAAATAATGAAAGTTGTTTAATAAATTTTTAATACTTTTTAATTCAAAATAAAATAATATTTTTCATAAGTTATAACCAAAGTAAAACTTTGTGTAGTTAGATAGGGCATTAACCCTTTTTTTTTTAATTTTAGCCTCATTTATTTTTGTTTTAATTTTATCTATTATATTTAATATTTTACAAAACTCATCATTTTAAAATAAATGTGACCTTAAGATGGAGATTCAATTTAAAATTATAGTAGATTATCCTATCCTTAATGATCCTACATTCACATTAGACATGATGTAATAGAATTGTTGATGTTTTATTTAGTTTATATCAATCTTGAAATTTGATTATTCTCATGACATCTAATATTAATAAGCAATTTTCTTAGACAAGACCAAGGATTACTCAAAATACAATTTGTTTAAAAAATATCAAACTTAATTAATCCAAATGAACTAAATGATTTAACTAAGTCATATAAAGAATTATTAAAAAATCATGAGATGAATAAAATGTTTTTGATGTTGTGGTAAGTGAAATAATATATATTGAAAATTTTGTATATTATGATACAACATATGTCTTTTTTTGGATAATATTCATATGATTAAAATAAAAAGTATACTCATAAAATATATATTTTTTTCATATTGTGTTATAATGTGAAAAATATTTTTTTTTAATTATAAAATATAATATTTTAAATTATTAGTATGTAATGATTGTAATGATTGATTATGTTGTTCTTAATTTACTAACTTATAAATATATCAATGAAACCGAAAATTATGATTTTAAACATTTATTGTTATCTTTTATTTTAAAATACTTTATTTAAATTATTTTTTACTTGACATCCTATTTAAATTATTTAAATGTAGCTTTAAATCTTACTTTGGCTTATGGATGGAATTAATAACCATTATAGTTATAGTAGGTGAACAACTTTAAGAAATGTTCATTGTAACATTACATAAATTGGGATAAATTATTTAAATATTTATTTTTTAAATATAGAATTATTGTGTATTTAAATTGATCAAATGATCTTAGTATTACTTAGCATTCATAAGATAACAAATATATTAATTTATAATCTTGATGATCAATATTAATTTTTATAGATGTACAATTTTTTTGCAAAAATTAATACATTGTTAAAAATAGGTACAATACTTTAAAAAAATGAGACATACTTAAAAAAATGAGAGTAAAATTATCAAGGACCAATAATTTGAATTTAATACAATAAGAAGGTCTACACTATTGAGCAAGAAATCAAAACATTTATAGAAATTTAATAATATTTTAAATTATGATGTTTATAAATACCAAAAATAATGAAAAATAAATAATGATAAAAAGATTTTATGTTAATAATTTATCTTTTTGAAGCTGAACTAAGATAAAATTCTCATAAAAAGATTAGGTTTAAAAACATCTTGATATGAATATAGATTGTTATGATTACAAAATAAAGAATAATAATTTAAATTATAAATAATATAATATTGATGATATTTTTAAAAAAATAAATTAATATCAAATAATACTAAAAAAATTCAAATTTTATATGAGGGAAGTCATCAAATGGTTTTATTTAAAAATTAGTAAAAACTTTTTTGAAATCATTTGGATAAAATAAATTTTAAAAAGTATTAAGTTTATTGGTTAATTAAACATTATTAAATATTTTTTTATTATTATTTGTTTTAGCAAGAAAAAGAGAAAAAATATATAAAATATTATATTTTTATTACACAAGTTTTTTTGATGTAATCCTTTATTGAGAAGAAAACAAACAAAATGAATGTGTAAATAATTTAGAGGTTTTTAAAATTAAAAAATTTAAAACGAACAATTAAAGAGGAGATTTTGACTTTACAAGAAAGAAAATTTGATATTGAAAAAATTGTGAAAAGGCTTTCAAGTAAACAAATATATAATTATAAAACAAGACTACTATGACACAAATTTAAGATAGACATAGTTTGGTGTACCTAATTTATTGGATGATAAGTGATAATTAATTACTTTAAATTGTAGATAATATATACTAAAAATTTTGTATATTGTGATGTAATATTCATATGCTTTGAATAGAAAATATACTCATAAAATATATAAAATTTTGTATATTGTGCTATAACTTAAAAATTTATTTTTTTAAAATTATAAAAAACAATATTTTGAATGATCAATATGTTATGATTATAATAAATAACTGTGATGTCTATGACTTCTTAACTTATAAATATATGAATAAAATCATAGATCATCATTTTTAACATTTTTATATACCTTTATTTTAAAACATCTTGTTTAAAATATTTATATTTATATTTATTTTAACAAGTTTTATTAGATTTAAACTCGATGGGGTGTGAAACCAAGTCATTTTTTTTAGCTTAAACATTATAGGTGATCATATTGGTACATCACAAGACTTCAAGAGAAAACTAAGAAAGAGAATAATATACCCTTAGAATCTTTATTTATTGTTTTTTAAGTGGTTGTGTATTATGGTGTTACTATGAGATTAAGCTGTAACATCAATTAATTTAACATCAACATATAAGGTTTATTTACTTTACTATATTATAAGAATTGTTTATGTTTGTTATGAAAGTTGGTTTAAAGTATAGTTTTATTTATATTGTATTTTTAAAATATATTATTGAATAAATATACATGTATTAACATATTATAATCCATAGTCACAAGCATAAAATATCAAATATTACATCATGCTAAAAGAATATTAATAAATAAGTATACTTATATTAAAATTAATTGATTTACCCACCTAATCTATATGTAGGAGATTTGTTTTTTGAATCAACATGATCATTCGATCTTACACAATAAAATTTGTAATTTCTTAGAATCAATTACATTCTTTGTGATTTTTTTCTTATTATTTTGCAGTTAAATTAATCATAGTTTTCCAATCATATACAAGCTTATAAAATATAATATTTTTAATTCCTATAAAGCATCATCATATAATTAATTTCAAGATAATAAAAATAACATTTAAAATTTCTTTTTTTTCTTTATATTCTTGCACCTAAAATTGGAAATTTCTAATTTCTCTCTCCTCAATATTTAAGTACAAATCAATAAAAGTAATGGATTGTATAGTACGATAAAAGTATGTCGTGTCATATGTTTATGCGATGAAAAATGAAGTGGGCTAAGTGTGAAAGTGTTCAAGGAATTCTTTTAAAAATAATCATATACTATAATAAAATGATTTTAGTAGTATGGTCATGATATAAGAGCATAATATAAAGAGTTATCATCTGTTGTAACTTAGTAAGAGATATAAATAATTGACCATATAGTATTACAAGCAATATCATATAATACGATGCAAATAAAACACTTGGAAATTGTCAATTAAATGGTTTTTGTACATAATGATAGATAACATATATTATGTCAAAGTTATAACTAATATCATAAATGAAATCATCCATATGATATACGAAGATTGGTAGTATTATATCAGCATGATAATGATATTATAACAACACTATAAGAATAACTTAATATAGATTTAGACAAAATTGAGAAATATATAATACAAATGTGATGATCATACATATACAATTAACAAGAACCAAATAGAACTTAAAATCCTAAATGACAAATGATAAAAAAAAACTAACATGAGAGTGGGTGTAATTGACAAAAAATCATTGGAAATAAGAGGATAGAAGATTAAATGATAATCACATGAGGGGACAAAACTATTAAAGCCATTTAAAACATTTAGAATATAAAAAGTTATGAAAACAAATATAAATAATACATTAGATATGACTTACATAGTTTATTTTAAAGAATTTGAGAATTACAATACTTGAACATAGTAAGTTAAGGAAAGAGAAAAATAAGTGAAGGTGTTTTTAAGAAATTTGAAAAAGAGTTGTGCAAGAGACCAAAAAAATTGAGAAAAATTCTTGCTATAACAACCAAGGCCTTAAGTAAAATATGAACTTTGTAAGACTAATATATTAGAATTAAAAGTTAAACAAAACTTGTTCATATTATATATAATGTAATTTAATATGTATTGTAGGTTAATAACTATATTCATTAAAATATATCAAATAAAATATGCTTATATAAACAAAACTTATTTATGTTATATATGTTTGATGTAATATATAATACATGGTTATAAACCTAAATCAATATGAGAAAATATTATATTTGAATATACTTGTTATTATTTATTATAATAATATATTGTTTGTTATATGTTTTACTTTGTTACATAAACGTATACTATGTAAAATGTGTTAAAAAGATAAAATAAGTGATTAACAAATATTTAACGAAATCATGTAACACGAGTAAAGATAAAGCTTCAACAAGTGTTTTCAATGCTAATTGCTATTTAGATTAATATATGTTTAAAAATAAATATTTTGTTATCTAAATTAATATCTCTAATAGTAAGACAATTATTCAAATTAATGTATTTGGGAGTACTATTAAAGAGATATTATTAAGTTATATGAAGTAAAATACTTTAGATGTAAAAAAGTGAGTTAAAAGAAATTAATATAATTTTGTATTAAAAAATTAGATCTTAATGAATAAAAAATATAATTTATATTTTAATTATTTATATTATATTGATATAGATAATGCATATAATTAAATAATAATTGTTATTTTTATATTATGTTATATGGTTTTGTCATGTTCTAGTATCAATTACTCATATTTATTTTAACCTAATATTTTTAAGTCAAAGAAAGATACTTTATAGGATTATTAAGATTGGATGAAAGTTAACACATGATGATTTAGATAAATTATAATTATCATTAGATGTGTAATTTTTATGTTTATATTATTTGAGAAAAAATATATGCAAAGGATTTGTTAATATTGATATTATACATACATGTATTTTTAAAAGAGTGAAAAATTTGATGCTTATACCTGATTATAAAAAACTATTTTAATTGCTTGATTTCAAAAGGATAAAAGCTTGCTTATGTTATAGTTTTTATAAAAAAATAATTTTTATATATTTTCAAAATGTTAAGAAGAAAAAGAACAAAATAGATATCTTGATACCAAAATCTGATAATAACAATGATTGTTGCCATAACATCTAATAAGTTATAGTGAATGACAACTTGTTAAGGAGTGGTGAGTATAATCGTTAGTGCTTAAGCAACCTTCAATCTTTAGAATGGAAAAATAAATTCAATTTTAAAATCAAATCGAAGAAAGTAAACAATATAAAGTATCACATCACTTGCATAAGATAAAAAGTTTTATTTGTTGACAATTATTATTATTAAAAAGTTTTTTGAATAATATTTTTTAAAAAAGAAATTTTATGTGAAAGAAAAAATTATAAAAATTATTCGATAAACTTAATATAATTTTAAAATCAAAAAATATTTTAAGAAGTAACTATCAAACTAATCAAAATGATTTAAATAAATTATAATAAACAAAACTTTAACATGAATAATTACTTTTACTATTTTACTTCTTGCTTTTATTTATTAATAGCACCTAATCATCTTTTGATATAATAGATAAGAAAGATAAAAAAAAAATTATTGATTTCAAAATCAAAATAAGAAAACTAAAAACATTATCTCATTTATTGTTTAGGAGAAGATTTCCTCACCTAAGGTGAATCCAATTCTAACATGATGAACCATAAGAGCCCAATCCTATTAGTATTTGTCACATGTAGGTTAAAAACATGGACTTCATGAAATAGCCATTTCATTAGGCATGACCACACGCGCGGCAAGGCGGGTTCCACGTAGTGGCAAAGCGAGCTTAAGATGACCCTGGACAGGATGGGAGGGAGAAGACGGAAGCTGGAGGAGGCAGTTTTTGGTTTAAAGGCGTGAAGCTTGATCGATGGCTTCTTTCTCCACGTCGCTGTTCGTTATCATTCCTCCAATGCCTTCCACCTTTCGCCGGCCTGTCAGCAATTCCATGTACTTCAGTTCTGGACATCCCCTTATCCGGCGCAGGGGATTCCAGGTCACTGGTGCCACAACCGCCGTGAATTTGGTACGGTTACTGCGCTTGAAGGAAGCGTGGTTGGAGCTATTACTCTCTATGTAACATGGGTATCGATGTCGTGAATAATTTTTTTTTTTCGCAGACCCAAGGTTTCAGTGGCAGCTCCAGTTTGGATCGAATTGGTGGGGTTGGTGTTGAATATCCAGCCCTTGTAATCTTTCATCTCTTCTCCTTGTGCAACTAAGTGTGGTCAGTGATGTCCACAATATTGACTTCCATTATAATAATGACCAACAAGTTTGATCATATTGTAATTCTAATATTTATTCTATCATCGTTTGTTATTGTTGGAAAGAGTCGGTGACATATTACACATGATATTAATTTGAGATTAATTGGTATATAATGATTTTTAGTAGATGATGGTGATAGATGTGAAAAAGCCTTACAAGCCTTGTTTGCTCTGCTTTCTTAACTTGAGAACAAGTTTTGAGTTGGGAAAAGGGGAGAAAAAAAGTATAAAAAAAGGAAGGGAAAGAATGATGAAAAAGAAAGCAGTCTAATTTTGATATTTTTAAACAATGTTTTACTTTCTTTAATTTGTAGACATAATATAGTTTATCATGGGAAAGAATAATGAAAAAAGCATGTGTTGCTTTTCTTAAAGGCTATAACTAGAGGTTGTTCATCTTTTCTAATCATACAAAATTTAGTATCAAATATTACTTTAAATTGTGAATCACATAATTGATTAATATTTAACAAATTATATTTTAAACCTTCAACTATTAGACCTTGGTAATATATATAATGAAATTTCTAATGGTTTTGGTGTCAATGACCTTTTTTTTTGAATTGTTCTATAAAGTGACTTCTTCATTATCAAATACCTTCATTTAGGTGAGCAAATTTAAATTTTCATTAATGTAACTTGAACACCTACTATTGAAGTATTATATGCATTTCTTGATTTTATTAAGGAGGTATGTCTGCACAAAAATCTAATTATTAATCAAAGGGGCCAAATCATTTTGGGTTCAAAACTATTAATGATAGTCATAGTGGTTGAAGATAATATCTTCTAAGCTATGCAAACATATCTAAGATATCTAGAATGTTCATTTGTCTTAATTCTATAGAATTGTGATATGTGCTTGGGTCTCATACAATAGTGGCAATAGAATTTATCATGATGAGTCAAAGTATAAGTATAAGAAAATAGAGTATTCTTAGAAACATGGTATTTTATTCAAAAGACTTAGAAAGATGCATTTAGAAAAACACTTTTAATTTGTAGATATAATCTAGTTTATCATTTAGAGGTTGTTACACAAACGTTTTTGTTAATATAATCATTTAGAAAAATACTTTTGACATTCATTTGATATAATTTAAATTCTTTATAATGTATAAAATAGTAAATTTTAATGACTTGTAGTCTAGCAATGGGTGCAAATGACTCTTCTACATTTATTCATTCTATTTAATTCTAGATTTTAGCAACTAACCTAGTTTATTTTCTAACAATAATATTATTTTTATCTAACTTATTCTTAAAACCCACTTAGTTCTAATAATTGAATGATTAGGTCTTAAGATTAACCCTCAAACTTCGTTTCTTTTAAATTGACTAAATTCTTTATTCATTGTTGGTAACCAAAATTTATCATATAATGCTTCTTCAATTGTTTTAGGTTTATAGCATAATACAAAAGTTGAATGATTAAGATTTTCTCTAGTTCTAACTCGTCCAATATCTCCTAAAATTTGATCTATAGAATGGTCCTTTTTAAGCTCCTACTTTTAAGGATTTTATCTTTTATTAGTTTTCTAACTATACTTTTTTTAGGTGTACTATGATCCTCATTACTCAACTTCTCGAATTCGTTAAGATCTTTCATGATTCTTATGTCTTGCTTAATTGGAAATGTCTTATCTCAAAGGTTATGTGAATTGACTCTCCTGTTATTTGAGTGTTCTCATTGAATACATCATAAGCTCTATCATTGTGTGAGTATCCTAAGAAGATTTTTTTTTTGGATTTTGGATCAAATTTTCTTAGTTCACTTTTATCATTATTAGGAGATAGAATTTATAACCAAAAACATATAAATAAGTTATTTTAGTCTTCTTAGAATATAAAAGTTTATAAGGTGTCACTTTGAATAATAGTCTGACAAAAATATTGTTCATGACATAACATGCTATATTAGTTGTTTTACCCCAAAAGTATGTAGGCACCTTATACTTATTTAATTGAGTGTTCTTTTAACTATTTTTTTTTATTATGGGGTTCTAGGTAATGAGAACATATGTGATCTATATTTGTTGCAATTTTCAAAGAAAAATTCATTCTTAAACATTCATCTCTAATTGCTCATGATAAAAACTATTGTCACTTCATACTCATTTTCTATTCTAGTAATTAAGCTAACAAAATTCTCGTAGGTATTATTCTTTTATTCTAAGAAATAGAACTTAAGTATATTTAGAATAATCTATTATTACAAAATCATATATTTTTCTTTCCTGAATTATTTGGTTGGATGGGTTCAAATAGATTTAAGTGTAATGTCTCTAAAGATTTTCTATTACAAATATCTTTCTTAAGTTTTAAGAGAGTCTTGATTTATTTATCTAATTGACATGAACCACAAATGTGGCCATTAGTCCATTGCAAGTTGGGTAAACTCTTAAATTATACTTAGCTAATTTCTCAAGGGTTGAATTATTAGTATGAATAAACCTGCTATGTCAAAGATTAGCATTATTAGCTTGATTGTTTATATATTTTTTTGCTAACTTTTACATTCTTTAAATCTAGCATATATGTTGTGCTTCTCTTAAAAGCTATAACTAGTGGTTGTTCACTTTTTCTAATCACACAAAATTTAGTATCAAATGCTACTTTAAATTGTGAATCACATAATTGATTAATATTTAATAAATTATATTTTAAACCTTCAACTATTAAGAACTTCGTAATATATAAAAAAATTTTTAAAGGTTTTGGTGTCGATAACCCTTTTCTTTGAATTTTCTTATGGAGTGACTTATCTATTATCTAATACCTTCAGTTGGGTGAACAACTTTAAATTTTCAGTAATGTAACTTCAACACTTACCATTGAAGTATTATATGCATTTTTCAATTTTATTAAGGAGGAATGTTTACATATAAATCTAATTATTAATTAAAGGGGCCCAAATCATTTTGCGTTCAAAACTATTAATGATAGTCATAGTGGTTAAAGACAATATCTTGTTGGCTACTCAAACATACCTAAGATATCTACAATGCTTATTTGTCTTATTTATATAGAATTAAAATGTGTGCCTGGGTCTCATATAATGACAACAAAATTTACAATGATGAATCAAAGTATAAGTAAATAAAGTATTCTTAAAATCTATGTGATGATAATAGGTAGAATAATGTGAATGTAACTTCTTATAATCATTAAATTAATTTACAAGTGTGCTAAGAAATAAAAATAGCAAGCTTATCTCTATAATTTTTCAAATCAATTATATATTTTTTCATTTGTTTTATTTGGATAGTCACACAAAACAAGGTAATCAGCTTGCTATTTCTTTATTTTTTTTGTATTTAGCTAACTATTTTTCATACTTTATTTATATAATCAATAACTATTCTTCAAATGTTTTGGAAGTAGGAGAACATACCTCATTGTCAGAAGAAGTATTGGCTCATCTCCATGGGCCATAAGACAAGTAAGCCTCTCATTCTTCTCATCTTTACTTGAGGAGGATTGCTTTGAATTACTTCATGATGTCTTCATAGCATTTTTCTTTTTGTTGTTCCTATACTTTTCTAAACTTTCCAACACTTTTGAGCATTTGGGATGGATTTGTCTCAATTGTTTACATTTATAACAGACTATCTCCTATTTTACTTTAGCCTTTTTCCTTGATTTCCATTTCGTTGTACATGTTTTCTTGCATCATGACGCTTAAACAATCATGTTAAACCTTTAGTTATTAAGGCTACTTCATCTTCTCCGAGGTGTCTGATTTCAAAGTTTCTTCAATCTTTAAGGTAATGACTTCTTTCTTCTTCTTTGTTTTGTTCTTCTTTATAGGAGTTATGGTCCTTTCTCCTAGTTATTTCTTAATGTTGTCATTAATTCTTCCATAATATCATCAAGGGATGGAGTGGAAAGGTTCTTCGCAGCCTTGATGGCATTAACTAGTGGATCATACTCCTTCGATAGCACTTTAAGGATCTTTCGTTTCTATTCATCATTTAAAAACACTTTCCCTAAACTAACAAGGCTGTTTATTATACTAGTGAAACATGTAAACATGGATTTAATGGTTTCACCTAAAGACATTTTAGACAATTCATAATCATGGGTGAGAATATTAATTTTATTCTTTTTTACTTTTAAGGTTTCCTCATATGTTACTTTAAGCTTATTTCATATCTTATGCGTAGTTTCTATGTTCACAATTCTATTGTATTTTGTGGCATTTAAGCTATAGTATAAAATGTTCATAACATGAGCATTCAATCGGAGTCTATGTTTTTCCTCAACATCCAACTAGAAAATTCATTTTTTGTACAATGGCATTATTAACAATTTTAGTGGGAAAACTAATGAACATTGGACTTCTCATAAATTTAAATCAACAAAAAGTAATTCTTCATTATGTTCTTTCAATATTGATGATATTCATTAGCAAACAAGTGTGGACAATGAGAAGTATCTTCTCCCAATGTAATTGAGATTTCAATGATATTATGAGTTATTGATGGATCTTATATAGAGAATTGTTTCTTGTTGATATAACCTGTTCTGATACCAATTGTAAGGATAACTTTCCTACAAAATAGGATGGATTGTAGTTTATATAAACTTAACAAGTAAACTTAGATCGAATTGTGTGATCTTGTTATTAATGTTAACTAAGCTAAGTATTTCTTTTTAGAGAAACTCTTGCTAAACTTTGAAAGATGTGTGTGATTGTAATAAATAAAAACATAAAGGTTTTAAAAAGTTAGGCAAACACATATTCCTACCTTCGCCCTCTACTACAAAATACCATGTTTATTAATAGACCACTATTTGTTATCCAAAAATAGTAAGTAAAATACTCATACAAAAGAGATTCATAAGGATCATAAACAACCCAAAACAACTAACAAATGATGGCTTAAACAGTCATAATATAACATCAAATACAATAAACAAAGGTAAGATAAACAAAACTTCTTGACAATTTAATTAATATAACAACTACCTAAAGCTAATGAAATCTCAAATGACACTAAATAAGAATATGTAAAGATGTTATAAATTGAAAATAAAAGAAAAGATGAAAGATTTGAGAGTACAATAGGTTTTTTAAGAATTTGAGAAACTCTAGAATGATAAAAAATTTGTAACCTAGCAAAGATGATGAAAATAATTCCTTAACTTGGATATTTTTGCATTAGATTGTTCTCTTAAGATTTAATTGTTTATTTATAGGCAAAGGGTTTTTAAAGGGTCAAATGTGATGGTGTTCATGGCTAAACAACGAATATAATTCACTTTCTTAAAAAATTATAGTAGCCGTTATAGGTTTTTGGCACTAATTGTATTGTATTATCAATGGGATCATGTTATATGATGACATGAAAATAAACTGTTTGAACTATGTAATAAATATTATTGTAAATTTATATTTTTGACATGACCATATTATATGATTGAATGATACTGTATTGTATGAAATTCTCAAATTTTTTACATTTTAGCCAAAGAATTTGATCATATTGTATGACGATAATTATTATATTATATAAAATTTTTAGGATTTCTATTTTGTTTTTCTTTTCATTCTTTAATGATTGGTTGTACTATATGATGATATTTATTGTGCTGTATAAAGCTCTTGTGCTATATAAAGCTCTTTGGATTTATCTCTTCTCTCATTATTCTAAGTCAGAAGATGATCGTATTGTATGACAATACATATTGTACCATATGAATACATTTGCCATATGATTTAAATAGTTTTCTTGTTTTTATTTAAGAGTGAATTAATATTACAAACTGATTGTACCTTACGATATAAAGAATCGTATTGTATGACGTACTGGAACTTCTTTGAATACATTTAATTTGACTATTCTACTTCTCATTGTGCATTTAATGCTGATTGTACTATACGATAGACATATCATATCATATTATGAGTGTGGCTTTAATCTATTTTAATTTTTATTTTTCTTTACACTCACTTATATTATAAAGTCTTAATTCATGAAGATTTATTTAAAGAATTAGAAAGATGTCGCAAACTAGTTGATGGAAATGTAAGATATGTTGAGATGAAAATTGAGGTTGATTTGAACAAAACAGATTTTAAGTATTTCAAATAAATATTACATAGATCTTTAAATTTCAATATATCAAAACTAAATAAAAAATATTTTTGATGGTTGCCACATAATTAAAAACAAATTTTGCTACGAGTTGAATATTTGTATAAAACACATATTTGAGGAAGTTCCATTGTGATATATAATGTCATCACATCTTAAATAATGATCATCTTATATTTTTCCTATGGTATCATCTCAAACATTGTACTAGTAAATTTTATCATATGATTTTATATTCTTCAAACTCTCATATAATATCATAAGATTAATAAAAGGAAATGTTTGTTTTTTGACATGAAGAACTTTAGTTTTACTTAAAAGATTTTGTGGATGAGTTTGCAATGTGACAAGAAAGCTAGGAAGCTATGATTGTCATAAGAGAAACATGTTAAACAAGTGTTTTGGGAAGTTTCGAATGAAATATGCTGATTCTGTAAAAGCTCTTTAGATAAGTTGCATAAAACTAAGTGTTCCCCCCATTATTGAAGCAAATAAGAAAGAAATGGGGAAATTTTCATTTTTCTTGTAGCATAAGTTTGATGTATGCAATGCTATGTACTTGTTATTGGCACGGTTAGATATCTATTTAACTCTGATAAGACTCATTGGGAACCTATGAAGAAGAGACAAATTTTCATATTTCCTTGTAGTGTAAGTTTGCTGTATGCAATGCCATGTACCTTTTTATTGGCACACTGAGATGTCCATTTAACTCTGTTAATGCTCATTTGGAACCTATGAAGTACAGTTTAGGTACATGTGAGGGAATACCATGATGTGCTTGTCGTTTGGTGGCTTAATAACAAGCCTAAAAGGCTATAAAAATGTTGACATGCTAGGAGATTTTGATAGTAAGAACTCTATTTTTGATAATCTGCTTATTCATGGGAAGCTATCTCATGGCAATTCAAACTGCATAAATTTGATACCTAGTTAGAATATATTTTTGCTACTATGATAACAAAGAATTGTTATGACTAAAGCATTTTAACCAAGAGTCGAGCTAAACATAAGAAAAGTATGTGTTGTATTATAATAGTCACAATGCTATTACTTAAGCCAAAATTCCATTTATCACATTCATACTAAACACTTTCTCATGCACTATTACTGTATATGCAATACTACTCAGAATAAGATGAATATTCTCAGCTCATCTCATCAAACAAGATTTAGATGTTAAAGTTATGAAATTAGCTTTTTATAATATATGGTTTTGAAGTCAAATGCACAAATTTCTGCCTCTTATATGTGGAATTTGAAGTTTCTTTTGTACAGCTTATGTTGATACTTTTTACTGGACAACAACTTGAGTTGTGTTTTTTTTTCCATAAGAACATTTTTGGTCAACATTTGTTGAGAACATTGATGATTATGTTTTTCATCATCCACTGGAAGTAACTAATGCGGGATTTCTTGTTGATATCTAAAATCAGTACCATTAAATCTAACTGTTTTAGATCTCATATTTATTTATTCTTTTTTTTGTAGAATTTACAAATGAGTATTGTCTTTGCACCAGTCGCTTTGAAAGTTCTGTTGACTCTCTGATGGCTTCTTTTTTTGCTTGGAAATAGATTCGTATATCTGGTTTTAGATCTCATGTTTATTTGTTCTTTTATTTTGTAGAAATCTGCAAATAAACAGTGTCTTTTTACCAGTTTCTTTGAAAATTCTGCAACCTCTCAAATGGTTACTTTGTTTGTTTGCAGATAGTTTTGTGTATCTGTGTTTTTTCAAGTTTTAAAGGCCTTTCAGCCACGTAGATAATTTTTTTGTTAGTAATTTTGCTTGTTTTTTTGTGATAATTGAAGCTTCCTTAGTCTTTTTATGACATTTTCATTGGGGTACATCTTTAGGAGTCTCACAAGAAGCACGATGAAGCTCTGGACAACCTATTTTCATGTCCTATATGCTACGAGCCACTCATAAGAAAAGGGCCAGCAGGGCTGAACCTGTATGTATGGATTTCTGCTGCATGTTTCAAACAATCTAACTAGTGATCTGCTATTCAAATTTTATCAAATATGATGCAGGCCTGCAGTGTATAGATCTGGTTTTAAGTGTAAGAAATGTGTCATACCATTTACCAGCAAAGATGGATATCTGGATCTTACCATCACCTCAAACGCAACAGTATACAATGAGTTCAAGCCTGCTCGGACCGAGTTGTTCAGGTAAGGAAAGGTGATTGATGTTTATAATCTATTAATTCTTCATTTTGATAAAAATGTTGGTTTGTTATTTATGGTTTTAGCTATTTGCTAGACCTTGTGAGCTTGAGCTATTCTTGAATTACTTGGCCTATTCCAATTGGTGGTTCATTGAACTCATTTGCATTAGTGCAAGAGACCATGTGGATGGATTGAACGCAAGGAAATTGAAACTTTCTTTCAATGTTACTCCTATAAGAACTAAACCAGAATGAAATTGGTATGTATTTTGTCAGGTTTGAAACATTTGGACATTGAAAGCTAAGAGGAACTAAGAAAATCATAATTTCAAATGTGGTTTCAGTTGAGGAGACTAATGTTGTGCCCCTCATATAGGATTTGATGTGACAATATGATTATATTGGAAAAATCTAGGATGGCTTGGAAGAACTAATTAGGGATCTATGAGAAAACAGATTTTTTTTGTCAATGTTCTGGATGGTAATACAGCTGCTTAAGCTAGTGAAATCTGAAAGAACAGCTTTCAGATCTAAATTTACTTTGTAATCCAAGATTTGTTGATATTTATAAAAAATATGATTTATATAATTAAATTATAATTTTTGGAAAAAAAAATGATGGTGGTTAATGATCTTAGATCTACATTTTGGTTAGTCAAGGGGGAATAACAAGAGTACAAAACTCTTCAGAATTTTAAGGTAAAGTGTCTAGAATGAAAAAGACTTATTCTTTAATTGATTGAAGTCTTACGTGGAATGATGTTCTTCAACCTGATGCTCCTTGCTTGGCGAATCTATGTGCATGGAATTTTCATGAAGTTAGTCGATAGAAACATGAAGAAAATGTTTAAGTTAAATATATATTTTTTGTGAAACACATTATAATTAAAACAGTGATAGAATAGTGGTTATAAACTACCAAATAGGCCAAAAAGTTGTTAAAGTGTGAAGATGGTGGCTTGCGACACTGAATTTGTAGAAAGTTGAGGTGGGCAAATGTGCTAAATTATGGGAGAAGGGAAACACCCAAACCATTTGTAGTGCATCAAAGACAATGATTTACAGATACTAGATTGTTTGGCACCTATCAATTTTATGTGTATGTGTTATTTTTATGAGCTTTAACACAGAGGTGGTGACATCTAAATATAGTAGAGAAACATAGTTTGGGAGCACGCAGAAATTTTTTTGAAGTCACATTAAAATTGAGGGAAGGGTTGCTTTAGAGAATGTTCGTATCCAGGATGCCATATGTTATTTGATGTTGAGAGTGTATGAATAACGTGATATTGGGGCCTAGAATGTGCTAGATGAGTTATCAAAGAATGCCTTAAAAAATATAGATAAGAGTAAAGGCCATATTTTTAGCTGTGTTATTTTTTACATGAATCAATTTATGGAACTACCGTGAAACCTTGAAACAAGGTGGGTGGGCATAAAAGCTTGTATATGTGTTATGCTAAAATGGTCTACCATGGAATTTATATATAGATTGTTGCATAAGTTTTTTTTTTGGTGAAAATAGTATATTGATTGGACAATTCATATCTTTATGGAAGTTGATAGTAAAGAATTGAGTTTTATTGTGTATGTTAGGGCTTTAAAAAATGTGTGAATAATTACATTTGTTTTGTTACCAAGAGATGATTTAAGGATTTTTGTGTTTCAGCTATTAATGATCAAATTACAGCCCTTAATGTTTTTGCATTGTTTATGAGTGATCTTAGTAATCATATATGATTAACACGGTTATAGCGTTCTATCATTCTAATGTATCTGACAGTGTTTGATGTAGAACCTTTTTCTCAATGGAATAAAATATCTATTGAAAAAAAGCAAAATCTTAGTAATCATATTAGGATGAATCATATGTTATGTTTTCTTGGTGCTATTTTTCTTATTTGTAAATCTGTTCAAATGTCAGATGTGAATTTTTGCTACCATAGATCTAAAGATGAATGATTGAGTGCATGTTTACCTGATGTAGACATACATACTGCTGATCTAGTAATAAGGAATAATAAGAAATTTAGGTATCTTGCAAATAATTCCCAAGATTGGAGAATGGAGGGGAAAGCGTCTACCTTGCTGATGTTCTATAATACAAATGTTGCAGATAAAGTATAATTAGGCATGTATGTAGTTAATGTTGACTAGATGAGGGAATTCTATGTTGGGTTTTAGAAGAAGTGCGCATGTGATTGTTAACAACTCAACCAGAAGAGAAGACCAAATTGCTAAGAGTACAGGAGAAGATACTCTTGTGAAATACAAATAACATAATATACTTAGAAATATAAGAAAAATTAACTTTACTGCTCTTGTACCAGAACATTAGGTCCTTTGTTAGGGGACCTACAGCTCAAGGAGAAGAAGGGGCTAAGCCCACACATAGAGCTTGAAGGGCATCAGGAGGATACAGTATTTATTGTGTATGCTAATTCTTGCCATTTCTGTTTATGATTAAGATATTAAGTTTTAGTAATTAGATAAAGGATATAAATAGTTTACTAATGAGTGTAAAAGAGAAAGCGATATAAATACTGTTGCAATAGATGGAAAGGATAGAGAGAATTCGTGTTATACCTTGTCTTTTTGCCTCCTTGTTAAAACCCTATCTTCCTGATTCTTCCTTTATTGCACCTAGAATTTTGCTCAAATTATTTTTTTTTATGTTATTGTAGAATCCTGGTGGCTAGCTAAAATGGGATTATCATTTTTAGTGCTCTCATTGATTTCATACTTTTGACCAAACAATGTAGACGCAATGAAATATAGCCGATAAGACCATATCTAATGTTTGCTTGACGAAAGATTATCTATATTGTTTATAGTGGTAAGAGGAACAGTTGTCCTCTCAAGGTGGATTGCTTGACGAAATCCATCTTAAACTTACCGATTTAAAAGGCCAATGGGAGCAAGATGCCAAAAATTGCAAGCTATCCTTACTTGAAAGCTTGACCAGCATAGATGTCCACTTTGAATTCCTATATTCACAAAATGCACAAGGTAATTTAATGCACCATACTTCATCTAGCATACCACAATTTGATAGGTAGACCAAATTAGATGGTTTTTTCATGTTGAAAAACATTTTTACTATCATGATGCATTTGATTAGCAAAACTTTTCCATATCCTCTTTCCACATGGATGGTAAGGCCCTAGCTTGGTACCAATGGATGAATAAGAATAAAAAATTGCATTCGTGGACTATGGGGATGATTTGGCCCCTTTGATTTTTGTGACATGCAAATCGAGATTACTAAAGTAACTCAAACAAATTTTGTTGAAGATTACTTCAGCAAATTGGAAGAATTATCAAACCAAGTTACAATAGTTTTTGGTTCCTTCTTATAAAGCAGTTTTGAATATTGAAACCTAAAATATGAATAGAGGTATAAACATTCTAGTTGAAGTCACTTGTTTAGGCAGTAAACATGGTTAAGTTGATTGAGGATAAATTTATACCCAGTTTAACAAATTTTCTCCTAGATAAAAAAAAAATAAAAACTTCATTATCATCATGGCAGTGACCTTCAATAGGCATATAACTAGAACCTATGCTTTAATAACACTTGCAAAATCTATTGAGAAACTTCCTACACCTGTATCAATCGACCAACATCCAGGTTTACTACCAAAACCTCCAATTACGAAAAAAATCCTTCCAATTCAATTAGTTACCGTGGAACAAAAGTTGGAATGTCGTGACAGGGTCAATGCTACAAAATTTATAAAAAACTTCAGTGAAGACATGTTTTTAAAAAAAACTTTCTGTTATATTGTTGGAAAATGATTGAAATATTGGCTTTGTTCAAAAAGAATCAGCCTTGCTACTTGAATTTATTGCTACTAGTGATTTAGCTCTAAAAATTTGCTTTAATGCTTTTGATGGAAAACAATCACTATGGACTTAATGTTACAAGTCTATATCGATAAACATTCAGTTGGCAATATTTTACTTAGAAGATGTTCTCCATCCTACTCTTCATATACTCTTCAAACCACTTTATTCATTAATCATTGAGATCAGAGTTGAAAATTCTCAACTTCTAAACATGCGCAAACTCTGTTTTGACATTTGGAATTCCTTAAAGATAGGATTGTTTTAACTCTACTTTCCAAACTCTGGATTACTGTTATCTATGATTTTCATTGTACTCTCATGGGAATATAAGAAGGATATAAAAAACATATTTAAGGATAGTGGTACAATTCTAATGGCCCATTATAAAGAAAGATAACAAACACTTTGTTTCCACATGTCTAAAGCTTTAGCTTATATATTGTAAGAATTACTTACTCTTATGACAACTTGGAAAGACATCTTCATGTATTTTATGATTGGGCTTCCTCTATCCAATTCTAAAACTACTATACACTTCTTACATATGCTCATTTATGTATTTCACCCCCACCACCCACTTATTCATTGCACTTTAATTAGCATGGATATTTGTCAAGAAAATCATTAATATATATAGATTCTTAAAGAATTTCTTAGTGATAGAGATCCCTTATTGTTTAGCAACATTTGGAAGGATTGATTTACACAGAGTTAAAATAAGTTATTCTACAACGTCAAATCATCTACAATCTAGGCAAATTAAGGTGACTAAGGATTAGAAAAATATCTATGGAGTGTCATAATAGAAAATACCTCAACAGGGCTTAACCATTTATCTTGAACTGATTTTTGTTGCAACACCATGGCATTCCTCCATTGTTACACCATTCTAAATAGTCTATGGTTCTTCTTTTACAATAATTCCTTTTCAAAAACACGCAACTCAATTTGAAGTAGTTGAATCAACTTTAGAGCAAAGAGACATTTGATATGACAACAAAAACATGATTCAACATGCACCAAAAACTGAATGAAGCTAATTATTGAAAAAGAAGAGACCAACAATTTAAAGTTGATGACTTGATTCTTGTTAGGATTTTCCCACATCGATAAACATTTTTTGCTTACCAACCTTATACAAAATTAGTAGATACTTTTATGGACCTTTTATGGTATTTGATGAAATTAGTCAAGTAGCTTACTAACTAGCTCTACTGAGTATTACCAAAATACATCTATTTTTTATGTATCTCTTTAGACCTTATATCACTCAAATCTCACATTACGTCCCATCCTACTACTTGGCTCCTTCATTAATAGTGCCTTGCCACTTCAACCACTGGCAGTATTAGACATGCACGATGCAAAAAGACATTGGATTTTTCACTCTTGTCCATTGGAAAGTTTTGCTCCTAAAGATGTTTCTTATATAGCTTTGGATGAACTCCCCTGTGCATATTCATCATTTGAACTTGAGGACAAGATCCTTTTTCAATAAGGGATGTTAATGCACTAGTGGCTCAAGGAGAAGAAGGGATTAAGCTCACATTTAAGGCATGAACGACACCTGAGTGCATGTGGGATTAAATGTACCAATAGTTGCCACCTCAGTTTGTCATTAAGAGTCTAATTAAGTAATTTAGTTAGAGGTTATTTATAGGTTAATAATTGGGGTTAAGCAGAAAATAATATAAATACGATAACAATGGATGGAAATGATATGAGGATATAGAGAATCTTTGTAACCCCTCCTATTTTTTGTATCCTCCCTATTGAAACCCTATACTTCTCGATTCACTTGCAATTTCGCTTGAATTCTTTTTTTCTTTTTGTTGTTGCATGTAGGCTAGCTAAGAGGCACCTATCAACTTTGGCTAATTTTTTTTATTCAATTAAACTTTCTGTGTTTATTTCTAAAATGTATTTTTTGATATTCTAGTAATTATCTTGTATTTTGAGCTTCCTAGGTTAATTAAACATATTATTGCCACTTCCAGATAGCCCGTGAGCTATTTATGTTACTGAATTTGCAATACCAGCTTAAATGTGCTAATTTTAGTTTTTATCTTAAACACCCATGTCCAAATGTGATGATTCTTCCGTAGAATCTTTAGTGGGAATAATGAAATACATTGATTGGCCTTCTTCGGTTCTTATGCCTTTTGAATTATGCTAGTTTACGATCACTTATAGTGCAATTGTTAACTTCCAATTTAGGAGTCCAGTAGTTTCATTTCTTTATGAAAGAGGATGGCGCCAGAATTTCTGGAGCAGTGGCTTTCCTGGACTTGATGAAGAGGTATGTCTTTTGTGTTAGCCCTATGGTGAGTTATTGAATTTCACAAATCAGTTTTTTTTAACACACTTTTGCACGGTTTAATTCTGTCTGCTACTTGTTAGTGCTTTAATTTTCTTGCTAGATTTATGATGAAAAGTTCGATGTAAATTCCAAATTTATTTTACCTTATTTGTGATCATTACTAGCCTTCCTCAGTCATTTGTGCATCTGTAGTGTTACTGGATAAATAATTGAACCTTTAGTTTGACGTGGTTGTCAGACCAAATATTTTTGACGTTTGCTCAGCTTTCTGAATTTGGCAGTTCAAAATGGCTCAAGAATATTTTAAACCTGTAGCTGGTGGTGTTCTTGTAGATGTAAGTTGTGGTAGTGGCTTGTTTTCAAGAAAATTTGGAGCATCAGGGACATATTCTGCTGTTATTGCATTGGATTTTTCTGAAAGTATGCTTCGCCAATGCATTGAGTATATTAAGCAAGAGACTTCTCCCTTGACAATGTAAGTTTGCTATTTAACATTGTATCCAGAATTTGATGATAGTATGCCCCCGTTTGGTAATAAGAAGTTGTAGAATCTTTTTTATGCAAGATTTGTTGAATGCTAAGTAATGGTCACATTATATGCTCTAAAACGTGAAGAGAAAATGGCTTCACTTACAAGATGCTCTTTATATTTGTTAGGAATATTTGTTGTTAATAATATTGACTTATTAGGAATTTAACTATGAAAATATTCTCAAAGATATGTCTAATATATTTCTTCATTATTCAATCATACTTATAGGATATTTTCTATTTTTTTGTATTTTTTTTATTTTGTTTAATTGTAGGCTCTACTTTCAAGTAGAGAAATATATTTTCTTCATTTCCTCTGACATGACAACAGAGTCACGATCTCTAGTCTTCTGCAAAAGTGCCTATCCCTCCCCTTTGGACCATGCTTTCTCGCACCGGATCTTGTTGCCGACCCTTCATACTCTCTCGTCGATCTTTTAGCTGTTGAGACCGCCGCACCCTGTAAAGGTCATAAACGTTGAAACTACTATCTCTTCTCTTTTGCCACCCTCCCTTGGTTGTTGTCTCTACTCTATCTTGTCATATCCTGTTATTCTTTCTTATATCGTTTTTCTTTTTGCATGGAGATCCCCAAATCTTCTCGTTGTCAACTATTTTTTTGATTTATGTAGAAATAGTTTCTCAATTACTTTTTTATGGTTCTAGTTGATGGCATTTTAGTTTCTCTCAATGAATTGGAGTTCATATCAACTATTTTTTTGATGGCATTTTAGTTTCTCTCAATGTAATGTAGTGGTATCAGAGCCCTAGGTGAGGATAACGGGGCTAGACGTGTATAGGGGTTCAACCCAAGGTGAGAGACTTTCCTATGGTTTTTCCAGAGGAGTTGCCTGGATTTCCACCAGCTAGGGAAGTGGAGTTTTCAATTGATTTGGAGGCAGGAGTAGCTCCTATTGCTAGAGCTCCTTACAGGATGGCTCCAGCCGAGCTAGCAGAGTTGAAGACTCAGTTACAGGACTTATTAGACAAGGGACTCATACGCCCCAGTTGTTCACCTTGGGGTGCCCCTGTCTTATTTGTCAAGAAGAAAGATGGTAGTATGAGGCTGTGTGTGGATTATAGGGAATTGAATAAGGTTACTATTCGTAACCGATACCCTTTACCACGCATCGATGATTTGCTGGATCAACTTCAGGGAGCAACTGTGTTCTCCAAGATTGACTTACGCTCGGGTTATCACCAGATCCGGATTAGAGATTCTGATGTACCCAAGACAGCATTCCGTACTAGATACGGACATTACGAGTTCACAGTGTTGCCTTTTGGATTGACTAATGCTCCAGCAGTATTTATGAACCTGATGCATCGAGTTTTTCATGCCTTTCTGGATCGGTTTGTGATCATCTTTATAGATGATATATTGATTTATTCCAGAGATAGGGATACTCATGCAGATCAGTTGAGGACTGTGCTTACAGTGTTGCGGGAGAATGAGCTGTATGCAAAATTCTCCAAGTGTTCTTTTTGGCTGGACTCAGTAGCATTCTTAGGACACATTGTCAGTGCGGAGGGCGTGGCTGTTGATCCTAGCAAGATACGAGCTATTATTGATTGGAAACGGCCATCTTCTGTCACTGAGATCCGGAGTTTCCTTGGTTTGGCTGGATACTATAGGAAATTTGTTCCTCACTTTTCTAGACTGGCTGCTCCACTAACCCAGTTGACCCGGAAGGGAAAATCTTTTGAGTGGACAGAGAGTTGTGAGAACAGTTTCCTAGAGCTGAAGCAGAGGCTTAGCACCGCTCCAGTATTGATGTTACCCACACAGGAGAAGCCGTATCAGATGTACACTGATGCTTCACATATAGGCTTGGGAGCCGTACTGATGCAGGATAACAGAGTTATAGCATATGCTTCGAGGCAACTGAAGGATCATGAGAAGAATTATCCCACTCATGATTTGGAGTTAGCTGCTGTCATTTTTGCCTTGAAGATATGGAGACATTATTTGTACGGAGTTCCTGTAGATTGCTTCTCTGACCACAAGAGTCTTAAGTATCTGTTCACTCAGAAGGAACTGAACTTGAGGCAGAGGAGGTGGTTGGAACTGATAAAGGATTACGAGCTGACAATAAACTACTGCGAGGGGAAGGCTAATCCAGTGGCTGATGCCTTGAGCAGACACGCAGTTGTGCATAATATGTTAGTCTGTGACTCTATACCAGACTTGGATTGGAATGTTGAAAGATGTCAGGAACAGTTGTCTATTCAGAGACTGGTTCACAGACTCAGCTCATTGACTATTCGGGCTGACTGGTTATCTGAGATGCGTGACCTTCAGCTTTGTGATGAAGAGCTGAAGGAGAAGATTGAGTTGGCATCGCAGGGATTGGGAGGAGACTTTGCTCTCAGAGACGACATTTTGACCTTCAGGGGTCGCTGGTGTGTACCATCACATCAGGAGTTCAGGGAGAGGATCCTTCGGGAGGCTCACTATGGAACCTTGGCTATGCACCCTGGAGAAGTCAAGATGTACAGGAATTTGAGGAGTGTTTTCTGGTGGAGAGGTTTGAAGACAGATGTTGCTGCCTTTGTTAGGAAATGCCTTACATGTCAGCAAGTTAAGGCCGAACACCAGAGACCTGGAGGATTGTTACAGAGATTGCCGATTCCGGAGTGGAAATGGGATGACATCACTATGGACTTTGTGACTGGTCTTCCTCGTACCAGACAAGGTTTTGATGCTATTTGGGTCATCGTAGATCGATTGACCAAGTCAGCCCATTTCTTATCCATTAAGAAGACGGATTCAGCGGCACAGTTGGCAGAGATATATATTCAGCAGATTGTCAGATTGCATGGGATTCCCCGTTCTATTATTTCTGACAGAGACGCCAAATTCACATCACAGTTTTGGAAGAGCTTACACACTGCCATGGGTACACAGTTAAAGTTCAGTACTGCTTATCATCCTCAGACGGATGGACAGTCTGAGCGGACTATTCGGACCTTGGAGGATTTGCTACGCTTGAGCGTACAAACTTACTCAACAGATTGGACTAGACGATTACCCTTGGTAGAGTTTGTGTACAATAACAGCTTCCAGGCGTCGATTGGTATGGCACCTTACGAGGCGTTGTATGGGCGTAGGTGCAGATCTCCTCTTTGTTGGGAGGAGGGTGATTCCAGGAGAGTGTGGGGACCCCAGATTGTAGAGGAGACCACAGCGGAAGTCAAGTTATTGCAGGACAGATTACGTACTGTGCAAGATCGCCAGAAGAAATATTATGATCCTAAGCACAAGGCTGTTGAGTTTTCTGTGGGAGATAGGGTATTCCTGAAGGTCAGTCCTATGCGGGGTCTATTCAGGTTTGGAAAGCCTTCTAAGCTTCGACCTCGTTACATTGGACCCTATCCTATTCTGGAGAGGATCGGTGAAGTGGCTTACAGGTTGGCACTTCCTGAGCATCTGACTGAGATTCACAATGTGTTCCATGTTTCGAATCTCAAGAAATATGTGCCAGATCCTTCTCATTGCATCAGTGATGATCTTCCTGGTTTACAAGTGGCACCAGATTCTTCTTATGTGGAACTACCAGTTCGCATCCTCGAGGAGAGCAGCAGACAGCTGAGGAACAGGTCGTTTCCTATGGTCAAGGTTCTGTGGAATAGACATGACGAAAGGGAGGCAACCTGGGAGCTAGAGCAGGATGTTGCTGAAAAATGGCCGGAACTTCTTGCTGAATTTCGAGGGCGAAATTCCTGATAAGGTGGGGAGATTGTTATACCCGGTAAAATTTTATGTATTTGATCTTTAATAAATTAATTGTGGCTTGGATGATTTCGAATCGACAGTAGGATGAGCCAGGAACTCAATTGTAGGCTATTGGAATTTCTGAAATCTTTTGGGAATTTTTCGGAGCACCGAGGAATTTTTAATTAATTTTCCCTATTTAATTGGATTTATTAGATTTTTAGAAATTCGAAAATCTAATTAAATTAAACCGGAAATCGTTTTTTTTATCGCGCGTGAACCGGACCGGAACGGTTCAGCGGAGGCGGAGGCGGTTCGCCGGGTGAGTTTGCGTGTGCGTTCTAATAAGCGGATCGGACGGTCGAGATCGGCGGGTGAGATCGAACCGGCTGATCGGGTGCTTACCGTGTCGATAGCGTGTCGACAGCGCGTATTGTGTGCTTACCGTGTGGATAGCGTGTCGACAGCGCGTATCGGGTGCTCACGTGTCGAAAACGTGTCGAACGCGTAACGGGTTCACCGTGTCGGCCCGGGGTATAAAAACCCTCGCGAAGCAGCGAATAGGGTTTTCGTTCGACGGCGATAGTGAGGAAATTCCCGGCGTACGGCGCGTGATTCCGGCGGCCTGGCAAGGGGCTTTTTGTGCCCGGAGATTCACGAGACCGAGGAGAGTCGATTGAGACCAAATTCGTTCGGCGAGGAGCTGCGGCGAGCTGCGGACGAGCTTCACCGTCGCCGGCGTCTTCGAGGTAGGAATTTCAGATATTTAAATTAGATAATTAGCAAATTGAAGCATGTATTAGTTTGCAAATCTCTATCTAAGCATGCGAATGTGATTTTTGAAGCTAATTGTACAAATTATCGAAAATTGCATGTTAGGGTTTTCGGGACGTTAATTTGTTTCGCCGAAATTGGAAAATTACCAAGCATGAGGATTTAAATATGCCACTTTATTCATGTTAATATGATTGTATAATGCTAGAACTATAATTTCGTGAATTGTCAACATGAGGATTAGACGAAACTGCTCGGCGGAAAACTTGATTTAAACCTTAGGAAATTAGCGACATTATTGGAACATTAGGATAGTACGAACATGTTCTCCTTGTTCGCAGTCGCCGGAAATCGACGGAATGATCGTATTGGTCGGCTATTGCGGCGGCTAGGGTTTCACGGACGACGGGCGAAGGAAGGAGACGAATTAAGGATTAATTAGGGATTAGTTGAATTATTAAGAGAATAATAATAATATTAATCATTAATATTATATATAAGCGTCGGCTGAATTTCGGATTAATAACTGACCGGCGGGGTTTGGTTCAGCATGAAAGCCCGAACCGGTGGCAAGATGCGATTCAGGGGATTCGGCGCGGTATAGTGATTAGCAAAATTTTAAATTCGGGGAATTATTCCGAATTTTGGAAAAAATGGATAAAATGCAAAATTTGATATTTCAAATTTAGGAAAAATTCGATAATTGAGTTTTAGGAATTATTTACATTTAGAAAATTCAAGGAAAATCAGAAAACTTGGAAATGAGAAATTTCGAAAATTCTAGAGATCAGTGGGTAAAGAACAAATTTCCTATGGAAAAACCATAGGAAATTCCCGGCGTACGGCGCGTGATTCCGGCGGCCTGGCAAGGGGCTTTTTGTGCCCGGAGATTCACGAGACCGAGGAGAGTCGATTGAGACCAAATTCGTTCGGCGAGGAGCTGCGGCGAGCTGCGGACGAGCTTCACCGTCGCCGGCGTCTTCGAGGTAGGAATTTCAGATATTTAAATTAGATAATTAGCAAATTGAAGCATGTATTAGTTTGCAAATCTCTATCTAAGCATGCGAATGTGATTTTTGAAGCTAATTGTACAAATTATCGAAATTGCATGTTAGGGTTTTCGGGACGTTAATTTGTTTCGCCGAAATTGGAAAAATTACCAAGCATGAGGATTTAAATATGCCACTTTATTCATGTTAATATGATTGTATAATGCTAGAACTATAATTTCGTGAATTGTCAACATGAGGATTAGACGAAACTGCTCGGCGGAAAACTTGATTTAAACCTTAGGAAATTAGCGACATTATTGGAACATTAGGATAGTACGAACATGTTCTCCTTGTTCGCAGTCGCCGGAAATCGACGGAATGATCGTATTGGTCGGCTATTGCGGCGGCTAGGGTTTCGCGGACGACGGGCGAAGGAAGGAGACGAATTAAGGATTAATTAGGGATTAGTTGAATTATTAAGAGAATAATAATAATATTAATCATTAATATTATATATAAGCGTCGGCTGAATTTCGGATTAATAACTGACCGGCGGGGTTTGGTTCAGCATGAAAGCCCGAACCGGTGGCAAGATGCGATTCAGGGGATTCGGCGCGGTATAGTGATTAGCAAAATTTTAAATTCGGGGAATTATTCCGAATTTTGGAAAAAATGGATAAAATGCAAAATTTGATATTTCAAATTTAGGAAAAATTCGATAATTGAGTTTTAGGAATTATTTACATTTAGAAAATTCAAGGAAAATCAGAAAACTTGGAAATGAGAAATTTCGAAAATTCTAGAGATCAGTGGGTAAAGAACAAATTTCCTGAAGTGGGGAAAAATGTTATCACTGATGACAGTACAGCTGGAAACAGTCAGACAAAGGTATGGTACACGGATGCTACCAGAACAGTCAGTAATTGACAATTGTGTTGCTTTGATGGCAACGGCATGGATTGAGTCAGTTTATTCAGTATTGGCATATTTCATGGATTGGCATATTGGACCGGACTACTATAGACCCTATATGATGTTTTAGGGTAGTTGTGGTAGGTAACTGTGCGGTTCGGACTTAGCTTCCACAGTATACATGTAGACTGGTATACGCCTTGTTGTACCTGGACACATGTTGCCGAATCTTGGAGTTAGAGATTGGCAATGACTGTAGGGGCGTGAGCTTCTATGGAAGTTGTTGGTAGAGGACTCCTTGGGACGGTGGCTGAGTCAATCTCTCCTGGTCCATGTGTGTAGGCCTGCGCGCCTGAGGGTGGCAGGGGTGTCTCGCAGTGGCTAGCCAAGTGTGTAGGCCTGCGCGCCTTAGGGTGGCAGGGGTGTCTCACGTTGGCTAGAGATTATGTGACTGGATCTGTCTGTAGTCTCCAGGAGATTGATTGACGAGAGACACTGCGGTGTCGGGTGCTTAGGCGCCATGCGTGTTTCGAGATGGGCGTTCCCACTGGCACGTTGCCTGGTAGCCCAGAGGAGAGCTACTCTGGTGTGACTGGGGTGGCTGTGGTTGGTCGGAGTCTGGGACTGAGAGTGCCTATCCACCGTACATTGTTATGCTGTATTCCTGTATTTTTGCTATTATCCTTCTCTTGCATGTGAGTTTTACTAGCTGACTTTCCTACTGGGCGTAGCTCATTCCTGTATTATATATTTTCAGTGGCTCGGCAGACTTGACGCTACCGGATTAGGTGGGATCGTGGTCAGCAGGCTTGTGAAGGATTTCTGATTGGTGATTGTCTGAGATATTCTGGTTAGTTGATTGTTGCTGTTGGATGTTTCAGTGAGACTGTTATTCTCATATGTTACATATAATTTGAGGGTAATTCGGAATTATGTATCTGGATGAACAATATTACACTTGTGGACTTGTATCTTATTCTTGTAATGTAGTTCCATTTACTGTCTTATCTTATTGTCTTGGAGTATGGTGAGTGGAGTGCTACATTTATCTGTGGATGTTATATATCTTTCTGTTTGATGGTGAGGTCATTACATGACTATGGAACTTAACCGTGGGGGTTCAGACTTCTATTAGATCGGTTCTCCTACCGGTGTGGGTAAGGAGTATTTGGTCTAGTAGGAGTAACATTGCGCGAGTCCATCTGTTAACTCAGGAGTCATGAACCTGACTTGACGGTGTACCCGGGAGATGGGATCCACATTGTTAAGGAAAGTAGGTGTGTAATGATGTGTTATATCCTATGTTTTCGTAGGCTGCTCAGGTTGGTATGGGACGATCTGAGCTGTCTATATAAAAAAAAAAAAAAAAAAAAAAAAAAAATGTATGCCAAAAATCAGCCTAGGAAGAAATGCTGCTCAGGTTGTTATCACAAACCGATCCAGAAAGGCATGAAAAACTCGATGCATCAGGTTCATAAATACTGCTGGAGCATTAGTCAATCCAAAAGGCAACACTGTGAACTCGTAATGTCCGTATCTAGTACGGAATGCTGTCTTGGGTACATCAGAATCTCTAATCCGGATCTGGTGATAACCCGAGCGTAAGTCAATCTTGGAGAACACAGTTGCTCCCTGAAGTTGATCCAGCAAATCATCGATGCGTGGTAAAGGGTATCGGTTACGAATAGTAACCTTATTCAATTCCCTATAATCCACACACAGCCTCATACTACCATCTTTCTTCTTGACAAATAAGACAGGGGCACCCCAAGGTGAACAACTGGGGCGTATGAGTCCCTTGTCTAATAAGTCCTGTAACTGAGTCTTCAACTCTGCTAGCTCGGCTGGAGCCATCCTGTAAGGAGCTCTAGCAATAGGAGCTACTCCTGCCTCCAAATCAATTGAAAACTCCACTTCCCTAGCTGGTGGAAATCCAGGCAACTCCTCTGGAAAAACCATAGGAAAGTCTCTCACCACTGGAATATCTGACATAGGGGTAGTGGTGGCTTGGCTATCGGTCACATAGGCCAACCAACCAGTACAACCCTTACTTACTAACCTTCCAGCCTGAAGAACTGAGATCAGGGGAATCTGCCTGTTCAGACCAAAGTATATCACATCCCCCGAACCAGGCACTCTGATCCTGACCTTCTTCTCCCAACAATCCAGAACCACTGCATGGTGGCACAACCAATCCATCCCCAAAATGATGTCGAACTCTGCTAGTGGCACACATATCAACTCTGTCACGAATTCGTGTCCACTAATCAGAATAGATCCGTCAATCTTCTGAACAGTGGGAATCTCTTTCCCATCAGGAAGTCTAACCAGTAAGGGTTCCTTCAAGTAACCCTTGGATCCTGATATCTGATTCCAGATCCTCTCAGCAACAAAAGAATGAGATGCACCAGTATCAAACAAAGTCATGCACTGCACGTTGCCAAAATGAAGCATACCTGTGATCACTTCTGGTGACTCTGAAGCCTGCTGCCGAGTCAGTGCAAATACCCTGGGCTGTCCCCCAGATGAACCAACCGGTCCCGTGATCCTCTGTTTCTTCAACTCTGGGCAGTCGCACTTCTTGTGTCCGGGCTGTCGACAATGGTAGCAGATAATCCCCCCAGTCCGGGTACCTGTCTGCTGCACTGGTCTCTCAGAAATAGGTCGTGGCCGGACCACGACCTCCTGAGTACCACTGTGATCTCTGTGTCTCTTGCCCTTTTTGTTTTGTTGGATATTTCTGAATTCCTTCCTCTTGTTATGAGTCTCTCTCTGGGCCTCCATCCGGATATCAATAAGCTCAACGGATCTCGCAGCCTCCACCAAGTCACGAAACCTGGCAAACCGACTCACAACTAGCTGGCGCTGCAGCATAGGACGAAGTCCCTCCAGGAACATCTCACATCTGCGTTCCTCAGAAGGCACCAGCTCTACGGCGTACCTCGCCAGATAAGTGAACCTCGATAAGTAATCGTTCACTGACATCTGGCCCTGCCTGAGGTGTATAAGTTCCCTCCTGAACTGAGCCATGGCAGAGGCCGGAATGTAGCACTCCCTGAATGCCTCAACAAAGTCATCCCATGCTATCTCACTGTTCTGGGCCTCCCCAAACATAGCGCGCCGCTGGCCTCTCCACCAGGTAGCAGCCTCTCCCTCCAACACTAGAGCAGCAAGCACTACCCTCCTGCCGAATGGACATCCCAAGGCATCAAATAGCTCAAGCATATGAGCCATCCAGTCATCTGCCACCGCTGGGTCAGCCGACCCACTGAAGCTCCGCGGACGCAACCGCATGAAGGCATCGATCCAACGATCCACGGCTGGCTCAACTGGCAATGCTGGGATCGTCTCCGGGGTAGGAGTAGTAGATACCGGTCTGCCTCTAGCTGCTCCACGAGCGGAAAGTCTCCTGGTACCAGCCATACTGTCAAAAACAATTAATCTGGCATTAGAGTCGTCATTTGGCAATTGGCATATGGACTACTATAGTATACAAAAGAATCAACAGTTCTCCCCACCTTGGGTTGAACCCCTATACACGTCTAGCCCCGTTATCCTCACCTAGGGCTCTGATACCACTACTGTTACACCCCATTTCTTCCTAGGCTGATTTTTGGCATACATTTTTTTTTTTTTTTTTTTTTTTTTTATATAGACAGCTCAGATCGTCCCATACCAACCTGAGCAGCCTACGAAAACATAGGATATAACACATCATTACACACCTACTTTCCTTAACAATGTGGATCCCATCTCCCGGGTACACCGTCAAGTCAGGTTCATGACTCCTGAGTTAACAGATGGACTCGCGCAATGTTACTCCTACTAGACCAAATACTCCTTACCCACACCGGTAGGAGAACCGATCTAATAGAAGTCTGAACCCCCACGGTTAAGTTCCATAGTCATGTAATGACCTCACCATCAAACAGAAAGATATATAACATCCACAGATAAATGTAACACTCCACTCACCATACTCCAAGACAATAAGATAAGACAGTAAATGGAACTACATTACAAGAATAAGATACAAGTCCACAAGTGTAATATTGTTCATCCAGATACATAATTCCGAATTACCCTCAAATTATATGTAACATATGAGAATAACAGTCTCACTGAAACATCCAACAGCAACAATCAACTAACCAGAATATCTCAGACAATCACCAATCAGAAATCCTTCACAAGCCTGCTGACCACGATCCCACCTAATCCGGTAGCGTCAAGTCTGCCGAGCCACTGAAAATATATAATACAGGAATGAGCTACGCCCAGTAGGAAAGTCAGCTAGTAAAACTCACATGCAAGAGAAGGATAATAGCAAAAATACAGGAATACAGCATAACAATGTACGGTGGATAGGCACTCTCAGTCCCAGACTCCGACCAACCACAGCCACCCCAGTCACACCAGAGTAGCTCTCCTCTGGGCTACCAGGCAACGTGCCAGTGGGAATGCCCATCTCGAAACACGCATGGCGCCTAAGCACCCGACACCGCAGTGTCTCTCGTCAATCAATCTCCTGGAGACTACAGACAGATCCAGTCACATAATCTCTAGCCAACGTGAGACACCCCTGCCACCCTAAGGCGCGCAGGCCTACACACTTGGCTAGCCACTGCGAGACACCCCTGCCACCCTCAGGCGCGCAGGCCTACACACATGGACCAGGAGAGATTGACTCAGCCACCGTCCCAAGGAGTCCTCTACCAACAACTTCCATAGAAGCTCACGCCCCTACAGTCATTGCCAATCTCTAACTCCAAGATTCGGCAACATGTGTCCAGGTATAACAAGGCGTATACCAGTCTACATGTATACTGTGGAAGCTAAGTCCGAACCGCACAGTTACCTACCACAACTACCCTAAAACATCATATAGGGTCTATAGTAGTCCGGTCCAATATGCCAATCCATGAAATATGCCAATACTGAATAAACTGACTCAATCCATGCCGTTGCCATCAAAGCAACACAATTGTCAATTACTGACTGTTCTGGTAGCATCCGTGTACCATACCTTTGTCTGACTGTTTCCAGCTGTACTGTCATCAGTGATAACATTTTTCCCCACTTCAGGAAATTTGTTCTTTACCCACTGATCTCTAGAATTTTCGAAATTTCTCATTTCCAAGTTTTCTGATTTTCCTTGAATTTTCTAAATGTAAATAATTCCTAAAACTCAATTATCGAATTTTTCCTAAATTTGAAATATCAAATTTTGCATTTTATCCATTTTTTCCAAAATTCGGAATAATTCCCCGAATTTAAAATTTTGCTAATCACTATACCGCGCCGAATCCCCTGAATCGCATCTTGCCACCGGTTCGGGCTTTCATGCTGAACCAAACCCCGCCGGTCAGTTATTAATCCGAAATTCAGCCGACGCTTATATATAATATTAATGATTAATATTATTATTATTCTCTTAATAATTCAACTAATCCCTAATTAATCCTTAATTCGTCTCCTTCCTTCGCCCGTCGTCCGCGAAACCCTAGCCGCCGCAATAGCCGACCACTACGATCATTCCGTCGATTTCCGGCGACTGCGAACAAGGAGAACATGTTCGTACTATCCTAATGTTCCAATAATGTCGCTAATTTCCTAAGGTTTAAATCAAGTTTTCCGCCGAGCAGTTTCGTCTAATCCTCATGTTGACAATTCACGAAATTATAGTTCTAGCATTATACAATCATATTAACATGAATAAAGTGGCATATTTAAATCCTCATGCTTGGTAATTTTCCAATTTCGGCGAAACAAATTAACGTCCCGAAAACCCTAACATGCAATTTTCGATAATTTGCACAATTAGCTTCAAAAATCACATTCGCATGCTTAGATAGAGATTTGCAAACTAATACATGCTTCAATTTGCTAATTATCTAATTTAAATATCTGAAATTCCTACCTCGAAGACGCCGGCGACGGTGAAGCTCGTCCGCAGCTCGCCGCAGCTCCTCGCCGAACGAATTTGGTCTCAATCGACTCTCCTCGGTCTCGTGAATCTCCGGGCACAAAAAGCCCCTTGCCAGGCCGCCGGAATCACGCGCCGTACGCCGGGAATTTCCTCACTATCGCCGTCGAACGAAAACCCTATTCGCTGCTTCGCGAGGGTTTTTATACCCCGGGCCGACACGGTGAACCCGTTACGCGTTCGACACGTTTTCGACACGTGAGCACCCGATACGCGCTGTCGACACGCTATCCACACGGTGAGCACACAATACGCGCTGTCGACACGCTATCGACACGGTAAGCACCCGATCAGCCGGTTCGATCTCACCCGCCGATCTCGACCGTCCGATCCGCTTATTAGAACGCACACGCAAACTCACCCGGCGAACCGCCTCCGCCTCCGCTGAACCGTTCCGGTCCGGTTCACGCGCGATAAAAAAAAAACGATTTCCGGTTTAATTTAATTAGATTTTCGAATTTCTAAAAATCTAATAAATCCAATTAAATAGGGAAAATTAATTAAAAATTCCTCGGTGCTCCGAAAAATTCCCAAAAGATTTCAGAAATTCCAATAGCCTACAATTGAGTTCCTGGCTCATCCTACTGTCGATTCGAAATCATCCAAGCCACAATTAATTTATTAAAGATCAAATATATAAAATTTTACCGGGTATAACAATCTCCCCACCTTATCAGGAATTTCGCCCTCGAAATTCAGCAAGAAGTTCCGGCCATTTTTCAGCAACATCCTGCTCTAGCTCCCAGGTTGCCTCCCTTTCGTCATGTCTATTCCACAGAACCTTGACCATAGGAAACGACCTGTTCCTCAGCTGTCTGCTGCTCTCCTCGAGGATGCGAACTGGTAGTTCCACATAAGAAGAATCTGGTGCCACTTGTAAACCAGAAAGATCATCACTGATGCAATGAGAAGGATCTGGCACATATTTCTTGAGATTCGAAACATGGAACACATTGTGAATCTCAGTCAGATGCTCAGGAAGTGCCAACCTGTAAGCCACTTCACCGATCCTCTCCAGAATAGGATAGGGTCCAATGTAACGAGGTCGAAGCTTAGAAGGCTTTCCAAACCTGAATAGACCCCGCATAGGACTGACCTTCAGGAATACCCTATCTCCCACAGAAAACTCAACAGCCTTGTGCTTAGGATCATAATATTTCTTCTGGCGATCTTGCACAGTACGTAATCTGTCCTGCAATAACTTGACTTCCGCTGTGGTCTCCTCTACAATCTGGGGTCCCCACACTCTCCTGGAATCACCTTCCTCCCAACAAAGAGGAGATCTGCACCTACGCCCATACAACGCCTCGTAAGGTGCCATACCAATCGACGCCTGGAAGCTGTTATTGTACACAAACTCTACCAAGGGTAATCGTCTAGTCCAATCTGTTGAGTAAGTTTGTACGCTCAAGCGTAGCAAATTCTCCAAGGTCCGAATAGTCCGCTCAGACTGTCCATCTGTCTGAGGATGATAAGCAGTACTAAACTTCAACTGTGTACCCATGGCAGCGTGTAAGCTCCTCCAAAACTGTGATGTGAACTTGGCGTCTCTGTCAGAAATAATAGATCGGGGAATTCCATGCAATCTGACAATCTGCTGAATATATACCTCTGCCAATTGTGCCGCTGAATCCGTCTTCTTAATTGATAAGAAATGGGCTGACTTGGTCATTCGATCCACGATGACCCAAATGGCGTCAAAACCTTGTCTGGTACGAGGAAGACCAGTCACAAAGTCCATAGTGATGTCATCCCATTTCCACTCCGGAATCGGCAATCTCTGTAACAATCCTCCAGGTCTCTGGTGTTCGGCCTTAACTTGCTGACATGTAAGGCATTTCCTAACAAAGGCAGCAACATCTGTCTTCAAACCTCTCCACCAGAAAACACTCCTCAAATTCCTGTACATCTTGACTTCTCCAGGGTGCATAGCCAAGGTTCCATAGTGAGCCTCCCGAAGGATCCTCTCCCTGAACTCCTGATGTGATGGTACACACCAGCGACCCCTGAAGGTCAAAATGTCGTCTCTGAGAGCAAAGTCTCCTCCCAATCCCTGCGATGCCAACTCAATCTTCTCCTTCAGCTCTTCATCACAAAGCTGAAGGTCACGCATCTCAGATAACCAGTCAGCCCGAATAGTCAATGAGCTGAGTCTGTGAACCAGTCTCTGAATAGACAACTGTTCCTGACATCTTTCAACATTCCAATCCAAGTCTGGTATAGAGTCACAGACTAACATATTATGCACAACTGCGTGTCTGCTCAAGGCATCAGCCACTGGATTAGCCTTCCCCTCGCAGTAGTTTATTGTCAGCTCGTAATCCTTTATCAGTTCCAACCACCTCCTCTGCCTCAAGTTCAGTTCCTTCTGAGTGAACAGATACTTAAGACTCTTGTGGTCAGAGAAGCAATCTACAGGAACTCCGTACAAATAATGTCTCCATATCTTCAAGGCAAAAATGACAGCAGCTAACTCCAAATCATGAGTGGGATAATTCTTCTCATGATCCTTCAGTTGCCTCGAAGCATATGCTATAACTCTGTTATCCTGCATCAGTACGGCTCCCAAGCCTATATGTGAAGCATCAGTGTACATCTGATACGGCTTCTCCTGTGTGGGTAACATCAATACTGGAGCGGTGCTAAGCCTCTGCTTCAGCTCTAGGAAACTGTTCTCACAACTCTCTGTCCACTCAAAAGATTTTCCCTTTCGGGTCAACTGGGTTAGTGGAGCAGCCAGTCTAGAAAAGTGAGGAACAAATTTCCTATAGTATCCAGCCAAACCAAGGAAACTCCGGATCTCAGTGACAGAAGATGGCCGTTTCCAATCAATAATAGCTCGTATCCTGCTAGGATCAACAGCCACGCCCTCCGCACTGACAATGTGTCCTAAGAATGCTACTGAGTCCAGCCAAAAAGAACACTTGGAGAATTTTGCATACAGCTCATTCTCCCGCAACACTGTAAGCACAGTCCTCAACTGATCTGCATGAGTATCCCTATCTCTGGAATAAATCAATATATCATCTATAAAGATGATCACAAACCGATCCAGAAAGGCATGAAAAACTCGATGCATCAGGTTCATAAATACTGCTGGAGCATTAGTCAATCCAAAAGGCAACACTGTGAACTCGTAATGTCCGTATCTAGTACGGAATGCTGTCTTGGGTACATCAGAATCTCTAATCCGGATCTGGTGATAACCCGAGCGTAAGTCAATCTTGGAGAACACAGTTGCTCCCTGAAGTTGATCCAGCAAATCATCGATGCGTGGTAAAGGGTATCGGTTACGAATAGTAACCTTATTCAATTCCCTATAATCCACACACAGCCTCATACTACCATCTTTCTTCTTGACAAATAAGACAGGGGCACCCCAAGGTGAACAACTGGGGCGTATGAGTCCCTTGTCTAATAAGTCCTGTAACTGAGTCTTCAACTCTGCTAGCTCGGCTGGAGCCATCCTGTAAGGAGCTCTAGCAATAGGAGCTACTCCTGCCTCCAAATCAATTGAAAACTCCACTTCCCTAGCTGGTGGAAATCCAGGCAACTCCTCTGGAAAAACCATAGGAAAGTCTCTCACCACTGGAATATCTGACATAGGGGTAGTGGTGGCTTGGCTATCGGTCACATAGGCCAACCAACCAGTACAACCCTTACTTACTAACCTTCCAGCCTGAAGAACTGAGATCAGGGGAATCTGCCTGTTCAGACCAAAGTATATCACATCCCCCGAACCAGGCACTCTGATCCTGACCTTCTTCTCCCAACAATCCAGAACCACTGCATGGTGGCACAACCAATCCATCCCCAAAATGATGTCGAACTCTGCTAGTGGCACACATATCAACTCTGTCACGAATTCGTGTCCACTAATCAGAATAGATCCGTCAATCTTCTGAACAGTGGGAATCTCTTTCCCATCAGGAAGTCTAACCAGTAAGGGTTCCTTCAAGTAACCCTTGGATCCTGATATCTGATTCCAGATCCTCTCAGCAACAAAAGAATGAGATGCACCAGTATCAAACAAAGTCATGCACTGCACGTTGCCAAAATGAAGCATACCTGTGATCACTTCTGGTGACTCTGAAGCCTGCTGCCGAGTCAGTGCAAATACCCTGGGCTGTCCCCCAGATGAACCAACCGGTCCCGTGATCCTCTGTTTCTTCAACTCTGGGCAGTCGCACTTCTTGTGTCCGGGCTGTCGACAATGGTAGCAGATAATCCCCCCAGTCCGGGTACCTGTCTGCTGCACTGGTCTCTCAGAAATAGGTCGTGGCCGGACCACGACCTCCTGAGTACCACTGTGATCTCTGTGTCTCTTGCCCTTTTTGTTTTGTTGGATATTTCTGAATTCCTTCCTCTTGTTATGAGTCTCTCTCTGGGCCTCCATCCGGATATCAATAAGCTCAACGGATCTCGCAGCCTCCACCAAGTCACGAAACCTGGCAAACCGACTCACAACTAGCTGGCGCTGCAGCATAGGACGAAGTCCCTCCAGGAACATCTCACATCTGCGTTCCTCAGAAGGCACCAGCTCTACGGCGTACCTCGCCAGATAAGTGAACCTCGATAAGTAATCGTTCACTGACATCTGGCCCTGCCTGAGGTGTATAAGTTCCCTCCTGAACTGAGCCATGGCAGAGGCCGGAATGTAGCACTCCCTGAATGCCTCAACAAAGTCATCCCATGCTATCTCACTGTTCTGGGCCTCCCCAAACATAGCGCGCCGCTGGCCTCTCCACCAGGTAGCAGCCTCTCCCTCCAACACTAGAGCAGCAAGCACTACCCTCCTGCCGAATGGACATCCCAAGGCATCAAATAGCTCAAGCATATGAGCCATCCAGTCATCTGCCACCGCTGGGTCAGCCGACCCACTGAAGCTCCGCGGACGCAACCGCATGAAGGCATCGATCCAACGATCCACGGCTGGCTCAACTGGCAATGCTGGGATCGTCTCCGGGGTAGGAGTAGTAGATACCGGTCTGCCTCTAGCTGCTCCACGAGCGGAAAGTCTCCTGGTACCAGCCATACTGTCAAAAACAATTAATCTGGCATTAGAGTCGTCATTTGGCAATTGGCATATGGACTACTATAGTATACAAAAGAATCAACAGTTCTCCCCACCTTGGGTTGAACCCCTATACACGTCTAGCCCCGTTATCCTCACCTAGGGCTCTGATACCACTACTGTTACACCCCATTTCTTCCTAGGCTGATTTTTGGCATACATTTTTTTTTTTTTTTTTTTTTTTTTTTTTTTATATAGACAGCTCAGATCGTCCCATACCAACCTGAGCAGCCTACGAAAACATAGGATATAACACATCATTACACACCTACTTTCCTTAACAATGTGGATCCCATCTCCCGGGTACACCGTCAAGTCAGGTTCATGACTCCTGAGTTAACAGATGGACTCGCGCAATGTTACTCCTACTAGACCAAATACTCCTTACCCACACCGGTAGGAGAACCGATCTAATAGAAGTCTGAACCCCCACGGTTAAGTTCCATAGTCATGTAATGACCTCACCATCAAACAGAAAGATATATAACATCCACAGATAAATGTAACACTCCACTCACCATACTCCAAGACAATAAGATAAGACAGTAAATGGAACTACATTACAAGAATAAGATACAAGTCCACAAGTGTAATATTGTTCATCCAGATACATAATTCCGAATTACCCTCAAATTATATGTAACATATGAGAATAACAGTCTCACTGAAACATCCAACAGCAACAATCAACTAACCAGAATATCTCAGACAATCACCAATCAGAAATCCTTCACAAGCCTGCTGACCACGATCCCACCTAATCCGGTAGCGTCAAGTCTGCCGAGCCACTGAAAATATATAATACAGGAATGAGCTACGCCCAGTAGGAAAGTCAGCTAGTAAAACTCACATGCAAGAGAAGGATAATAGCAAAAATACAGGAATACAGCATAACAATGTACGGTGGATAGGCACTCTCAGTCCCAGACTCCGACCAACCACAGCCACCCCAGTCACACCAGAGTAGCTCTCCTCTGGGCTACCAGGCAACGTGCCAGTGGGAATGCCCATCTCGAAACACGCATGGCGCCTAAGCACCCGACACCGCAGTGTCTCTCGTCAATCAATCTCCTGGAGACTACAGACAGATCCAGGCACATAATCTCTAGCCAACGTGAGACACCCCTGCCACCCTAAGGCGCGCAGGCCTACACACTTGGCTAGCCACTGCGAGACACCCCTGCCACCCTCAGGCGCGCAGGCCTACACACATGGACCAGGAGAGATTGACTCAGCCACCGTCCCAAGGAGTCCTCTACCAACAACTTCCATAGAAGCTCACGCCCCTACAGTCATTGCCAATCTCTAACTCCAAGATTCGGCAACATGTGTCCAGGTACAACAAGGCGTATACCAGTCTACATGTATACTGTGGAAGCTAAGTCCGAACCGCACAGTTACCTACCACAACTACCCTAAAACATCATATAGGGTCTATAGTAGTCCGGTCCAATATGCCAATCCATGAAATATGCCAATACTGAATAAACTGACTCAATCCATGCCGTTGCCATCAAAGCAACACAATTGTCAATTACTGACTGTTCTGGTAGCATCCGTGTACCATACCTTTGTCTGACTGTTTCCAGCTGTACTGTCATCAGTGATAACATTTTTCCCCACTTCAGGAAATTTGTTCTTTACCCACTGATCTCTAGAATTTTCGAAATTTCTCATTTCCAAGTTTTCTGATTTTCCTTGAATTTTCTAAATGTAAATAATTCCTAAAACTCAATTATCGAATTTTTCCTAAATTTGAAATATCAAATTTTGCATTTTATCCATTTTTTCCAAAATTCGGAATAATTCCCCGAATTTAAAATTTTGCTAATCACTATACCGCGCCGAATCCCCTGAATCGCATCTTGCCACCGGTTCGGGCTTTCATGCTGAACCAAACCCCGCCGGTCAGTTATTAATCCGAAATTCAGCCGACGCTTATATATAATATTAATGATTAATATTATTATTATTCTCTTAATAATTCAACTAATCCCTAATTAATCCTTAATTCGTCTCCTTCCTTCGCCCGTCGTCCGCGAAACCCTAGCCGCCGCAATAGCCGACCACTACGATCATTCCGTCGATTTCCGGCGACTGCGAACAAGGAGAACATGTTCGTACTATCCTAATGTTCCAATAATGTCGCTAATTTCCTAAGGTTTAAATCAAGTTTTCCGCCGAGCAGTTTCGTCTAATCCTCATGTTGACAATTCACGAAATTATAGTTCTAGCATTATACAATCATATTAACATGAATAAAGTGGCATATTTAAATCCTCATGCTTGGTAATTTTCCAATTTCGGCGAAACAAATTAACGTCCCGAAAACCCTAACATGCAATTTTCGATAATTTGCACAATTAGCTTCAAAAATCACATTCGCATGCTTAGATAGAGATTTGCAAACTAATACATGCTTCAATTTGCTAATTATCTAATTTAAATATCTGAAATTCCTACCTCGAAGACGCCGGCGACGGTGAAGCTCGTCCGCAGCTCGCCGCAGCTCCTCGCCGAACGAATTTGGTCTCAATCGACTCTCCTCGGTCTCGTGAATCTCCGGGCACAAAAAGCCCCTTGCCAGGCCGCCGGAATCACGCGCCGTACGCCGGGAATTTCCTCACTATCGCCGTCGAACGAAAACCCTATTCGCTGCTTCGCGAGGGTTTTTATACCCCGGGCCGACACGGTGAACCCGTTACGCGTTCGACACGTTTTCGACACGTGAGCACCCGATACGCGCTGTCGACACGCTATCCACACGGTGAGCACACAATACGCGCTGTCGACACGCTATCGACACGGTAAGCACCCGATCAGCCGGTTCGATCTCACCCGCCGATCTCGACCGTCCGATCCGCTTATTAGAACGCACACGCAAACTCACCCGGCGAACCGCCTCCGCCTCCGCTGAACCGTTCCGGTCCGGTTCACGCGCGATAAAAAAAAAAACGATTTCCGGTTTAATTTAATTAGATTTTCGAATTTCTAAAAATCTAATAAATCCAATTAAATAGGGAAAATTAATTAAAAATTCCTCGGTGCTCCGAAAAATTCCCAAAAGATTTCAGAAATTCCAATAGCCTACAATTGAGTTCCTGGCTCATCCTACTGTCGATTCGAAATCATCCAAGCCACAATTAATTTATTAAAGATCAAATATATAAAATTTTACCGGGTATAACAGATCTTATGAGAAATTTTATCACATAGAATCTCTAATGCTTGAACTAATAGATACTGTCAAATATATCAAACGATAGGCCTTTAACTATGCAATTTTTTCTTGAATGCTTAATATTTCTAAATCTACTATTTTAGTTGCTATCACATTTCAAGAGATCACAAAAGGGATGTGGGCCTTTCTTTGTTCCACATATTTTCAAAATAATAACTTTTATATGGTAATACATTCTTTGATATTTTCTTTTTACAACTAGGAGACAAATCTTTATACAATTATTATAGTAGCTTGAAAAGTAAATAAGACAAACTTCTTCTCTCTATCATCCTTTTACCAATGATCCCACTGTATGGCAAAAACAAATAGAGTTTTTATGGTCAAGTTTCTCTTTGATATTTATGCATCACTTCAATATGTCCAAACTTAGTTAATGGCTGATTCTATAGTTCCAAATACCTTGATGGCTCTCTCATGGATTCTATGAGTCATTGAACTCCTTGTTCATTTCTTTTCTCACTTTGACCAAACTACACTTATTGCCAACACTAAAGGAGGCAATAGTAGTCATGGTCTTGGTGGATGTAATATTGGAAAATGTAGCAATTGCACCTGTCGACCTTTTTGGTGCTATCTAAGAACTATCATTAGACCTTTGCTAGGAAACGTTTGGATATCCTCTAGCCGCTTAGCATGTTACCATTGTTTCTTATGATTCAACTACTTTAGATGACTATGGTATGGCTCTACCTCTTGTCTTGCATGTAGATTTTGCTTTGGGCTCTGTTTCAGTTGCGTATTCTTGTATGTCATTGATCTTAGGTTTTGGTGAAAATTTTCACATGATAGGTAACCCTTTATTGTTCTGCTCTCTTACCTTTTAAACTCCCTGACTTGTCATCATTGGTGATGAATCCCCCGGTTTTGAAAATGACTGCACTTATCTCTCACCTTCAACAACTCTAGACAATATCTAGTATGTTCCAAATACTTGGGTTTATATACTAAAGTGTTAGTCAACAATATTTGATGTTTTCAAATAAAGTTATAATCTTTTGAGAAGAATTACACTTACCAATTGCTTATCCATCTAATTATTACTTGACCTGATATTTCCTTTGCTATTGGTGTGTGGTAAGCTAATATATGCAAAATTCAAAGAAGAAGTATTGAGATACTATCTAAAGAATATTGAGATATATTAAAAGATTTTTAGGAAAAGGATTTGTATACCAATGACAAGCACTTACAAATTGAAGTTTATTATGATGTTGATTATATGACATCTATTGCAGATCAAATGTTTATTTTCAAATAGTGTTTTTATAGTAGAAAATTTTATGTCATGAAGGCAAAAATAAGCAATCATTATTAGATCATGTTCAAAAGCTAAACACAAAACAATGAAGCATTCTGCTTGTTATGTGATGCGAATAAAAATATTTATTCAAGAATTTGAAATTTTTATAACTTAACTAATGGTTCTTAAATGTAATAATCAAGCAACTATCTATATTGCTAGAAATCTTATTTTTCATGAAAGAATCAAATATCTTATGGTGGATTATCATTTTATTAAAGAAGATTATTATCTCTCATTTCTCTAGTAAAACGTGTATAACAAATATTTTTATAAAGGCTTTTGAACCAGTTCAATTCTCTAATTTTTATAGTGAGTTAGATCTTCGTGATTTGCATGCTTCAGTTTGAGTGAGTGTGCTATTAAGAATATTGCATTTCAAGAATATTTGATATTAGAAATATTGACGTATTAGAAATATAGTTATAGAAATATCCTCTAAACTATCCTATATTATTCTATCATAATTATGTAATATTTTTGTCTTTATTTTTTTTTCTATTTGTACTTTTTCTATTTTGTTTATTTATAGGCTTTCTTTTCAAATAATAAAATTAACTTCTTTCTTTCCTCCAACAAAGTGAATGATTGGCTTTTAAATCCTATGATGTGATTTTCAATTTTAAATTTGATATAGACTTGATCGAATAATAAGAAGCGCTAAGTTTCCTGTATTTTTCTGCAACCACAATTGATGTTGTTTTCGGTGATATGTCAATGATTTAAATTGGAATTTAATAGGATGGAAGCAATTCTTTTACTTAAGGAATGGAAAACCTGTAGCAGTCCTAGAGTAGCGGTGGCACAAGTTGTCCTCTTTATCAAAGAGTGCCTAATTAAATAGATACATACTATTGTTCATGAAAAAAATTAGATGATCATGTAGAATTGAGCAGTGGTGATTAAATTGGAAGGAAATTGCACAAACAGTTGTGTTGCTTCATGAGGGTTTGATTGACACCAGCTATCGTAAAGCTATTGGATGTAATTTGTCTATAATTTATAGAACTGCATTTCACATACATTTTTTGTTATTTGAATGGAACCTGCTTCCTTTGATTTAAGAGGATTATCTCTTTAATCAAATAATGCTGTTGTAATACAATGATTTCATTTGGAAATTATCATTCTTAATTGTTGTTTTTCTTTTCTTTTCTACTTGAATTAAGGTCACGATGCAGTAAGGATGGTACCAAGGAAATCTACTCAACTATCCTAGAATTAATCTTGGAACACTGGTTTAGATGCAAATATTTGGTAATGAACCTTTGGATTCCCACCAAGATAAAACAGTGAATAGGAATTTTTGAAGGCCTAACTTTATCAATATCATGTCCCTAAAGAATGTTCTCTTCAAAACAAGTTATGGTGGCTTTAACTATCTTCTATGCAAACGATGTTCTTTCCCTAAGATCAATCATAAGCATGTAAATCTTTGCAAACAATAATGAAAACATTCAGATGGGTGTATAATGTGGGGATTGAGGTAGAAATAGACAATCTAAAAAAGGTACTTGCCCATGAGTGCTACACCAAATCGTTGCCCAATGAAGAAAACATTTCATTCGACTAAGGGAGCTGCCGTGGGTTTGTTGGGAAACTTATTTTTCTCTTCCTCACAAGTGTTGACTTTGGTTTTGATAGTTACTGTAATAAGTCAATTCTTGAACAATTGATCTGAAAGTATTTGGAGATGGTTTATAGAATTTTGAGGTATCTAAAGATGATTCCACAGGAAGGATTTTATTTCAAGAACAAAGTTAAGAAAATTCTAGAAATTTTTAATAATGCTAACTTTGCAAGTTCTGTCATTGATTGGAGATCAACATAAAATTATTACAATTATTTTTTGGGAAAACTTTGTAACTTTTGTATTGAGATAAAACCCATATTGTTATGAATTTTGAAGGAATATAACATAGAAAAATATTAGATGAGCTAATTTTTTAATGGGACTAAAGTGAGATAAAACCCATTATTGTTATGAATTTTGAAGGAATATAACATAGAAAAATATTAGATGAGCTAATTTTTTAATGGGACTAATGAAGATGTTTTTTGACAATCAAGCTGGTGTTCTCATTGCAAAGAATCTCATTCTTCTTGATAAGACAAGAATATGTGGATGGATCGACACTACAAAGAAAAGATTGAAGAGAGAACAATTTCTCTTATAATGTTACCGATCTATACTGCCCAAACATCGTCAATAAAGGATTTTGAAGTTTCAAATTCGAAGACTTGTGCCCCAAGTTTGGTATGATTAATATCTATAACCTAATTTGATGGGGGTCTAGAAACCTACAATATCTCTAGCTGTTTTATTCCCTTCCTGAATCACAATTACCATTATTGATTGCTGGAATGAAATACAGAGCACCTCCGTTCATAGAATTGTACTAATCAGTGCCAATTCCTTTACTTCTTTAAGAGAGTCTACTTGTTTCCTAAAGAATTTATCCTATTTGACAGCTTAATCTGCCCATTATAAGGGATTCTTCCATCTTCAAATTGGGATCTATGGGTGACCTGAACTGAACTGTCTTAAAATTGCGTAGAAGCTCTTGTAGTATGTAGTGTTGGTGTTATATGAGTCGGTGCTGTTCTTGGTCAACTATCCATGGCAGCTGTTGATACAATAACCCATGCTCTCTTCGTTTCCAATGTGAGAGTCAGCAATGTTGGAATTATACTAGCAAGCTGTGCTTTATAATCTGCTGTGGTTGAGCTAGTGGGATCCAAGTATGAATTTGAATCTTCCTTGATCAATTGATTTTTCATGTCCACATGTTCAGGAAGTTAGGGAATGATTTGATTTCACTAGTCTCAGGGACATGCTCATCAGAGGATTCAGGGACAGAGGAAAGTAGGGAGTTAGCTGAGACCACTTGTAATCGTCTTTTGATGCTTTCAGAGAGGAAATTTCAAAGAGAAAAGATAGAGGACTTTCTATCAAAGCAGTAGACAACTTGATGCTTACTAGTGCGGACATGAGAATATAGTTAAGAAACGTCTTTTAAAACATATTTATGCCCATGCTAGTTGAATTAAAAAATAGGAATGAAGAAATATTCTTGAATCACAAAAGCCTTCATTATGATCTTGTGAGAAGCATAATTTTGTTTACAAGGTAAGATGTTTATTGGGTGCATCATGTTGTACAATTTGCTTGAAGTTGTATTTTGTTGACTTACACTTATTTCTTGTAGTTGCCTTATTAACTCAAAATATCCATTACACCCATGATATAAAGCATTTATAGACTAGTTATTGATATTTTGCCCTTGAATAACATAGCATAACATATCAAGTAACATATGACAATTATACTAGTTATAATGGTATTGAAGGTTGAATAATTTAAATTATGTTGGTTCTTATTTGGGTCTGATGTGTGGTCAGTTCACGATTTGATCGGTTTTGAAATCCAAACTGATTAAGCTGTAAATAGATATTTTCTTTGATTGTTTGTGATGGCAGAACTTTATCCTTAACCCTTTGTCCTCATAGATTGGTTCCTAATTAAGGTAGATTTGACTGTTTGTAACCCAATTTGAAATTAATTTAACATGTACACCTCTTTAATAATAATGACTTAGTATCTAGCTTAAGAGTAAACTATTTTACTCTTTGTTAGCTTGGGTAGGAAAAAAAATCATGCAGCTTTCGTCACAAACACAAGCTCACAATATTCATCACCTCTTTCCATCTGCAGCTTTTGCACCCACTACAACACTAGCCATCTCAACTTTTTGGTGATGCTTGCTGCTCAACTCTTCGATAATGCTTTCCATCTCAACTGTGTAGCAATGCTCGCATTCTCAACTCTTGATGTCATTCGCCATGCAACACTCTTGCTCACCATCTCACTCAGCAACAATGTTTGTCACTCATCAGCTGCATTCGCCAATGATGCCGCTGCTCAACAATTGTCCTCAATCCAATTCACGTTTTTGTCTAACTCTTGTCTCCACAATCTCCTTTGTGTAATCAGTAATAGCCCTATGTATTACATAGGAGTTTGACTCCAACTTGCATGTGATTTTATATCTTTAGTGTATGGTGTCATGCCTAACAAAGCTAAAGCGTGATAATATTATGTTAATTTCTTTTTAAAATTTTTGAATTGCAATAAACAATTGTTTCGCAAATTCATTACACCCATGATTTAAAGCATTTATGTTAATTTATTTTTTAACTTTTCGAAAGACATCTAGATGATTGTCAGGCAAAAAATTGTAGGCATATTTCAAATGACATTTTTGAATTGCAATAAACAATTGTTGCGCAAACCATCATTCTTATTCTTTATTCTACTTTTTTATCTCGATAATTTTTATGAAATTAGCGTTTCTGGTAGACCTCTAAACCTGACCATTTGTGGATCGTACTTCAAACTAGAGTCATGACCCAATTGGGCTTTCAATTTAGATGAAATGCATTCAAACCGGGATCTACCTTAGCCAATCCTGGCCTCTAGTGGCTCAAAAATCAAACATGATAGGTTCCATTTTGATTCTCCATATAATAGGATTGTTCTTGCATGAAGTCAATTTAATTGATAAATGGGGGCCATTTTGTGTATGAATCTAATCGATAACTTAAGACCATTTTTTTGTATGAATACCAAATTTTTGCATAATTATTTTTTTTCAGTTGCTTGATTTTTCTATTTCTTTTGCATTTCTAATTGATATTGTTTGATGGTAATTGTTTTTGATGATTGATTTGAAGGAATATTGCTGTTGTAAGGGCGGATGTCTCCAGGCTTCCCTTCTCATCAGGTTCAATTGATGCTGTTCATGCTGGTGCTGCTATACACTGCTGGCCCTCTCCCTCCAATGCGGTAAATTATTTAGTGTGCAATCTCTGTATCTCCTGCATTCATTAATTCATATTCCTTGATCTTAGTTTGCTTTTTCTTGAGGCTAACTTCGTAAATTAGAAGCTATTGTGGGAAGTTGCCAGGTTTCCTGCTCTTATCAAGAATCTGGCTTGAAATGTTTTGTTGCACAGAAGCATTAACAAAATGATGCAATTATCTATCAATTACATCCAACAAACAAGTGAATTGGAATTTAAAAAATCATTTTTCTAAATTTGTTACTTTGGTAGACAACGGTTTTGAACTTTATTTGATAGAACACGTCTTTAGAGCTTCTAGACGTATTTGTCCCTTACAAACCTGAAAAGGGTTGGCATGATCGTCGTATTTGCTTGGAGACATTCAACCCACAAAGAAGAGGACCTAGCAATGAGCTGAACCAAGTATTTAGTTACAAGGCTTTCCCTCCATGGTCTGAAGCAATGGATCCCAAGCTACTATACTCATTAGCATGATTGTCTCCTAGGAGACAAAGAGCGCGAGTTATCCCCTTGACAAGAAGCCCTGAAGCTGTCTTTCAGTGGTATTGGGCATGTTAAGAAGTTCATGTGGACCATGAGGTAGACGGAAAGAGAGCTCATAACAGTATTGATAAGGATGACCGTTCCCACCGAAGAAAGTTTTTTAGCACCCTAGGAGTCGATTCTGTTACTGACTTTGGAAACAATGTTATGGAAATCAAAGTCGGCTTCTTACAAATAACAGGGACCCTCAAGTACATACTAGTCTTATGAGTTATAAATTGTGGCATATTGGCAATCATCCTTTGGTCACAGTGTTCTTATTAAAGAACATTAATGATTCACTCTAATTAACCATTTGGAAGGAGTGGAGGTCTAGTTCCTATCAGCTTGCATGATGATTTGAAGTAATGTAGAAGGGCCCATAAATGGCTGAGAATGAGCCTTGGAATTCCTATTTTTCCAGAATTGGTACAGTGCTATTGCGAGAATACTTAGGAGAAATCATGCCTATTTTAGTTTGTTTGTTGTTGCATTTACTCCAGTAGAGAGGCCAAGGAATTGATGGGAGTCCCTAGTGCTTCAATAATCATCAAGGATAGAGGAGAATTTAAGGATTTGTAGGCACGTAGTTGGGTTGAAAAGGAGGATATCATTCATAAAGAATAGGTGAGAGATGGATAGGGCATCGGGAGATATCTGAATACCCTTAAGAATGCTTGCTTGCATGTGTTATTGGATGAGGATGGATGAAAATTTAGTGTCGAGGATTAAGAAATAGGACAAAGGACAATCTTGCATAAGGCCCCATAACCCAGAGATCTTGTCCATTCAAGCATCATTGACTAGAAGTGAGTACTTGGGCAAAGAAATGTACTCGGAGGGCCCCATATGCCAATGCTGGAGAAAGTCAAAGTTATATAGCTTGGTCATAAAGAAGGTTCAGCCAACACTGTCGTGGGTGTGCTCCATATCAACCTTGATAGCTATGAACTCATACAATGGAAGATCCCTTGGGCCAACAAATGGTCTTTAGCATTGCTTTGCTCATGTATAAAGGTATTTTTCTCATGCTCAATGAGGGGCCCAAAGCAGTTCTTGATGCAATTAACCAAGATCTTGGTGATTATCTTATATGTTGTAGTGCAAAAGCTAATCATTTGGAAGAATTTGGAGTGAGATGCACAACCAACTTTGGGAATAAGGATAACCATAGTATTATACCAATATTGGGGCATTTAAGAGTAGGTAAATGAATGTTTGATCACAACAATGAAATCTCTACCTATTATATCCCAATAATACTTAATAAAAGATCTTGTGATACCATCTACATTCAAAGCATAGTTGGGAGGGTCTGCTTAACAACAAGAATTTCCTCTTGTGAAATAGGGGAACACAACCCAAGGATCTGGTCAACCAAAAGAAGGGCCCAAATTAGAGGGAGATGGAAGTTTAGTGGAGGGAAGGGAGGGTGTTAAGCCTACTTATGATTGAGGAAAGTAATTAGGGTGTTTGGGGTGTTAGAAGGTTTCATAATGTGAGAACTGTCCTCATTTGCCAAATGGGAAATACAATTAAAATGCTTATAAGAAGTGTTCTCTTTATGAAAAAGGGGAAATTCTTGTCACCCAATTGGAGCCACCTCACTTTGGCCTTCAGTCAAACTAACCAAATATTGTAATTAAACATAAGAGCAACAAGCTTATCAAGCTCCTCATAAATCAGGCCCTGATCACTACACTCCTTATGTTGAAAGTAAGTCAATTTGGTCCTTAATGGTGGAGAAGAGAGGAAATAGGTTGTCGAAACCCAACTTGCTTCAAGAGTGGACATGATAGAGGGTGTAGGTGTAGTTATGGTTGTGGATAAAAGAGGGAGGGGACCCCATGGTACAAGTGGACTAGGGCTTGGAAATCACATCTTTTGCATTGAAAAGGATGGTTAGACATCCTCAATCTTTGGGGAATGGTGAAGTTGCCGAATACTTGAAAAACTGAAGTGGGAGTGGGCAATGGTTAGAGCCACCTCACTTTGGTCCTCTGCCACCACTAGATTTCAAGTCAAACCTATTATTGTAATTAGTTATAGGAGTGAGAAGCTTATCAAGCTCCTCATCAATCAAGTATTAATAACTATGCTTCTTATGTTGGAGTCAATTTGGTCTTTAAAAGGTAGAGCAGAGAGGAAATAGGTTGCCCAACCCCAACTTGTTTCAAGAAGGAGATGATGTTGGGTGCAAGTGCACTTATGGGTGTGGATAAAAGAGGGGAAGGATCCCCATTGCACAAGTGGACTAGATCTTGGAAATAACATCTCTTGCATTGGCAAAGGCTAGCCATACATCCTCAAATTTGGGGAATGGTGAAGTCTTTGAAAGGATAGACTAGAAAACTAAAGGAGTGGGCATTGTTTAAAGCTAATGTAGGTACAATGGGTGACTTTGGAGCCTTGAAACTTGAGGAGGCCAACAAATCAAAGTTCATGTAAGGTAGAAGATGTGATAAAGTTAGATAAGTCCTCCTATGCTTGGATAAAGGCAAAGGCCTTACCACCCTGCCTCTGCGTATGAGAAAGGATACAGTTAAAGTCACCTCCCACAACAGTCGGGTGGGGGCCCATGAGGATAGGAAGGCAGTTAGCCCTAAGGGATAGACAGATATAAGGATCGCTATTAGCTTATACTATTGGAATAATCTAAGAAGCATGGGGGTCCTAAATAGAACAATCTTTTAATTATTCATATTTCTACATGACACTAGTTGTACTAATTTGTACAAGCAGCTACATTAATCATCACACACCTTCCAGCTTGCTATGTATGTCACATCTGTTTTAAATATCTAGATTAACTACCCTTGGTGCACAGGCTTAAATGCTTGGCTGTTCATCTGCACTTCCCTTGCTAGGTTCTTGATTATTTCCTCTTTTTTTTTCTGTCCTATCATTTATTTCAATTTTAATCTTCAATTTTATGTCATTTGTATATGCATATATATATATATATATATATATATATATATATATATAAACATATATTTCTTACCATGCCCGCTAAAATTCTCATTGTTAACACCTAGGTTGCTGAAATAAGTCGAATCTTGAAAAGTGGCGGGATCTTTGTGGCAACTACCTTTCTAGCAACCGCTTTAAATAGTCCCTTCTCTTTTGAACAACTGAGGCAACTTAGACTGGTAATTTGATCTCTTTAGTTTGCCCTTACTACTGCAATCCTAACATCTCAAATGATAGGTATCCAGACTTAGTATTTAACTTGTGTGGTGCAGTTCTTTGGACTAACGAACAATACTTATAATTATTTTACTGAGAAGGAGATTGAAGACCTTTGCAAGTCATGTGGACTCATAAACTATTCAGCTAAAGTACAAAGAGCTTTTATAATGTTCTCTGCTCAGAAGCCATAATACTGATTCTTGGTTTTTTTAACATAGTGGAATGTTACATATAATTTCATGGCTTGAGAGTAGATGTATATTTGAAGTTTGTAATGGTGTTCGTGAAGAAGATTGATTACTCTTTACTATTAGTATCTCTTGCATCATCTATTTACATCATGGCTCCTTGGATCAAACATTTTACGATGAAACCTGTAAAAATCCAACCGTTCAAGATTCACAATTTCAACACATTTACTAGCAATTAGCACACCAGAAGCGTGCATGATCACCCCATTGACATAGGAAATACTTCGAGCTTTTCATCATTGTTTTGCCTCTACATTTGCATTAGTTCGTGATCACTCGTGAGCATGCTTGGTTTGATGGCCTGTCATTGGGCAACTTACCTGGAGCTCTCAAAACAATGATGGATATTCTCGAAGTATCATCATTTGTAGTATGCATTTTTGTGGATCCACTGTTAAAGGTGCCTTGTTATTGGAATGCATATGCAAGTGATGATTTGGCTAAAATGATCAATACAGTTGATGATTTGTCTGTGTGGCTTTTGCTTTAATGCACATTTTACTACATTTTATAATGTTTCTAACAGATATACAATTGCTACATTGGTATATTTTGTGGTATACTGCAAAAGTTGTTGATTTGTCTATATGAGAGGTTCTTGGTTTGATACACATTTTACTTAACTTTAGAAAGCTTCTAACAAATATATTGTTGCTGTGGTGGTATACTTGAGAAGGTGCAGAAATAGAGTAGAGAAAGACATGTAGGTAAGTTTGGCAACAAAACTACTAACCATACTTTTGCAGGCCTACCTTTAGTTAAGTTTTGATGAGCCTTAAGATGTTGCTGTGAACGTTTTAAAACATGAACTTTAACAAACATAATGACATGAACATAATTTTCTTATTGAGTAGTTGTATTTTAATGTTTGATTCATTTGTGGCCATTGTGCTATTAAAACTAATGTCTTACCTAAGCTTAAAAAATTAATTACTTAAAACAAGTGTAATTTTTGTGACTATGGAAACATAGAATTGCTTTTGCATTTTGGTGGGTTTTCTGAAGCTTATTTAGCGTATGAATAATGAAGGGCAGTATGAAAAGCCAAGTTGAAGACAAGTTATGCTGAGGTATAATTTGAACATGCTATTCTTCCTATGGATTTCACAAACAAGGGGTAAGATGGAGCTTGTTCTTCTGTGAATGTTTATATGGAATTTTCATTTATGAATTCTTGAGATTGTGAAGCACATTTAAGGCTTAATTAAGTCAAAATTGGTTTGGTTTGCATAAGAAAATGGAATTTTGTGAAAGCTTCATGAAAAGCAGTTGTGCTTAACCCTGAAAAATCTAATTGCTTTCTCTAGGAACACATAAGTAGGTTCTGACCTTACAATATCTGCTTGCAATAAAATTTGAACATTTTGTGGAAGGTTACTTTCTTGCATTAGAATGAATGGCTTTTTTATGAGCTTTCTTGGATTGTCAAAATTCAAAGTTGTTGTGGTTCTCCAAAATAACATATTTGAAATTATGAATTTAAAAATTCATTTGTGGGTGTGATTTAATTAAAGGATAATCTTATTTTGATTTTAATTTTACTCATTTTGTGTGTGAAGATGAAATTCTTGCATTAATCATGCACTTTGTTGGTTTTTTTTTTGATAACTCGGACTAAGCCCAACATGGTACAACTCTAATGATTCCCATCAAAGATCATTAAGAACTCTAGTGGGATGGACATGTCACTAACCCACATAAAACTTTCTTGAGTAATTTGATAAACACAAAAATCAATTATTACATTTGTGAATATGTTAATATGTGAGTAGAAAATTGACCAAATCTTGACATTTTAGAGATCAGCACTTAAAGGTTTGAGGGATGTGAAAGACAGTAGAGATAGAGTTGCTTTCAACACAGACACAAGCAGACTATCCAACAAGTGTGTATATATGAAACCGCCATTGTAGCTATTGACTCTAGTGATTCTAAAGAACCATAGCTCCCTTAGCCAACTTAAGACAAAATCGAACCATCAAAGTTGCATTTCAAACATGGTGCCTCCTTTGTCATGCTTTTTGTATCTTTAAAGATGATGGTTATAAAATCAAGTTATTGTTTATTAATGAATATTTGGAAGTGTTGTGCGTATGTAGTAAATGATTAGAAAGGAGTAAGATTCAAGTACTTGAATTAGATGAAGGATGAATATTTGTGCTCAAGACTTTTGCCTCAACTTCCATATCATAAAGTCTTGATCGTACTTCTTGTAAGAATGATTGACTATTAGGAGTTCATTTATTTGCAATTAATCTGATTTGAGTGGTTAATTTCATCTTGCATTTTATTATATGACATAATTAGGATTGTATTGTATTTTCATTTCATACATGCATTGTTAAAAATATATCTTCTAGCTTATAAAGTACTCTAGATTTGTATTAGTTTAATTATAATATTATTATATGTATGCTTTAGAGCCAAGTTAACTTTTAAGAGGTTTAAAACAAACTACATTCCTTACAACCTAATGTTCATACTTTTATGGTTTATATTCTAGCTTAAAGCCTTCATTGAAGTTTGATGTTTTCATTAGCATTTGTATAGGCACAATGACTTCATCGTATGGATGCAGCCGTCATCTAGACAAATGATTAGAAGCTTTAACAAAATTGTATAAGGTATTGACTTTATATGTGCATTATCTGTTCTTTGAAAGTTGAGTTTCCACGAGCATTATATGAATGATCATGCAAGAGATCATCCTTATATGATCAAATCAAACAACATTTTCCAAAAGCTTGATTTTTAGTGAAAATGCATAATTTGTAATGATAATCTTATATTAGATATATATGATCTGTTTAAATTGTATACATTAACTACATTGTATTAATATAATTCATGTGATCGTCTAATATGATATATATATATTGATATCGTGCAATAATCTGTCTTAGACATATACGATTAAATTATTTTTGAATAATAAGTGTTAATCGTGTCATTGGATCGATGGGAAAATCCTATTTTTATTCTTATCATTCTAATATGATGTCCTAAATGTATTAATATAATGAGATTATGAAACATATAACTACTTGTTAGAGTGTCTTGGAAATATCATTATCGTCATTGGAAGTTCTTTATTTGTCTCTCTTATTCATTTATCCATATAAATAAAAAATAAAATCAAGAAGAATATGATGATAATTTAATTGTAAAATCCTTTGGTTGCAAATTAAAAGTAAGGTTTTCAATACTAGTTGTAGACAACAGAACTTTCATGTTGTTGCATTCTTGATTTTATCATCAATATTTTATCATCTTCTAATCTTACATGGTAATATCTTTTATATCATTTTAATTCAATGCTATATGGTTTTTGTGTGCATGGTGTACAAGTTGAGAACTATGTTATATAATTATGTTGTATTTTTAGTTAAGCCATTGTACTCATTACTTATATTAGATAAACCCCTTGATTGTGACAAAGAGTGAATTTGTAAGTAGTTGTATTAGGTTTATCCCATCTTGTATGACAAAGCAGGAGTAATTTGTGTTGTACCCTTAAAGATAATGATTACAAAATTGAACTATTTATTACTATTACTAGTTTGAGTTTTGTGAACGTATAGTTTAAACTTTGACATAATTGATTTTGTTTGAAGACTTTTGATCAAAGTTGGCGTTTTTATTAAAGCAAGGATCTTACATTTGAAGTAAATGAAGATTTGAGATCTTTGTTTATTGGTGGCTCAGTTTTCAAATCATGGATCGGAGAACTAAGTTCTCTGTGACCTGGCTAATCCACAATGAGCTATGCATTTCTACTCAATTATTGTGATGGAATATTAAATCCTTATCTTTTGAAAAAAAATGGTACAAATAGGATTGCATTGTATACTTTATTTCATATACTTCGACTTTATATCTCATCTTGAGTTATTTGCTGTCTATTATTTTTTCGTATATTATGATGTCTGATATTGTACTGGATACCACATTTGGCATTAATTCTCAAATAAAGTTTGGCATTGTTAAGGCATCATATGCTACAAATGTTTTCATCGTACAATTGCAATCACCATCTCAATAATTAGTTGTACTGTGAATCAGGTCGTATGAGGTATTGGTCTCATACGTGTGTTATCTAATCTCTCAAAGTAAAGTTATCATTGAATTCATTTTGAGTACGAATATTTTTTCATATGAGTATGTAGTTTATTTTATCTCAGGATTAGTTAAATATATAAGCTTAATATTAGTTATATATGTATAATTTTTATTTAATATTAATTCAACTATATGTTAATCTACAAGAGTTACACATCATACAGTACGAAATCTACATCGTATTTGTATGTTTATTTGAAACTTTTATATAATTGTTTTCGTATATATTAATGCAATCACTATATTGTAATAGTATACCTCAATTTGTTTATACTTTTATTATCATATAATACGAAGTCCATGCATCGTATTCGTACGTGCTTGAATAATTTTGTTTCATTATCGTACGTGTATAATAAATTTATTGCATAAATACATAGACTGACTTTCATGTTTTCCACCAAGTATTAGGATGATTTGCGTATCAAACTAATATATAAGTGTCAAAACTCAGTTTATATATTTTTCAAATTTTTCGTTGTTGTACTATAATAATAGTAACATCGTATTTGTACATTTAGTTGTTAAGAATATTTATAACAATACTAAGATGATATGTGCATCATATTGATACAATCAGCGTTAAAACTATTAGTTTTTATATTTTTCAATTTTTTTATTGTTGTACTATAATAATAATAATAATATCGAATTAATATGTTTAGTTGTTAAGAAATTTTTACAAACGTACAATACGATTTTAAATTGAATTGATAAGAAAGTTTTGTACACATTTGTCACTGTCATATAAATATGGTAGAGTATGTTGTATGAGTACGATCTATTTTTTAGTCGAGTTAATATAAGTAAAATTTATTTCATTTATCCATTTGTAGTTTATAATCACAGTATACGTTTATTTTCCCGAGAGCTCGACCTCTTGTGAAAATATGAGTTGTATTGTTGTGATCTATATTTAGACTATTACGATCAATTTTGAACCAATTTCTATCGTACCAATCACATACTTTTGTTGTTCCAACATTGATTCAGAGTTATCATAAAGTTTTTGTTTAAAGAGTTGTTATTTATTAGATGTGAGATTTCATACAACATATCGTACTGTATGATCCTACATTATACAACATTTTCTCAAGAGTCCATAATTTAGTTACGAGAGACTTTGTTTTACTCGTACTATACAATATTATCTTTGTATATGTATAATATACTTTAATCAAAATGATCTAATTAAATAAGTGCATCGTTGGGATGATTACTATACGAATCTTATTACCATGATATAATATCCCTGACGTATTAATACTATATGAATCCCGAGAGTGTAACAACTATTTGGAACTTTTCAAGAATGCAATTTTAGTCATTACATGTTCCATGATCGGTTTGAAGACTATGTCTAATAAAAATAGATGTTAATTTTTAGAAAATTAGACTAATGATACATTGCAAAATAAAAAACTTATAAGTAAAAGACTAAGCCAAGAAATTCATTGTCTTTTTAGCTGTAGAAATTGCATTATCTTTGTAATACTTTGAATTATTATTTGCATTTCACTTCTTATTATTTACACTGGTAACATCTTTTGCATTTATTTTTTGCCACATTTGTTTTGAAGGATTTGAAGCATAGGACTTTGTATGCATTGAATTGCAAAGAATTTATTTTTGTTATTGGCTATTGTTTTTAGTCTCTTCTAAGCACCTTATTGTATACAGTTTATCTTTACCCGTTGCAACAAAAGAAAATGACTAATGAAAAACTTGATTAGATTAATTGGGGGTGAATGTAAACAGTTGGCAGGCCGAATCACCTAAAATTTTTTGTATACATTTCTCTATTTGCTGTTGTTTTTACTTCAAATTTGAGTTTCTTTACTTAGCTGCTGTTTTAATTTGTTGTGTTTAAAAAGAAAATTTTGTTTCATAAAACAGTTGATTAACGATTAATTTAAATACCACAATTCTCCCCCATAGTATTTGTTCTTCACGATTTTTATCAATTTATAGTAGAAGTCTAGTTGTTTGACTGAAAGTGAATGTAAATTCGAGTTTGAATCGAATTACCTAAAAATTATTTTATATTTTTTATTCTTCTTGCACTCCTACACAATTATTTTCAAAACTACATAAGTTTTCTAAAACTTATTTATATCAATTCTTAAGAGCAATTAAGATAATCAAAAAAATTTTATTTTGAAATTGTTTTAGTTGTATAAAATATCTTACAAAAAAATTGAGAAATTACTACATAACTTAAATTATTGAAATTAATTTATAGAAAATAATACATTTTTATTGTTACTTATTACTAAATTATTAGAATTAAATTTGAAAAAAAAAATGAGTTATAAAATTAGATTGATCATTAATTTTCATAATTCATCTCTCATCTTGTGGACTTTAACGACCTTATATTAATCACGATGCCTACCATGTCAATATATCATTCCAAACTAACATTTTTCGTTTCAAATGCATGATACTTAGTACCAAAAAGGATAATTTTTTGAAAAATAAAATCTATTTTTGACATACAAATAAGTTACCTAAAGGGAGCCTTAGTTCTATGATAAAGTTATAATCATGTCTTAAAAGGCCAAGAGTTGAGTGATGGACATTGCCTCTTTAAATTATGTAGAATAAAGTTGCAAATATAAACCTATTTGATTGATTCATAAAAATAAGTTGTAAATAAATTAATGTAGATAAGTGTTAATTGCCTCATGTCATTGATGGTAATAATTAAATGCATGTGCTGATATGTAAGCCTTCAATTGTTTATCATGTTTACTGGTAAAGAATGTGAATCAAACACTGGACTTATAACATATTAGATTAATTAACTATGGAGGAAGGTTTAGTCCTCATCTTCTCTTCTCAAAGTGTACGAATGATGTAGCATATGTTACCTTCAATGTCTGATGACCTTTCGATCTAATGCATCCTCCCTTATTTACTGCAAAGTCAAACAAAAGGCAACTTGTAGTTGTTTTGATGAACTTGTCATCTTCATTAAATAGCTTCAAATGTATTGCTGTAATTGTTTTGGAAAGAATCTTGCTGTGGTTATAACTTCTTCTTGGTCATTAATGCAGGCTGTGTCATGTTCTTCTTGTTTTATAATTTACTAGTTTTCTATAACTTTTCTTCCATTGCATGGGACCATTAATTGAATCTTGCAATTTGCTTTTCTTCGTTTTTAGTAAGCTTGTCCTTGTTTAATTATTAAAGACTCCTTAACTCATTTCATTCTTGCAATGGAACCAAAGGAGACCTCCATGGAAGTTTATTATGAAATCTGGTTTCTTTCTTTAATGGTTGAGAACTGGATGCAAACTTGTCTGGTTCACTGTGAAACAGGCATGTTTAAGCTCTTCCCTTCCTCAAAACCCTTAGTTAAGAAAAAGCTTTTGGGAATTGTACATTAAAAGCTTGGAATTAGGACAGACTTAATGGATGCCTTTACACAAGTAAACCCAGTAAATTCTTCTTGGAGCAGTCAAAAACCCATCGTTCAGCATTCAGCATAGAGGAGACCTATGTGGGACACCTTTCCTTCTGCTCATGTTCATTGCCGGATCTGCTTTAGCCGTCCTTACGCAGAAGTAGATCGCACTTCGCTTCTTGAATGCGATCTCCGAGCTTGGAGGCATGCTCAAATTCTCCGAGTCCGACGACAGCAGAAGGTCGTCGCCTTCGACCACGGTGGAGTGGGTGGTGTCGTTTGTGTCTTCGTCTACGCCAAAAGCTTCTTGGGGAAGGAGGAAGTCGGGGCTCAATTGCAGAGACTCGCATGTCCGAAGATATTGAGAGAGGTCCTTCTTTTGTCTCAGCACATAATCCACCTGATATATAAGAGAGAATTCGATTACAGAATTGCATTCCTTGGTAATATATCAACAATCAGAGAATTCTCTACATTGGTGTTACCTTGCAACCCAGAGAGCAATGGAGGTAAGGCTCTTGAAGACTCCTATCACAAGAAGTGCAGATGTTTCCTGCTCCTTTGAACTGTCTGCTTTGAGGTCTCTTCTTGATAAAAACCACCTTGGAGCTGTTGATGGTATAAGACTGCACCCACAAAACGGGAATAAGGCAGCCACCAGAGCAGAGATCAAAGAACCCACAAAACTCTGCAACCATGGCGGCAATACCTGAACACTGGAGCAGTCTATGAGCTTCTCAAGGTCCTCCAACCTCACCACATCATGGTACACGTATCGCCGGACCTGCACGAGCCGGTGGCTCCTGTGTGCGGCGACGCAGTGCGGGCAGATGCTGGTGCAGCAGTCCAAGCAGCAGATGTTCTTCTCGTTCTTCCTCGTGTTCTCATGCAACGAACAGCCGACGAAGAACTTCTGCGTGTCCAGAGCCTCCAGCCACGACGGCTTCCAGATTGCCTGTAACCAAATCCCAGCTTGAGAGAAGTGGAGGCGGAAGCTTGAAGAAGCAACAAAGAAACAAACACTCACCATGGGGACCTTCGACTTAAAAAAGGTGACGAGGGTAACGTAGGAAAGAAGTAGTCAAAGCTCAGGAAGTTTAGTTCCATGGAAGGTTATTTATGGAGGGAAAGTGCAGTAGCTCTGAGAGAAGAAGGGTATTAAAGAAAGGGGGAAGAGAAGAGAACGTGGGGTGCTGTTTATAGTGTTTCCCATCCTTCCTTTTTTCTATTCCAACCATGATAAGGCCAAGCTCTCTTCTTGGCCGAAGAGCTTCAGTGTGTTAAACTAATGGAAGGCCGGGGAGTTGCCCGAGATTAGTTGATTCCTTGGGTTTGAGTCTTCCTCCTCCTTTTTGCCTCTCCTCTTTCTTTAATCTGTCCCTTGATGAACTCACGTGTTGCCATTGTCTCATGGAACGAACAATAGCTGTAAATAAATAAATAAATAAATAAATAAATCTCATGTTTTACTTGGCTTTTAGAAACTAATTTTATTTTTATTTTTTTGCATAATTACTATCATTTCAATCATTTTTCGATTCCAACACTATAAGTAGTGTTTGAGTTACTCTACTTGGGATTCATGACAATAATTGAGATGAATAATTTTTTTATTATAAAATCAATTTTAAAAAATCATAATCTTTTGTGATTTTTAAATACTTTTTTAATCTCTTCCACAAAACATGGCTCTTGGGCGTGACATAATTGCAACTTTCTCAATTTAAAAAACAAAAATTACAGTCGTAACCCTACGGTAGTCAAACCTAAGCTTATTCTATTTGGAAATAGTAATAATAATGCTTTTGCATAACCAAGAAAAAGGCTGTCGATGCAAAACTTTTTGACCTCCTCTCAAATATTTCCACATCACCTTGTCTTCCACACGTTGATGCACGTGTGCTCTTTTCCTTTGCCTAGCCGCTTGATTCCCGCCACGTGCGGACACAGTCCTTCCCCCGTCTCGGAAAAGCCTCGCACGTGCAACGAATGGAAGATCCACCACCTGCCACCCCACACATTATATGTAATTTATATTGATAATTGCATATCAAGGAATAATATACATAACAATGTGAGTATTTTTATCTCATAAATAATGTTACATTATGATACAAAAAATATATATTTTTTAAATTGTTAATATTTAAAAGTAATTAAAAAAAAGAGAGAAATTAAGAGGGAGACAAAAGGAACAAAAAAGAGTACTTATATGATTCTACCTACTCCAATTATTATACATTGAGTTGAAGTTATTCTTTTAATTAAAATAGTTGTTAATGTTAATCATCGGTACAAATACAGTTGTTACTGTTGTCATTATTGATGTGGTTGTGCTAATCTAACTCACAAATACAATTTTATTGAAGTGCATCATTTGTTTTATATAAAGCATGTTGGATATAATTTCACATGACCATCATTTGTTTAACATATTCACATGGATGACTTTCAGTCTTTAAGTGTAAATATTTTAAGGAATGGGTATTCTTGGGGGCATTGAGAAGAAGAGTAAATAAAACTTAATTCGTGTTGAGAATTAATCAAGGACAAAGCTCGACACAAAACTTCTGGGTCGGGCAGTGGATCGATCTCGATTATTAATAAATTGGTTGATTAGACACTTTCAATAGGGGTTTATGACAACATAAATTTTAGCTATGTAATTTTAAGGTAGATAAAAATCACAAAAATATAATAATATGAGATTTATTGAAAATTTTTGTTGATATAGAAAATCAATAACATTGACAAACAAAATAAGACTATTCATTACATATTAATAAGATTACATGCGTAGTATGGAGATATATTTCATGAATCTCAATTATTTGCTTATTTCTTGTCCCTCATGCTTAAAAAGAAGTACTTTTGATTTGTCGTGATATACTATGAGAGAAACTGAGGATATTATAACATCTTTTGTAAATGCTAGCCTATAGAAATCAGAAAAAGAATTAATTTGATATCATGTGATACATCATAATAAGATTTATTTGTTATATTAATTTAGAAAATATCATATTTTTTGTACTTAAATGATAAAATTTGATAATACACTTATTTGAAGAAATGAACTATATTTACAATCTTTATCCAATTATAGCACACTATGTTTGCGTTTCGTATTTTTGCACTTACATTTTGGAATGACAATTGGTTTAGTTAAAAGTTGAGCATTATTCTATTAAAATAAACACAAATTTAAACTTTAATATTAAGTAATTTTGGAAAATATTGGTTTGATTTTTTATAAAAGATTTCATATTTTTTTATTTTGGAATTTTAGTTCAAGGTTTCACTCTAATATACCCAACAACTAAAAACCCAAATCAAAATCTTACACATTATAGTTTTTTGTTTTATTGTATAGTTTAATCTATTTGACTTTATATTTTTTTTGTTTTAATTCAATTGAAGTATAGTTTCTATATCCTAAATTTAATTTATTAATTAAAGTTCAAATAAGAGAAACAATATTCAATATTTTAGTTTAGTTCGAATTCTAAATTAGTTTCATTACAAACTTATCACTTTGACTAATTCATTAATCAAATACATTGAACCAAAGGTATCATATTAATTTTAATAAACTTAAGACATGATAAGAATTTCAAATGTACAACTAATAAATAATTTACAACATTAATCTTAGTTTACTAATTTGTCTAAAGTTAAAAACTTTCAAGTTACTTTATGATTTAACACTTTATGACTTAGATCTACTTTTTTCACATTGTAAGCCACCTAATCTCTAAAGTACTTCCTAAGTAAAAATATATTTAGTTGGTGGTTCATATCAGTTCACACCAAGCAATGGATGGCCTAACAGTCACTCTTCTGATTTTATTTTAATTTATGGGTTTGATTTCCACATGCACAAATGTACCAATCTTCACTTTAGCTTTTAACCAGTTAAATGGTAGCAAAAGTTGAACTCCAAATTAGGTTTATTTTGGCCTTAAGAGATCCTCCTAACATACTACTCAAGAAACTAAAAAAAAAAAAAAAAAAAACACAAACTATATTATGATATTGAAATAACTAAGAAATGCCTATGAATACTTTGTTATAATCTAATTTCATTTATATCTATACTACAACTATTTTAAAGAAATGTTTAACATTGGAAGTAGTAGAAAATCATCATTTGAACATTATGTAGTATTTTTTTATTTAAAATTTGGTTGAGAATTATAGTAGAAATATTTTATTATACTTAAAATAACTTTATTTCTTTTCATGATTATTTTTTTTTGTCCAAGTTTGTCTCTGTCATCATTATTCTTAGCATGACTTTTATCATGTTGGTTCACTCCGGTTTAGATAAATGTGATCTCTCCGATGGCTTGACATTTGTTTTTGGTCATGTACTCATTGGCAAATTTGATGTTTTTATCGAGTTGGATGGTTGTATTCGAGTGTCTACAACTTTGAGAGAGCATTGTGAGCAATTGATTAGTGTTGTTTGGCATAGATAGTCTTGAACTCCTTGAATAGTAATGCAAAGGTCAAGAAGCTTATGTGAGGAAGCTAAACTTGCCAACCTTCTTACTTCTAGTATTGCATGTATTTGGTTGGAGGGCTATGATACCTCTCTTATGCTAAGGATTTTGCAAATGGAGATTATGGTTGGTTTGGATTGTTGTCCTAATTTTAGTATGCTTTTTTAAATAATAGAATTATAATCATTTAAGCCTTGTATAGTAGTCAATTATTTGATGATCTTAACGGTCTTATTTGATAGTCATAATAGTTGTAGTGATCTTATTAACAATATCTTTAAAATAGGAGTGTATATTTATTTATTCTGAATAATATTTTGTATAAGTTTTAAAGACTACTATTGTTTCTATTCAGAATAAAAAAGAAAAAAACAAAAAAAGCTCTTATTAATACAAGAAAAACAAAAGAAAATAATTGGTTGCAATGATAGACCATCTTGTTGTGTACAAAATAGGTTTTCTCACACTATTATTATAGCAACACTTAGCTAGTATTGTACTTTTATACAAAAAATAAGAAAAAGAGAAGCAAGAAGAAATAAAAAAAGGAGAATTTGGGCAAAACTTTACCTTGACGTGTGAGAGAGGTCGCTTACCAATAAATAGATATGTAAAAATAGTTTGATTAAGACTGATCTAATCAAACAAAATATTTGTCGAATGCAAGTTTTTGTGTATTTATATGGGGAAGCGAATGGTTATCTTAAGTATTGAAAAAGCACAAGAATCTAATGAAGTGTGCTAATGAGTAACCAAATATAAAAACTAATAAAAAAATATATAAAGGAATTAATGTTGAAGGCAAGTGAATTTAGGTTTTGAGTGCATAAGGAGGTTAGATGGGATGACTTGGGCATGACAATTAAAGTATTGTTTGAAGAGGGGTTTGTAAATTAGAGATTTTTTTAGTTAAGAACAAAAGCTATCAGACCAATACAAGAAGATAGAACATATTTTGATAAAACTACAAGTCAAGCAAACTTGGAGGCTTCGATCATGGAAACTGTTTGGTCAATAGAGAAGAGAATATGTAATAAATGTTGATAACAAATGTATGATAACAAAGATAAATCGAAGAACCATGAAGAAAAATTATTATTAAGGGTCTTTGTCAATAGTCTTATTTGACTAAAGGTAGAAGTCTGACAAAGCGGACCAAAGAGGAATCCTTAGACGAAAACTCTCAGAAACTTATAGCCACAAAAATATATGATTCAATGAATAAAAAGGTATGGAGAGCTATCACGTAGTGTTTGGGAAAATGTTAACATTATCTTTGAATATTTTAATTCTTGTCTATTTTGTTTTTAATATAAGAATATATATATATATATATATATATATATATATATATATAATTTCTTATTTATATTCATGTTAATTAAACTTGACACAATTATCTTTAATTGTATTATTTTTAAATAAAAAAATATTGAGAAAATCTCTTAATTAATTTTTTATAGTGAACAATTTTCATAATAGCACAAGTCAAATGTCACGTAGTACAAACTTAGATCATCTAATGATATTATAATATTTGGCATTTGAAGAGCTTTCATATTATAATAATTTTGTTCTATGAGATATAATTTTCTTCCATATTTGATTGGTAATGCATAAACAATATTATATATTTCCATCCATGTTAAAGTTACTTAACTTCAATAATACAATACTTTGAAGATTCCTCTTCAAAAAAAAAACAATACTTTGAAGATTTGTTGTAAGTATAAGCAAACAATTAACTAATCTAAAAGATCTTTAATTATCAATTAAATCATTTACATAAAACCTATGAAAAAAAATACTTAAAAGGAGCAAAATACAGAATGAGTTTATATATATATATATATAGTGTCATGCTAATATTTAATTATAAGATTTCAAATTATTCTTTTTTAATAGTTTTATAATATTGGTGACTTGCTAAGATAAAAAAGTCATAATTGTTATTTATCAATAGAAGAAAAAATTATTATGCTTAATGCTATTTTATTTAACTTGTGTGATAAAGCTATTTTTTATAATTTAAATTTAATATTAAAATTTTAAAAATTAGAATTAAAATAATAAACGTTTTTTTAATACTTTAATTGCATCTTTTTAAAGTTAAAACTTAATTATTTTACAATTTAAATCTGAGCATTAAAATAAAATGAAAACTATATCTGCTATCATTTTTGGACATATCATATTAATTAATACATATCTAATTTTTTTGGGTATTTGTAATGCTATATTTTTTTATAACCAAATTCAATATTTCAAATATAAATTTAATTAGCTGTTTTCGATACATTTTGCACATTTTAATTTGCATTAAAAATGCTATATACAATTTAGTAATTAAAATGGGAAAAAAAAACATGTTACGTTACATGTATTCATATTACACTTTTGAAAAAATTTAAAATTTTAAATATGTTCATTTAAATGTATTTTCAAACATTCATGATCGAATTTTTAAAATATTAAAGATTAATTATCTTGCCCAAAAAAAGAAGAAGTTTTTTCATTATTTATTTCCAAAAATAAAATAGATTGTGTTGACAGAATTAAAAAATAATTGCAATGCACTAAATAATTATCAAAAATATTATTTTAAAATCAGCGAATAGTCTCATTCCAAATATAAATCTCTATCATTCGATTTAAATTTTCTAATCTTTAATTTAATTTTTCTATTTAACTAAGTAAATAGAAAGAGATTGAAAATAATTGCGGTATAATATTATACTAATATAGATATATATATATATATATATATATTAGATTTACATGAATTATATTGCTTAAAATGCATATTATTTTATCTTAATTGCATTTTTATATCTACATCCCGCTTGCCGTCGTCCCCTACAAAACCGGAGTTCAACCACGTTAGCTTTTCGAATCGACATATTCTTCTCTCCCATCTTGCTCAAAGAATCTTAGGGTTTTGCTCCCACTGTACGTTCTGACCCTTCTTCTGCCGTATCGCTGTGGTTGTACTTCTTCAACTATAGATGGCACGATCAGCGGCGGATACGATCCGGAGGGCCACGCATGCGGGGTCGTGGTACACAGACAACGGTGAGCTTAGACCTCTCCAACTAGATGTAAAGTGTGGCAATCGAACCCTTTCGACTTTAGTTTTAGTAGAAATTGTTTGTTTGTTGTTGGAACTTTGGATATTCTTTTGTGACTGTGGTGGTTCTGGAACTAAGCCACGCTGTGCTGGATGTGCAAATCTAATTTGACCTCCTGTTGCACTATTGAGAGTGAATTTGTAATATACATCGAGAATTTACCATCAAAATGGGAATCAGTATAATGGTGATGGTGAATTGATTGGATTGAAGTTAGGATGCTATGCGCCATTGAAGGGGTTCCTGAGAAGTGTTCTCAATAGTTGTTGATGAATTAGTTAATGGAAAGGTGTGATGAAGGATAGAAATATCTCAAACAGACTAGTAAGTATTGATGAAAGACGAGATGTCTTAAATGAATTCACTTTGTACCGTCGTTTAAGTTCGAACTTACAAAACCTTAACAAATTTTATGTTCTTAAGTTCATTTTGGTGTTTACCCACTTTTTCTTCTATTATGCTACAAACAATGTGTCTTAGTTTCCTAACAAATAAGAAAATTATGCTAAGTGCCACCTGAATCATATGGCACTGATGCCCAATTGTTTGATTCTCTGCGAAACAAAAATAAGCCTGCAATGCTTAATAGAAGAATCAATGACTTTTTTAATAGTTAGAAACTAATTCCTACACCATCCTTAGCTATTTTGTCAACAGTGCATAGAATCAATGCAAAATAATTGCGTTTCTTTGATGACTTTGGAGATTTAGGTTGACTGAACCTCAACGATGCTTGGAAATAAGGAAGGCCCCCAGGATGCTTGGAAATATAATATTATGCATGATCATGTATACTAAGAAATATTAGATACTTGATAGTGTGGAAATATGCAATTGTGTGATAGAAATAGCTAACTCCACTTGGTTGAATGAAGGCTTTGTTATTGAAAAAGTGCAATAAACAAAGCAAACATTGACTACATATTTCCAATATTATAATTAGATATACTCTAATAATATTTTGTTATAACTGAGCATTTCCTTTTTATATATCATGTGTCCTAATTGTATCTCTTCTTTTGCATAGTTAGATTTGCTTGAGTATTTTGTTGGCTCGGTTCAAATGTTTCATTGATGGCAATGAATATCGTTCTTAGCATAAAAGTGGAGCCTTTTTCTTTATCTTGACTGGTGAACCTGATGCTTGTTCCCATCATTCTCTTAGAAAATTAAAAAAGAATGATATCTGCTTGAAGACTAATTTTTTTTTTATGATTTAGAAGATTGATTCCTTTGTGTGGCATGACTTCTTGCAAGTAATTGAGAACCTTAGAAAGTATTAATGTTAGCTCATTGCTGATGCTGATAGTATAAGAGTCTTTTAAAGCCCTTGAATCTGACTGTTAATTACCCATTGTTGTTTTATTGCGTTAATTTTTTGTTTAGAAATTATTTTTCAAGGCTAACAGTAAACATAGGCCAACTTGTTTATGCTGAAGCATAAAGGATAATTTTTGTTCTCAAAGGATTTATTTTTTCACTGTTGTTGAGGCTTATGTTATGCCTTCTTTTTCCTTTTAAATAGCAAAAAAGCTTGGAGAAGAACTTGATGGATGGATCAGAGCGACTGGTTTGCCCAAATCCCCTGATTTTAGAGGGGTTATTGCCCCGTAAGGGATCATACTAATGCTTTGGGCTTATAGCTATTGTACCATATCATTATGATGTTGGCCAAACCTTCATTTTTTAATTGTTTTAAAATTGCAGGCATGCAGGATATTCTTATTCTGGTCGATGTGCAGCTTATGCATTTGCTAATATTGAGCCAGAAAACATGTATGTTATCTTGTTTTAATATCAATTTAATACTTTATTATCTTTTCACAAGAATAATATTCCTTATCTGGGCATTGAGCATTTCAACTAAAACAAATTCATGTTTGGCCTGAACTTTATTCACATATGGAACTTTGACTTTTGAACAATACCTTTCCTTATGGTGATACAAAATGTCATTGCTATTTACAATCATTGTTATAATTAGTTACTGTTGGCTAATTGAAATGCGCACAACATCCATACCAACTTTGATTGTGGGCTATAAGTACCTATTTCCCATGTAAGCTTAGCTGTGTGGTTTATATTATGATCGCAGTTGGCAAGATGTCTGTATTTATGCCATTTTGCTGGACCACATGTTACCTAGATGAATTGTTATGACGTATGTTTTTACAGCTTTTAAGCAATAGTCACCATATATTGTCATTAGTTTGGTACCTTGATTATTATCTTTATTTAATATGTGGAACTTAAATTACACCTTCTATTATCAATACGTCATAGATGTGCACCAAAAATTTCATGCCAGTTTGTACACAACCCTAAAGCAATAGGCAAAGGCAGGACAAAAACTTAGTACCTTCATTATGTTAGTTGAAACAAATGTTATCTAAATTTTGGAAACTTTAATTATCATCCCACTTCCATGATACCATTTCTTTTTTATTTCATTATGAGATTTTATCGTTTGACAACTAGGGTTGCTAAATTAGCTTAAAGATCTAAGATTATTCACAAATCGGATTGGATTTTTACTCAAATCAAAGTGTAATGGTCCATTTATGAGCCTAGTTTAGCTTGAACTGAATTATTACATGTCAAAGTTGGGTTGGAAAAAATTAACTCAAATGAAGAAATTAATTCGTGAAATTATAATAATATATGTTAGTAGTACATTTAACATAATTACTTGAATAAATTTATTTATTGTTGAGAAATTGATTGAAAAATAAAAAATAGATCAAAAGTCAGATCGACTTTAACTCGGATTGAGCTTGTTTCAATAACTGATAAGCAATATTTTGATTGGATTTGGATCAGAGCAAATCCTTAATCCCTAGATTGAATTAAACAAAGTTCAATCGAATATCTTAAGCCATGTTTGGTTTGCCTTAAGATTTAGTCATTAACATTCCTAGTGATCAATCCTCTTTAACATAATTTAGTTATGCAAAAATTTTGTTATGATTTTGCATCAGAAGTTGCTGATGTATTTCCTTTTAGTTCTTTGTTTTAAGCTAGATTAAGATTTAAGAATCTGTGAGGTTCAGGATAAAATCTACCTTGTTTCATGCAAATAACTTCATTAAAAATTACTTATTTTGTGTTTTAAATCGTGTGTTGAGACCACCGGAATCCATTTGACAATGAAAGTCTGGGATTTTACGATCAACAAACTGTCTTTCTTCAAAAAGTTTATTGTTAATATTTGAGAATTTATGGGTTGCACCTTTGAATAAGGTATATGGTATTCTGCTTTTTCGGTAATCGACTGATAACCTTCCTGTTGCATTAGAGCAAGAAAGGTGTTAAGCCATGTGGTTTAAAGTACTTCATGTTGTTTAAATTCCTTGTTAAAGCTTATGAAATTTTCCTTGGATTTGGTCTTTTTCACGTAATCCGATGGATTCTCTTCATTTTTTTTTTACTTTCTTTTGTTGTTTTTGGTGCGGCCTTTACTGCTGCAGTGGAGTGTATATTTTTGTAGATTGGAGAAGTGGAGGTCAAAGTTATCTACTTGAGTGGTTGTCTCAACTTTGAGTTTGTTGTGCTCATCCTTAAATGATGTCCAAAGTTTTTGTGTTGTATAGAATTTGGGTTTGCTCAATAAAATGATAGGCTATTGACTCCTATGAAATTTTCTCTAGAAATTTCTTGAGTCTAGCCCTCTGCAATTTTTCTTAGACCTTGAAGAAATCATTGCTTCCATAATGTTGTGAAATGCACCTCTTGACTGGCGATTTTGAAAGGGATGTCAGCTTATTTGTTAGTGTTTATCAAAACTATTGCATTTCTATGGTTTAGATCTCTGTCCCTTTAGCCAGACAGTTCACTGTTTGATAAATTTATTAAGGTTTCTGTTCTGGTTGCATGATAAACTAATGCCATGGTAAGAGTCTTGTATTTCTTTTGCTAATAATTGCTAAATTATGATTACCTCTTGCTTGAGTTTGTTCTCCCATTGTTTAACATATGTCTATGAAGTTACTCCAAATCATTCCACACCTTGGCTTGCATTTATTTTTTCTTGACACTAACGTACTTTTAGTGAGCAGTAGTTAACATGTGGTAAATTTAGGGCCATCCTTCCATGTATTGCCTGAGTAGTAGACAAACAATAGCAAGAGCATCATCAAATTTAAGGTGCATTGGTGATGTTTCAATGAGTTGATGTTTTGTTGCCTATTTACTACAAGTTAATGCATAAACAACAGAATTTGGTTGAACTTTTATGCATCATCTTTTGTGTTAGTATTGAATAAGTTAACCATTATCCATGATTGGTAAGGTATTGTATCTTCGATTGGTTTATTAGTCCTAAACCCTTGTCTTTTTAGTGTGATTTCTAGTTCATACTTATCGAATAGCATGGAGAGGTTTTCTGATTTTAATTACATTATAATCATTCTGTATATTTTTGATAATTGCCTCTAGACTAAATACATTATGATATTGAATTTATGTTGATATTTGATTAATTTATTGTACAAGTTGAAAATTTTTAGTCCTTTTGTCAACTTCAATATACATTTTTTTGTCAACTTACTTTGACAACTTGATGACTGCTTTGTCTAGTTTATCACTTGCATTTTAGGGTTAATTATCGTTGCATTGAATATTTAGTCCAAAATAGCACATGATGAAAACCTCGAAACAAAAGAAATTTTTTTTTCATATCAAAGATAGAGTTTTAGGAGAATGATATATTTTAAAATCTCAACTTGTCATGCCCTACCTGTAAATCTGAACTAAAAGGCCATTTAGTTAATAAATTTTGGGTTTATTGGAGTTACAATGCTATATTGAGGACAGCAATCTTTAAGCTAGGAATTATGAAACAAGGTCTAACTCCCGTTTTTTCGAATCAATCATATTCATTAATTTTTAGAACATAAAGCTAGTGATATTACTATAATAGATGACTGCATCTATACAATAATTTATTGTAATATATTATGCTTTCGAAACTATACAAGACCTCATTGCCATTCTAGCCCTAATGTGTTAAGTGCATGACTTGTAATATAAGAAGAAACAATTAATGAACATAAAATCTAGTAGATAAATACAAATATATATAATATTTAAGTATGAATAAGAGTGATAAGAAGTATTGAAATTAACTTGAATAATAATATTATGACATATAGCATTTCCAATCAATTCTGTAGGTTTGTATATATACACAATCATGTCATCATTATCTTCTCATAATAAAACAGAGCATGGTATTAACTTTCTATATATAATCACCATTATATCAATATTTATTTATATATAATACAATTCTATCAATTATCTTCTCTCTCTCTCTTTACATGCGTTTGTAAACATGTTTATGTCTGAGTATAAGTTTATATATAACAAAACCTTAAGATACAATAAACAATTGTGCGACAAGAACAAGCCTATCTATTAGATACTTTAGTTGTAATTTGTCATATGTGAGACAAATAGTTGGTATCTATTTCTCCTTTCACCATTTTTTCTCACCATGACCTTTTTGGTTTTATTAAGACAAAATTTAGGCAACCTAACTTGGACATACCCATTGATCTTTTTTGACTCAACCAAATTTATTGTTCATTGTTGATGTGAACCTTTGTTCATTCCACTTTTGTTTCCCAACTTTTCTCCTCTTCATGTTCATTACTAGTCTTTAAGCTTAATTTCCCAAAAACTATTGGCTCAAACTTGTATTTGCTTTTTTAATAATCTTTCTCTCGGTCTATGAGTTTGTTGATTAGTTAAATACGCAGCACATCCATTTTAGATGAAATTTTTTAGGAATTTACATTTGCAGAGATTTGAATTAACCATTTGCTTCTTAATTGTCCATTATTGCAGTTCTCGGGTGTTTCTTCTTGGTCCTTCTCATCACTATTACACACCAAAGTGTGCTCTCACAAGAGCAACCATTTACAGCACCCCTTTGGGCGACCTACCTGTTGATGTGGAAGGTAGCCATTTAACTATCTGTTCATTCAAATGTCTTCGTCTCAGTTCTTTTCTCTTATTCTGTTCAATCTTTTCTTCTATGGTCCTCCATGTATTAAAACTTTTATGCATGCCCTATATGTTCTTCCTTTGTTCCAGTGATCGAAGAGCTGAAGGCAACTGGAAAATTTGAACTAATGGATCTTCACGTAGACGAAGCAGAGCACAGCATGGAGATGCATTTGCCTTACCTTGCAAAAGTCTTTCATGGGTATACATCTCATTAACTTAACTCTCTTTTTCCATTGACATGTAACTAATCTAATAACGAAAGTTTTTATTTTTTTTGCTTGCAGTCATCCAGTTAAAGTTGTTCCCATTCTTGTTGGTTCTCTCAATTCCGAAAACGAAGCCATGTACGGACGGTTGCTCGCTAAGTATTTGGATGACCCTCGTAATTTCTTCTCCGTCTCATCGGATTTCTGCCATTGGGGAGCACGGTTGGTTCTTTTCTCACAACTTAAACATCTTTCTCCTTTGGATTTTCTAAAGATTATTAATAGTAGTACGAAGACTGTAAGTCTAATACACATTAGAACCATTGTGTGGGCTTTTCTGAGTTCAATTATTAGGTGAAAGGCCACATTAGAATCACAAAAACAGTTCAATCTCAGTTGCTAGGTTAAAATTGAATGCCTTAACAATTACCCAACGCAACCTTTAAATGTTAATATCATCTAAGTAACATTCAATTAAACAACTTGGTCTTATTTTTCATTCTTTTACCTCACATGATGTGCACCACAGATTCCACTTCATGCACTACGACAAGAAGCAAGGTCCCATACACAAGTCGATCGAGACTCTCGACCGCATGGGCATTGACATCATAGAAACCGGCAATCCCGACTCCTTCAAGGATTACCTGCAGCGCTGCGGCAACACCATCTGCGGCCGCCACCCCATCAGCGTCTTCCTACATGTAAAACCACTGCATTCCTCCCTCCTTTCTGCTGCTATCTATTTTGCTCACCTCTGATCTGCTGCTGCCTTTGTTCAGATGCTGAAGAACTGCTCAACTAAAGTTGGCATTCGTTTCCTTCGATACGAGCAATCTAGCCAATGCAAGAGCATGAAAGACAGCAGCGTAAGCTATGCCTCTGCTGTGGCCAAGCTTGATGGCTGAAGCAGGTATGCTCATGCATTGTATCTAATTCCAGTTTATATTTAAATGCTTTTCAATTGAAGTATAACTTCTTTGTAACGCTCTGGGTTGCAAAGATTTTAATGGCTTTGTTTATTGAAAGCTTCTGTACATTAATCGTAGAGTTTGTTATAAAGTTTACTTGCCAAATGTTAGCTAATCGATAGTTGACTCAACATTGCATCCAAATTCGAGTTGGGTTTAGGCTCACTTGACCCAAGTTGCACCCCAATTGTAGATCTTATTCAAAGTTTAAGGTTGTGGCTTAGCTGCATGTATAATAATGCACTTTACTAATTGTGCGGTTTGGCTATGTTATGTTTTCTTCTTTATTTTTGACTTATAGCGGTGCTTAAGTTGATCCTTTTTATTAAAAATATATTTTTTATTTTCCCAAATATCATAATTTGATGTTCTCAAATACAATTTATTCTTAAAAAATTCTCCCAATCTTAGTCAAAGAAATACATTCTAACGGTCAAATATGTTTTAAGTTTTGAAAGAAGTTAGGTAAGCATTCCTACGTGTCTGTTGACCTGAATAGAAAGGCTACTGGCTGTCTAGGTTTGACCGAAGGAAACGTCCTTACTGGCTTCCTGTCGTCGTTTGTGTCAACCTAATATTTTCTTTTTTTATTGATGTTAAAATTAAAATATATTTTCGATAATTTAATATTTTTGGAATTTTTTAAAAAGCTGACCGGGTCTGTGCGACGCCAGCCGGCCACTAGTTTGGACAGCATTTGTCTCGTAGTGTTAAGTGCTTTATATATAATACTGTTAAATATCGATCAAACCTGTCAAACTTTAAATCAATAACGTGGCCATCTGACTTTCTTAAAGAACATGAGTTAAATTTAATTTTTATAAGTTTTTGGAAATATCATTGGATGTGTGTTTGATAATGTTTTGAAACATGTTTTTTAATTTCAAAAATAATAAAAAAAATAATATATAAAAAAGGAAAAGTGATTTGTCTATTGTCTTTGTTGGCAACTGTTGTTACAAATGCTACCTCCAACCAGTATTTATCATTGCCAACAATGTAAATTGTCGCATATGTAACATCTCTAAATGTTTAAAATAATCACTTTATATTTATATCTTGGGATCAAATTGTAAGTGTATGAGATTATTTTATAAAACATGTCGAGATAAATTAAAAAATAAAATATTTTTAGAGTATGAAAACATTTTTATAAACAGTTCTTCCTCTAGCATTCTTGAGTTCATACTCATGTGCATTAGTTGGCATGAAATCTTTGATCATAATCTCTCTCTTGTCATCTCTAAATGTTGTTTTACTCTCATGAGGAATAGTTCTATGAAGGAGAATTTTTGGGGAAACTCATGAAGATGCCATGCTATGAGAATTATGCAGGTTTCTCAAATTGGTAATATAATATCTTAAAATTTTGTTATAAGATGTTTTAATATAAAAATCCAAAATTGACATATATATTGTGTTTCAAACTATGAGATCAAGTCAGTGGAGTCGTAATTATGTATAGTTTAATTTAATAAAATTATTTTTGAAAATATAATGATTGTTAATTAAAATATTATTAATTTTGTGTGGTCTTAGAAATATGTAAAAAATATTTATTTGAACATATTATTAAAAAACGTTTTTTTAATATAAATTTTATGATATTTAGATAATTAGTTATATGAATTTTTAAACAAAATTGACATAAATAATTTTAAAATTTTTTTAAATAGTATATAGGTTTTTGGTATATTTATGAATTGGTATATAGCAAAAGCTTTTACCATGAAGCCAAGGAGTTTAAAAAATAGAGTTTAAAATAATAAAATAGAGAGAGAGAGATTTTAAATGATAATAAAATTAAGATAATGAGAAAAAAAATAAATATAGCATGTACCACTAAGATTTGAATCCAAAACTTCTAAGAATGAGAAAAGAGACTTTGTTAATGTACTAAATATAATTTGTTAAACATTTGAGTGGGATCATTTGTAATTTTGTTTTCATAGAAAATAAATGTTGGTAAATGAAAATTAGAATATATCTTCTTTTAGTTTATTATAATAAATGATTAATATGTGATATATATATATATATAATTTTAGAATTTATTGAAGGGTATTACAAGGGTATAAGATTTAGGATATTTTTGAGAAATTAATAATAATAATTATAAATTTAACTTAAATTAAGCTTGATTAAGAAGAAAAGAAAATAATATATATATATATACAAATGAAATTAATTAATTAATAAAATAAAATAAAATACAAAAGTGTTAGAAAGAAGAGAAAGAGAAAAGAAAAAGAAGAAGATAAAGAAGAAAAGTGAGTTGCTAATTTCCAGGAAGAGCAAGAAAATAAATAAAAAGAGTAACTGTTGAATCATAAAGAGCTTAGGCAAATGGTATATATTTAAAAAGATTATTTAGTAATAAACGTGCATGTATGATATTTATAGAAATTAAACAAAATTTAAAAAATATTTTTTTTCTTGAATTTAAGAGAGTAAATTTGATAATTATGATATAAGTACAATAGCAAAATAATTCATAAAAGTTTTCATACTTGAGGTATTTTTATATGTTATTTAATATTGTTTACTCTTATGAAACTGTTCAATATTTCGGATCGAGATGCTATGTCTAAAAGCAAGTTTTCCTAGTCAACAAAAAAATTTATCGAATCTCTAATAAGAGTTCTTCTTTCTAGGGCAATGTCTTCAATGTCAGTGTCATGACTGTTTGTAAATTGAAGTCATGTAGTGTTCCAATTGACTCGAGCTACCTCCTTACCTTTATTATATAATGCTTTTGGGAAGTCTCTTCTCAATTCACACCCCCTTTCAAACACACTTTGATCCACGTCTACTTCACACGATTATGTGCATCTAAGATTAAAAGGATATCAATATATTCAAAATGCGGAATTGAAAACATAGCCTTTCCATCTCGTTCTCAAAATGGTATGGTTATTCCAACAATTATTAATATTATTTTAGCATGTGATGTTATTTAAATGAGATATTTTATTTATATATTTATATGATAATAAACATACATATATGAGACCATGCATAAAAAATAAAATAATATATTATCTTAGTTTATGACATTAAATATAAATAAGTGAAATAGAATTATCATATTAGATTTGATTTTTCTTGAGATATTATCTTCAATTTATATAGATATTATTAGATTATCACTAATATTCTATCTAAAATGACTAGGTATAAGTCTAAGGTCATACAATAATTAAATATTTGTATTATAATTATGATATAATCTTATTAAATAGTAACTAATACTATGTATAAGGTGATTAGATATAGGTCTAAAAGTCATACTTTATATAGATATGCTATGTAATATTAATATTTTGTGCAAGATGTTTTGTTTGAGACCCTATAATAGTTATTTGAATGTGGATATTAGATATTATTAGGTAGCAATGATAATATTAAAATGGTAAATTAGGACCTAAGAATGGAACATTTAAGAATACATTATTTTAGTAATTATATGAAAATTTTGAATTAATTTAATAAGTATAGAAGAGAATTTTTTATACATTTTTTGTTATTATATTATGGGTTAGTTATCATATTATTTCTTTGTTACTAATTTTATTTTAATATATAATTTAATTATATTTTATTATCTTATGAATTTATTTATTTGAGTTTTATAAAATCTCATTAATATTTGTATGACAGGTTATGCTTCCATGTTACACAGCGATAAAGATTATAATGATATGGAGAACGATCACACTCACTAGGTAGTGTCATTGATAGTGTTTAGATATGACGATTATTTATATATGACACTATCTTGTATTTTGATGACAATTTTATGTCAATTATTATACATTGTATATTAAGATTTGATATCGGTTGAATGTGATATGAATTTTATATGTGGATCTCTTATTTAGATGTTTTAAATAATAACAATTTATTTTATAGAAGTATACATGAGATTTGATAAGATTTAGCTTGTGTCACATTAGATCCCTTTTTAAGAAATATGTGTCCTCAAATCTTCTTATTTATATTTAAGCTTTTATTGTTGATATATATTATGTGAGTAGGATTAGGTGAGGCTCTGACATTTAACCTTAGATCTTGATTTATTTGAGGAAGGAGGAAGGAGTGTGGCAAAGTGACTTGGTGGTTGTAGTGTGAACAATGATATCCTCAAGATTAGGGCAAATTCATAGTGTTGTGATATGAGAGAGAAATAGAAGAAGAAAGAAGAGAAATGAGCTTTGAGAGAATGGATCAAGTGAAATAAGAAATAGCAAAAAAGAGAGAGAAAGAGGAAAGACTTGAGAGAAAGAAAAAGTAAAAAAGAAGATGAGAGAAGAAGAGAAAAAAGAAAAATTGTGAAAAAATAAGAGGAAAAGAAAAAAAGGACATATCAAGTTGTATTTTACTAGTATGAATAATTGATAAGTTCTCAAAACTTTAGAAATTATTTTGCACTTCTGTTAATATATCTTTTTCATGATAATAAGATCCATAAGTTATAAGTATAAAAAGTTTGTTGCATTTTTGTGAGGTTGATATGAGGAGGAGAACAATAGTGATTTGTAGCACATAAGGTCTAGGTAACAAGGATAGAGCAAAAGAAATTATATCTTAAGAATGATGCATTTAGAATTGATAAGTATGATGTCTACATAAGAAAGGGAGATGAATTATACAAATCATAAATTCAACTTAACAAAGTATAATAATCAAAGATTTTTATAATTCTTAATTAATCATATAAAACAAATTTTGAAAATTTTATTTATTTTTAAAAACTCTTTATGTGAGGAGTACAATAAAGAAAATATAAAATAATTTTTATGGAATAGCAAATTGTTGAGCCTAACTATTTGTCCAATCATACATTTGAACTAATCATACTATACAATATAATAGATCGTATTATACAATTAATTATAGTTTTGTCATTTCATACTTAATTCATACTCTTTTTAATTCTTATTGATAAAACTTTGATGAGTTATATAACTTATTAATTTTGTTCTATTATAATACATATTTATAAGATAACAAACTAAAATAAAATGTATATCTTAAGTTTTTCTAAATGAGTAAAAAGATAATTTGAAAAGTATTTAATTCATTTACTCAATATCTCACTATAATAATAATACATTAAGTAGATTATTATAGGTTTTACATTCTAAAAAAAATATAGATTACTCAAAAAAAAATTTATTGCTTAACCTTTATATTTCTTTTGTTACTAATTATGATTTACATTAAAATATCTCCAATAAACTTTTGAGTTAAGATTAGTATTTTTAAAAATTTATATATCTAATCTTAAGATGCATGATGTGAAACATTTACAAAACATATTAATTAAATAATATAATTATTTTGTTATTATCAAGGCAATAATGTATGGTTCAAAGTTTCAATAAGATAAATTTAATTTGGTATGTTGTTATATGCTTTCTATAATATTTTATTGGTCATCATGATATAGGTAAGCTCACATGAACATGTAAATATTTGATTTGATGATAAATTTTATTGTAGGTTATAGATAAACTTACATGATCTTTATTGGTACACATGATGTGTAGTGATGTCTGCTTAAACCTATGCTATTCTTGCTACATAATATCTATGAAATCAAATGACATGTAATTTTTGAAATAGTATTAGATATAGGAACTATATTTAATGCTAATAAATAATTTTGTGATGAGTTATCTATTATATATCTTGAGCATGGAAGTAGTGATATCAATTACATATTAAGTATGCATGTATTAGAGAATGATGTGAATTACATTTTGAGAGTACACAAGTATCGTAAAAGAAACAACATTGTATATTGATTATGCAAGCATAGTGAAATAAGAAATATATGTTGATCATGCAAGCACATCATTATGACAGACATCACTATAAGTAATGTAAATATTACAACATGATAAGCATTATATGTTCACTTTGTAAGCTTTGAGAAATGATTAGCATTACAAGTAAATGTGCAAAAGAAAAGAAATAAATGTTAATTGCAAAAAAAGAATACCATTGAAAAGATTTATAATAACTAATGAATCAAATGGAATAAAAAAGACTAAAAAATGTTGTTAAAAAAATGAAAGGGTCAACGAGCCATGTGAAAGTGAAAATAATTAAATAAGCAGGTCTTAAAATGTGAAGTTTCCTTAAAAATAAAACAAACTATGACGTGAGATATGTGACTAATCGTTAAAGAAATGGGACTGTAAGACTTGTTGAGGTTTTGAGAGCATGATATTAATGAGAAGAAGGGGGTGAAATGTGTAAATTACAAATTCAAGGCAATTTCAAACATAAGTTAAGATAGAAAAAAGTTTTCTCTTCTTCTTAATAGCTCTTATAAATAAGTTTTAAAAATTATTTTTTAGTTTTATGAATCTTTGTATGAGAGTGCAAGTAACATAAATAACATAATAATTTTTTTAAGTGATTCAATCTAAATCTGAATCCATATCTATCGTAGGCCAAATGATAAGACTTGTATTAAATCTGCTCTTATTTTGCTACAACTAGGTGGGGTAAATCTAAACAACAATCATTCCCTTTTTCATTATAGTTTAGAAGGATTTAACTTAAACCAATACTACTCTTTTTTTGTAATAGCCAAGTAGGGGTCAATCCAACTCAAAAGAGGACACAATAGCTATACAAAGTTCCAATACTCAAAACAAATCAATACATATAAGAACACTCACTTGAGTGAGTAATATGACATATCTAAATGATGTGAAAGAATTTTACCAACCAATATAAGAAGCTTTGATGTAACTCTTTTTTGTCTAAACTAATACCATTCTCTTTTTGTCACAACCAGGTAGCAACCTAACTCAAAAGAGTACACAACAATTATACAAAGTTCTAGTAGTCAAACAATCAATAGATATAAGAGCCTATATCATTCACTTGAGAGTCATATGATACAATGTTTAAATGATGTGAAAGGATACTAAATAATATAAGAAGCTTTGATGCAATAATATATAGAATAGTACAAATAAAGCTCTAAAAGTAGCAGAATGAAGGAGTTCTTGATAGTGTAAAGTACAACCCACATTTCTAAATTTATTTTCACTTTTAAAAATGATTTGGAAGTTAGTTCATCAGCTTGTTTTAACTCAAATATACTCATATTTATATCTTTCAAAAGGATATGACTGATAAAAAAAAACTACAATAGCTAAGATGATATTCTCAAAGTAATTAAACTAGTGATTATAGGTTTGATGACTATTCCTGCATGTATAACCAGTGAATTATACTAAGGTGATAAACAAATAGAACTAATTGTCTCGATAAAACACCTATCAGACTTGTTAATTTTACTTACTCAAAATGTACGATATGAGTATAACAAAGCATATCATATTATACAAGAGCTACTCACCAGATATTATTGAAGGTTACAAAGCAACATCCAAGACAATCATGTAGATTGTACATGTTTGATATGATAATATCATTATGTTTTCTAGGTGATTCAAAGATTGTACACATTTAACAAAAGAGAGTATATAATACGATAATTTTTGCATTGTTCTTAAGTTTTCTTGTACGGTATAAGATCATAACAGTATGTCATCCTTTACATTAGAGGAACAACCAATTTTCTTATATATGTATGATATACACAATGTATTTGGTATGAAGGAAATATAATTAGCACATTTTAGTTCTGTAGGATGGTTGCACTCATAAGTAAATTAAATCATATTTGTGCAACTCTATTTTGACATTTTTTACTCTAAGTTATTCTACCTGTTATGTAAAAAAAAGCGATTGTACACCACTTCATACTGTACAATACATAAAATTGTTAAATATATAGAACACCACTTGGCTTCATACATAAGCGATAGAAGAATTTTTATTGGATGACCAAGTCACCCTAAATAAGCAAAGGATCATACCAGTATATAATGAAAACATTGTACCTACATTACATGTAATCTTAGTTATATGTGATTTATTATATTGTATGATATAAATATTGATTTAATTCAAATGCTATGTGTCAACAAGATTTCAATTCTCATTAATTTAACATTAATCCTAAGATTAATTCAACTCTTTATATATTAATTTGTAGTAGCTTAGCCATGTGTTCATTAATTCACTAATATAAAAAAAGATTGGCACCTTAATAATGCATGAGGGGATGAATGCAAGCCTATGTATTATGTGAGTTTCAAGTGTGAGGTCTAATAATTTTAACCCCAATTATGTGTAAATAATGAGCTTTGGATAGGTAGTCACTCCACCAAGAGTTAGGAATAATGATATCAAGATTTGAAAGTTGGGTCATACTTGAGCAATATCACCAACACTCATTGACTTGTCTTTAGTTATAAATTATTTCATGAATTGATTGATTAAACTCTTTAATAAATTGACCTATTTGATTTTGAGATCCATTATCTAAAAATTTAAAAAATATTATTACTTAAAATAATATAATTATTCTATTATCATTAAATAAGTGATGCAAATATCAAAACATTGAGTTGATTATAAGATTATAATTTGGTTAAGAGAAAGTGACTTGTAAAAATTATAATACAAAAAGAAAGTATTGCATGATTTTATATTTCATGTGTATTTAATAATGTATGGTATACAAATAATAAGATGTAAAGATGTTTCTAAAAATAAGAAGCATTATGAAGTAAAGCACCGAGTCGACTACTAAAAAAGGGTGGGAAGATAGAGTTGATTACAATAATACAATTTGTTTTAAGAGAAATGATCAATAAAAAATATCATATGAAAAGAAATAAAATATTATATAACTTTACATTCCTTCTGTATTTTATAATTGTTTAATATGCAAATAAAAAAGTGTAAGGATTTTTTTTGAAACTAAGATATACAATGAAGTGAGATACTTAGTTGACCATCAAAGAAAAGGGACAATATGATTGAAATGATCATAAGAATATATTTTGATTAAGAGAAAATAAATAATAAAAATATTATGTGATAAAAAAATATTGCATGACTTTGTATTTCATGATAATTTGACATATAAATAGAAGAGTGAAGATTTTTCTTAAAATTACAAAGTATTACAAAATAGGTCACTTGGCTAACCATCAAATAAAAGAGATAATAAGACTAAGTGAATCATAATGATATAATTGTTAAGAGGAAATGACTAATAAGAAAGATTATATGAAAAAGAAAAAAGTATTGTATAACTTTGTATTTCTTATGTGTTACATATAGACATAAAGAATAGTAAATATCATGACATTCTTTTCCTATGTATAATGTAGATATTGAACTTAGCATAATTTGGATATGTATTAGAATATGCAACATGGCATAGATTTAAATTATGTTTTGTAACATGATTTAAATGAAATTTGTTTTCACAATTATATGATTAAGATAAAATATGTTGTCATATGTTCATTTTTTTATAATATAATGATAATTTTTTTATCATGTTAACTGATTTTCCCATTGAGCCTATGAAGTCTAGTTCAACCCATGTTTTATCTAGCATATTTTAAGTACACTGGGGTCATAGCATAAATAAGAGTGAAGATAGAATAGAAAAGGCCTAATTAGTAAGATCCTTTTTTTGAGGGGGAACCTCTTCTCTAATAAACAACTTTTTGTAATAAAATGTAATGCAATATTTATATAATTACATGGATAATTAAGAATTATTGATGTTTTGGTCTTAGAATTGAGATTATTTATCAATTCTTTATTTTAAATCAAAGTTATTATTATATGCCTTTATTTATTCTCATGTTTGTCTATATCTAGTTTTGGAATTTTGAGATCTATAATTTTCTTGGTAGTTGATGAACTTTTGAGGATTGTGCATTTGAGATAGTAAAAGTGAATTTCATATATTTTAATTGTGTGGTTGTAAAAATTTACATGTGATTATTGTTGATAATTACATAGATTGTATATTGTTATTGAACCATATCATGAAAATGTATATGAAAAAAATGGAAGAATTATAATAGAGATTATGTTGAAATCTAAAATTTAGATAAAATAAATTCAAATGATTTAAGATTGAGAATTTATATTCTAAGTTTACCATAGGTAAGACAATGTCTCACTTATATTGATGCATGTTCTTGACTATAATTGATGTCTCACTTAACAAACTGCAAATGAAAGAGTGAAGGGGTATTCAATAAGGGTAAGTAAAAAAATATCTTAACAAAAGTTGTTAATTAAAACTAAAAGTATCGTTTAATAATAATAGTTAAAATTCATCAAAAATAAACAATAGGCTCTAGTTTCTCTTTTTTTTTATTTTTGCATTTGAAACACTAAAGAATGGTAGAGAAGGATGAGGAACTTAGTTAACAATATTGTTTTTTTTGCCCTTAGAAGAGGAAGACAACAAGTTGAAGTTTGATTTGGGATTTGGTTTAGAAAAGAGTTGATAAAAAAACATATAGAAATGAAAGCATATGGTTTGTCATGGAGGTTTCTAGAAGAACAAATGGGTTAATTAGAAATTATGCTAAGGAAGATTAGGGTTTGGAGTAGAAATTAGGTTTAGAAAATTTTGGATAGTGGTTGGTCATGAAAGAGCATAAAGGAAGCAAAGAGGGTACCAATTAGGATTTTTGTATCATAAGGAAGAGTTAGGATGCACTTAGATCATTGGATGATAATGGATGCCTAAGATTAAGCCTAGGTTTTATCGATTATGATGGGAATTTTGGTTGGTCATAGGATTCTAAGGCTTTGGCATGAAATGAATGAGAAATATATAAATAAAGATATGATGCTAGAAAGTATAAGATAAATACCTACTCTAACTAAGTTGTCTTCTTCCTATAACTAGCAAGATGATAATCAATTAACACTAAAAAATTCACATGCTTCACTTGTAAATTTGTTAAAAAAACATCTTAAGTATACGTGTTTCATGCTAATTATAGACCATGTACCAAAAGTATCATAATGAACCAACTAATCTTTATATTTTTTTAACATAAGATACTTAAAACTTGAACTTTCTATGTAAATGACATTTGGAGATTTCCAAGGAAGATGACATCTTAACGAAAGTCATTATTCAACTCACAAAAAGTACTTGAACTATCTGATCAATTAAAATAACTAGTTAGCTTAGCTAATGATAAAAAATGACTCTTAATAATTAAAGCAATAAAAAGATCACTTTAATAGTATCATTTTAATTTTTCTCCTCCTACTCTTTTGTATTGATATTATATGTACCACTTAATGTTTATGTACTATCTAGAAATCTAATTTAAATTTGAATTCTATATAATTGAAAAATTGATGTCTATATAACATAAAAATGCAATGAACTTGATGAGATTATATTTGATAAAATAAGATCAAAATGATATCAAAACCTAGAAATGAGTTCATTATATAAAAAGGATACTATGCTTTGATGTTTTAACAAAATAATAAAAGTGTAAGTATTATATTAACAAAAGAATAAAAAAACTTCAAAAAATTTAAGTAAAGAGTCATATATAGTGGCCTATTGTCAAGATGATTCAATCTCTCAACTAAATAAATCATTTTGAAAAGCAAACTTGACTTTTAAATGTTATTTCTTTTTATTATTTATTAATTTTAATAAATCAGATAATCAAATAATTTCTTAGTTATATTTGATTATTATTATTATTGTGAAAAAGTGTTGCAAAATAAAAAAAATACTTATAAAGAAATCAAAATAATTTATTTAAAACAATATGATTATTTCTCTTTCAAAATAAACATAAATCCTTTGTAAAAATATTTTTATATTGACTTTTATTAATACAATCACAGAAATGGAGTACATCATTTGGGAATCTATCCGTCATGTTCCATCACAACGATCGCTTACTCTTGAGATTCCCGCTATATGTTATGATCATATGCCGTCAATTCGTTGACACGACCCATATCACAAGGCCAATTTTATTGTATGGATCGTGTTTATCCGAGCACTGTTGCACAGGATTACGTTCCACCTTATCGCCAGCCTTTCTTTTCTGCCAAAAGATCCCGAGCTGTCCACTACGCCCCTTCGGTTTCGATATGACCATCTCTCCGATATATCGCCGTTATCTCGTAGGATATTTTGATAATATCGTATCGCTCGTGCATGTCGAGATATGATTTTTTTTCCTCTCTGATGATAAATAATAGTCAATTAAGAAAGAGTTAATGTTCTACGTGGAAGTCTCCAATGGGAGGAAAACATTACTGGTCGTTGTTTGTTTCATCGGTGAGATCGACACGCAATCAAACGGGTATTTGAAAATAAATTATAATTAATTTTTTTCACTTATATATAATAAAAAAATCAGGTTAAATTAAACATAGAATTTTCTTTTGAGTAAATGAAATATCGTTTTGAATGATTTTTTTTTTTAATTTTTTTAAAATATGTATTGAAAAAAATTCAAATCAATTCCGAAGATCTTAAAGAAAAAATTTTCAAAAACCTGTTAAATGAATTTATTTAATATTTTAAGATTAAAATAATATATAAATAAATTTATTTAAAATGTCAAGTCCATAAAAAATGATAAATGACATATTAAAAAAAATAAAGTTATTATATATAAAAAATATCTATTAATTTCTTGAGAATAAGAAAACATCATAGTTGGGCTTCAAAGAAAGTAACTGCGTACTTTTTCATGGAAGTCCATTAATTTTAAAAATATTATTAAAATAATACATTTTTTGCAAAAAAAAGTTATTTACTTGTAGTTACTTTCTGTTCGCAACAGTTTTTTTAACGATATAAAGGTATTCCTAGGTCACAATAAAGCACTATTACAATAAAATATTAATAAAAAAATCTATTTAATGATAATTTTTTTGAATAAATACTGATATATTAAAAACATTATATTATTTTATGAACATATTTTCAAAATTTCAGTTGTTTTAAAAGTTCAATTTTACAGTTATAATTTATTAAATTACATTTGGAAAATTATGTTAATAGACATATGATTGAAAAAATAAATTTAAATTATCATTTAATATCTATAACTATACATTTTATTTAAATTGTTTTCTTAAAATTAATAAATAATTTTATCTTTATAAATTTGTTTTTAAAATCAAATCAAAATTTTCATTTGCAACTAAATTATTGACAAAAATTATTAAAATTGTATGAAAGAGATGTCCACTAAATGAGAATGAATTATGCAAATAACAAGCTTAAATCAAATTCAATTCTCAAATAATTTTATAACAAAAAAATTTTATAAATTTTAGTTAATTTTTTAAAACAAGTTTTATAAAATCTTGTTTAACTTTAAAAATATTTTTGTGTGAGTGTGCAAGTAAGGTAAAAAGATAAACATTTCAAGTGATTAAATAAAAAACTAGATTTATATCCACTTGTAACAAAAAATGTTATACAAAATACTAAGTATTGAGTTAAAAACTCTATAAGCATCAGGCCAAAAAATTTTTACAATATTGGCTTGAAAAAGTCAACAATATTGGCTTAGAAAGGCCTACAATACTATGTTAAATGATCTTACAAATCAATGCTAAAAGACTAATAAAAAAAATATATAGTCTAATAATAGAACAAAGAAACATAATGCAAAGCTCAAGATAATTAGTCTTATAATTGTAATTATAAATAATTAATAAGAATAATATGAAGGAAAGGGAAGGGAGGGGGGTTGAATTGTGAAGTTTTAAAAGCTTAATAAAATGTCAAGTCCAAACAAATAACACTATAAAACCTTTTAATTTTCAACTTAGATTTGAGCAAGCAATTTAAATTCTTTACTAGAAAAAATTATTATTAATCTTAATAATAAAGAAGTCCTCTTTAGCACTATAAAAACCTTTTGCAACATTATGCTTTTTTTGAAATAATAAATAATAAACAAATGTAACAAGTAAAATAAAACATAAATAAAGAGATACACAAGATTTTAGATGATTTAATAAAACTTTTGGTTACATCTATCACCAATCAACCTTAATAAACTTCTACTAATAAAACTACTATTTTGTCACAACAGGTAAAGGTAAACCTCTACAAAATCACTATCTTTTGTTATCATAGGTAGAGATATGCCTTTACAAAGAGATAAGAAAAGCTATCTTAACAAATATTATAGTTTAGTTTATATAATAAAACTCAACAATATTTATCACACTTATAAAAAATATGACACAAAGTTGAAATAATGTGCAAGGCATTACAAAAAAAAAAAAAAATAAACATTAATACACTATTAAATTTGTACAAATTAAGAATACAACAATAGGAAGATGTTCAATTTACTATTGCACACAACTTGTATTGAGAATTTTACTTTGTAGTTCCAATCAATAGATTTTATAGTTTAATTTTTTTTAATAAAAAATCTATTATTAATCTTAATAATAGAGAAGTCCTCTTTAGCTTTGTAAAAAACTTTTGCAACAATGTACTTGTTTTAAAATATTAAACAAATATAACAAGTAAGTAAAGCATGAATAAAGAGATATAATTTTAGATGATTCAGTAAAACTTTTGTCTACATCTATCCCCAATCGACCCAAGCAAACTTTTACTAACAAAACCACTATTTTGTCACAAATAAGTAGAGGAAAAACTCTAAAAAATCACTCTCTTTTGTCATAGTAAGTAGAGGTATGCTTTTACAGAGAGAAAAAATAACTTAACAAATATTGCAGCTCAATTTATATAATAAAGCTTAGTAATATTTATCACACACTTGTAAAAAATATATGACAGTTAAAATGATGTGCAAGATGTTTAACAAATAAGAATAAAGATTTTATGATCTATTGAATTTGTCCAAATTGAGAATACAACAATAAGATGTTTGTTTTACTATTGCACACTACCTGCATTGAGTGATTTTACTTTGTAGCCCTAGTCAATAGATTTTGTAATGAGCATCATCTTGTTCTATTAGAATCAATCTTCTTTGATACTAAGGTTAGTCTCAAGGTATATCATAAAACATATAACTAATTGAGCTTTTCAAAGAAGATAAAAATAATTGTTAAGCTCTTAAGTTTTTGTTCATATTAGTGTGCTCCCTACATTGTATTAGGATGAAAGGATTTTAACAAGGATCGTCTTAATGTTTTGACGTTGTGATAGCACATTTTGTTTTGGAATGTTATATCATACCAGTTCGAGAATAGGATATTGCAATCTTACGAGTCTAAATGAGTGTAAGACCTAATGTTAATTAGGTTAACCAATTAAACATGATCAATTATATGCATACATTAATCCTTATGATATTAGCATGATGATAAGTGTTGTGAAGATTACCATCATATAAGCTTGTTGTGTAGTTTGTCTTTGTATGGTCATGTAAACATTTGAAAATTTAATCTATTTACTAATGATCATGCTCATACAACATAACTATCAAAAGCACTCTCATTTGTGCATGATGAATAAGTCAAGTCAAGTCAACAACTAATACTAATTTGATAAAATTATGATGTATATCCAAAACAATAATTATTAATATTTAACAATCCCTCTATTTAATTACATTAAATCCTCACTCATTGTCTTTATCATAGTTATAAAGATTTCAATTTTAACTATATAGTCCTTTTTTAATCAAACATAGCAAAAAGGTAATGATGGAAAATTTCTATGTTCCATTCAAGTTTAAATTCTAAAGTTCTTTATTACATACCATTCTATATAATGACTTTTAACAAAATATTATATTTATTTTTTTCAAGCACAACATGGTGGGTACTTCACACATGTCTTTTCTCTTTCATAATGTCTTTTATTTCACTTGTTCCACAAAATTTTAAGGTGGACAAATTTGACTTAGTAGCTATAAGAACTTTTCATTACAATCATTTTAATTAAACATTAGTGACATTTGGCATCACTTTGAACAATATCATTCCACTTCATATATAAATAAATATATGGCAACAAAGTTTAGATTAGGTTGCGATAATTAATTTAATAACTTAATTATAACATTTTTTTATAAGTGACAGAAAAAATTGAATGATAATTATTTATTGTTAAATAAATTCAATCAACTACACAACTTAAATTTTTATCTCCTTAAATGTTTTTTAGGTGTTGCATTTAAAGGATAACTAAGGTTAATATGAATGTTGTATTTGGCATTCAGAACATTTAAGAAGTATATATTTAGTTATTACATAAACGAAGACATTCAAAAGTGTTTTCTCTAATGTAGAACAAGTTTAATTGTCTAAAGTGATATTTAAATGCTTTTTCTCATAGAAATTCATGCAAAAAGTGTGAAAGCTAAGATTTTAATTTAGATATCATAAAAATTCTAAAAGCAAAAGAGCAAAATCAATTGAAATTTGGCACAAAAGGCTTATAAGAGAGGAAAATTATCTAAGTTGTATATTAAAGTAAGTTCACTAAATTAGTTATTCTTATAAGATGAGAAATCTTTTTATAATTACAATAGTTCACACGAAGCTCTTTTAAGATTTTCCAATCATTTTTAGTAGAATCCTTTTGCAAGGAGAGAGGAGAGTAATTTTATAAGTGAATTTGCAAGTTATATGATGAATAAAATCATCATTGTCACATCACAAAATTCTAATAGGAAGAGCACTTGTTGCATGACATGAGCGACACTATATTAGATCATGGATGATTCTTGTTCTCTACAAAAGATATTGCATTTTAAGTTTGGTACTTGCACGTCGACAATTAGTTGACTTAGAAAAATAGCTTACATCATGTTTTACAACTTATGGTCATAAAAAATGTGTAATGATTTGTTAGGGACCCACTTAACATACTTTTATTGTACAATAAAATATTATATTTAACATGTATAAATCGATACTAAAAATTTTATGATACTCCAAATCACTAAGGTGAGGACTTGATGGTGAGATAATTTTCTAAAACTCGTTACATACCAATATATTCTAAATTTAGTTTAAAATTACTAATAACTAAAACATCTAAATAAAAATTCAACCACAAAATGTATACCATAAAAAGTCATACCAAACAAAAAGTGTATAATATTACAAATTGATATATCACAATTATGAATAATATATATATATATATATATATATATATATATATATATATATATATATATATATATATATATATATATATATATATATATGCATGTATATATATCAAAATCTCATGTACACAAAACTCACAAATATATTGCCTAACAAAATATTTAGTAAATATTATTCTCATCTATTATCTCATTTTTATGTACAATACATATATAATATATAATATAAATACTAATGAGACAAAATTTAATAGATAAACCAATATGATAAGAACATATAAAAATGGTTATAATAAGATAAACTAATATAAATACAAAATCATGATCATTAACAACCATGATAAAACTATAAAATATGTAAGATGTTCCATCTCTATATAATTATACAAATTTTCATGTTTTATTCTTTTAAGAATTTTATCAATACTAATTTCCATATTATTATTCTTTCAAGTTATTTTTTTGTTTGATTATTATCCTTTAGATTCAATAATAACTATATATATATATATATATTCAAATGACCTCTCTCATAAGTAAAATTTGAAGACATTCATCAACAAAAGTTCAACCTCTGAATTTATACTTGTTCACCCTATAAAAAATACTAGTAACTATATGGTATCATATATTATATGACCTTCAGATCTATACCCAATTATCCTGTACTAAGTGTTAGTAAAATATCTAATGATGACATACCATGGAACCGATATCCATAAGTATGACCTTTGAGCATGTATATAACCATCAAATATAGAGTATTAGTGACATTCATATATAATGAGAATAATATCTCAAAAAAATATAGATTTTGCCAAATTTTATTCTATTCTATAAAATTATTTGAATATCATGCTATATATTTTCTTTTCTCTTATAAACTAACTTTTTTGTGATGTCATGATTCCATATATATACCTTATCATATTATAAATAAACAACTGATCAATTAACATATAAAACATGTGCTAAAGTGATAAAAATTATTTTTACTAAAATAAATGCCATATATCATAATACATAATATAAAATAATATATAAAAATATTCTAACTTAAAAATATTTTATATTTATTTAATATTATATTTATATTATAATTATTAGATTTATTAATCATATGAATTTTAAAATATTAATTCTTCATTCTTACTTACCAACATATTATCCATTTACTTTGTTGTATTATATGTTTCTATACAAAACTTTTATATTATATTGTATGTTGGGTCTATTATATAATATAGTTCCTTTAAACCCTCCACTATATAGTATTATCTTTTCTTAAACTCTACTAGTCATTAGCTTAATGTATTATACTTTACTGTTGATATATCAATGCTTCTCCTGTCTTACTTTAGATATAATGCCTTTCCTTTCTTACTTTTTTGCTTGGCATAATGTATGATGAACTCATTGTATTATACGTTCCAAGCATCTTTATCTAGAAACCCCATTCATTTATTGCTTCATCACATAATGTATCATATAATGATCATATTATATGATATTTTTAGCTATACTAAATTCATTATGTAACACTCAATTGGATGCCTAAGAAGAATAAAAGAATCAAGAAAACATTCAAAATATGAGAGCAAAGTTACTTAAGAAAAATGGAAGGATCAAAAGAAAATCCAAAATATAAGAGACAAAAAGAGAATAAGTTTAAAGTTATTAGTCTTGAAATGATAATATATCTTTTAAGGGAAATCTGAGCTTAGATCCTATGAGAACTCTATTGTTAAGTATATTAGAGTTGAAAAAATTTTAAGATGAGTGACCAAACAAGAAAGAAACTCTTAAAGAAAGATAAAACCCATTAGTTTGGGACAATACCTTATAGAGAAAAGTTGAGATGTTACATTTTTATGCCAAAGTATACCCTCCTTTACTCTCACTAACTTTTAGCTAATATATTATACATTAGAATTAATAAATAATATATATAGTTCAATCATACCAACTTATTAAACCAACTTACAAATAAGTGCACTATACCTTGAGTCCAACATATGATATGTTCCTACTTAGATTAGAACATGCGCATTGTAACCTAATCCACTCCATTTACATTCATTTCCAAATCCTCTTAAGACATCAAAACCATGCTTCTTTTATATACAATTGCTATAATTCTATCTAATTTTCATATCCAAAATTGAATTAGAAGGAATTAAATTCCTTGCTTACCTCAGTTTTCTTTTGTTTTCCTACTAAAATAACTCTTATAACACCTATTCAATGCTCCTTTTGATCTCTAACAACTTGCTTGCTTCTTTAGCAATTACTAACTCTTTCCTTAGTTGATTGCCTAAATTCCTTCCCTTAGCCAAGCTTCTCCTCTCTTCCTTAGCTTCTTAAGTAAACTTTCTCCTTTTTCCTCTTTATTACCTCATTCATCCACAACCTTAATTTCTTTCTTATCACATTATAAGAGAAAGCACTTAATTTTAATAATTACCAAAATCTTAACAATTAGAGAAATGATAATTATTATTTTTTAATTTAAAAAATTTATAACTAATTAATTAAATCTCTAAAAATTATAAACTCATTATTATTATATTTCTTATGAATAATTTTTTCTAATAATATACTCAAATAAAATTTTTAACTTCATTTAAAATCATGACACATCTTTCAAGATCATACATATATTTTTATTAATAATCATTATGTTTTAAAAATTAATTTTATTTAATTTAAATATTTGTAATTACAAACATAATAACTTAATCTTATAATTTACATTAGGTGTAACAAAATCCTAAGATTTACATGGTTGAACGTCTATAATACAATCTTGGGGAGGGGAGTGGCATTATTTTATTATTATGAGGAGCCCATAATTATGCTTGAGGCCTACTTTTAGCTACAATTTCAAGTATTTCTTATTGCATGCATTTCAGCTGCTTATGATTATCTTTATTCATATTATACATTTTTATATAATAATAATATGTTTTGATGCTATAATAAATATAAACTATGTTGAATGATCAGGATTATATATATCATTTTTAAGGTTAATATTTATCCTTTGGATCAAATTTGTGATGCTGCATCATTTTATGTTACGTGGTGGTGTGCTTACCCCATAATATGTGGGAGACTTATCATATCCATTTTTCAAACTACAAATTTGTTATCTTTTTGTATGAAAGAATTTCTTGAAAAAAAAACTCTTGATTGACATAGGTATTTTTTTTGTTCTTTTCTAATACTACTTTTTAGGTCTTATAGATCTCAAGCTCTTATGACATCAGCTTAGCTTTCTTTAAAATCTTAAAATAATTATTAATTTAGAAGGAGATCAAAGTCACCCTAATAAATTCCCTTGGTCCATGATGGAAAACAAAACACCTCTAATCTTTTGGACTTTTCATATAATGCACATAATGAGCTAAAAAGGAGAATCTTCTTTCATAATTGATCACTGATATCTCCATACTCTAAGATTGTAATATCCTCTTTCTTCCTTAATCTAATGGATAGGGGCACATACTACTTCTCAAAATCATTAGTAAAATCTTTTCAAGAATTCTTTGCAACACAAGTTATGGTAAGATTTATATCATAAAATAATAGTCCCATCAAGCACCAATAAAGAAAGAGACACCTTCTATCCTATGGGCATGTTATGTAATATTTGACTTATGTAGTTTAGCCAAGTCTCTACTATTAAAGTATTATATCTTCTTAAAAAATGAGGATGTTGTATTCTATAAAATTGCTCACCCAGCTTATCATCATGGAAATCTTCTCTATAGCTTCTCTTGGGTCATCAAGAGGAGGATGGCATTTGAGTTGGAGTACTTTATCCCTTAGATCTTCTTCCAATCCCTCTTGCCCTTCTTACACTAGTATGTGATTTTACACTTTTCAAACACTTTACAATTATTCTTCCTTAACCCAAACTATGCCAATTTGCTCACTAGCAAATATCCAACTTTTCAAGAAAAAGACAACATTTATTATAAGTAATTAAGTATTGTGCATGCTATTTCAATGTTCTCACTTAAAAAGTCCTTCATAAGTTTGAAATCTTAAGATATGATACTATATCTTCCTCGTAAGGTCAAGTAATAAATAAACATGATAAAATATTTAAAAATACCAATTTATTAGGTAAATATATATTAAACATAAAAAAATCTAGATGACAACGTTTGAAATTTGACAAAGGCGATGAAAACATCGCAATTCCATGTATCACATTGAATACAACTAAATAAATATCATGCATAAAGTATTAGCTATTAATAAACAATAAAAGATACATTAATATTTTAATACATTAAAGCTGTAGAAATTTCAAACTTTACACATTTATGAGTCTGACCATAATATCAGTAGTTTTGAGTATAAGATGCTTAACAAGTAAACTATTAGTTATAAGTAAAAAAATAATATGAAACGATAACATATAATATATAAATAATAATGAAACAATAAAGTAGAATGCATGTCATTAGAAAAAAATATAAATATGTTGAATCTCTACATACATATTAATATGTATCATGCTCATATATGTATATAATTATTATGTAGTACTAATATCATATAATATTAATATTATTTTTTTATTTTTATATTTATATTCCTTTTCATCTTTTTAATTTTCTTATTTCTTTATTAATACTTTAATTTTTTTCATGAGAACTCATATCATATATTCGTAGAATCAATCATATCTCAAGTTCTCCATCGGTATGTGACCAAGCCACTGAAGTTATCTCTCCTATCACCATCGACCTCTACTAAAGTGCTAATGAAAATAGGTCTCTACTTTTTGTTGGCAATTATTGAAGTACTCATAATAGTAAGAATGAGGTTAGATATAATCTCCAACATGGAACTACCTATATCGCCCTATATGAGTACTAATTATAGTAGGGTTAATACTATTTTGGTCTTAAATCAAGGTGCCAATAATGATAGTGATGATCTCATCATAGTAATCATAAGATAGGGTCATAGAGAAATCTAACCATTTTCTCATTTTTCACATTTCTCGTGATCTTTTAAATCATCAGACTTATTCAATCAATCATTCTCTCTTTTTTATTTATTTTATTTTATTCATTCTCCTTCTTAACTAATATTTTGATATTCATAGAATATATATATATATATATATATATATATATATATATATATATATATATATATATATAATATGTTATGTCATATATCAAAAAATGTGTAGATAAATTAATACAAATATAATATACTCACATCACATTATAATTTATTTTATATAAGTATCTTAAGATAATTAATAATTAATCAACTTATAATGTAGCTATTTAATTTTCTCATATGATGACTCTAAAAGACCTCTTTAATGATATTTTTTTCATTATCTCTCTTTGATTACTTGTAGAAGGGTTATTTTCTAAAAAGATATCCATTTTTTATATACAATAATTTTACAAGTATTCAAAACTTTCTTTTTTAATTTCTTCAAAATTCACTAATTATGCACACTTAACATAATAGAGAATATTCTCTAAAAAGTCTTATGAACCCTTGAAAATTCCTTTCAAATCTAATAATTTTCTTCTTAACTTATCATTCAGTCACCATGAGTATGGTATGTTATTTACAAAATCACTATGTATGTGCTTGATTAATTAGTTTGTAGCTTTTCTTTTTTCACACTCTTGATTTTAATGTATAATATGTTGACCTTAATGCATGGTATATTATTCATAATAATCGAATGCTAGTCTAAACAAATTGATCTCCACTTTACCTTCTTAAACTAAATGTATAATATGCTGATTTAATTGTATAGTATGCCCTTCATAAGGTATCATACATTAGTTTAAGCAAGTTGTCCATTACTTACCCTTAAGATAAATATATGGTGTGCTAAATATTAGTATACATTTATTTTTCTTAGAAAATCGAGTTCACCTATTGCTCTCTATTTGTAACTTAAATATATGGTACATTAATAAATAATATGTTATTTGTTTTTCTCTATAAAAGATTAGTTTTGAATCATTTACTTAGCATACCATATGTAGGTCTAAACATATAGTTTGTTCTCCTTATCTGTAGTATGTGAGACAAGGTGAAAAATTACAGCTTAGTAATTTTAACCCAAATCCCATCCAATCATACTCCAACTCTGAAGTAGCTAAAATATAACTTACAAGTATATTATAAAAGAAAACCTTAAAATAAAATATTATTTTCTTAACTTTTTTTTATACAAATCAAGATCTGAGCTTTTTCTTAAGCTTTTTCCCTTCCATATCTCAAAAGCTCTTTGCTACAACCACAACTCAAGTAAATCTTACTTTAAGAATTTTTTTCTCTTCCTCTTCGATGCTCTCCCTTCTCTTTCTCCATTAAATCTCCCAAACTCTATATTGAGCATTTCACGATAATCCAAAAAGAAAAAGGGAGATTATCATCTTTATGTGGATTTAAGAAATTTATTTAATATCTCTTTTGTTTCTTGAATTTTTTTATAAATTTTAAATAATATCAAAAAATTATAAATTATATATTAATAAAATTTTTAAAATAAACTTTTTTCAATGTCATGCTCAAAACACAATTCCTACTACTAGCATATTACATGTTTCGATATTGATTTTTTTAAATTAATTGTATATATAATGAATACTAGAATCAAATATACAAATACATTAGTATTTTATAATTAAATTTTCAAGTTGGCACAAAAATATATATGAGTGAGATTTTTTAGATAATCTAAAAGGAAATTAGCTACATACTTTAGAGCTTCTTATAAAAGTTGTTATTACAACCTTTTAATGAGGTTTCGTTTTCTTTTAGAGAATAATAAAGAGATTTATAATTTTTTACATGTTTGTTAACTTTATATCCTCATTTATCATAATTATCTTCTCCTCAAACACCTAATGATTGATTTTTGGTTGATTTTTAAGCCATGAAATTAAATAAATATAATTAAAAAATATATGCTATTTATATAAAATTTATAAATATAAAATATTTATATTTATTCATAAAGAAAATTGACAATAATAAATATCTTCAAAACGATTTAGTACTTTTTTTTTCCAAAAACATAATTCTAAATAAAATATTATATGATTTCCTTCACAACATTAAAATGCAATAAATATTCACAACATTAAAATGCAATAAATATTCACAACATTCCAGAATATTAGTTTTGAAGTAAAAACGAAACTAAAATAAGTTTTTCCCAATATAGGTAATTTATTACGTGGTTTGTCCTCCGCCATGTTCTTACTGTCGAACTTCACGAAAACTCCAAGAACAAAGGTATCGCGCAGCTCTTGTAATGCCAAGGAATATGTTCTTTAGACTCACCGGTGGTAATGCCACTACAAGCTAAAAGGACAACCCACTTTTGAGCTTTTATTAAAAGGCATAAAAAAATACCGAAAGCCCATTTTTTTCCGATTTAATCAACGATAAACTCGACGATATAATGGCTTCAAATAATTTAGCGTTCTTGTCCCATTAGCGTCATGATCAAAAACAGTTAGCACCATCATCGACCACTAAATCGTTGACACGAATAAAGCGTAAACGTTTCGATCAGCTACTGGTTCACAAAGCTGTTTCGTGCTCTAATTCAGCAAATGCCACATGATGAAGTTGACAAAGCGTTGCCGCCCGATGCGGGGCCCGCACTCAATCCTCCCCATCATAAGACCACACACTTATAACTGATAAGTAGAACGGACGATCGTCCTTCGTTGATACGTATGCTTACGTATCAATCACCCGCCTCTCTCTGTTTCCTGGCCTTATATATCAACATCTCTGCTTCAATAATGCCTTATTTTACTCCTTCGCTGTGGATTAAGAGAGGAGAGAAAGAGAGAGGGAGAGAAAGAGAGAGAGAGAGAGAGAGAGGGCTCATCTCCTCCGCTGAATCGATCTAAGGCTGGCTTTATAGGTAAAGGCTTCGACCTCTATTTTTATAGTTGCTTGAAATCATTCTGTAGCCTGAAGGTTAGTTCTTAGCTCGATCTGTCGTCGATGGATCTTAAATGATTGCAGATTTTTGAACTCTGCGACGTGTTTTGGCTTCTGTTGACTGCGATCTCTGCGTTGCAGGAGAATAGGGTTTCGAGCTTGCGGGAATGCTTGAGGGCTTTAAGCCTGATATTTTCTACCGAATTTTGTGGATAAAGATCTGAAGCGGTTTAGCTGTCAGGCGAGCAGGTGGGGGAAACAGAGCCGAGTTGATGTCGTCTCTGAGCAGGGAGTTAGTTTTTTTAATCTTGCAGTTTCTTGATGAGGAGAAGTTCAAAGACACGGTCCATAAGTAAGTATTTTCTCCACGACTCCTTTTTTTTAATTGACAAATGTGTAATTTCTACTAGGGGTTTTTTTTAATCTTTTTTATAACTATTTTGGGATTATAGGCTGGAGCAGGAGTCTGGTTTTTTCTTCAACATGAAGTTTTTTGAAGATGAGGTACTTAGTGGGAACTGGGATGAGGTCGAGAGATACCTCTCTGGATTCACAAAAGTCGATGACAATCGGTATTCCATGAAAATTTTCTTTGAAATCAGGAAGCAGAAGTACCTTGAGGCTCTGGATAAGTTCGTTCCTTTTGAAGTATTTATTAATTGAGTTCTTTGCAGTAATTATTATGGCTATCGTTTTTTTAATGATGCTATAATATTTTCTTTATTGTTTTTCATATGGCTGTTACTTCTACCAAGGTTTCAACGTTTTTTTGACGAAGGCCTCTTTGCAGGCACGAAAGATCTAAGGCGGTTGACATATTAGTGAAGGATCTTAAAGTGTTCGCCTCTTTCAATGAGGAGCTTTTCAAGGAAATTACACATCTATTGACATTAGAAAATTTTAGGTTTGTTGTCCGAGACTTTTATGTATCTATCAATTGACATATATAGTCAGGTTGGGTTGAATTAACTGACCAGTTTTATAGGGAAAATGAACAACTTTCAAAGTACGGGGATACAAAATCAGCCAGAACAATAATGCTAGTTGAGCTTAAGAAACTGATTGAAGCAAATCCGTTATTACGGGACAAGTTGCCATTTCCAAGCCTAAAAAGTTCAAGGTTGCGTACTCTTATTAACCAAAGGTAACAAGGCAGGTGGTGCTCCTTGGTTTAAGCTGCAGTATTATTTTTCATATTCCATCTTGGATGTTCGCATATCATTTTAAAGTTAGTGTGTTCCATAAATATTAAATGATTAAGCACTTGTTTATTGCTTGTGAGGTTAGAAAGGGGTTTTGAAAAGGAGTTTTTGGAAAAAGAAGCATGATTGGAAATAAAGTTTCGTTGAAAATTATTTGTTAGAATTTTGATAATTTTGAGCATTAAAAATAAACTTTGAGAAGAAGCTTTAGAGCATACTTTACAAACAAGGACCAAGGGTGTTAAGGTCTGTTGTTGTAAATGGGCAGTGGCTTTATGCATTGCATCATTCTTAGATTTAAGTAGTTTCTTGATTTAACTCATCAACAGGACAGAGTACATTAGCATGCTATTATCCAATTTCATCACACTCAGATAACAAAACAATGCCTCAAAATTTAGATGGTGGTAGAATTACTTGGTTGGATTGTGAAGGGTATGTTGTGGAGGGAAATGGTAATCTGCTTGACAAATTTTGCAAGTGGGAGGCCTTTGTTACTTCACCTTATTCTTCTCATTGTTTTTTAAATTATTCAATATGCAACTTTGTTATTCGATCCTGTTTCATGTGTAATATACCATTTTCAAAATGCGGGTCTGATTAGATAATTGCACTTGGTGGCAGCTTGAACTGGCAACATCAGCTTTGCAAAAATCCACGGTCCAACCCTGATATAAAAACTCTTTTTGTTGACCATTCTTGTGGACAACAAAATGGTGCTCGTGCCCCTTCTCCAGCTAACAATCCACTGTTAGGATCCATGCCAAAAGCAGCAGGAGCTTTTCCTCCATTAGGTGCGCATGGGGTAGGTAACACTGTGCAGTTGTTTCTACTCCTTGACAATGCTATTTACTAATTCTCTGTTTCTATTTGATCATGTATAGCCTTTTTTATCCACACCAGCATCAGTTTCTATGCCTCTTGCTGGTTGGATGTCGACTCCACCGGCTGTAACTCATTCTGCTGTTTCAGTTGGTCCCATGGGTTTTACTAGTACTTCAAATCCTGGTGAGTGGACATTTACATGCTATGCTTCATTATTGTTGAAGATGTCTCATCATAGTTGTGAAGAAGGTTTTACATCTTGTTCCTCATGTCATTCTGTAGCTACAGCCTTGAAGCATCCTAGAACTGCTCCATCCAACAATCCAGCTTTGGATTATACTACAGGAGATTCTGAACACATAGCAAAGAGAATGAGGCCCATTGGCATCTCTGAGGAGGTGCATTTGAATACCTTAGGTTTATCATATGCAATTTTTTTTTAGTGCCCACATGAATAGTTTCTGTTCATTTTCTCATATATTTGTCTTTTTGTTATTGTTTGCCAGGTGAATCTACCAATAAGTATATTACAAGTTTCTCATCCAAACCACAGCCAGAATATGTATAATATGGATGACTTACCAAAAACTGTAGCCCGAACGCTAAATCAGGGCTCCACTCCAACAAGCATGGATTTCCATCCAATTCAACAAACCATCCTTCTTGGTAACTTGAATCCAATTATTTTCTTGGAATTTGCATTGATCTTTGTAATCTCTTTAATATATATCCTTGAATATGATTCAGTTGGTACCAATGTTGGTGATATTGGATTGTGGGATGTTGGAACTAGGGAGAGATTGATTCTAAAGAATTTCAAGGTTTGGGAGCTTGGAGCGTGCTCCACGCCTCTTCAGGTTTTGTTCTATTCAATGGATTTCTTTTCCCCCTTGCATGATGATATCATCCTTTTTGCAAGTGTACTGATTTGTACATCTATTCTATGATTCATAGACTGCTCTTGTAAAAGATCCAGACATTTCTGTGAACCGCATAATATGGAGTCCTGATGGCAACTTATTTGGTTAGTTATTGAACCTGAAGCATGCATCAATATCCTAATGTGTTCGCTTGGAAGTTGATTTGTTGCATGATAATTCCTATTTTTTTATAGGTGTTGCCTACACAAAGCATATTGTACAAGTATATTCCTATCATGGGGGCAATGACATTCGGCAACATTTGGAGGTTTAAATATCCTACGTAGCATATAATCTCTTCGCCAGCATTTTGACTCACATTCTCATTTTGCACATGCTCAAATGATTTACTGGATTTTCAGATTGATGCTCATGTTGGCAGTGTCAATGATGTTGCATTTTCAACCCCAAATAAGCAACCGTGTATAATTACTTGTGGAGATGACAAGATGATTAAGGTGCCTTTACATTTTTCACTCAGAAAGTAAATATAAATTCACATTTGAGGTTCAAAATATAAATTTAGATTTTATTTTAGGTATGGGATGCAGCTAAAGGAGTTAAACAATATACATTTGAAGGTCATGAGGCAGCTGTATACTCGGTTTGCCCTCATCAAAAGGAGAACATTCAGGTAATGTATTTGTAAGGTTTTTCATCTCATTTCTTTACTCTTGATATTCTATTGCATGAATCTGTATTTTTTTTTTTTTTTTGTGTTGAATCATTCTTAATTCATAATTCCTTATGTTTCTGTGTTTTTTCGAATCATGCAGTTCATATTTTCTACCGCTTTAGATGGGAAAATAAAAGCATGGTTGTATGATAACGCGGGATCTAGAGTTGATTATGATGCCCCAGGTCATTGTTGCACAATGGCATATAGTGCGGATGGTTCAAGGTCAGTTCAACAAGTTTTGCAGATATCTTATGTAGTTGAGGCACTGTCTTTATACTCTTTATTTATCATGTTGAAGACTCTTTTCTTGTGGGACAAGCAAAGAAGGGGAATCACACATTGTAGAGTGGAATGAAAGTGAAGGAGTTGTAAAAAGAAAATACATAGGATTCCGAAAACGTTCCCTAGGTGTTGTGCAGTTTGATACCACAAGGAATCGCTACATAGCAGTTGGTGATGAGTTCTTAATAAAGTTTTGGGACATGGACAACACTAATATCCTGACAACTCTTGATGTTGAGGGTTCTCTCCCGGTATGGTTTTTAATGAAGTTTTTCATATAATTATGTTCGACCTTCAATTCCACAGTTATATTCAGCAAATCTGTAACCTTTACATCTGGTTCCAGGCAAGTCCAAAGATACGCTTCAACAAGGTGGGCAACTTGTTAGCCGTTTCTACTCATGACAATGGGATCAAAATATTGGCTAATCCTGATGGATTACGTTTGCTTTCCACATTTGAAAATCGTTCTTTTGAAGTTTCCAAAGCAGTAACAGAAACAGTGACAAAGGTACATGTGACCATATAAACAGTCCATTCCATAAGCAAAAAGAGAAGTCCTTAAGTTTTTTTGTTATATTTTGCAGTCTATAGTTGCTCAATTGTCTGTTAATGCTGCGCCCAATACTACCACTTCATCTGGTGCTGCAACAACTGATAGATCTTCTGTTGTGATTGTGGCTGGAATGGTCGGTTTTCTCTGCTTGGATGTGTTTGTTTCCTTTAAGATGCCATCCATTCTATTTGCAATATTCAAATGAAAATTTAGTTTTGTATACAAAATACCCTGCTGAACAGTAAAGGTGCTGTTCTTAATGCATATTTTAATTACTATTGCGTTAATGTAATTTAAATAGAATGGAGATAGCAGAAATCTAGTGGATACAAAATCTCGCTTGCCTGAAGAGCTCGTGGATAAATCAAAGATGTGGAAGCTCATGGAAATTACTGAACCAACTCACTGCAGATCCCTGCAGTTAATAGATAACCATAGACCAAGCAAGGTATATTTTCAAATTCTCTTGAGCTTTGCTGTCATTAGTAGACTTTGATTTTTCAGATGCCTCCTAAATGCTGTATTCTGTCAATCAATTCCCAGTTAATGCATTTATACTGGTGAATACTGCGTGTCCATGCACTAATTGACTAGATTTGGAGAAGTGGGCTTATCAATCATCTCATATGTACTGTGTGCTGGATGTTAATTATATATTAGTGTTAATAAAGTCACAGAGATGGAACCTCAATGAAAAAGAATCCAAAAGATGAAAATGGGTTCACATTGTGCCCTCTGCACTTCCTTCTCTATTTCATGGCGTGCTTAGGTCAGTCTGTCTTCTAGAATACTGTTTATAGTCTTCCTTCTCCTGCAAGGACATTTGGACAAGCTTTAATGAGATGTGAAAATTATTGTAACAATTTGTATTGACAAAGTATTCGTATTATAGTATCTGTTTCCAAGTAAACTCCGTAGTTCCTTTCAGAAGAGTGAAAACTGATGATTTTTCAAATCAGATTGGAAGGATTTGAGGACAATTGGCAACTTTTTATGTAGAACATTATTGCAGAAGAAATAGAACAAACCAGTAACTTGATATGGTTTAGTTGTTGTGTATATTGGTAAACTTAGCATGACTACAGTGAAAAATAGGAACCTGATTGGATTAAAATGAGATTAGGAGCGGTTATTGAAGTTCATATTCAGCTTCTACACTAAAGGCAGATGAGGTTGCGCTGAACCATAAAAGCATTTTGGACTTTTCCATCAAGTGAAATCTTAGCTGTTGTAAACTGTGTTCATATAAAATGTAGTTTGTGTGAAGTGGTTTTATGTGCCCAATTTGTGGCTTTTTCTGTTCAAGGTTCTTTGAATTGTTCAATTTTTTCTTTTAATCTAGAAATTGAGAATTTTCAAACTTGACTGGAGCCAGCATAGTTTTCACTTATTAGATTTACGGCTAGTTCAGTTGGATTTTACATACATTTTTGTTTTACTTGCTCTGTTGTGCAAGCCACTGGTTTAAATGATGATCATTTTGCATTTAAAAGACGTTTTGAAGTTTTCATCGTTTAATTTCTCAAAATAGCTTTTCCACTTGCCTTGGCAACTTCATCTTCAACCTTTTCTTGTCTTAGCTATGTTGCATAGCTACGTCTTCTCCTTGGTAACGATTCTACTGTATAAAACAGTAGAATTTGTTAGCTGTGGCTTCAACTCTTACCCTCCAGCAAATCTTTAACTTCCGTCCCTCCATGTTGTCTTCTGTCTTTCCTTAATAAAACGTTTTTTTCTTTAGTGAATCCTCCAAATATCAAGTCTCCTAATTTATGATCCATTTCAATATTCTTCTAGCATTTGCTTTATATTATAGTTCTATTGTATTCATCATCTCTTAGAAAATTGATAACTTACAATCTTTTAAGCTCAATTACTTTATCACGCAGCTTTTATTTCTTCAAATTTCTATTTAATGTCAACCTTGAATTAAGTTAAAAACTTTTCTTAATACAAAATAGACAGTTTATATGCTATCTTTGTCTTGAATGTAAATACTCTTCTTTTTTTAAATTATTTGTTTGCTACTTCTAGGTCATGAGATGGTTACAACGACTTATGTTTCTCCTTTGTATTAAAAAAGGTTTAAGATTGCTGTCAGCTTGGCATCAATGATCAACCCTTCTTAGGGTTGGGATAAGACTGCCTTTTGCTGCAGTTTGTGAAATTTGTAGAGGCTATAGCAGGTTCGAACATAGAGTATGTCGATAAGGTAACTTATTTTATGGTTGGCTTAAAAATATAGCACCATCCCATGGAAAATAGCTCCTACACCTTCTGTGCTAATTAATTTTCAGGGTTATATACCTCATTAGGTGTTACTGATGTCCTTATTACACTGGGCTTATCCAACTCCTTTGGGGTTTTTGAACTTGAAAACCAATATTGACTTCATGATGTTAAGAGAATCTATGCCTTGTCATCTTTCAGTACGAGCTGTTCAACAAATCAGCATGTAAAAGGGCATATGGTTATTTGGTGAAAATCCTATTTTATTGCATATAATTGTGCTTCGATGTACCAAAGTCAATTCCAATTTATTATAACCTACAGTTTTATATAGAAATACATGATGGGCAACTCATTTATCAGCTTGATTATGGCAAAATAGCCTTTTATGATGATAATTCATGATTTAATTTGGCAAAATTTCTATGATACAGATTAAAAGGTTAATATATACAAATTCTGGTTTTGCCCTGTTGGCTTTAGCATCCAACGCCATTCATCTACTTTGGAAGTGGCCACGCAATGAAAAGAACTCTAGTGGAAAGGTAAAAGATCAAGCCTATCATCCAATACTACTGCAACTTACATATTTGATTATATTCACTTGGTATGCATTCTATAGGCAACAACAAATATTCCTCCACAACTATGGCAACCAACAAGTGGTATATTGATGACTAATGATACAACAGATGCAAGTCAAGAGGAAGCTATCCCCTGCTTTGCTCTATCAAAGAATGACTCCTATGTTATGTCTTCTTCTGGAGGAAAAATTTCTTTGTTTAATATGATGACATTCAAGGTTAGTTTTAAACGTCAAAAAATAATTCTTCGATTTCCTTAATTTGGGAGTAGTAAGCCCTACAGTTTGTTATTGCCAACTACAGGTTATGACAACTTTTATGCCTCCACCACCTGCTGCAACCTTTCTTGCGTTCCATCCTCAAGATAACAACATAATAGCAATTGGAATGGATGATTCCACTGTGCAAATCTACAATGTTCGAGTTGATGAGGTATAAATATTCCAGGAATGGCAGTATTTCCTCAATGTTTGATAATGAACTATGGGAGTCAAGTTTATAATGTCCTTACTGTAGGTTAAAAGTAAACTCAGAGGTCACTCAAAAAGAATAACTGGCCTTGCATTTTCGCATCCACTAAATGTGCTAGTCTCATCTGGTGCTGATGCTCAGGTTGATATCTAATAGTTAAACTCATCCTTTACACTTAACAGAATTTGTAAGTCGAGTGCCTTTGTAACTCTTTTAATCATTTTGTTTCTTTATGTAAAGCTTTGTGTGTGGAGTACGGATGGATGGGAGAAGCTGAGGAGCAGGTTTTTACAGATTCCTCCTGGCAGCACAGCTACAGCACTTTCAGATACTCGTGTACAATTTCACCAAGATCAGATCCACTTCCTTGTCGTACATGAGACCCAGATTGCCATATATGAGACAAATAAGCTAGAATGTTTAAAACAGGTATTCCTTTTTTTTAATGATAATTAATCTGGAGGAAGTTTATAAGTTCTTTTATTAATTTCTTCTTGCTTTCTTTTTGTTATCTTCAGTGGGTACCTCGTGAAGCTCCGATCACACATGCAACCTTCTCTTGTGATAGTCAACTAATTTATGCAAGCTTTCTGGATGCTACTATATGTGTATTTAATGCAAACCTCAGACTTCAGTGTCGAATAAATCCAACTGCCTATCTCCCTTCCAACTTTAGGTATGCTCTTTAGCTTATAATTCTTGCATTCTGGAAGATGGCCTGTCGTTTGGTGTTGAACTGCAAACTTTCCAATCTTGATAGTTGTCTGAAATAGGACAATTTGTCAAGTTTTGTTTAAAATCACATATTGAAGGACTAAGGGTGAAAAAACTCCCACCTTTAATGTAATCTAAAAATGGAACATTGACAGTAGAATGATTAGCTTGGATGTGCAAACTTTGGAAAAAAAAAATAACATAGACAACTGATGAACGTTTAAAGTAAAGCCTTTATTAACATCTAACAAAAGTCCTAAGCAAGATAAAGTCATGTCCTTGGGAGTGAATAATAGATGGCTTTTGATAGTTGTTGAAATTTTTTTGCTGTATTGGCCTTTTTTTCTTTGCTGAACCATGTGGACAATTTTCTCAATATTTATTAAGGCACAAGAGCAAGTTGCAATATTCCTAGCAAACTTGATAAGTTGATCACCACCTCCCTTCCATTATCTTCCATAATAGCTTCACAATGTTAATTCTGTCATTTATCTTCTATAATAGCTGCACAATGTTAATTCTGTCATTTATCTTCTATAATAGCTGCACAATGTTAATTCTGTCATTTAAAGATGCTTCATTTTCTTTCTTAACAAATATGCCATGTAATAGTCACAACACAAACTTTAAAAATTGTCCTTAAATCCTTAAGCACTGTGTCAAAAAACAGCCTCAGTAACATATAAAACTAATCTAGAGGGCTAGTGCATTACAGTCATATCTATTACTGACCTTTTTCATAATCCAGAGAGAGAGTGCTCAAAGAAAAAAATGCTACTGAGATTTTACAATTCCACTCAATACACAACCATTAAGTTTAATATTCCTTTACGTAAAATTATCCTTGGTGTAATACTTCTAAAGTACAAAAAGCAATAAGACAAAAGAATCCTTTGTCATATGCCTATCATGTCTAACGAAGTCTCATCAATTAATACTAGCAAGGCAGGAAAGAAAACTCTTTTGTAGATCTGAAAGCAGATTTGCTTGAAATATTAAGTTTTCACCTTTTCTTGTCATGTTATTACTAGTCAATTTGCTTAATTTTAGTTCGTAAAGATGAGAAAGGTATCGTTTGCCCCTCCTAGTAGCTCCAACCAACTAATACCTAGAATTCTAATGACTTTTAAGCTTACCAATTCATTCATGCTTAGATCATCCAATGAGTGGTTCATGAAAGTAACATCTCACTCTTGATTTCAATCTTTTAATAATTCTCAATGTTATTGAGTTGATGATATTGATTTTGATGTTGTGGATTGTAGTTTTATATTAAGGCATGAAAGGATAAAATACAATACGTATCAATTTGATTGTTAGGATTACCAAGGCATGGGTTGATTGTGTTGTACTAATTTAGTAGTGAATTTCACATGTGGATTAAGTTTATTAGATTTTGTTATTTTCATTAGGTATTTGGTTTTAAATAGTTTGGATTAGAAGGGATATGTGTAATTTGGGAAGATTTAAGCTAAGCTAAAAGCCTCTCCTTGTACAATGCCCTCATTGACAATGCAAACATCGAGGTGGGCGACTACATGCTCAGATGAACACCTGTGATACCTAGAAGATCATTCCAAAACGAATGTTCCAAATGTGCATTAGGATGTGTGAGCCACAAGAAAGGAGATGAGTTGTGTTTTTTTTTAAAACTTAAGATAGCAAAATATGTGTATGAACAAGATTTTTGTAGTTATAGCTAACCTTTTAAATAATCTTTTAATGAAGTATTCGATTAGTTTTGCAAATCACTTGTGTGATTAATAGACTAAATAAGGAAAATAAATAACAATAGTTTTTAAGTGGTTTAATCAAAACCAAATTCTATATCTACCTCTATACTAATTGAACCACACATTTTTACTAATAGTTAGTAGGAGTAAATTACAAATAAAGATCTATGAGAGAATCTATGTTATGCTCAAAAAAATCACAAATACAAACTTAGAAGAGTTAAACAACAATGGCTAAAGAATAGTCGTTACAACACTTTTACAATATAAATATACGAAGATCTTGCACCTTTTACATAAACTCAAGTGCCTTTGCTATTAAATGAAATTGTAAAGATGTCTCGAGTAGAAGTGGAGTGAGATGATGAAATTTTAGAACAGAAGATGCAAAAACACTATTCAAAATCAAAGCTTTCAAGAGAATGTAAACTTTGTTTTTTAGTTAGGCTCAAGTTCTCCTTTTGTGAGATATACAAATTAGTTTGTTAACCTTTTTTCAAGTGTATTACCTATTATTTATGCTCTTTATTTGATTAAATAGAAATTTGAAGAAGTTCCCAACAACTAAAATAAGATTTTCAATGAGATTAACTACTCATTAGAGTTTATAGGTTTCTTTTGCACAAGTACGATTAGGAGATTGTATTGGGACAATATAGAAAAAGAACTAATTGTCGAGCGAACTACTTGTATGAAATGCTTATTTGGATCACTTTAAAGTATTGTTTAAGTACAACAATGGATATGGTATTGTACAATGCATGCACAATACATAGTAAAAAAATTGCTCTTGGGTTTTTAAAATTGTGTTGGATGAGGATTGTAGTACGTTCCCCTTAACACTTATATATGTTTTGTATTATCATAAGATTGTATATGTTCAATAATAACATCATATATGTATGACACCTTTAAACTTAACTCAATTGCCCTTGGGTTTTCAAATTCTTCGTGCGAGTACGATAGTCATATAGTATCAGTATGAAGATGTTCAGGGTTAAATTTGATTTACTCATCTCGAGATTATAGTTACTTATTATAAGTACAATAGATACATAGTATTTGTAGGAAGCTTTACCAGTTTTACTACTATACTATGCTTATGTGAATCGTATTGGTACAATACAAGTATCAATAGGATAACTATTGGTTCAATTTTTCACTTGTCTAAGTGTTTTGTGAGAAAAGTATCTATACATAATTGCTTAAAACATAGAACAGAAAGCAGTATCGTAATTGGTTAATAACGGATATTGTCGATGTATAATTATGCTATAACTTATCTTCTTATTGAAATTAATGGTCGTGCCAGTATAATAAGACCATCATACATATATATGACATAAAACTCTACATATATTAGATATGATATATAGTAAATATGTTAATTGTGCAAAGTTTTGTGTTTATTTTAATTCTTTGCACACTTGATTCTTGTCAACTTTAAAATGATTTTGTTATAAAAAACATATTAGTTTTGATCTTTAGTTAATTATTAAACATAATTTAAACTCATGAATGAGAGATATAACACAAATATATGAATGAGCAAGTGAAATGAAGGTGATGAATGTATTTTTATGTGTCACAAGATAAAAGTGAAGGTTTGATATTCTAATCATAGAAATAATAAATGATGAACTTTGGATGAATAACTACTCTACCAAGAGTTGATTTCACATAACTTCTTGTTATGAAAGTTGAGCCACCTTCCTTGAGCAAAATCACTAATCCTTGTACACATTTCGTTCATATGAATTGCTCCAAAATTTTTCAATTTTCATGAATCTATTCTTGCGCAATACATCTCATAGGCCATGTTGTATCATAGTTGTTTGGTTTTGTTATCATCAAATTTGTGAAGGCCGGGATCAACAATGTACACATGTCCCAAGTGCCAAATTAGGTGTGAATTCTATAAGCTTAATGCCAACCCTTTGAAAGATGCCTTAGAAATGCAAATCAAGATTCCTTGGATAAGCTTTGGAGGTGGCTTTATATTATAGATAAGTTGTGTTATAGTAACCTTAAATTATTCAATTGATGAACACAATTTCATTGAGTTGCCAGGTTGTTTGGGGGTGATGTGACTTTGTAGAGAGGTTCCTTTGTTTGATTCATGTTAATTTTTTTGCTTTCCCTTCAAATTTTTGTATGTCCCTTTTCTAGTTTGTGCAAGCTAAATTGCTTCATTTAGAACTCGAATCTAACAAAGTCTATGCAAAGCATATTTTTGTTAATTTTCAATTTCGTACCAAATGATAATTTGTATTGAATTTGGATAGAATCATACAAATGCCTTCCAAATTGTGGTTGTGGTTTTTGCTGTTTTGTGCTTAGTTTTGAGAAAGTTATGACAAGTTCTACTATGATTAGATTTGTTTTGAGTGTTTGTTAATTATGGAATAGATTATACAAACATTTCTAGACATAATTAGTTCGATTTTTGGTACACTCACATGTCATCTTGCATCAAATTTTGATATCAAGGCATGGTCTTCAAAAAAAAATCTTTCCAACACCAAAGATATTTTGCATATTAGATTTCTATATGTTAAAATTTTAACACAAATTTTTGTATGTAGAATTTTTATAATTGGGATTTTTACATAAAAAATTTGCACATAATAAAATGTTTGCTTATAAAATTTCTGCATATTAAAATTTTGCATATAAGATCTTACTTTGCACTAGGTTGGTTTTGTTTTATTTGCACACATTGTGTATTACATGTCCACAACTACAATGAAGGTATGACTGCACATCATGAACATTGCGTAAAATGGGCATATCCACATTAAATGTAGATATGACTGTGACCATACAATTGGAAGAATTCAAAGGAGATGTCCGTTGGATCAACTGGACAAGATCATTAAACTGTTGACCAAATATTTAAAAACTCATCCTATAGAGCTGATTCCTGTTTTGCCACTGCTACTTATGCTTGATTAGTATGACAAATGTTGAGCTTATGGAGACCATTAAGTTTGCCCCAAATTTGATAATGAAATAGCTAAAATGGTTAAAATGGAAGTCTAAATGTCGAATTTGTATCTACTTATATATAGCTAGAAACTCACTGAACTTTTTATGTCATTATATTATTAGAGATGGATTTTTATCGAGATGCACAAAGTTTCTCTTAGATATTTTATAGTTTGGGAAACACATGATAGAGGTTTAGCAGGCCACTTAGAGATGAGAACATAGATGGAGTTGAGGATAAGTTCTACTAGTGTGGACTAACACAAGTAGTCTTTAAAAATAGTTTTGAATTGTAGGACTTGTCAAGTTGCTAAAGATCATAAACATAGTAAAGGTTTATGTGCATCTTTAGGTATACCAAAGATACTTTAAGAGGATGTTAACATATTATGGTGCACATTTTGATTATATGAATCAATATTAGTTGTTGTCGACAGGATTTGTTAAAATGCTGCACTTTATTCCATGTAGTAAAATCTATGATGGTTCGAACATTTCTAAGATATATTTCAACGAAGTAGCAAGCATCATGAGATTCCAAAATTGATGGACAAACTGAGATAACCTACAATAATTCTAAAATTAAGTTCACAGGTTTGTCGTGTAATAGTTCATAGTTACAAGGTACACTTTTGATTGATTTGATTCCATTGCCTTTTGCTTATAGAATATTTATTTTGCACAAGACTTTGCATAGCATTCTACATCAAGAGATCCAAAGCAGATTAGCAAGTTCTTGTGAATGCTATCAACACAAAGCAAATGAATATAGAAGTTTACAAACATTTAAAGTTAAACCATTGGGATGATTTTACTAGAAACACTTGGTTTATTGGAACGATAACCTATTTGTGTGGTCCATGGATGTTTGTTGAGGTCTTAGTTTATTAGTCAGTTTTCCATTTGGCTTAGGTTTTTTTTATAGATTTTATTGTTTTGATTAGAAATATTTTAAAATAATTTAGATTGGTGGTAGAATATGTGTAATTTGAGTGGGGGATTAAAGCTGAGCTAGAATTTGACCTAATAGCAAGCTTCCTAACATGTTAGATGAATCCAAGAGCATAGGCAGATCAAAAATACACATTTTTATTAGCTTTAGAGGTGTGGTTTGAAGCTTGTCTTGGACTAATATGAAATCATGCAGCTGGTGAATAAAATTTCTTTACATTTTGCAAGATGTTACTTTGTTCAAAATCCTCCAACGTCATTTGTGGACACTTGGGTAAATTTTTTGCTTTTCTGTATAAATTTTTGTTTGGCTTTACTTAATATTTCAGTCTTCTGTAAAATTTTAGTATTCATTTTTTGAGTTTATGCACTCTAGTATAACAACTTGTGGTTTTGTTTGAGTGCTTTTCATTACACACTGCATTAAATGCAAGTCATTCTAAGAGATTTATGAAATCTAAAAATTGATAATTAGAAGGCTGGCATGTACAGAAGGATTTATACTTAGAAATATTTTCATTCAAACTATTCTGCATTTACTATCATATTACAAAATGCTTAAAAAAATAATTTTGTTATCATTCATATTAGGAACTCTAGAGTCAAATACCTCTATGTTTTGTTTAGTGATATTGTCATATAATGGAAGTATTTCACTTGATGACATTGATAAATAATATTGTTAAAAAAAATCTAAATACCCTTCTTTTTGATGTTAAAAATAAGAACAAATAATTATTTAAACAATATTGAGTCAATAATGAAAGAAATATTGACAAATTTTAGAAATTGAATATTATTTGGATAACAATGACATATAAATAAGTAATATAGTGATACAAGTGTTTTGTGGTTGTGTATGCATCTCATCAAGCTTTTTTGGTGAATCATTTCTGTAGCCCTGTGCTTATAAATGTCAACATGAAACCAAACCTGTTTATATAATAAACGTTTTGTTTCAGCTCAAATGTTTATCCACTTGTGGTTGCTGCACACCCATCAGAGTCAAACCAGTTTGCTTTAGGGTTAACTGATGGTGGAGTGCATGTGTTGGAGCCATTGGAATCCGAAGGAAAATGGGGTATTGCTCCCCCCATTGAGAATGGATCACCAAGCAGCATCCCATCTGCATCTCATACTGGAACTCCAGCCTCTGACCAACGATGATATATATATATATATATGATATGATGGAGTGGTGACAGCAGATTGTGTGGACCTTATCTTCTATTTTTTTTTTTTTTTTAATTTGATTTTCATCTGTAAAGGTTTCTAACAAATTTATTATTGTAGATCACTAAGTGGTTCCACAAAAATCTACTTTTTTGGATGCTGTGATAGCCGTAGCTTATTTCAGGTTCTTCTCTAACAATCAAATGCGTGGATGTTAGTCAGGTTTTACACTTTGGTGTTGAGGAACTATTAAAGGTATGTCAGGAGTCAGATGATTAAAAAATAGAATTTGGAAGGTTTATTAGCAAAGAGAAGCAATTTCTTGTTGATAGAGAGATCTATTTTGCTGTGTTCTCTGTTTTTGTGTACTGGGTTTGAACTATATGATATTAAAAAGAAGAAAAAACATAACATTGCATCTACAAAATGAGCTAAGATTGGAATATATGCTCCTCTATTATAAACAAAATCCTCTCCCCACTGTTTACCTTAACATACACATCAAAAGCTTTTTCAAACCTGACATTGGCTTCCATGGTATTGGTTCAAGCACTAGAGCAGACTTTATCTACAACAAAGGAGTTGTGAAATCAATATCCAATTCCCATTGGTTGATAGAACAGATTTTTAGTTTTGGTAAAAATAGGGAAACATGTGAGAAAATGACGAGTTGGAAAGCTACCTTGCACCGAACTGCCGCAGCAAAGGCGATCATCGTCGACATAGGTTGCACCAAGGCCCATAATCCATGAACCCACAGAGGTATCGTCATGAGCATAAGTTTTCAGTGATGCACTGCATTAAGCCAAACAATGATGACAGAGTTTACTCTTCTATGAAATGATACTTTGTTTAATGGGCAAGTTCTAAAACTGCTCTTTTTTCATTTTAATTTCGAAAAAAAACCACAAGTTTACCAAAAACCTACCATTGAACACTACATGAAGAGCAGATTATTTGACTTATGTAAGGGAAAATAAATGGAAAGCAAGAAGAGCCTAAGCAGTAGTTATTACCAAAGGTATTAGGCACTGACCTGTTTATGTTAATGTAACGAGCCAAGCTTTTTGACAAAATAATCAATGAACCAGTTGCATGCCGGAAGTACCTACAGTCAAAAATGACCATAAACAACAGGTATTAAACAACTATACCCTTAAATGCACGAATTCTACCCAAAATTCTAACAATAGGATGAAGCATAGACCTTTATTTGAGAAAAATAAAATATTAAAGGCAACCAGTATATTTTATGACAAATTCATCAAATGTTAAAATATAAAAACCAGTTAAGCATTTAAATATTAGCCATAGAGTAATGAGCATTTTCCCATATCAAAATGCATGCAAGCATCCTTATGTAATAAAATGCAATCCAGACATAACAAAATGCTTCACAACAACAACCGAATGTTAAATTATGAAAACGAGACAGTTCATGAAACGACTACATGCAATCATGTGATATCCAAGTCACATGCATGTCCTTAAAACCAAAAACAAGAACAAACAAGAAAAAATTTATGAGGAACTTTGAAAGCTAAGGATAATGCAAGATTGATTCATCGTTTTGCAGAGGAAAATGTTAAGGGGGAAATATTAGTAAAAGATAAATGTTATAAGACAGCATCCATTGTGCTAACAAATGACAAGAGAATAGGCTCTACGTGATTAGAAATGCAACAAATACAGCATCTATTGTCTGAGATACTCACGACTTCCCATCCCCAAATTTCCACCAATCAGGTTCATACCACTGTTTTCCCCTGAATAGAATATAAAAAAGATCAGAAACACCAAGAAATAAACAGAAAAACTTTGCATGTTCAATAGTTCTGTAAAAAGGATTTCATGAAAATATAAAGCAGTTGGCAAATAGCAACATGAAAAGAACTGTATCGTTTACTAAACAAACGTTATAAACGATTTAAAACTAATCGGGATTTGGAGATATAGGCATGCGTGAAGGATATTTGCATACAAACTTTAGATTTGAAGTCATAATAAAAAAAGGCAACCTAACCATTGCTATATTAGCCACAATATCTACTAGAATTATGGTAGGCGACATCCCAGAACCAGAAAGTTTGATGGATAGAAATAAAATGTATTTTGTCTATCTTTAGCTATTGTGATTCCAATAGCAGTTAAAGAAAGACTTTCAGCTACGTTAAAGAAAGTACACATTTAGAAGCTTTAAGCATTTCCAGGGATGGCAATTTGGAGTTCAGTTTATTCATATTGCTTTACAAGCTTTGCATAACGTGGAGATGTTAAAGAGCAGCTAAGCTGTTCCAGGAAAGACATGCCACAGTAGATATAATAAACTGAACCACATGCTAATCTCATATCTTGTGTGGTGATTTAATGATGACAAAATCATATATAAAGCATTTACTAATAGAGTGTGATGATCTGGATTAGTAACCATGATTGAAGATGGGCAAGGATGAAGGTTGGCTCAACTTTCACATGAAGAAGCTATGTGATCATTACTTTTCATGAGGTGGTATCCATCTAAAGTTCATCTTTACTTTGCTTTACTTGGACAAATTGTCAAAACCTACACTCAGAATCAATAATACTTAGATTCATACATCATCTTACTTTTTTACACACATCATGGACAACACTCATGCATGCTTACTTGGTTTTCTTTCATATCATGACTTTGCATAATTTAATAAATGAATTTAACTTTCAAATTGAGTGAAATGCATTACAAGTATTATGTTTCATGTCATAATATAAATTGAAATAAAAAAAATTATTAAATTACAGAAAACATAATGATGTTACAATATGATAACATTATCATATTATATGACTAATTCAAGTATTTGGAATTTGCAATCTAGGCCCAAAATAGTAATGTTAGACTGATCATACGATATAATATTTTATATCGTACAGCACAGCATGATTGTAGGGCTAATAACAAGTGACAATACAAATAGCAATGTCCATACAATATGATTATAGAGTAATATATAATACGACCATTTAAAATAGACTAAGGGAATAAAGGAAATGAATGTTTCCTACAATATAAGCATCGATAGAACAAGTATGATCCTATTCTAATAGAGAGTTAAAAAAATAAAAAATTGGTAAGAGAAATAATAATATTAGTACAATATGATGTTACTCATAACACATGTACAATCTTATTCTAACGGAGAGTTTAAGAAATCAAACATAAACAAGTGAAGAACCTGAGATGCTCATACAGTACTATTTTACTCATCATACAAGTACAATCTTATCTAACAAAGAAATTAAGTAAACGAAACATAAAATATCGTATAGCATAATCCTTTATAAGAATAAGAGAAGAGTATAATCCTTTATAAGAATGAGAAGAGTAGTCAAATAGTATGATGCACTGAACAACCATGTCATTTGGTGGTATCGTATGGTACGATCTATGTGATCATATAGTACAAACAAAAGAAAAAATCATATAACTAGTTAATTACCTCGGAAAGTAGAAATTAGCTTTTGGGTAACTATTAGAATTGTCTTGAGACTTGTTAACCATTGTTCCATTATGAATAGGAATTAAAATTCTTGAGAAAGAACTAAAGCAATTTCACATATTGATCAAGAGCAATGTTTGTGCTTCAGCCAAATTCTTCACTATTCACCTCTAATTCACCTTTAACATTAAGCATCGTAGTAATGTTAAAATAACTTCAAAGCACATCTAAAGCCTTTCATTCTCTCACATTTCACATGTTTGGTAACATCATTCTAGTGCCATTTGAAGATTTGATTAAGGTTGTACACATCTTGTAAAGGCATTTATTACAAAAGTGCTTGTATTTGTTTTTTAGTCAATCTTGCAATTGACTCATTTGAATCTTGTTTGTTTGTGACTCACTTGGGCTCTTTATTGATCCCTTTGTAAATCAATATTTATAAAAGCTTTCACCTACCATTCATCTGACAAAAGGTGTTTTAGTAGAGTAAACATTGTAATCTAACTAGAGGTGAACGTATATCCAAATTTGGATCAAACTATTTAAAAATCTTTGTGTGATTTATTTTACAACATTTATTTTACTTGTTTACTTGACTCAGAGTTTAAAAAAATAATTAAGAGTTTTCTTTAAAAGATGCAATTCAGTATCCTCTTGTGACTCAACCATTGCTATTAGTATTAGAGCTCAATTGCATCAAAAAGAAAAATTCTTGAGAAAAGATTGAGATTGAGAGGAATCAACCACATCAGGTGAGGGAATGTATTCTCATTGTCTACATTTGTTTAAAGAAAAATATTATTCGTATTGAAAAAATTGAATGAGGATCTTCCTTGAATCTATAGACCTTGATATTTGGGACATTCTACAACATCCCTTTAGTTTTCTCATTAAAATTGTAAATAATAGTCATTAGGAAACTTATTGGTGAATGGAATGTAAACAAAAAGCACATGTAACTAAATTTTACGGTTAACATTTTACATTATAATTTATTTGCTTTAGAATATAATAAGATTATGAATCTTAAAATCGTTAATGACATGAAATAAGTTAAGAGGTTATCTATAAGGGTACCTCACAAGCGAAAGAGAACAAAACAAAAATGTTGACATACAATAATGAGTTATTTCGTATGTCACCTGATGAATCAATTAAGTCTATGTTTATTAGATTTACTAACACAACTAACAAATTATCAAATTTAGGAAAGGCTTTTTCTAATGCTGAGCAAGCGTGCAAGATTCTACATGCATTATCGAAGAAATACAATTATTTGAGAACAATAACTAAAGTAGCAAAAGACATCTCCACACTTCCACTAATGAGCTCTTAGGAGAGTTCATGTAGAATGAACTAGAGCTAGCAAAGAGGAAAGATGATGAGATCTTAGCTAGGAAAGAAAAATGGAAAAAGAAGAATGAACCAATTACATTGAAGGCTAACTCAACCTCTAGATCAGAATCTTCAAGCAACAATGAGACAATTTTAATTTCTCATGGTTTATCTCATTTACTTCAACTTCGCGCTATACGTAAACAAGTCAACAAGAAGTGAAAATTAAGAAGCAAAATGCAAGCTAAGAACCCATTTTCCATGAATGTAAAAAGCCTAGACACATCCATCCTTGCTGCTTGGTATACCTTCAACAAGTTGAGAAGCTCAAAAATTAAAAGAGAAATAATAAAGCTATGAAATTTACTTAGAGTGACTCCTATGAGTCCTCACACATTGAGGATAAGAAAGAGTGTCTAACTTGTTTGATGGCCAAAGGTGGTAGCTTTGCTCCAACCTTCGATGAGGACCAAGTAAGTTCATCTTCTCATATTGATTATGAAGAACAATACATTGAAGTATGTCTCAAGTATGAAAAATTAGCAAATGAATACAAAAAGTTGAAGGATGAGCATGCTAACTATTTAATACCATATGAATCTCTAAATGATACAAATGTTAGATATTTGCATGACTTGAAATCTAATAAGTTCAATTATTTAAAATTCAAAATTGACTACTAAATTTGATGTGTCTAAGAGGAATCATGCTTATTATCAACTATCACATCATAGTTCTCATATTCATAAGTTTTTCACTCATTCACTTGTACCTCAATTGAATACACTCACATGCAATTATTGTTTGAGACTTGGACATATTTCAAGTTATTATAGAATCAAGGAAAATGTATATCAAGATTTTCTAAGTATGTGTGAGTAGTTAAATCATATAATTGTCACAAAACTATAAGAAAACCTCATAAGATTTGGGTTCCCAAGTAGATGACTTACGTAGCTATGGATGTGTGTCTCTATACTAAGAACATATAGAGACAAATATTAATTTGTGAGCATTGTTTTTGGTTTTTTTCTCAAAATTTGAGCTAACAAGATATCTATTATTGTTACATAACTATATATGAAAGATGAAATCTTGTTTAGATCAAATGGATATATTTCTAGTTAAAGAAACATGGAACTTAAGTTCAAATCTTGTTTAAGAACACATTTAAGGATTTCCATTATCATTGGACAAGGGATCCCTAATAAAGGAAGTGATATATATTATAAATTTTTGAATTCAACATTGAAATTATTAGGACTAAGGAGTCAACAATTGAAATTTAGTTATTGCTTATTAATCAAAGGAATAATAATATAAAAATAGTGAAATATATAAAAAGATTGTAAAACAAGGTCCCGACTTCACATATCAAATAGTATGAACGTTTCTACTAACTTGCTAACTGTTATAGACTTGTTATAGCCCCTCAGGCTTTAGATTGGATAAAAACCTTTGTATAATACGATTTAGATGAATTGTTTAGCCACTTAGGCCCAAATTCTTCAGTTTTTTGTTGTACAATATAATATCATTTTTTGTACAAATATGACGTTAACATGCAATACTAAATACTTAAGTGAAGTGAGTTCGATTCACATTATACAATACGATTTTAGCCATCATACAATACCATTTCATTAGGCTATATATACTGACAGATTTCTAGCTTTATTCATCTGAGCATTGGTTAACTCCGCCAAGGGTAAGACAAGAATTCATTCGGTGATTTGGTGTACGACCTTCTATGCGATGGTGTTGCACCATCTTTTTGTGCAAAATTCATCAACATCTAATTATAGTGAGTTTTATCTACACCTCTTAACAGATTATTGCATCATCCTAAGATTTTGAGCCACTGTGGAATGCTGTAAAGTTTGTTTTATCGTCAAACTAGTGGTCACTCATCCAAAGTAATTGGCTGATTTTAGAGTGTTAAATTCTAAATATTGATATTTACATACATGCGATGGTGTTGCACTCACTTTCTGTGCAAAAATTCATCAACATTTGATTAGAGTGACTTTTATCTATGCCTCCTAACCGATTATTGCATCATCCTACGATTTTGAGACGCCTCCTAACCGATTATTGCATCATCCTACGATTTTGAGTCACAGAGGGATGCTGTAAAGTTTGTTTTATAGTACAACTAGTGGTCGCTCATCTAAAGTAATAAGCTGATTTTAGAGTGTTAAATTCTAAATATTGATATTTACATACATGAGATAGGTAGTAATAGAGTGCTGCTCACCAAGGTATACAACATCCAGCTATGTGACATCTAAGACACAGAAAGCAAATGACCAAAGGACCAAGTGATCCCGTGCCTCTATAAGTTACAAGTTCAATGAGGCTCAATTTAAGTTGAAAGCACATGTGCAGGCCTACGAACTAATCAAAGGATGTAACATGAACATAACTAAACCCATCTCAACCAAACTTGAGTATACTCCTAATGAACTTGTCATCTATATGTTTGGTGGGACTAGATTGGAGGAAGCGTAGAACATTAATTCAATGCATAAATGGTCAAGCATTTCTCTAGAACCATCTTGAAATCAATGTAGACTTTAGCACTACCAATCCTTATCTTTGTACGGTTGAGATTGAGGTCATTGAAGGTGATCTCAATAACTTCTTCAGTATGCCTATATTTGGGCCATCCTTTTGGCTTAACTTTGAAAATAATGCATCTAACTAGAAGTAAATAAAACAATCTCTCGCACTCCCTATAGAGTTCACAAAAAAAAGTGAAACATTTGACTTAAAAGCCTATCTATACAGCATTTTTGAGAAATAACCTTGACAGCTTATCATTGCATGAAAGGAAAATCCTTTGAAATAAGGGAGACAATATTCAGATTGACAAAGAAAATCATTGCACTAAAAAGTCTCATATATAAGAAAAAATAAACTTGAGCTATGGATATATCATTGCCTCTATTCTAAGTTTCAAATATAAAATCAAGGCTATAGATATTGATCGTGTCCCAAGCCTCTCAAAGATAAGGATATTATGAGGATCCAACACTTTGCCCATGACTTATCTAAGAAAGAGGATGAGATGAAGGCACCTCAAGAGCAGCTTGTCTTAATTGTAATTCAGCCACCTCCATAAGAATAGACCTATCTAGACCCAAATGTACTTTATAGGGTTGCCACACTAGAAATCAAAGAAAATAACAATCAAATTTAGCAGCTTAATATAAAAGTGAATTAGAGAATCATAGATTTACAAGAAATGATCAAAGATCAAGTTTAATCAAAAAACTAAATTAGTTCTTTAGTTAGGGTAATCTCTGAGGTAGTGTCCAAGATGGAGAACTTGCAAAGAAGCCACAAAAGGTTGTGTTGTCTATTCTATAGTTGGAACAAGATGTACTATTTTGAATGGAGAACTGAAATGCTTTGTTTATATTTTTACTTATTTCAATATTGGTGTTAAATGCAATACATAGACACTTTATTTATTCTTTCTATACCAAACTATTGTTGTAATATGCTATATTAAATGCACTATAGGTAAGCACACATTGACCTAATAAAATAAGATTAGCATGCACTTCAAGTTTTATTTATCATTTTAAATGATTATAAAAAAAGTATGCTAGGATTTAGGAAAAGCTTAAATTTAGAGAGAGCTACTTCAATTTACTTATTTTAAACTTGATTGAATTATTCCACACTTTTTTAAATTGTTTATTTATACACAATTTCATATCAATTTATTTCTATCATTGATTTTATTAATATCAAAAGGTAAAGATTGTTAATCTCATACCTTGTGTGGTTATTTAATAATAACGAAAAAGGGGAGAAGAATATACTAGGATTTCAGGGAAGCTTAACTTTAGGAGTTATTTCAATTCACTTATTTTAAACTTGATTGAATTATTTCATAGTTGTTTAAATTGTTTATTTATACACAATTTCATATCAAGTTATTTCTATCATTGATATTGTTAATAACAAAAAAAAGAAATTATTAATCCCATGCCTTGTGTCATTATTGAATAATAACAAAACCATATACTTGTGTTTACTAATATGTGTTTTGAAAGAGTGATGATTAGGATTAGCATCAATGATCGAAGATGAATAAGGATGAATGTTGGCTCAACTTTCACATGAAGAAACCATATAGTCATTGCTCTTGATAGAATGGCATCCATCTAGAGCTCAACTTTACTTTACTTGGATAGAATGCCAAAACCAATACTAAGAATCATGTAACACTTAGGCTCTTGAATCACCTTACTCTTTCACACACCTCATGAACAATACTCATGCATGCTTGTTTTTCTTTTATACTATGAGTTTTGCATAATTTAATAAGTGACTTTAATTTACAAATCACATAAAATGCATTACAAGTATCATAGATCATACCATATCAAGTATAAATTAAGATGAAAACAAAGTGTTAAAATGCAAAAAAGAATACTACTAAAACAATATGACAATATTATAGTATAGTACGACTAGTTCATTTAACATACCGAACAAGTATTTGGAGTCTGCGATCCAAACTTTAAATAATAGTGTCAAGACAATCATATAGTACAATATTTTATATCATACAATATGACAAGGCTAGAGAGCTAATCATAGTGAATAAGAATACAAAAAAAAATATTTGTCTAATATTATATCATGGTATTGTATAGTACAACCATTTTAAAAGTATAACAGACCAAGGTAACGAGGGAGAATGCTTCGAAAAGTATGATAGTACTCATTGTACAAGTACAATCCTATTCCAATTGAAAGTTTAAGAAATCAAGCGTTGCTAAGAAAGGAAGTAACGATGTTTGTATAGTATGATGTTACTCATTGTACATGTACAATCCTACTCCAACAAAGAATTTAAGAAATCAAGTATAGATAAGTGAAAAAACAGAGACGTTCATACTATACAATGTTACTCATCACACAAGTGTGATCTTATCTAACAGAAAAATTAAATATTGAGTGAACTAGATAAAGAATATCGTATAGCAATGTATATTCATCATACAATACAATCCTTCATAAGAATGAGAGAAGAGTAATTGGACACTTTAATGCATTGAATGACCAAATCATTTAGAGATATATTATAATCTACATGATTATACAAATGGAAGAAAAAATCATGCAATAACTAATTAATCACCTTAGAAATAAAAACTCAGCCATTGGATAACCATTAAGATAGCATTAAAAGACTTGTCAACCATTTGTCCACTATAAATAAGCCTTAACAACACTTGAGAAAGAACTACTACAATTTTACATATTGATCTAGAGAAGCGTTTGTGCTTCAGACGAGTTCTTCACCATTCACCTAATATTGAGCCTTATTGTAGTGTTAAAGCAACATCAAAACACATTTGAGGTCTTTCATACTCCGACATTTCACGTGTTTGGGTAATACCATTCTATTTTTTATTTTATTTAGCATAAGCCACTCGAAAATTTGGTTATAATAGGCTTCATGTAAAGAATTTATTATAAAAGTGCTTGTATTTATTTTTCAATCATTCTTACAATTGACTCAATTGAGTCGTATTTGTTTGTGGCTCTTCATTGATCTTTTTGAAGATTAGCCTTTGTAAGGAATTTTACCTATTGATCATCAGAAGAAAAATGTTTTAGCAAAGTAAACCTGATCATCATGCTTACAATTGACTCAATTGAGTCGTATTTGTTTGTGGCTCTTCATTGATCCTTTTGTAGATTAGCCTTTGTAAGGAATTTTACCTATTGATCATCTAAATAAAAATGTTTTAGTAAAGTAAACCTGATTATCATGCTGGGGGTAGATGTAAATCCAAGTTTAGATCAAACCAATTAAAAATCTTGATATGATTTATTTTATAACATTTATTTGTCTACTTCATATAAAGTATTTAAAAAAAATAATTGAGTTTTTCTTAAAAGACACAATGCGCCTTATTATTGTAGCTTAACCATTCTTACACGACAAAATTATGATATTCTCAAGCTAGTGTAATAAAAAAAATAATGACAACGTAGCTATCTATGCATTGAAACTTGCCAAATTGAGGGATAGAACCAAAAGTTATCATTAATAGGGTTAGGAATTTACTCCTCAGTAATTACAACACCAGACTTCATGCATCCCAAGTATGCACCACTTCTATCACGATGGCTTTGAAGAATCTCAATTAATGCATCTATTAAAGCCACAAAAGAAAGGTGAGACAAAATTCATTTGATAAAATTGTTACTTTTTCAATCTTGATTTTAGAGGGCAAACAAAAGATGGAAGCTTCACCAATATTAATGTTAATATCGTCATCAACTTTAACATAAAAATCTGCATCCCATTTTTCAACAGCAGAGCTGAAAAAGTATTTTGCCTTTTTGGGCAACTCGTCATGAGCTTCCTCATGGCTATCCTAAAAGAGAGACAGAGATACAGATAAACATAAGCAGCACAATACTAATACTAACATCTGAGGCAAACCTTTTAGGTGAATGAATAGTGAAAGAAGCATACCAAAATAGTGAAACAATATAGTAGATTTAGTTTTTCAAGTGAAAGCATACATCCTCAAATGCACGGTTAATGCACACCAATGGAAACAATAATTTTCAAGTATTTTTTATGCCTATCGTGAAAGTGCTTAATGATGTAAATAATCAAGTTCCAATGGACGCAATCTGCAGTTCAATACGTCTCCCAGAAAGTCTTAAACAACTGGTAATTTGTCACAAGTCAAGTGATGGGTGCAAAGAAAAGCACTGCCCTATTCTTTAGGATTCATTTGCAGTTCAAGAAGTGACAAAAATTCTTTATCAAAATTGTACTTGAACCTTATAGATATCTGCCACATTTGATAATCAACACCAAGCTGGGTATTCATTTATGAATGGCATCAAACAATATCCAATCTAAAATCAAAACTGTACATAAAATTATTATAAAACTTAAACCTACTCAATTGGATTGACTACAAGAATCCTCCGACAACATTGCACTCAGTCCACTCAAAACTCTTCCATAATCAAGTTTATATAACGAAAAAAAAAAAGAAATAAAACATGTCAAGCTCTGGCATCTTCTTATCAATATAATCAAGAATGTAGGCTTCAGCAATTCAAAAACTTCTTTTAAAAAGCCTATTTATATACTAATAAAATGATAGAATATTCTATGCGAACCTAATGTATGCCTAACTTCACCAATTTTTATTAATGAACTCAAATAAACTTACAAGAATCAAAAAATCTTTTGTCTCACGATTTTCGACATCAATGTTTCGATCCAAGCTATCACCTCGGTTCGGACTGCAACATACGGACGTTAAAAATAGAAACTAGAAATCAAATAGTCTCCAATAGGATTCAAGAAAACTAATTACAGCAATCAAAATATTAACATCAATATCACAACAAAGATAAGCCAATTCAAGTATCACAACACCTTCGACCAATCACAAAACGAATGACCACTCCCTTCTCCTCAAGCTTTCTCAACGCATCACCTGTAAATTGGCAGTAAGAATATTTCTCTCAAAACCAACTGTAGATTGCAAATTTAACATAGAACTTAGAAACCAGGCACAAAACTAAATAAGCAAATTTCCGGTGTTGCTGTGGTACCCATCATTTGCACCAAGACACACGGTTGTTAAGCCATTTCAAAGTAGCTCAAACTCCAACAATTTTTTGAGGCCAAATCAAATGATTGAACTAAATATACTTAAATACATATTTACGTATACACAAAAGCACTATAGCTTCACCACTCAAGTCACAAAACTATAAATATTATAAAATGTAAGAAAAGGAAGAATAAGAAACAGTTTAGTTTAGCTATCAACAGGTTGGGATCAGTTATCAAACCTGAATACTCAAAATCTACATCAGGTTGATGTCAACCAGAATCAACACATCATGGATCAGGTTTCCCATTGATTTTCCAATAAAATGGTATGCAAAATTCTGGAGTTCCATAATGTAAGCCATAAGGCAAGTTCACAAATTTTGGTAAATATGAAGTTGAGGAATACTAGAATTATTGTGCAATAAAAATTTATATGTCCAAACATTAACAATTAAATGAAAAAACTATAAATAAATATTATTTTATGCTTAGATACAAAACTAGAACAAACAACTTCTTCAATGTACGATAAACTAGTGCTCGTAAAGGTGTAACATATTAGGTTGGGATCAACCAGTGGCCGAAGTTCCAAACCCAGAATACCGTATAAATTTAGGAAAAAGATTTTTTTAATTAATTTTTTTTATTTAAAATCAGGGTCTAATTGAGTGGGTCTAAAGAATCAAGTCAAATTTAACCCTGAATCATTGACAATTTTATCTCTGACTCAAAACTAGATTTATAAAACATAAGTAGGATGATTTTAAAAAAGAAAAGGATATAATATTGAGATTTTTCCTCAATATTGATTATCTATATTTTAAATTTAAGATTTTTTTTTTTTGAGAGAAACAAGTTAAATATTTAAATATTTAGATTGAACTTGTTACAACAAACTTGATATGTATATTTAAATATATTAATTTGTTCAAAGATATTAAGTCTATGTATAATTATATCTTGCAATGATTACTAGTTTAAATCTTAAGGATGGAAGCAATTATTTATTGATATATTCTTAATCTAATGGAAAAGGAAAAGGTAGTAATGATCGGTACCAATGTTTAAATGATAGAATAGCTAATGTAAGTGAGTCATCATGAAGTTGTATAAAAAGGGAATTACTGCTATTAATGTTTAAGGAACATAGAAAATCAAGAGAGGCAATCGTGACCTTCCATCAATTTTAAAGATTTGCTTGGTGACCCTTTAAGTTCACCTTTGTCAGAACAAAATTGCATGATTACACCAAAAACAATAATAAGTGTGGGCTACTTTAATAAAGAGAGTTATTCACATTAAGTACAAGAATACTGAAAGTAATAATTTACAATCTCCTACAAACAGTGAAGAATTTGAGGAAAATTAGGTACCAAGTTTAGATTGCACAATTAACCTGAATAAAAGACCAAAGATAGGACGGGGAGATAATGGTTTAACATATAACCTCTATATAGACAACAAAAAGTTGAAAAAGCAGAACTTAACCAAAGGACTAAATATTGATGACCTTAAACTTTAGTATGCAGAAAAGATTTGCGTAGTGAATTCATCAAATCACAGAGTGTATCGTTCCTAGAGCTCTGTTTAGACAACTAAATTGTGTGGTAATTTCATCATTACCACAAAGAACGACGAAATAAGACAACCCTCTTGGGCCATTACATGGTTGAAAGTAATTTTTGAAAGTAGAAATACAGAAATAAGACTTTTTTCCGTGCAACATACATGGAATACTGTTTATTAATATTTTCCTCCTATTATTCACATTAAACGCAAAATAACACTTAATTGTATATCTTAAAGAAACGTATGCTTACCTCTCGGCATCCAGGAGGCTCGGAACCTTTTCCTGTTAAGACGGCTCCCAAATCCAGTATAAACTCCAATGAATGCCAGAAACTTCCGATCCGACGATGAAGTATTATCCCTCAAGTACCCCTGGCTCTTCGCCAGAGTCAAATCCATCTCGGCCTCCACAATCTTTCTTCCAAGCTCCCTGAGAAGGACAGAAAAACATCCATCCATACATAAACGATCTATGACGCGCAAAACAAATTCAAATTCGCGATATGTTCCAACAGCAATTACTTGCACCCAAGTTTCATTAACTTGTCGTCAACCGTAACAACTCTTGGGACCTGCAGGAAGATCACGCATAAGTTCATCGTCTTCCTAAAAGAGCAAATAAGAAAAAAAAATGGCAATGCCACAAGAACGGAAAGACGAACGTTGCGAGAATTTTTCTGGAAAAGATTGGACAGTAGCACTCGATTCCCAGCATCCTGCCACAATCTGGGAGAAACGGTAGACAAAACAGATCCTAAATAAAAAGGAAAGAGAAACCACGACCAGAACAGTGGGCCCATCCGAAACAGTTTACCGGCCGGCGACGTAGAGCCAGGCGAGGCAGGAGACGAAGGCCATGACGAGCGAGGCTTTGCTCGATTGGGACGAAGAGGCTGAGGTGGCGGAGTAGGGTTTTCTTCTTCTCTCCAAGTTCATGGCGTTCCCCAGAGACTCCGGAAAGTGGTGCTTGCCGAGATCCATTTCCGATCTCAGAAACATGATCAACGGAAACAACCAAAAAAAAAGAAGAAAAACAGATCACCGATCACCACGACGCACCCCGGCCCAGTAACATCCTAGTCGACCATAACGTAGGTCAATTTAAAAACTTCATTCGACTTTCAATTAATTTTTAGCATTTCAATCAAATATTTAACTATAAACAAATTTATACATTCAAAACTATACTAAATAAATCATTAATACATTCATATATTTAAAAAAATTAATATTTCAATTTAAGTCTAATTGAATTTATAATTAAATTATTATACTTCTATTCATACCGCATAACCTACAACTTAATACCCAGGCTATGCAATCTCGATTTAAGCTAAATTGATTTTTGACTAATTTTATATTTTAAAAAAATATATTTAAAAAATTACTTTACTTTCTCACCAAAAAAAACTATTTTAAACGTTTCACAATACCAATCATTTCATTAAACAATAATCAACAATATGTTTATCAAACATAATTTTTAAACATACTTAATAATAATATTTTTAAATTAATTTTTATTAATTAATGAAAAATAAAATTCATAAATATGAGAGAAAGAATTCCATTTGTCTTGGAAGAGAAAGCAATAAACAACATAGTTGAAGCAACAATACTGGGAATACAGATCATGGGATGTTTGCTTCCAAGCTCTCAATATCAAACTTTTGCTGTTTACCTTAACATTTTTGAACTCAACTGCTCCTCCCAGATAACAAGCCAGTAAGAGATGGGACCCCTTGGTTCCTCATCTCTTCTTGGGTCCTCCTCATTTCTTCTGGATCTGAATGATAAAACTAGTTTAGAACAAACTAATTGCTTCTAGTAAACAAATCAATGCCTTTAATAAACATTCGTAAATTCCAGATTCTAAATTCATCAATATTATCAACCATATCTTTTTTTGACTGAATTTTATCATTTTATTCTTTTGAAGTTTTCAGATTAATCAATTTTCATGTTCCATGAAGAATGACTAATCTAATCTAAGTAATATAATGTTTGCATTTTAAGTTTCTTATCATATTCTAAAATTGAAGTCATAATGTTATCTACATCTAAATCTTTATTATTTAGACAATCACCATGGCTTTGAACCAGATCATTCAGAGGTCAGTCCAACACAATCAATTAAATGGTTAAATTCATTCATAATCATGTTGTAAAAAATGATTACAATCTTTTATTGAAGAAATAAACAAGATTTTCAAGCTTATCATCGACAGTTATATAAAATATCATCTTGCATGCTATTTCTACATTATAGAATTCAGATTTTTTAATAAATAGTTCTTGCATTCATGCTTTAACTGCTAATGAAAAGGTCTTGCAAAATAGGGCACTCAAGTGTTAGAAAGCTCAGGTGTCTGTTAGCACGAAGGAAGCATTAAACCCAAAAGATCTAACATATGAATTCTCACTCAACATTTTTTTATAAGAAGCTGATCAAATAACTTGAAGTCACAACCTCTAGGGTTGAAGAAAAGGCTTGATGAAAATACTAAAAGGGAGCACCGTTAGATTAATTTGTTTATTGCAATTTATAGAAAAGATCTTTAAATTCTATTTTAAAATTGCAATTAAATTTAAAAATGACTATGATCTTACGTCCCTTTTTTGTGCGATATAACCATAACTAAACCCAAGTGAGTAATTAGGATCTCATAATGCTACCTGTTTGTGAAAATTCACACTACACTTAAAACCAAGAATATAAAAATGCTATTTCAGAAGTGGAATTCAACAACACTAGCGGCACTTAGTACAATTGCTGTGCTCAAGCGTAAAGATGCTCTAAATTCTTAACAAATAAGATAAATGCTCAAAACAATGGACTTAAACCAATCAGTAGTTTTGGTTGAAAACGAAAGACAACAAATAATGCCTCTTATTAGACATGTCTTCTTAACTTCATTTGATATAGTTCATTATTTAGTGTTCAATTCATTAAATAGTATGAATAATTATCAGAACAGCAATATTATTAGAAACATTTAATCATGCATAAATGTTTGTAACTTAAAACAACATGAAAGTGCTTCCCTCCTAATTTCAAAATGTGGTCTCCCAAAATATGTAACAGTTATACCTAAGTATAGATTTCAAAGCCGATTCCTGAAATGGTTAAACCCATTAGGAACACAACACAAGCGCTACTTTATACTAATAGATGAGTTCATTCAACAAGAGCCTAGGAAGCAGAACTTGAACTGCATCCCAAATTTTGACTAAAGAAATTGCAATGTGCTTTGAACAGGTAATAATGCATTCACAAACCACAGTCCAAGTATAGGACAAGAAAGTAAGATAGTTATTGATACTTTTCAGTGCTATGGTATTCCATCCAATTCTCAATAACAGAGAAGAAAACACATTCAAATAAACAATCATATTCCTTCCCATTTATCACCAGGTCCAATGAACGTGAATGCATGAATGTTTAATGTGATTTCAAAGATAGATACTAAAAAGTATAGGCATAAGGAAAGAAATGGAATATGTTTTAGGCAAAAAAAAGTGGGCAATTTCCTTCTTAAATCAAAACAAAATGTTCATTTAACAAAGATCTAAATGATGGTATTTCTCTGTTTACATCCATCCTTCATTTCTCAGTATAATATTTATGAAAGCAGTTCACTTCAAACTTGGAATGACTATGGAAGGTTTCACTATGCATTGGCATCAAACAAAACTGAGTAAATCTCCTCAACAATTAAACGAGCGGATTGTCTTAATCATTGAGCTCAACTAGGAGAACTTTACTGATTTGAGGAATTTGAACAAAGAAACAGATTTTGAGTAGTTTTACTTGAACCAAGATTTCTACATGTAACATGTTAAGTATCACATAAGCTGCTAACATTTATTTGCAAGAATTTCCCATCCAGCCTTTACAATGATTCAACTCCAGTACAAAATCGCTTTATTAATTGATTCTCTACTTGGGAGATGTCAACCTATCTTATCAAGACAAACATATACATCTACATATACTAAATAAATCAGAATTTATGAAACTGAAAGGAAAATACAGTTTGATAAAATAAAACATTTAGCAAGTACTGTCACTTTGGTACATACCGATATTCTCCATCAACTTTGGCATAAGGAACACAACTATGATCATGAAACCAATCATCAAACCCATGGGACTTTTGACAATAGACATCACGGAAAATGGTTCCCTTATCTACAAGTATAATTAATAAAAAATAGTTAGTACAATGCTAATAGTTGACTTCTTGTGAAAACTTGAACATACCTCATAGTACTGCTCTTCTCTTAGAGGTTCCAAAATTAATTCATTCAGAACCTTCCTATTTTCTGTTAATGCTGCTTGGATATTACCTGGATTTCTAGCACTGATATCAATTCGAACCTGAAGATCTTGCAAACAATTAGCTCAATTTTTTACGAATTCCAAATTCAATGACCAACAGAAAGAGGGCTTACAGGTGAAAAGAAATAACCCATTGCAGCCACCTCAATCAAATGTGTGCCGGCAGGTACATTGTAGCTTAAAAATAGCGATCAAGAAAAACAAAGGACTAAACAAAGATGCATGGAAGGAAATACAAAATTAGAATCATTCATCAAAGGCAAATGCAACAAACACAATCAGATTAGTAGCAAAGATGTGACACTGTAGCTTAAACACATCAATCAAAAGAAAAACAAAGGGCAAATAAATGCATACATTGAATAACAATGGAAGCTAGAATTGTCCATGAACTACAGAACTTAACCGAAGAGCATTGTGCAAAATCATCAATATTTAAATTCTCCACACAAAGGGATTCATGAATAAAAGATGGTAAATATGGGTAAACAATTCATGTGGCTAGGATACAATGAGAAGTAACCATCTGTTCTAATAAAAGTAACTTTCTCGCCACCATTAAGAATGATCTTGATATTAGATATCTTGGAATGATAACCAAATCCCTTTGATCCCACTCCTGAAATAAAAAAGAAAAAAAATATATGTAAGGAAAGAAAATAGGGATATAAAATCTCAAAAGCACAGGATCTTTATACTAACATTGATTTCTCGACCTTCAAGATGATTGTCAATAACTTATAGGTTATGTTTTTTCCAAAAGTTTCCTCACTTTACTTTCACAAAAACTAACATTAAGATTATTTTCATTTCCAAATGAAATGCAATACATACCAGATATTGATCACAAACCATTTGAAAAGTTTTCTATGAGATACAAACATGTTGCATGCTTTGTTTACCCTTGTAAATCTAACAATAGTTTTATTTCATATGAGTGTGCATTTGTTGCATAAAGCTACAGTTGGTTATGGGCTAATAGAAAGAAACCCCTCCCCAACCTGGCTAGATTCTAAACCATGTTTGCAAAGCTATGTTTGCCAACAGCTTAATGCCTACTCTACATGCATACATTGAGTCAAGATTTGTTGCATTTTGTTTGCAGGAGTACTGATAAGATTTGATGCAATGAGCAACCAAAGGAATAACATAAAGAGATCAAGCACATAAAAGAATAAACACAAAGATTTATCTACATTCCACCTATGGCCTAAGTCTATGAGACAAGAAATTATAACCGTGATGTACAAAATATTAGACAAAGAGTAAACCCAAAAAACACCCAAACCCACCAAACACTTTAAATTTACATTGACATCCAACACCTCAAAAAGCTTATGCCTACAAATAAATGTCACATTATATATTATGGTCTCAATATTATGCTTATCTTTCAATGTAGAACCAATCTTAATTTCCCTTGTAGTCAATTATTTTTCACTAGTGAGAATCTTATCTATGTTGTCCATCCCTCAATTAAAATCTTTTGATTAATCAATTTGAGTAGCATGTCAAGAATACTACCATAATCTATCATGCATTCTACACTACACGTGGATGACTCTTCTATAACTTCACAATAGATGACCAAACCACAAGATCCATGCATCAATTACTCAAACAAAACCTAATAGTCTTATTAACACTATCAAGCATCATACCAAGCGAGCTACTCAACAATATGAAGCCATCAAGTGAATTCACACAGGCTTTACTCAATCATGTTGAAAGCAACCAAAAACCTATGTGAGTCACAAATTGCAAAATCATAAAATCATAACCAAACTTGACAACCTTTACAGCCAAACTTAGCGTAATACTACTTTTTAAGAGAGTTATCTCAAATGATCGCATAAGTTGAATTTAATATACCTTTATAATTACACTTGTACTCACTAACATAACTCACTAAAGAGAAAAAAATTATAAAAAAATGATTTACCAAGGATTGTGACTTCTAAATCAATGTGAAATGTTACAAGCATGTAATAAAATTAATTCAGAGAAAAATTCTTAAACTACCAAAATGATTAACTTCAAACCATCTCAAAAACAATGAGCAAAAGAAACACCAAACATATCACTTATTCTAATGGAAAGCCATCTATCCACAACTAAGAAACTTATTACAGCTTTGTGTAATCTCCAGCCATTATTGATGATGTCAACATGATGGCAACAAGAAACAAAACAGCTAGTCACCGTCTCCAATTAAGGATGGGGATTATGATACATAAAGGAAAAAGCCATTGTTGGAACACGTCTCTCTAACAAACAGTTGTTAAAAAATGTTGTTTGAAATATTTTCTAGTAAACTATTGTGCAAAAACCAAAAAATTATTAGATATTTAAATTGAAGATAAAATTTGCTTGTAAACAAGAGGTTTTTTGGGAAAACGGAGTCCTTGATTGCCTATTGGAATTGAATAATGAAGCAAAATTTAGTTAATGATGGCTATCAAAATCATCCTCAGCATAATCCTCTAAAACTATTATAACTTTGTGATCTTAGCTCCAAATCACAACAGTGAGAACATTTCAAAGACTATTTTTAGTTGAGGAGCTAAAATCATTAGGCCATGGTCTCGGAGCCAATCTCGTATACTCCAAATTCTACAGGAACTATCGGACAATCTTGTGACATTTAGGGCTATAATTTCATTAGCAAATCGGCCAAATTTTTAAATTATAATCGCACAACAAAAATTGTGCAGGCTAAACCCACTTTTAAATTATTAACGTGCCCAGACATGACCAGCCAAATCATAGTTCTCCTGAAAAAGTAAGCATGCACAATGCAGCTCCAAACAAGGCTTACGAGAGGGCGAACTGCTTCAAAAAATTTTAAACACAACATATTAGGAAAGTTTCACATGCACAATCCCTTGTTCGGTAAATGGTAAATGCAATTCCTCATGTGATTGTAAATGACATTTTCACCTTGTTGCACTGTGAGGAAGTCCTCCACTAATTTTGAGTTCTGTTTCAAAACATCTTCTTCCTTAAAGCAAACGAAAATAGCACGAATCTCATAATAAAAAAAAATTATCTAACCAATCCCAAATGGATCGTGCAGGGATACTCAATAGAACCCTCAAATTGAATAGAGATACTCAATAGAACCCTCAAATTGAATAGAGAAAAAGTAATAAGATTTACCGTCGAGCTTGATGCGGCCCGTGATAGTGTATCCATCGGCTGCCGACCTGCGATATCACCAAAGATCCTTTACAAGATTACCAAAGAGAGAACCTTATAAATCTTCGAAGACGAGAGGAATATGTGTAAAGAGGTCCCAATACCCATTCACCACAGAAAGCGAGCACGATAGAAGGCACGAGAAGAGGACGGCTAGAGTCACGGTTGTCGCCGCCGATTGCTCCATCTTTAGAATCATTCGTCCTCCACCCACAACGCTTCTAAAATAAACAGGTTATTTCCGTAGTTGCGGTAATAAATGTTTTTTTTTTTTTTTTTGTATATTTTTTTGATATATAATTAAGTATATACAACATAAAATACTACAAATTCAATAATAAACATTTATAATTATAAAAAAAAATTTATAAAAGGATAAATCTCTAATTCATTTAAAGTGTCCATGAGAGATAAGATAAGCAAAATCAAGAGAGACACTTTGGCATGATCAAAATCCTAGATCATCATAACCATTTATGCAAAAGAGGCACATCATTTTAAAAATACTTTATTGATTATTCTAATCATCATTTCTATTAAAAAAAATCAAAATTACTCATTTAAAAATAAAAATTTTTTATTAAAAATTTTTCAAAAGCCAATCTACTACTCGTTCGTTCATAATTGGGTTTTAAAAAAATTATGATTATAAATTGTCTATTAAAAAGGATATTAGATATTAAGCCTACAAATAATGCAATTGAGATCTTCCCAGCAACTATAAATACAATTTTATATGTAGATCACTAAGGTTTCTTTTATAGCAATAATTAGATCTCATTCATTTATCAAAATAATATTATATGTAACAATTTTTTTTTTTTCATTAGCATTTTATATGATTTTGATACACTTAAAAAGATTTCTTAATCCAATATTTCTTTAATTTAAAAACATTATCTTATATACATAAATAATACTTCACAATAATTTCAAAGTTATTTTTTAAGTAATATTGTTAAATTTGCAAATTACAGCTCAAAATTGACATACAAATGCCATCCAAGTTCCAAATATGAATTCATCATTAAACAAAAATAATAGAATAATATAAAAACACATTATTTAATAATTTTGAAGAAAAAATTTGCAAATTGCAACTCAATTGAGATATAAATGCCATCTAAGTTTCAAAGATGAATTCACCATTAAACAAAAGTCAAGTTCTTACAGGCTCCTCAGGAAATCCTAAGAATCTCTTAAACTCCAGCATTGTAATTTGTTTAAAAGATCCCAAACCAAAACAATCTATACACATTTTACACTTCAACCACAACACTAAACATATGGTAACAAAGAAAAGATTAACTAAGGCAGGCAAAAGTACAACAAAGAATCATTGTTTTGTTCTCAAGACCCATCTGGGCTGTGGGGAAGAATAGATTGAGCTCATACTCTTAAGAGAATGAATAAATCAATATAAATCAGGTACACAATGCACAATCTGGGCGTTTGAGCTTCCTAAGCACAATGGAAGAAGACAATCTGGCCATGCTACAATCCCAGCAACCGAGAAATTCTATCTGATACATTAGCTATCACAAATCCACCAAAAACCTACAAAAATGAGGAAAAATGAATCAAATGTTCTTGTATGATACAACAAACAGGCTGAAGAAGAGATTGGGCTGAAGCAGAAATGAGAAGTTTCTGCTTCTGCTTGTTTGCAGTTTTGCATATGTACATTTTCAAAGAGTGAAGAATATTTTGATAACTCTAAAAGACTTTATTTGCTGTGATAAGGTTAAAAACTAGAGTTAGACAACCATTTGCAGCGGCCACAGAGACTAATGACTCATTTTCTTGGATTGGTTTTTTTGGGCTTTTGCTTCTTGTTCTCTGAGATTCCAGCAATTCTTTGAAAATAGAATTTTACATGAACAGGAATCAAATCAAAACAATTTGAGCTGCTTTCATGGTTTACTTTGACATGTTTTCTATTTCCAGAGTTCATGTAACTTCTGTTTTTTTTTCCAAGCAGTTGCATTTTAATTAAAGCGATCAGATTCACTTCTACTCCACTTTGAATTTAGAAAGAATGTTTAAAAAGAAGATTTTGAAAAGAAATTTTTAGAAATGAAGTCCTATGTAGAGAGAAAGGAGAATCTTTGATGAAAAGTATTAGGTAAAAATGAAATTTGAACAAGAGTTTTTATTGAAGTGAAGTTTGAGATTCCGTTTTCAAATAGGACCATAACCAAACTGCTTATATAGCTATCATACATTCAAAAAATGTTGAGGTTTTACTGGTTATGGTAAAGGTGCAAAGTTTTATCATCATGCTAGCTCTATCATTTAGCCATATCTCAAACTTGGTGTTGAGTTATGACCGGATTTGGTCTAACCCGATCCAAATCCGAACCCAGGTAATAGATGCCAATGTTGGCTAAATTTAGGCAAAAAAAAAACAACCATAGATGATCGCAAGCCGGCCATCACCCAAAGCTTTTTCTTTTGTATTTCTTTATGCTTTTGGCAAAATGCTCGACACCGGCTTATTGGTTCGATGCACTATAAGACAAGGCATGCCCCACAAAGTGAGATAACACTCTTACTTCAGCATATATCATTACATCAAATACACATAAGTTGCATAAATAGATTAATCAGATCATCAAATGAACATTTGATTATTAATTCTGTTCACATAATAATTAAGTTAGCATTTTAAAATCACTTATAACTTTAAATTTTCCTTTATTATGAAATATATCAAGCTCATACAATGCAAATTGTTTTTAAATGAAATAACAAAACTAGCAAATTTGACAAGGCTTAAACTTAAAAGAATGTGTGGGAAACAGAGTCTCGAAGCCATGAAACCAAAAACATCAAGACTATTAACATAGTTCATTGAACTAACAGAAGCGCATTTGCCAGTGTACACTTCAAAAGGGAACACTAAACATATAGTCAATGGAAATAAGAGTCTGCATACAAGCCTGAACCTTTAAGATAGTAAATGAATATTGAATAATAAAAAGCATCAGAAGTTGCAATTAAGGAAAATAAGGTTTTTGATGACATTTATTAATGGAAAGCACTCTAGCAATAGCATACAACTTAGCAACCAACCATTGTAATAAAAATAAACTTGGGTTTTGTGACATAGTTTTTTTTTTCTTAGGTGAATTCACATGTAAAACAGTTCTGTAAAGAGTTAATTGTAGTAAATCTCGTGTGTCTCATTGTGTAAATAAGTCATGTGGATTTCAACAATAATCAAATAGATCCCTAGAGTTTTGCAAAAATAATGACTAGCACCTTAAATTATAATTCAAAAATAGTCACATAAATCTCTACTGCTTATATAATTGTGTAAATAGGTTCTTATATGGAAGGATAGTTTGAAAAACATTATTAAGAACTTAGTTACTATATTTATGTAACTATAGAAAGCTATTTGATTATTGATTCTATTTGTAAAATGAGACAAACATAAGAGATGCATTACCAATTAACCCCTTTTAAGGCATTTATGGTGAACAGGTGATCAAACTAGTAGACAAAAACCTACTAAAATGAACAGATATATCTGTAATTTTTATTGGTAAGACACTAACTCATGATTATAAAGACACAAAAATAAAATTAAATAATCACATTAAGAAATGAACATTACTAGCGTAACAATTTTATTATTTTCCACAATTTCAATTGATAAGTTCTGGGTTCCGAGTTTTCATCTCACATCATAATTAACTTTGTTTAAATGATATTGTAAATTTAGGCTTCATATGGTAACCATTGGTCTAACTATTTTTTGAGTCTCGTCCAAGTAGTAAATTTTGTATATTGAAACCTATATGGCATGATAAATTATTTGTCTAATACAAATTAATCTTAATATATCCACAAAAAAACTATTTTACTTTAATTAATGTTTATTAAGATGGATGTCCCAGAAAATATATTCCTAATGAATTTTTAAATATCAAAATTAAACTTACTATATCCTTAGTTTTGTCAACTTGTATCTTTAGCCCACATAAACTACAAATTTGATATTCAAGCAATATCTCTGCATAATAAATTATTCTAATCAAATCACATCGTAAAAGTTTTCATTTTATAAACTTTTGTGTTTGAAATTACAAATGACTTAGACATAAATTTCATTAGTAAAAAAGATCAAACATTTTAACAGTAAGCATATGCATAATTATATGCTCTACTTGATCTAGTTTTTAGTAATTTTCACCATTAAAATTTTCTTTTAAATAGCATGTTTGTTGATCATACATATAGTTATTATACAATAAGAGATTGCCTCCTTATGAATTCATTTTGTTAATTTTAGTGTGTTCGTTCTTCAAACATATATGGCATATAAGCTATTTGTTCATGACTTTACAATCTCCTTCAAAGACAACATTGTTAGTTGAATGGAAGGCTGTAGGAGCAATTTTATCATTATACTAGTTTTATCCAAACAAAAATTATAAACCATCAAGGAACCACCAACTATAGGACCATTACATGTTTAATCCTAATTCAAACATGAAACGTTATTCCTAACAGAAAACAAAATAAAACATTATTGGAACCATAGCAATTACTATACTGAGAATTAGAATGAAGCTTGTTTACATGCTTTCAGTAAGACAAAACTACTAAAAAGATGTAATGTGGTTATGACTGTTTATGGATTACCTGAGCTGAGCCAAGAACATAAACAGCTGAATAATGGCGACCGTGAATCACCATATCAGCGACCATGGCTAGTGGTATGGTAAGGGACATGCCTAATGTGGCCACAAGAGGGGTAGTCCATACAACACACAAAGCCCTGGGATTTAAGAATAAGAAACTGTAAGTTGGCTTATAAAGATCCATCGAAAAGCAGCAAAAGTAGCTTGACTTTCAAGATACCAGAAGTAATCTGAGAGGACGCTTCCTACAAAACCATTGGCAAGCACAACTTCTTCCATTTTAGCAGAATGGGGAATTGTGAACTTGGGCTCAATCCCTAATGCTGTAAGTGGCCACACTAGAAAAGAAGAAATAAAGCTGTTAATTGCCAAACAACAGGTTACACTTGCATTGATGAGTATAGTAGTTAAACAAAGCATATTGCTAAGCAAACATGTGCACAAACATTAAAAAGTCGTTCATGTTATTTGTGTGCACTCAACATAAGCAAACTCTAAATTGCCTTTGAAGATGCACAACATCGTACCTCAACATTAAGGTTTTCAAACATCAGACAACTGTCGACAAATATTTCACATAAATAATCTTCATTTTATGCAAGTTGGATGCTTATGAGCAAATAACTGATAAAATTATGTTGTTCACAAGCACGAAGAAGAGAACATAAACCTTTCTTATTTCCAATTATAATAGGGGCTTATCTAAAAGTATGAACACACAGAAAAAAAATTCAAAGATCATTATTCAATTTAACCATAGGACAACAAATTCTGTAATTGTTCTTTATCTTTGTTCCACTTATCAAAGATTTAGAACTTTTCCAAAACAACTAATACTTTGCACTTTACTTGTCAAGAGGTAGGTTGTCCAACCCAAACTTTGCATATAACACTATCAACCAAAACTCCACATATGGACTGCGGCAACATTCCCTTTACTGTCATTAAAGTTAATTCATCACTAATTTTATTGCACTTATCCAATTAACAACCTAAATTCAGTTTAGAACAGTTACAGTTGTTAAAATTCATTCATGTGGAAAAAGAGAATTTTCCTCCCAAGAAGATAGTAAAGAAGACATAAATTGAACTCCTACATGTGCAAGGTCCAATAAAGGATTGAAGTCATGAGCCCTTTTGTAGGTAGACATAACTTATATTTTACAAGTATTTTAAAAGCTCCACTACATATGCGTATGCAAATTAAAGTATAAATTAACATACTGTGTATCTGTAATACTATTCACATACTTACATCTAATGTCAGATAGGTGTTTACTATTAATTGTATAGAAAATTAATCGATGATATAATGACGAAACTGAGAGAAAGGTAATTTAATCGATAATATATTTTCCAATATATGAGATCAGCGACATTATTTAAGTGTTTTTTTCAAGGAGAAACATAGTATATTTCTGAAAAGTAAGATAGCATCCTTACCAAGCCACCATAGAGCAATGAGTGTAAACAGTCCCACAAATCCAAACAACTTCTGTACATCAACTCTCTCACCTTCCTCTCCACAGAACTTCTTAAGAAGAACTGCAGCATTTATGTCAATTTAATTCAGTAATTGTACAATTAATTGAGCATACTTAATCAGAGAATCAAACATAGAAAATATCATAAAGAAAAGAGTGAGCTCAACCAGTGAAGAGCCCATATGATACAGCTGAAAGCAGACCAAAAAGATCTCCCACAAGAGACCTTTTTCCATTCCTGCATTAATCATGTCACATGATGTGGTTAAAACAGGTTTATAGTGATTGAAGATCAAATTATATAGCCATACTTGGCACTGAAGCTATAGACGACAAAAAGTAAGAAACTCACCCAGAGGAGCTCAGTTGAGACTCATCCGAAGCCCATGTCTTGCCTAGTGTTGTCATTACAACACCAGCCATGCTAACAAAAACAGCAACTACTTTTGCAACATTTAAGGAGTCTTGTCCAAGCAGCACACCAATGAATAGAGTGAAGAGCCCAGAAGTAGATGATAAGACTGTTGTACTTGCAACACTAGTCCTTGCAAGCGCTGCATTTGACAGATACTGCATCCACCCCCACCCAATATAAGACTAGAATTAGCAAAAGGTAAATCTTTATTAGTAGAACAGTAAATAGGTATTTAAGGTGCCGTTTGATAATGCTAACCAACTTTTTTCTTTCAACAATCTTTTGGTTGTTGATAATGATGGAACATCACAAAGTATTTATGACTCCAAAATTTAAAAAGCATAAAGAAGGGCACCCATTTTGCAGGGCTTTTAGTTGCATCTTGTCCTCAAAAACCACCTTTGTAATTGACAGGTCCTTTGGAAATAAGAAGAATGAATTTTTTTTTTTTTTTTTTGTGACAAAAAGCATCCAAGTCTGTATGCCTATTGTTTTATCTATGGCACAAATCCACGTTAAGGAATTCTTAACAAATTCAATAATCAAGCAAACCAAGGAAAATCGTAACATCCATCTCAAATTCAAATCCCACTTTGCCCAAAAGTCAAGTGGTACGAAGCATAAGTCTAAGAATAAGAGTCTCAGTTGGCAAGGACAAAATGTGGAGCTACATATACACCTTTGCTAGGGTTAGCTATCATGGAAAGGCATCTTAAAGCTAATTGTCCATCTCTGTATTGTGCAAATAGTTCTTTCAGATAGCACAATCATCAACAAAACTATAGCAAAAAAAAGGCCAAAGTATACCAAAAGCTCCTCCATGGAATAAGGTCTAGTTCAAAGCCTCTTAAAATAAAACCTGTTTTATGCCTAGTGATAGATTGCTAACTGAAGCCTCTTCACAAGAAGACAGTGAACCAATAGCTTCAAGCAAGATGCAAGTTGAAAGCTTTTCAACAAAAATGGCATGGCCAAATCTATCTGTAAAGAGCTCCTAAAGGATCAAGTGTAATGCAAGTACTGTTTGCCTAATGCAAAACGAAATTCTCTTATTTGTAGCACTCTTAGTTTCAAGAAAAGTATTAATCAAATCCTCCAGGTGTATCCCTCCAGACGTTATTCGACCTTGTGTATTTTGCTTAAACAAACTGCACGATGTAATGCTATGCCATGTCTCAACGAAAAATACAATCGCTGTCAACTTTCAAAAAAAAAACAGGAGCATTATCATTGACCTGTGACATGACAAGCAAAGAGAGATTACCTTAGCTTCATTAATTGGGGGAGGTGTTCAATGGCTTGTGAGAAATGTGGTCATAGAGCTAACAATCCTATAAATTGGGGAGGCAGACATACCATCCCATCCAAAATTCAATGAGACATCACTCTATACCAAGCATTATGAAAAACATAGTGCCCTTCATTAAAGGAAGCTTTAAGAAGTCATGGCTGCATTAATATACTATTGATGCAACTGTGAAAAAGAACCATTTAAGCACATTCAAGTAAAATCTGGTTTAATCAAGCAACTCCTTTCCTTAACTTGGCAATCAATTAAAGTCAAGAGAGCCAAATCAAGCTAGTCTGGCTTACTAGGAAATTTCAAATGGATGCCAACCAGAATTATGTGTTTGAAACATACAATAACTACTTACTTCCACTTCCAATGGTTAATAATCTCTTATTGAAGCAAGAATGAGAAATCATGATCTCTGCATGTTTAATCCAGTAAATTTGAACAAAACCAATTGGTTCAAATTATTATAAATAAAAAAATGTGAAAAAATAATCAGAAGTGAGCTGTTTTGGGTTATTTGTCCAATGCATTTACCAACCATCATCACCAGACAAACTAAAAGTCCGCTTGTGATCTTCCAAAGGAAATAAAAAAAAAAAAAAAAAAATCCTTTCTTTCTGTCTCGCAACACTACCTTATTTCATTATTCCTAGTTCTCTGCATTTGAAGCAGCACTTTCATCGCATCAATGCATGCCTTTTTATTGTAAATGTGAAATTACGAGAGAAAGGTATGACAAACTATCATATGGACGTACTAGCAACTTTTACCATTATAAAATATGAAGGCCATGGGAAGATGCTGTAAAACTTACATTTGAAGTTGTTTGAACAGCGTTTGAAAATCAAATCAATTATGCATTGATAGATAAAAAAGTAGTTAGATCATCTCTTACCTCTGTTATGAACCAAATAGGTGCCAAATAACAACCATATTTTGCAATATCCTTGGCAGTAAGCTCTCCAGATTCTTTGTGTTGCATAATAAATGGACGTTCCTCTTCCTCTTGTATTGAAAGGTCAATCTCACTTTCTTTTCGATGCAAAGGTGATTGCAATTCTATTTGGAGGATTTTTTGCATTTCCCTGGACTTCGCTGGTGAATTAGTTGCAGAAGATTGGTTTGCAGACTTGAAATTTTTGCCTCCTTTAGATGAGTGTTGCCTCAGTAATTTGCACATCCAATCCTTTATAAATGCTATGGGAAGATAAACGACCATAAGAGAGGCTCCCAAATAAGTAACAGCAAAAGGTTGTTTGTAGTCTGTAAATATACCCTGTACAAAAGGAGTTTGTTATGAAGCCATACTCGTAATGAAATGAAAGTTCAAGCGAAAGCCAAAATGAACAAGGGGGAGCATGCCCAGCTTGCATATATTTTCCAATTCAGAGTTAGAAAAATGATATAACCCGCTGAAGAATACTGTTTTTAACCAAAAGCCCACTACTTCACAAAGCAGACTTTGTTCATCAGCATAAATAGGCTACATCTATGTTAATAACTCAGAAATGATCGAGTTTGATAATTTCTAGGAAGAATAAAAAACTACAATTTTTTCTATAGTAATTATAATAATATTTGTAAAAATGCTTATGCAAAACTGGAAATAGCCATACTAATAAGAATAAACAAGCTTTGTTAATTTATTGAAATAAAGTAAACATCCCTAAACAAAAATCAGATTTCTAACTACAAACAAAATTGCTTGATTATCTATGAAGTAAAAATCAAATTTTTGGGATTAAATACAAACAACATCAAGCAAACCAACAAATTTGAATTTCAAATCATTACTTAAATTAAAAACAAGGATTTAAATTAAGAAAGTAGCAACCACCAGTATGTTTTCATACTAGAAGATGTCAATAATCATTTCACAATTCTGGTTCTTAGACATCTCTAATGCTATGTAATTTAATTTAAACATGCCAATCATTTGGTATCTAGCTCTTCAAATAACATTATAAAAAAGATGGTCACATACTTAAAGCTTGTCACCTAGATAAATAAAATCAACAAGCATCTAGATGTCATGCTAGCATGCTCATTACATAGTCATCATACAATACATCTCTAAAATAAACAAATTAATGACAAATATCAAGGCATCCCAAACACACTTAAACCACCATAACATTAAAACTTCAATAAGATTAAATAAAAAAAAGGTTTGATTCTAGATTTTCCTTTATATATTTCAAAATTGAATAAAAAAATATAATGGCATAAATAAGGCAAGAAACTTTTTAAATGAATTGCATAGAGACATTTTGATGGATGCCTATAAGGAAGTGTGTTAGGCCCCTAACTAGCCAATTTACATGTTCCTCCAAGAGGACCCAACACACACATAAGGAATAGATTAACAACACAAGAAAAATTGTATAGAACATTTAGAAGGCATGGTTGAACTTTTTAAAAGGCTAACACAAACTTACAATGAGAAATGCAAAATATGCAAGCTAAACCACTAAAATTTTGGGGCTTTTCATGAAAAACATGTTTGTTTCACAAAATTACGAGATAAAACCAAAAAAATACTTTCTAGAAAACATGCCCACTAAGAATTCAAGTTGATTTGCTTCTGATTCAAGGTTTAATATCTTTCTAATTCTAAATAAATGACCTAAAAGCTTCCCACTTGTTATATTTTTGCAGTTCCTTGCTGTTCTTACTAATACATGATAGCATTTATCATAACATTTTTAAAACCTAGTTTCCTCAATGTTGTAGTGGATAATACTAAGATAACATTAACGTCTTGACATGTTGTGCCAACCTAAAATGGATGAAAACGGTGAATGGGTCATTTTCGAGATGAGTATCGTTTGGAAAAGCAGTGGCTCACAGTAAACTTCAAGATGAACCGACAAAGACGGGGAGTAATTTTTTTTTAATTGCCTAAAAGAGAATTCACCCATACAAGGCTTGCCTCCCAATAATCTTCTACCTATAAAAGAAAATAAATAAACAGTTCCATATTGGAAAGTAAGCATAAGTTCTTGATCTATATATGATATATCGACACCTTAAGATGTTAAGGATTCCTTCTATGGGACAAAACATTGAACCCAATTTTGGATAAACGAGGCAATAATTCTACACTTTCTTCAAGACCACCATCTGATATTCACTTCCAACTCTCATTAGTCTTGAAACATCAATGATTCAATAGCTTTTAGATTGGTTTTTCATCAAACCACATAATGCAAAAGTAGGTACAGCACTGATCCCATCTATCATGAACCATTTCAAAGAAACACATAATGTCACAACAGTTCCATTCTCCCAAAAAGCATCTCAACCTTAAGTTCATGATCAACATATATAAACGATAAGTATTTTTTCTTTTTTGCTGTGTGACTATTGATACCAATGCTTCTCCAAATAGATGCACATGAAAAGACATTCCACATCAAGCGAATCCTCTTACATTAGAATTTCTCCCTGCACCTTGAGGCATTACATCTTGCACCCACCAAAACTATAGTCAAATATACAGAACTGCCACATAGAAAAGGATGAGTTCTTAACTTCTCCAATGCATTGCTTAAACAGCCATCTAAAAGCCCTCATGAATGCCAAGCAAGCTAAAGATCTGAACATCATGAACTAACACCCAAAACCTTTTAATGAACAGCTGCTAGGTATGTAAATGACCATTCACCATTATGCTTATCGACTGGAGGTCAATTGCACTAAAAAATAAATTATAACTGCAGGGTAGATGTATATTAAAATAAAAAGAAGCTTAATTAACAAAATTAATAACCTAAAATTTGCCAAAAACTCCAAGAAAATCAGCATGTACAAATAATGTCAACCTGAAACTATTCTTGTCAGAAACATTGCCTCGATTACAAACCCATCTCTTACAAACTCAAAAAACAAAAATGAACGTTTCTCTCCTAACATGGTCATAAATAAACTCTTTTATCTGCAACATTCTATTAAATATGTGCCCTTTTCAAGATTCAACTTTTGTATCTATCATAACCAACGCATATACTCTCCAATTTCTCAATGATTAACTACAGTGATTTCCTGATTCCAACCATTTGCTCATAACAATGTGTACAAAAAAAACAAATCAGCTCACCATCCGCATAATCCCAGATCTCAAAAACACGGCGTCAAAAAACATAAAAGAGCCGAAATTTACAAGTAACAAAGATCAGCAATCAAAGGATGCTTTCTTTCTAACCTGCGTAACCTCCGCAGATGTAACCCATATCACAACCACGGCCCCGATGAGGAAAAGCCCCGCTCGATATCTCCATCCCGCCATCTTCCTCCCCAGGACACAAACTCAAACTTTAGCAGGACCCAAGGCAAAACATTGGTGGAGCAACCGGGGAGCGAGGCGGGAAACTCACCCGGATCCTGCTCCCTAACTGAGAAAATGACGAGAGTAGAGAAGAATAGATCCCATTACAAACAGGATGAGATCTGGTCCAAAGGATTTGGAGAAAGAGTTGTTCCGTCTCTTTCGCTTCGGCCTACTTCTACGTCGTCGTCTTCGTTCGCCGTCCTCCGTCTCCCTCGCTTGCTGTCGGCTAGACAACAAGGTAGAGCGGTGATTCTATCCTGCCGTGCGAAGAATATGGATCAACATTCCATTATTGGTGCGACGTACTGTGACCGTCGGTGACTGTAGCTGTAGATATAAGAAACAAATTAAAAGACAAAAGCTGGTATAATCCAAATTAAAAAAAAAATTAAATCTTAAATTTTTTGTGAGACAATTCATTGATTTTGGTACATAAAAACATCCCATTAAAGCATTTATTCTTTTTAGAAAATCCCTAACGTTATTATCATCTCAAATAAAGAAAGCATTGAATGTTAATGTATCTAAAAATAATGTCCTAGCACAAAACAATTCTTAAAAGGACTACATACTGCTTATTTTTAAATATAAAAAATAGGAAATTAGTTTTAAGGGTTTTATTTGGTAATTAAGTTGATAATTTTTTAACATATCATTTATTTAGTTAAGAAGTGAAAATATTTTGGATAATTATTATTTAGTAGAATGCATCATTATCTATTTATGAAGAGAAAATAAAAGTAATTTGATAATGACTTTCCATCTAACAAGTATTGCTAGTTGTTCAAAGTTATTTAGAAATATTTAATGACATTTCATATCAACTTAGTAAGTTATGCGTAGATAAAAAGTGGCTAGTAATTTCTATAATGAATCATGAAAATAAGATTTTTGTGAAGAAGATTTGAAAATAATATATTGAAAATTAATTTTTCAAAAAGAACTTTTATGTGAAAGATAGAGTTGGGTAAAAATTTGTCTAACTTCTGATGATTTTATAGTTGAAAAACTCACTTTTAAAAAGTTATATTTAATTAAAAATAATGTTTTAGACAAATAGAATTGACATTACAAGAGAACATAAGCATACTATAGTCATCTTATATTTCTCATTTTCACAATTATAAAAAACTAAGCTATCTATTATGAATCATCACAAAAATACAATATTTATCATTGGACAAGTGCTATTTTAATGTTTAAATGGTAGTGTAGAAAATGGATAATGATGTTAATGACAAGGGCAACATGTCGGATATAAGAGAGAGAAAAGAAGTGAATTATATGTTATATAACATATGACCTTTTGTAACATAATAATTTTTATCTAATATTATGTGAAAATAAAGTGAATTTTGTGTCCAACTTTTTATAATGAAAAAAGAGGAGCCCTTACAATGAAATATACATTTTCTAAAAAAATAAAAAATAATTGAATTTTTTTCACCATCATCTTCAATACATTGACATGATTGGTTACATCAAACATCAAAATAGTGATTTCTTGATATCAAGAATATAAAAAAGTCATTAATACTTTCATACTTTAACCAAAAATCAATCCTACATTAAAAAGAAAAAAAAAAGATACACTAATATTCTAAAAAATAATCGTGTAAACAATAAATGAAAAAAACTTCACAAAAGAGTCTCTAGTTTTCTCTCTATTCAAGTAGATCATGTCACTAAGAAAGAAATCATCATCAATTATGATAATACAACCAAGAAAAACAAGTTGATGACTCCAACACTATATTAAAAAGTTGGGTTTTTAATAGTGGATTATAAAATTAGAGTAAAAAAATTAATTATTATTATAGATGTTTGTAGTATTTAAAAAATTGCTACATTTGGCACCTAATAAGAGGTTTTAGCAATAATTATCATAACCAACAAAAAAGACTATAATAACATTTAAAATATTGATGGAGTTGGGAATTGATTTTAGATTATTATCATAAAATGATTTATAAAATACTTTAAACTAATGTTTTTGTCTATAATATCAATGCAAACTAACTATTGGTTATAATTAATATAATTATCCTTGCTACTATAACCTAGTATTATATTATTATAATATTAGTTGTAAATTTTATATCTACAATAACAATTAAAATTGTTGCAGGAAATAGTAGATAGTCATGATTTAAACTATTGTTGTAAATCCCAAGTGTTTTATGAAATAGTTATCAAAGGGTTTAAATATCCAAATTTCAATTGAAATTAGGATTTATTTTCATTAATAAAAACTCAATGGTTATAATTCTTAAATACAAAATAAAAGTATATTCATATGCACTCATAACAATGCAAGAATATTAAATATCTAAATTCGTAATAACTCGAGATAACCATATAAATTATTAAGTTAATTATGTATTAATAAGAAGATTGATATAAAATTATGAAAATATTTTGGTATGTTTAAAATACTATTATAAACCTAATTTAATATTTTAAAGTTTCACAACTATTTTAAATATGTATATATTTTTAGAGTATTTATTAATTCAATATATTATCCATTTAAATTGAAGATTATGTCTTAAGAAAACCTAATTTTATTATTTTCATTCTATTTCATAAAATATAAACTTATATTAGAAATCATATTATATGTTAAAATAAGATCTAAATTTTTCCTTTCAATATAAATAAATTTCTATGTTATAAACATGATTCTATGTTTGAATCTTAATGATCATATAAACATATAAATAAAATATTTATTAAATATAAAAGGCATATGCTGATGAAATATAAATAAACACTCTCCAAAATAATCACACCATTGAATAACATATGAAAAATACTTCAATTAAGAAATAAATCATTTAATCATTAAATATTATATTTATATTATAATTATCAAATTTATTTATCTAAATTTAAGATAAATAGTCATTTCCCAATTTTTTTATCTTGAATTTTTATAAATATTATGCATATTTATGAATTATTTTTTAATTCTTTTTAAAAATACATAACAAAGATTTTTCTTTCAAAAACATCATCTTTATATCTTTAATATAGTAATAGTTTATATTCTTTGTTTCTAACATGTATATTTTATAAAAAAAAACTTTCACATCATATCATATGCTGATTAAGTCATACTATATGATCCATCTAACCCTTCATATCATTTCTTAAATCACACTTTTTTTTGTATACTTAACTGAGTAATAGCATATGCATTATACATTGATTCTATAATACAATGCATTACATATATAATTGTCTACTCTTAGTTGACATTAACATTTCTTGCTCCTCATCTTAATGTACCATATAACAAACCAATTATACTATATACTCAATTCCATACACTAAACATTCTTTCGACAAACTATACCTACTCTTATTGACTTCCATGCTAACTGATACATTAAGCTAATAATGCACTAATTCTACTTCGAGAAGACCATGCATTGACCCAAATGGACCTGATTATACCTTTCTTACTAAACTAATTTAGCACTAAATATATTGTACATCAAGTACCACATATGGTACATCCATTCTAAACAGGAATGAAATATTACATATCCTCTTAGTTTTTACTCAAATCAATTCTAAACTCGTTCAAATCACTCCTTAACTCTCATAGTAAACTAAAACCTCTAAATATCATATAAAAACCAATTGAGTTTAATGAAATAACTCAATTTTACTCTTTATCTTAATTAGCTTACTCATTCCCCTACTTCTTTCATTGTAACAACACTTTACAACAACGTCTCTTCTCCTATATTGATTCTAAAAACAATTATACACCATCAACCCTTAGTTCTTACCATTTTAACTCTTTCTCTAAAATGATTGTCATCTTTTACTTATTTTACTTCCTTCAGCAAAGCAACTTCTCTTCTTCATTTTCTTCTCTTCTCCTCTATTTCTTCACTTTTCTTTCTTAATTAAGCTCATAAATCAACTCTAGCTCCCATAGCTACAATTTATTTAATCCATATCCTTATTGAGACACTAACAATTGAATTGCATGTACTCCTAATAATTATCAAAATGATGTTTGTCTTTTTTCTTTAAAGGTATATAACATATTATCTATACATAAAAATTACAAACTTATCACAATTAGGTTATTATTGAAAAAGTCTTTTTAGTAATATCTCAAATAAAATTTTTAATCTTATTTAAAAAAATAAAATAATTATTTTAATAAAAAAATATTTATAATTCATAAATCTATTTTTATTTTATTAAAATACTCATAATTATAAACATATTAACTTGATCTCAAAATTTATAACTACTACACATCAAAAAATTTGTAATGTTACAATATGAGTCTAATAGAATTAGTTTTTGTTAAACAATAAAGTAATGGATTATTTGGCTAAGAGAAAAGAGAGTAAGAAAGAATGGATATACTTGTATGGAATCCAAAAATTTTCAACTCAACTATTATCAAATTTTTAGAGTAACATTTTAAAAACAAGGAAAATTTTTCTCTTTCTTCATAAAACACTTTTATTAAAACAATAGTCAAAGTAATATTTTAAAACTCTTTAATTAGATGATCATTTGGGAAATATATTTTTAATTCATAGATACAACTAAGATATATCTTTTACATGCAACTCTTTTTAATAAGAAAATCTCTTTTTAAAAAAACAACTTATAAAGATGATTTGAATAAAACCATTAACTTCTAAATTAATCAACATCTGAAACACATTAATAAAGTGGAGGGAAATTCAACAACTAAAATAATTGAATCATGATTGTCTTATAGCTTAAACAATAACAGATACAAATATCACCATGTTAAGCTCAATTATATATCCAATCTTTATCACACAAACATTGCTAGCATCGTTCTCACAAACTAAATAAAAAGTATATTTTGCCTTTAGCTTTGTTGCTCCCTTGTAGTCTCATATAGCACCTTATGTTAACCTAAAAGCATTAAATAAAAAGAGGCATAAGTCAACTTATATTGGCTAAGTGACAAAAGCATGTACAAGATATAAAGAAATACATTGTTTGATAGCTATATATATGATCATTAACAATATTATGATTAAGAAAAGAGAATGACAAAAAAATATAAAGAGTAAAGTAAATTTTTCACATGAAAACTTATAATCATTTCTCTTTTATTATTTTACAAACTTTCATATTCTTTTTTTATTTTTTTAGAAATTGGCTTAGAGAAAGGTCACATCATTAGCAATTGGGTTGGTTTAAGAACTATCATTCCAACATAACTAGCTTAAAAGATTGACTCTTTTGGCTCATCTTAAGACTGTGTTGTTTTGAAATGCTAATTGTCACTTAGGACAATCTTACATCCTTTCATCTTTAACATTTTCTTTGCTTCACCAAAATTTTCTTCTTTTTTTTCATATACTTATCTTTTGCACATCAATATTATATCTTTATCTTTTCTTATATTTATTTTTTGTAAGCATAAATATGTAAATTAACATTAATATGAAAGGATTAACATTATAAATAAAGTACCAATAAATATCATACTCAATCATCATGAAATTATAACATATATGCAAGCAACTTTATTAGTAAAGGAATCCAACAACTTTCATGTAAAATAATTATAAACCTTCACAATTAGGGATTAGAGAGCATCGGCATAACTATTTGGAAAGATTTATACATAAGGTATACAAAGATTAGTTGAATGCTTATAAAAGAAAGGGGGCCCAAAACGTATGGGATTGTTTAATAAATTAGGAGATTTACTAAGCCAAGATCCAAAAGAGAGAGAAAAGAAAGAAGGTGCTACACATGGGCAAGAGAAATCGAAAGGAGTTATTATGTAACCAAGTAAAGCAAAGGTAAGAAAATTAAGAATTTTCATCATAGAAGAAAGTACTATAATAGTCAAATAGTTCTTAAAGGAAAAAATAATTGTGAAAAGACAAACAATTTGAGATCTTTTCCAAGGTGAGACCATTATTAAATAAAATTGTGATAGATAAGCTTTTGTATCATAAGTGTATGCAATTGATGTTATGTTGTTTGTTGCTTAGTGATTGGGTTATGAATAATTGAAATTAAAATAAAAAAATTGAGAATATTTATAATATTTGTTTATAATGATATTGATTATTATTGATTTAACATGATTTGATATCAGCAATTGTTTTCATAAAAATTATTACATAAAAGCATATTATAATAATATGTAATGATAATTAAAGAAAAGAAAATTTTAAAAAAATAATATATGATTCAAATAAAAAATAAAGGGAAAAATAGAGTAAGAAAAATGATTGGTTGAAAATGATTATGCATGAGTTTAAAAAGTAAACATATGGTAATTATCCAAAACAAATTAACTTGTTATCTAGAATAACATGTTTGAAAAAGTGAGGCTAAAATCCAAAATAACATGTTCCAAATGTATGCTACTCATATAATATAAATATCATACTTATATAGTACAATTGCATCTATTAAAAAATGAATAATTCTTTGTACTATTGATGTAATAAGCTTGTCTATTGATGAATATATAGTTACAACACAAGTACTTTGTACTATATGATATATAATATTTGTACATTCACACATAACAAAAAATACTCATACTAATATGATATAGAAATCATATTTGTTCGATCATTGATCCTATACACTTAACCAATATTGAGAGGAAATAAATGATATACTTAAAGAAATCTTTGTACTAATATGATGCTAAAGGAAACTCTACTCTTAGAAATCAAACAACACATGTACGAGACTGATCTCGTACAACCTAATTCACACTTCTAACAAATTGCGTAGCTTTTGGTCATAACTATATGATGAAGACATTGTACCCTACAATATTATGGAGACTTTAGACTTCACTTGAGATTTTAAGCCAAAATATAGATTATCCAAGTATGATATTAGACATAATATTATATAATCAATAGGCAATTGATAACATAGCTTGAATTAACATGTATTAAGCTAGATTTTTCTTAATTAGAGCTTGAGTTAGATTTTGAATAACTTAAAGTGATAGTTAATAAGGTCTTGATACAATTTTAGTAATAATATCAAACTAATATTTAAAAAATAAATACATATAATATAATCTTAATTGTGACATATCAATATCAAGTGATATGTTTAATAATTCTAACCTAAAAAAAGTAGATGATGAGCTTCGGATGGATGGTCACTCCATAAAGAGCTGAAACAACGACTCTTTGATTTACAAGTTGAGCTAAACTTGAGCAAAATTGTCAACACTTCTTTACATGTAAATTTCTTCATGAAATATTTGATAAAAATCTCTAAATAATTAATCTATATTTGATTTAAGATGTATTATCTAAAATACTTAAAAATATTAATAAAATTAATAAAATAATTTTATTATCATTAAACAAATAATATAAAACCAATAAATAATAATTTCTCTTTTTTTATGATAACAAAATCATTGACAAAATAATAAAATGAAAATATATAAAATGTAATTTAAAGAATTAATAATTCAAACTTCAAATGTAATGAAAGGTTTTTATTTCACTAACTTTTCTCTCCCCCTTTTTATCATGTATCAAAATATTAAACAAATTGAAAGAAATAAACAAGGTATGCAACCATAAAAAACACTTGCTCAGGAATTTAATAAGATTAATAAAACAAGTGTGTAATAATAATTTTTGTTATACAATAATAAAACTGTGCATTTTAGTAAATTATAAATTAAATATAATTTAGGAAATACATACATGACTTATAATTTTTATCAATATAGTAGATATCACATTACTAGACTACGTCTAAAAACATAGCAATACTATTTTGTAACTTTAGCAACAAGTAGTAAATTACATCATGTCATTGAATATAGTATGAATAGTAACAACAAGATGCAAAAACAACATATCCACTTTCTGAGAACTTGGCAATAAAAGACAAAGGAATCACAATGAGTAATATATTAAAACAAATGCAAATAAAAACATTTTTGGATGCTTGAGAGACAAACACAATTAAGGGGTTCAATTTCTTTTTCTCCTCCTAAACATATGCATATCACAATTTCTATAAAGAATTAATTCTTAACATCTCCCCCTAATCGTCTAAATTCAACATATCAATTTTTGAAATATTTAACAATAAAGACCAAAGGGTACAAAATAAATAGAATGCATGTTAAGGACAAATTAGACAAAGCACTTGTGGAGAATTTAATTTCGTTTCTCCTTCATATGTATGCATGCAACAAATCAAATGAATCAACTTGAAACAAAGATTTTGGAACCAAATGGATTTGAGCCTAACAATTTCACAATTAAGATTTTCAACATTTATACATACATCACTTTTGTTCTTTTCAATACACAGATAGCAAGAGTATCTAAAATGCACATTCAACTTTGCTTTACAATCCTTAGAAACATGGCCTTTCATACAATAAGTACAAGTGATTGAATAAACATAGTACAAACACATCAACATTCATGAGCTTATAGTTTTGCAAGTTAACATTTCTAAGAATGTTATGCAAAGTAATGAAATTTGAATGGAACTTTCTAAATTGATCAAAAAAAAGTTTAATGATTTGCATTCAATTTAATGGAATAAGAAAGTTCCTCTCTCGCATTTTTTAATTCTTGCAAACATTTCTCATTTCTCTCATTCAAGCCAACACATAAAACCAAACATTGTTTATGTTCCTTGTCTTAAGGTTTTTCAATTTTTACATAAAGAATCAAAATAATCGAATAACTTTCTAATTTATCATGAGAAGATATCTCATTTCTTCACTTCTATTTGATTCATCATGATGAGCCATATAGACTAATAATATCTTATTTTCTTCCTTCTGCTTGGATTAGAGATGCAACTTCCTTAGTTGAGAGAAAAAATTTTCTTCACTATCCTTATGACTTAAAGATGTAAAAGATGGTGCTGAATTAATCCTAGTGATCATGACCTTTTTCTTCTTCCTTTCCTTCAAATGCTTGTTCTTTTTCTTCAATAATTTTGGACATTTGAGATGAAAGTGTCCAATATCATTGCACTCATAACAATTTGCCTCAATTTTCCTTTTGCTTTCCACTTTGTGATGTATTTCTTCTCTTCTTCTCAGATTTACTTACAACATATTTCTTAAACAATTTTATTAGACCTTTAGTAACCAAGTCTACCACATTGCTACAAGACAATTCATCCTTAAATATAGATGTAGTCTCCAAATCTAGATCTTCTTTCTTCATTTACTTGGGTTGGGACCCATCATTTCTTCTCCTTACCATCTTTAGCTCATGGGTCAATAATTTTCCAAGTTAACTTATCTATGAAGAGATTATCTAAATCTTTAGAGGCTTTGATAATGTTTATCAAGGGATCATACTTCTTGGGCAATACACTTAAAATCTTCTCACCTATTTCATATTATAAAAATCATTATCAAGATTAAAAAAAGTCATTCATAATGTTAGTAAATCTTATAAATTTAGTTTTAATGGTCTCATTACTATCCATATGAAACATCTCATACTCATGCATAAGAAGATTGATTTTGAACTCCTTAAGTTGAGTGGTTCCTTCATATGTCACTTCAATTTTTATCAAAACATCATGTGCAATTTTAAGGTTTATAACTCTATTAAATTATGTAAGGGATAAACCGTAATGAAGAATATTCAGAATTTTAGCATTATGTTAAAATTTTTTATTGTGAGCTAAGTTCACTTAATGCCTTTCTAATAAAATTATTATCATCCTTTTTCATGAAACATTTAAATCTATTTTCAATTATGTCCCAAACTTTTTTAAACAATTAATTCAAGAAAAATTCACATTTAGTTCTTCTAATATAAATAAAATTCACCTTTAAAAAGTGGTGGACAAAAAAAGAACTCCCTTCTATCATCCGCTGTCATATTGTGAGACATCCTAAATATTTTTTTCATAAGAGTTGCTTCCTTTGATTCAACCTTGTCTGATATCACTTGTTGTAATTATAGAATAATTATGTCCATAAAAGAAAGGATGAATTGTGTAAATATGAAGCTTAATTGAATTTAATTCAATTTCAATCATACGATACAATAACAATGAAAATTATTTGCTTTCTAAAAAAAATTCACTTAACTCAAATAATATCGTAACAAAACTTCTTTTCTTTCAAACACGTGAAGTAATATATATTCTTTCGCAAATATAATTCAACCTATTTAAATAATTTTATAATAAATTTATCTTGATTCTCTTGATTGCTCTTAATGGTTATGACTATTGTAAACAACCTTTATAAATGTTGTTTTGATCTACAAATCCTTATGTGTTAATAATATATGATAAGCATCAATAACCAAAAATAATAAAGGTAAATGGACATATGAGATTTTTATATGGTTCAATAAAATGTTTTCCAACTTCTACATCCTAGCCAAATGATTAAGCTTCTACTAAAACCACTTCAGTTTTATCACAACCAAGGTGGGGTAAAATAATTTTAAAATTGATTCATTAGTCTGTTCTCTTTTCAACTCAATCCTATTTATACCACACAAAGAGTCAAGAAAGAGTTGCAACGACTAAAACCCTATTCTTGAAATGATCAAAAAGTTATTACACTCTTGAGATTCAAATCATATTAGTACATTGAGAATACTATAACATGGTTATAAGGTTTGTGCAATGATTATCTTGACAATGCATCTATTCAATTATTTCATTTCTATTAGTGTAACTATATCATGTATATACGATAATGACATCATACAAACAAATAAAATAAAGTCACTCATGACAAATTCTGAGCTTTTAAGAAAATATTATATAATGTAAGATCATATAGTATGATATATTTATAACAAGCTTATATCTAATAAATAATCCAAACTCTAAGCTAAAAATGTATTATACTAGCACTATAGTAGCATCGCACTTATACGATAGAAATCAGTCTAAAATTTTCCTAAGTCCTAACCTAGGCCTCACTTAAATTAATCATACTAATCTAAAAATAGATCACTACCATACAACATATTTTCTCAAGTGGCCAAGTTCTCTGAAAAATTTCATCACTATGACCATAAACTACAAATAATTATATGATATAAATTTTACTTAATTAACCAAATAAAAAATGGATCATACTTATACAATATATATTATAGTATTTGTAAGATAATAACAAAAGGGTAGGTATAATTATGATAGAAATACTTCATACTATATGATATATCGCACTTGTCAATTTACATATAATAGAAAACAATGATATTAATTTATATAAAAATTGCATCTATCCAACCAATACTAAGCTTATAAACAACAAATCTTAAGGGGAAATAAATAACATACTAATATGAAGAAATCTTCATACTAATATGATGAAAAGGAAAACTCTACTCTCAAAAATTGGATAACTCATATACGAGACTGATACCTTGTAAGACTTGATTTACAAGTTTAGCCAAGCTTAAGCCAAGCCATCAATATTCCTTGACATGTCTTTATATGTGGATTATTTTATGAAACACTTCAAATGATTAATCGCTATCTAATTTTAAGATATATCATTTAAAATACTTAATAAAAAATATTAATAAAATAAATATGATAGTTTTGTTATTAAGCAACAAATGATTTAAATGCCAAAGGTACAATAGTGACCACTTTGAAAACTTAACCTAAAAAGAAAAACTTTGAAAGAGACTACATGTACCATCGATAATGGTGCATACTAAACGAAGTACTCAAAGTTTTGTGGGAACTTAATCTTCCTCAATCAAAAAGTGTCACAGAAGTATAAATATCCTTGTGTAGTAAGAGAAGGATAAGAGAAAGATGATTTTCTAAATGTTATTGTGACTTGATAAGGAAGTTTTGAGTAAAAGAGATCCCTAAAAAGCATGCTTTAGGTATTATCTACAATTCTCAAAGGGCATGACTTATTGGAAAATAAGAAAGTATCAAGAGATTTCCAATGTTCTAAAATAATGAAAGAAGAATTCCTTGGATGTCTTGTCAATATTGAATAATACTTTAGAAGACTTAACAATGACCAAGATGAGGGGTTGAATTGGATGAGTGCAACTTAACGATTCAATTTGAATGATAGTTGGCATATCATCTTGTGATAGTTATATAAGAGAAAACTTCAAATTGAATACATAATACTTAGATGCAATATAATTTTTGCATTTTTTTCTTCAAAAAAGTATTATTACAATCATCCATCCTTGTGTTTGAATACTAAACATAGATTCATTCTTTCTTCTCCTATTAATCGTCCACATCAACAATAATCTAGTATATTCTACTACATTTGAAAAAAAAAACATTTTTAGCTATTGAAAAGTTTAGTAAAGTAAATAGACATAACATCTCTTTCATTTAACATTTGCACTATTAATCTTTGTTCTTGTTTGTACATATTACTTGTTTAAAATTAATACCTAATTTAAAAAATTATAAATATTTCAAAATAGAGAACAAAAATGGGAAATCAACAATATATTTTTACATGAAAAACAGTTTATGTAGAAAAGTTCGCTTCTATTTTTCCTACAATTGCTATTCTTTAAAATTAATCTTTTTGCATACACCTTGTTCACTAAATGTTCATCATATAAGCATTCCATGAATGAAAAACTAATTTATTTTCCATTTTTTTTTTAATTACAACTTTTTTGTGGTCAATTAATGATAATAAACGTGACATTTCATATGATGCAAGCCAAGAGATTAAAGATTTGGTAATATAGCATAGAAACACATATGCTTGTAAGCTCACCTGCTTGAGCTCCATGCCCAGCTGTTTGCACAGTTGAACTAATCTAAAATTGTGAACCGCTTTGCATATTGCTTCAAGAATAAACGGAGGTTTCAACTGAGCTACAAAAAAGTGCACTCAATCATACTTAACCTGAAACTACACCTGGGACTCAGACATGAGTTGGCCATCAAAAGGCTAAAAAAAATTGGAAGGGGTGAAAGCAAAGTTCCTTTCTATTGTACAGAAAAAACTAAATCCTTCAGGCTAATAAATCAACAACCTGAGCCAGCTTCATGAGCATCATTCACACCAGTGGAAAGATATCTTGTGTTGCTGCACTGCTTCAGCTTGGCGAGAGCATCCTTCGGCTTTCCTTGCAGGAGATCCACATAGACTCCGGCCATTAGTACCCTTGGATCCTTGGGCAGGTAAGAGATGGCTTTCTGCACAAAGAGGCTGGCCTGCTCCAGGTTCCCTTGCAGGGAGAACATCATACCATGGTTTACAAAAGAAATGGCTCGAGCTTCTTCGGGTTTCAGAAGCAGACCCCGGGGCTCTTCTGGTCCAGTCCTGGAATTCTGCAAACCAAGAAGCTCATCACCATCTAAGCGCCTCTTTATGATCCACTTCTCTCTATCGTCGTTGCTGAAAGGCAGATCAGTGTGGCCAGTCTCGTTGAAGTAGGGGGAGAACAGCTCTGCAGCCTCTTTGGGTCGGTTCAGGTGACAAAGTGCTTCAGCCGCATACGAACGAGCAAGAAAAGAGTATATTTTCGAACAATCGGGCAGCTGCAGGAGAGACCTTGCAGCAGAAAGGGCTTTTGATGGGTTTTCTAAGAACAATTCAATGTAGGCAAGATTGGCTAAAACGGCCTGCTTGATCATGTGGTTTTCTTCCATGCACAATTCTTCAAAAGAAGTCACAGAACTGTGCAAGGTTGTGCTTGCGTTGAAACTACCTCTGCTGTCTTTATTGTCGCAATTGGTGACGGAAGAAATGAAGGACGATGCTGCAGTTGGTGTCTTCTGATCTCCAGCAAATGCACTCTTGTTGCCCGAGCCCTTGATTGATTTGGTCACTGTGGTTTCTTCTTCCAATGGGGGATTTGGAGGGGTGGCCCTCGAGCCTTTCTTCTCAAGTTTATCCAACAAAACCAGAGCTCTTTTGAGGCACCGACGAGCAAATGGCAGAGATAGCTTGCATTGTTCATCATCTTCTAATATAGATTGTAACTTGAGAGACCTACTTCTCGAACTGATATCTTCTTTCAACAACAGCTGCCGCCATCTGCCAGATCCCGCTACATGAAGCTTGATCTCACCACTTGACTCCAAGAGCCTCTTTTCCACTGCCGATATACAACATTCGGCTAACCGTAGCCACAAGACTGGTTTGTTGTAAAACAATAAACTGGCCTTTCCAAAGCACTGAGCTGCAGTTGAAGGATTTCCACAGACAAGGTGTTGCAGCCCACAATTATACAAGATGTAGAGAGATTTGTCTTGTGAGAAGGTTGTTGTCTTCATAGGCTTCTCGGATCTAAGTAACAAACTGCTTTTCAGAGCCTTTGCAAAGAACAGGGCCGAGGTGTGAGGTCCCTTTAGTTGAAAATGTAAGCATCCAACATTGTTGTTGAACAAACATAGGGAAGCAGGCTCGGTTTTATTCATGGATGTCATTAAAAGCTTTATGGATTTCTTATGATTACCACGTGCATATTCTAACTGAGATTTCAGCAGCAGCTCTATGGATGAATCTCTACCCCGTGCCAGGTTCATCGCAAGTTTAACTTCTCGTTTGGCAGCCTTCAGATTTCTAGTGAGAAGAAGCAAACGAACCCTGTAAAGCTGTATCTTGAGTTTTAGGTCATTCATTGTGGCAGCTCGATCTACTATGGTCTTCGAGAATTCGTTCACGGATCGGCTCAATCGCTGGCTTCCACCATCAAGTGTTGAATACAGGTTTTCAAACTCAAGTGAATCATCTGAAAGGGTTCCAGCAATTGGGTTCTCATTAACATTTCCACTGGCACTTGATTCAGAGCTGGAGACTTCTGGAGGAGTAGAGCTCCATGAGGAGACCTTTGAACCCTGATTTGTTGATTGATGTTGAACTATGCTGCCACTGTCAGTTTGGTTTGTCATTTGGCCTACACCAAATGACTTCTCTAGATAATGGATAACATCCTGAAATATAATTTATAAGATTTTGGTTACAAATTCAAGTACGAGAAACAAAAGGGGAATGAAATAATGAGGAAGTAATGTTAAAATGGTCGTTTTCACTCCACTGGAGATGCTAAATGGGCAACACAAATTCGTTTAAAGAAAAAAGCTCACACGTTTCAAAGGCTTAATGGGTTGCCCCTTTATGTAATGAGTTTATCTAAGCAACCAATTTAAGACTATTTAATCCCATACAAAGGCATCAGTGACCTCTATTTATCTTTTAACACCTGAAACCCTGGCGAAAATTTAAATGAACTTAATTGGCACCAACCATCTTTCGAGGGCCAGCACATTTACGTTCTAATCCAATTATCTTTATCTACTCGAATGAGACTGGAGATTAAATGCAAAGCCAGGCCTTCATTATCCTTCAATGCACCACAAACATAAACAGCATTTCCACCAAATGCTTCACTAATTAAAGAAACATAAATAACCAATAATTATTTCGTGCACATAAATGTGAGCAAGCCTTTTTGATTACTAATCCCTTGCAAGTGCATTTGCCTTCTAATGGCCATCACATTAAACCCCACTCTTTCTAAGCAATGAGCCTTTAACGTGATTACCATCATTTTAACCTATTTTCACAAGAACTTTTGCTGTCTAATCACCAAAAGATCATTGCGTGCATGCACCACGTGATTCAAAGATCAATACTCCATGGAAATTAATTTTGTGCCATTGCATTCTGGTGCCACCACAGCTCAAATCTCAAATCTCGGTAACCTAATTTATGTATTCTTTAAAAAAAAATTAGCAATTATATTTTGTTAGACCCACAAGGTTCCTTTGATGCAAAATTGATCATGCATGCGTCCTCACTATCTTGTAATATATTCCAACAAATTGAATTCTTACGAACATCTTGATTTGTTTGATATCATTCTTATAATGGGTTATAACTTCTTTTGGGGGTTAAAGAACATGACCATTCAAATGAATTGTAGAAACGTATCGGTTTCAAAAAATTTCATTAGCTATTAGTTCCGTGCAAATTCTTTAACTTCCATGGCTAGTTCTACGGAACACTGTAGGAGTATAACTACTGCAAAGACAACATTTGGAGTAATATTTCTCTGTCTACTCTAAATAACATAAATGTTATTATAAATATTGGTACCCTTATTAACGCCTATCCTGTTACAGTATACTGATGACCATGTTGAGTTTCCGTTTCCTTGCCAAATATTCTTCTTTCTTGCTCATACTTTACACATCAACACATTTTAAAATTAAGTATTGCTTGGTCATCCTTATTATGCTTATCGCTCAGTTGTTTTCATCGCAGACTTTTAATGGATATAAAAAATAGTTCAAATTCAACAGTAAGTACATAATAAGCTTTAATGCAATAAGCTACAACTTTTATCCATTGACGATAGTTTTCAACTGCTACTAATAGCTTCATGATGAGCAAACAACTTTGTCACCTTTTACTTCAACCAACCAAGCCACCCAGAAGTCAAGGTTCTTTTGAGGGGATGCTAATATGGGAGTAAAACGTAACTTCAACTTCCACTATTATTATGTTTTCTGGATATTGAAATTTATAATCCACTTTGTGTGCATTAGATAATATAATATTCTTGGCTATTTACTATTTAAGAGCATCACACTATAATCTAGTTAATGAAAAATTGATGCTTCTACATGTCCCCCTTGAATTAGAGGCTAGCTTTCATATTTCAATGATCTGCAATGATGTGTTAGATGATGAAGACTTTCTATCTCGTTAAATCCATCCTTTTTCACTAGTAGATGCAACATTTGTCTAAATAGTTAGATGCAACTTGACGGCAACTTAAATAGATGAAATTTTTAATAATGTGTTCAGACTGCAAAAGAAGAGATAGAAATACAAAACCAGAGCAACTGACAACAAAATTGGCCAAACAATATCCATACAATAGGAAAAAGCTGAATTAAGATAACAAAAATTCATTTTACTGCAACCTAACAACTCAAATGAAAAATGTCAAAGAATTTTGAAAGATTACTCCAAAAAGCAGTGTTTAAAAAGGCGCTCGCAATGAAGGAATTCATCTAATGAGAAATAACAAAATCAAGGATCAATGACCAAACATCTTTCATGCATTCCACATACCAAAAAAACAAAACAAAAAGTTCCTGCAGTATTTCATCTTTCATTTTCAATAAGCCTACCCAAAATTAAGTCATAATTGCCATATTAGAAAAATAAATCCACAAATCTGCATAGAAAAACTTACAGCAGCTCTGGATGCATCTTGGGACGCTAAAGAAATATCAAGCATCAAAAGACATATGTGAAGAGCAGTTCTCTGGAATGAAATAATATGCCAAGCGGTTAGATTTTGGCATAAGAGATAAACATGAACTAGCGCATCATACCTCATCTACGGGCTCTATGTTATCATACAATGGCTCCAGAACAGACAAAGCACATGCATATTCATGCAGCTGGTAGAGAATGGCAGCCTACAAAAAGAGCATCATGTTAACACAAAATCGGCAGCAAACCCAGGAAAACGTCTTTAAAAAAAATATCATCAGATAAAGTAGCCTACAGTGTTAAATGTGACAACAGAAATGTCAACTTCATCTACATCCTTTAGGTTGCCTGAGTCCACAGAAGTTAGCTGATTCAAGGAAGTAGTCCTAGTGGCAGATGCAACATTAATTCCAGCTGTAGTAGAAACGTCTGGTTGCTCTACAGCTGCAAAAGAAAGTCTTTCGCTGGCTTTCTACACTCTCAACAAACAATTGAAAAGTGTAAGGTTAGACACAAACATAAACAAGTAGTGCCCAAAAAGAAATAGTAGCATCATTTCAATGTCAAAAAGTCATTCAAAAAAGCTACACATAGGACAACAGTAAATCAAGATTAAACACTACATATCTACAGGTGTATGAGTTAAAATTAAAATGAATTTCTAAGTGGATCAAAACAACTTCAGCAGAATCATGCCATAATACCATCTGAAACACAATAGGGCCACTTGATACATTCACTGCCACAGTTATGGGACACTTGGGTTTGGAACTATTAACCCTGGTCAAAAGCAACGCAAGGGATGGATATCAGAGACTGATAGCCAATAGATGATCCAATATCATTTAGCTGTGACAAATCATATAACAACTAATGCTTTTCACATAAAAGACGTACAGTTTCACGTAATTTTAAGATATAGTAGACATCATTATCTATAAAAAAACAATACAGACTAACACAATAGCATCCCACACATCACACAAAAGTTCTACTTGGAGGTATTCTAGTCCTATTCGGACTTGGAGTCATGTCAGAATTGGCTCCTATATTCATTAGTATCCATTATTACTGCCATTTAAGTGGTCCATTTCAGCTGACTCTTATTTATCGTTATAGCATCTTTCAGTTTTTAATTCAAGTTATTTGCATCTATACTACATTTTGAGTCATTTTAATGTCAATTGGCAGGTTTTTTTATATTTCCAACATAAAATCCAATCCAAACAATCCCTGCAGCAGTCTCGTAGTTCAACCAATGCAAAATTTGGTAAAATGCAATTACTTCAAGCTTTGAAACTATTTCCACCACCGGCCGCATTTGCCACTGCCGCCACCACTCTACCTTCTCAACCCATGCCAACCTACACGACCTGCTCCACCCACTTGACCTACATTGACCTGCGACCGGCCTGTGCCGGGGACAAACCCATAACCCAGTCACCAAAGAGTCGCCATGCCACCTCGTCACTCATCATATCAATAGACCAAAATGCATAGCCTATTTAGGAACTGTTTATTATATTCAATTTTGCAACTTTTCAAAGGATTTTTTTGGCAGAATCTAAAATATATTTTTTGAAATTTATGATAACTTTTAAAATTCTTAAAATATCTATTAGAATTCCAAAATTTGACCCTTAGTATTCCTAAGTATCCTTTCATATTCATAGACTAAACAAATTATCATTGTACCCCTTGAGATCTCTATAAATAAGGATATATCATCATGTTATAAGGCATGAAATTTTGAATTAAGTAACAAAATATTACCACTGAGCTTGCTTAATAGAAGTGTTGTGAGCAATCATCCACAAGTATTTTGGGAAAGCAAGCGAGATTCTCAAAAAAGGAAACTATGACCCATCATCTAGCAACCACAAGAGCACCAAATGACCAGAAAGGTACTTAATTCTACTACTCTTTATTTTGTCTTAAGGGAGGGGCTTACTCGTCGCGTCCTCTTCTTTCGCCTGTGCAAGTGAATGTGTGATTTACTTTATTTACAATCTAAAATTTCACTTGCATTTATCTTGTCATTTCACAACCAACTTGAGTGACATTAAGTGTGGTAGGTAAACCACTTGTCTTTGTAAATAGAGACCCCTCATATTAAAGAATTTATCGAAGTTCATAGCTTTTGAAGAGTTTTACTTACGTGGTGATCCTTAGATTTTTTTAAATCTAATTCTATAGCATCTTGGATAGGCCATTGTGTAGATATATTATTTGAACCTAAACATTTTTCTTATTGTCTATGAACCAAAAGTAGGTTTTAGTAATTTCATTTTACATCACAAATCATCTCAACATCATTCATACATGATTTGCAAACTAACACTCTTACAAATCTCATCTCTTACTTTTTTATTCTTCTTGCCCTTCTCCTTCCCTTTATCATTCTTTTTTCTTCTTTATTATTCTCACCCACCAAATTGGTTATGTTTTCTTCTTATCCACTTACAACTAGTTATCAAACCAAACATGAATGGGCAAGGGCAAATTCACGTGCAAACATAAAACATATTCATAAACCTACATAAATAAGTATGCAAATGCACACATTTCTGATTACATTAATAAATTCACAGATTTTTCAATAAATATGCTACAACTCATACATCTGTCCATGAGTATATGCAATCAAACAATGCATCAAGGTACATATATATGAATGAACAAGAATAATTTAAAAACAAACCTTGCATGGAGCCATACCTAAATAAATGGACATTCACATGCAAGACTGCAAAACAATATAATTGCCAACTATTGTACATACATGAGGCAAGCCGATTTAGAGAGTCCGAATAGGACATCACTCACATTTGTTTGTCCTTCTAAGTTAATAGAAAGGAATGAAACAGTGTTTTAGAGAGTCCTAATGGGACATCACTCACATTTGTTTGCCCTTCTAAGTTAATAGAAAGGAATGAAACAGTGTGACCCATTAACTAACACTATTCCTATAGCATAATCCCTCTGCCCAACCTTTGCCTGATAACCTCTATCCTCTCGCCATATTTCATTCACTATACCATTATAATATCCCTCAACTGGCTGAACACAAAGCAACTCTCTAATTTTATGTTTCTACTCAAAAGAAATAAATTGGCTTGATTTTCTTTCAAAAAAAATCTATTCCTAATTTAGCTTGCTCAATTTTAAAAGCAACGAGCTCATTTATTGCTAAGATTTATCTCCACTATATCAAAATTATTCTCTCCAAAATCTAGCCAAACTGATACACCCATTCATCCCAAAACCTCACTTCGTTCTTTAATCATCGCAATTTTAATTGCTTTACCCCTGATCATCTCTTCCCAAAATTTTTTTTAAAAAAAAGAACAAAAACAAAAACAACTACATACCCTCCCCATATATATTCTTTTTCAGCACAAAAAAATTCTATTGCAAGTTTAGTTGGAATAATACCTTGAGAAGTATTAAAGAATAAGTATTTGGCCAATTATTTCAACTCATTGCCATAACAAAACTTGGAAATCTCTTTTTACTACCCATTATTGTTGTAATGAATGATACGAATTTCTTTTTTCTTTTTTAATGTTTTTTGTCAGCTAAGTTTTCTCTATACATTCTTAAATTATAACACATGACTTTTCAGAAAACTTGGGAAAATAAGCTGGCAAGATGCTGAGAAGATCAATCCCTGTTTTACCCAAAAAAAGGAATAATATCCAAAAGTTAATCTTGCATAAGTCATGCATAGAATAGCAAAACTTTACTTTCTTGTATTGAGCAAATGGTTGGTGATCTGCCTATTGTGGTCTACAGCCCAGCTGTTTTGGCTCAGACAAAAAATGCCAAAGACAGGTACCGGTGGAAGCGCACCACCTCTTTCATTTTATCTCGATACTTTAAAAAGATTACTTTGTACTTTTATTTTTCATATCTTTCAAGAGGGTTAATGGTAATTTGGTCTTTGCACACATAAAGAACAATAAAAAACTATCTAATTCTTTTTTCTAACAAACAAAACTTCTCTTAACAACCCATTTGAAAAAGATCTTTACAAACTCCTTTTTAAACCACAATACCCGCATCAAACAAACCCTTATTGTTCAAACCTCTAATGATGCCTTATTCATTGTAGAATATAAGCAAAAGGACTATATTTAGCAATAAAAAAGTTTCACTTTTTCAAATATAACAATTTGCTTCTGTTTATCCCTCTTCATACTTAAATATTTATCTGCAAATTTTATAAAACATGATTTTTTTATCCAAAAAATATATATCATTAATCTTCATATTTCATGTGTCCTAATATGCTTAAAAATTAAAAAATATAGAAGATTGTAAAAGGACAATAAACTACATTTTGAAAGAGTTACATGCTTGTAGGAATTTTAAACAAAACCAATCTTGATTTGTACTAATTTGAATGCCTTTCAATAAACAATTGTTGCAAAACACAATTAATGCATCCATATACAATTGGTAGCATGCATAGATGCATATATAAACAATAAGATATATCCTTTTCCCTTGGTAATATTTTTTTAGTAAAATAAATTCCAATTATTCCATCTAGATTTGTAATACAATAATGAAAAAAATAAATCTTAATCCTATAAAAAATCTACATCGAAGTAGACTTTGTTTTAAAATGTTTATTTCATCTTTGTTTTGCTCTTTTTTGGATTGTTCTGTTTTTTTCACCAACAGTTTGTTTTATAGAATGCGTGTTGTTTTTTTCTCATATCTATAAAAGTAGCTCAATAAAACTTATTACTTTCTTTTTTAAAATGGTTATTTGTTTTGAAAAAAAAAACATTTCCTCCACTACCAATTTTTTATTTTGCAAACACAAAACAAAAACATAAACAAAATTGACCCCAAAAAAATCTTGAAGTTTAGAATTCACAATTGCTTTAAGTATCAAATATTAGAATCGTTGATACAAGTTCATCAGCTAGTACATATGTCAAACAAGCCAAGGAAACCCAAGGGAAAACTAGAAGCCCAAATGTCGCACTGTCCAATCAACAATGAGTGTAGCTCAACTTTAGTACTATTCTAACGAGCCTAGAAGCACAATCCAAATTTGGCCCCCAGATTTAGGATAAATTTAAAATAGTTCTTAAGGAGCAATAAAGTTGTTAAAAGCCCTGCACAAGAGTGAATGAAAGTTCTCACAAAAACATCTGTTAAAATACAAAAGGGAGGTCACACTTTCAACATAAATGACACCGAAAGGCATCTCTGTTTACTCCAAGAGCTCTACGCCACTGCATTCATCTCTATTGAACTCTCACACTTTTCGACCAAGCACTCTTTGCTTAGCTCACTCGAGCAAACCCTCAATTATAGCTATCACCGGGCACTTCTATACTCCAACTACAGACAAGTCTGGGAGTCCTAAGAAAAGAATTTGAATGAGATCACAAAGCAACATCAAGAGGGCATTCAAGGAGGAGATAAAGAAGGAAACAAAAGGAGCAAGACACAAAAAACTAGTTAAAGAACAAAACACTAGCCTTCATACTCAGTTTTAAGGAAGGCATTCTCATTCCCATAATATTTCTTAATTGCTAAATTTGTAGGTTGGTTTGTACGAGTGAGTGAGTGGGTGGTGGGAATGGGGAATCAGTATAGTCCTAAAAGTAGTAGAGAGATAGAGTACCAAAACCAAAAGAATTTGCATGACTATCAAGGTGATCAAAACCATTTAATAAACAAGTCAAAGAACATGGACATACTAAAGACACCAAATCATGAAGGCATGCCCACCTCCCCATGAGATCTAAGGATCTCATATCAACATTAAAAAGGATTGTATCCACCAGCCATCATGTATTGATATAAAGGATTATATCGTGGAAACATAGTCTCAAAAGTGCCAAGGAAAGATCACTCCTCTCTCTTAACATCACCTAATATGTATCATATGGCTTTTGTCCATCCATTCAAAATGACTAGCAAACCTAACTAATCCATATGCTTTGCCTTATCATGATACATATGACAAAGGAGGCTCAACTTTGGGTCAATTTTAACTAAATATTCTTAAAAGTCGGTAGAAGCTTATATATAAGCAACCATTATAGAAACTAAACACCACGCATGCACACTAAGCAAGGATTAAACCAAAGAAGAGAACCATGATAAGGCAATACAACCAAGCGAGGGGGTCCCTACAAACAATAAAATAGTTGCACATCCCCAAACAAGTAGAGGATCCTAGTTCAAGAGCAATACAATCAATAAGAAACATTTCATGAAATTGACAATGTTCCATTAGGGCATCACCATTGTACTCTCAACAAAAAATTGGAGCTAAGCAAACACAACAACACACGTGTCCAAAAACAAAAGCCACCAAAAACTCTTATTGTCCACACTTAAATGTTTGATCAATTTGATATAGACACAATAGTCTTATATCTTACCTCTCAAATCCTTTGGACCTCCACTTGTTCATATGTTGATCCAAGAAGATTGACAACCACCAAATTACTTGACTCTCATAGTAATGGGAATTCAAGAATTTGTAACACTTATCAAAGAGATTTCAGGAGGTGGGATTATCTGCTATGACAAAGCAAAGGTTATCTCCTCACTCAAGAAATTGAATGCATTGCCAAACTCCCACTATTCATTATGGCAGAAATTTTATCAGTGGAATCTTTTGTTAATGAAATCTCTATTAGCATAATCTTCATCAACAAAATGTTCACATCTCTCTCCCATTACAAGGCTCCTTCTCTGCTTTTAGTTGCTAGAAATGGAAGTGACCCAAGCAGTGCAAAAAGGATTCAATACCTACAGAGTTTTTTCATGGATTTTTATTCTCTAAGATCATCTTACTTCGGATTTTTTGTTTCAAGGAAGTCATCATCTACCATGTCTTTGAATCTTCTTATGTGTATGAAGGAATCTGCACTCTATCCATTGAAAGAAAAGGATGCCAAACTCTAAATTTCTTAAGCCTTTACTTTCTAATGGATCTCCAACTCCATTTTTCTACCAACATAATCAGTATCCACTCTACCCAAAGAATTTGGTTCAATTTCAAAGGGCTTCAATCCAATAATAGTTCTCAAGCTAACTAGCACTAAATGTAATGGTTGATTCTAGATAATAAAGGGCACATATCTAAATCTAATACCAAGAATCAAATTAAAAAAAATTTATCAAAAATTATTTATGTTTTTCAACTAATTTTATCACATTATTTTGTTATACGCAAGCATTCAAATATGTTAGTACATTAAAGAAATCTTAAAATATGTCAACCAGTTTTTGGCATAGTTTATCCATCCACTCATGGTATTTATGAGTGATTTGCATGATTTCCCTTTAAATTTGTACCTAATGAACAAAAAAAGAATATTTGATTCTATCAATTCTCAAGTAGAATATTGATCCTATACATGCAGAACCAAACATAACTCAATGAAAGTTTAACTAGATCAACCAAATCCAAAACAAGATGCAACAAAGACCTGAAAAAAATAATTCTTTAATAGACAATTGGAAGTTCTACTCTGGTTTTGTAGAAGAGGAAAATGAACAAAGTCCTATCCAAGACTTAACTAGGATACTGTTATAAATACGTCACGGGCAAGTCCTGGATCCACATGCCTACTGGATTGGTCAAACACCAAAGTTTCTTAAATTAATGAACATTATCCCAAAGAATGCGTCAATTTTTATACCAAGAAGATTGTTGTTCTAAAACAGATATCCCAAGCAACTTGCCAATCCTGAAAATTTTCAAATTCCTGATTTTCTCCAGTTAAAAGAGAGAAAAAGGGATTTCACCTATCTATGGCAATCATAAACAAAAAACATCCAAGGCATAAACCTCAACATAGTTTTTTAAAAATTAAAAAAATTCTGACAAGAAGACTTAATTTGTAATTCCATGAGGTGTTGCAATGTTTAAAACCTAACAGAATCATATACCCATAAACATTGAATTAGTATAACATAAAATAGAACTGATGACACACAAGCTTCTTATTAAAGAAAGCTGGAAACAAAGCTGTACGAAAAGATGTTAAAAGGTCTAGCAAACTAAAGTGTGGGCTTACCTTCACTTTACTAAATACATCCAGCAATTTTTTTGGATCAGAACAGGCATGATGGTAGTATTCAGCGACAGCAATATTATGAAGGACCTACAAAAACATGTTATCAGCATAAATAGAAAAGAAATCATGAAAAATAAATATGCCATTGACAGTGGAATACTAAGAATTTAATTATATATAAACTATGGACAAGAAAACAGCAAAGATATATTCAAGTTAATTCTTCAACATATATTGGAACTATCCAAGGATTTATGGCCATAAAGAATGCATTTGCGAAGCTGCTCTGGATGTTTGAGCAGATAAGCACATAATTTATATCGTGCAACACAAAGCATCACCAAAAATTAAGCTTGACAAAGGGAGAACAATCTAACATCCCAGATATAATAGAAAGTTGGAGGGGTTGTAAAACATAGTAAGATAAAAGTTAGAAAAAGATCTACAACATAAATGAGGATTCACATATAAAGGAAACTTTCAAATTTCAAGCTGACTTTTAAGTTTGATTTGATAAAAGAGCATGCCATTGAATATCATGAAACAATAATACATGAAGACCTTCATTCTGTAAGCACATAAATGCATACCAAAACTATATTGAATCCAACATCCTAGATCGTAAAGCATGTCTACCCACATAATCTTTATAATTCTAAAATTAAAGCATTGTTGTGAATTTTGTCAAAATTTCTTTTTTCACTGATTATCATATCTAGTAATTTTATTTATAAGATAAATATATACTGTCTTATAGTGTTTCAGCAGATATAAAAGGACAAAAAAACAAAGTGTAACTAGAAAATCTCATTTTTTTCATGATAACCATAGAAATAGAAGATAACAGAACACCAAAATAGATAATTAAAAATTTTCTGTGGTTAAAGTGGACAGCAAATCATTTAGTGTGTTACAATTCAAACACATAAGACAGCATCAAGATGAGAAGATTCACATGATTCATAAACCATTGAGATAGGATAACAAATACCACGTATTTAAATTCATATTACATCTCAATGAATGTTAGATTATATAATGATGAAACAATGAAGAAAGATAATAATAATAAAGAAAGATGATACAATACATGATTATATGGATGATGCAATACATGTAACAAGAATCCCTGAATCCCTAAGTATAATTGACAACAACGAGTGGGGTCACAAGAGAAAGTAAATCTTCAGACTATTTATTTAATAGAATCAGTTGAGTTGCTTAATAATACCATTCAAAATGACTGGTTCCAAATAGAATGATATCGAACCTGAAACAGTTCAAAAAAAGCTAATATTGAAGAAAAAAAAACTCTCTTTGGTCAATTCAGTGTGGCTGATCCAAATTCAGTTGCACATGAAAGAATTTTTGTTTGCACCTTGTCATGGAGGTGCTACAAGTGGCACATATTAACCCTCTTGCAAATAAAAAAGTTGGGAAACTATTATAATTGATTAGACCATGTAGACATTTTATTCATGCAAATATTTCAGTGAATGGAGAATTATAAGGTACATCCCTACCAGTTTTCTAAGGCAGGATATAATTCAAGATAATATCTCTTGAGGTCATCCCCACTCCATGTGCAAGGTAGAACATCCCCGTCCTTGCTGTGGGGGGTAAATTGGATCAGACTTTTGCTTTTACCATGTATAAACCTTCCCATTTGCCAAAGCATTGTCTATTATCATTCGTATATATGTTCAAGCAAGCATATGAAATGTGCATGTTATGCTATATGAGAAGCTTGAATTAATCCATATTTCATACAACAGATAATATTAAATAATCCATTCCATAATGTTTTGGTTGCCATCTAAATTTAAAAAGGCCAAAATCCATAATGAAAGCTTGAAATTCAGTTTTTGACTAATTTTAAGAATAAAATTGACGACAAACCAGACAACAGAAATACAAATTCTTAATGCATGCTGGATTTGTTTAAGCTCACTCCACTAAGCTGAACAAATAAAAATACATATACTTAACTGTGCACACTACAATGGTTCGCAAGCAAGAGGTGGACAAGCTTTTAAATTAGTGAGTTGCTATTGACTGTGCTGATATGCAGCAACATGTTTTCCAGAGCAACTTCTGCATAAAAACTAAGATCACAAACTCGTGTTTTCCAGGAAACATTTTGATAAAAACATAACTTCAATCCACATGCAAGCCCTATGCAACCATATCGCCTATCCATATCCCGAAAAACTAAACATAAAAATAAGCTAAATATTCGTAAAAGGCGCCTATCCTCAGTTTCATACAAGAAAGCCATCATTTTTCACTGATGAAGGACAATTATTATATTCTAGAGGTATATGAAATCAAATACTCGCATTGAATCTACCATGCCAAGTTCAAACGAGTGCAAGAGTATAAAAGCTAAATCCTCAGTCGAAAGGAAAAACAAGGTAGTCAGTAATGTATCATAAGAACAAAACATCAAAGAAAGCTCACCTTTGGATCGCCATCCCTCTTACTCAAAAGCTTATTCAAGACCTCCACGCACTCCGCAAACCTTCCGCTCTGGAACAATAACTCTGCTTCCTTGGCCAAACCGGTGGTCAGCACGTCCTCCTCCGAGGACCCATCCCTTTCCGCACCTGGCAACAAGGCATCCCGCGTTTCCATCTTCAGATCGAGTGGCACCGATCAGATCCCCAGCCCCAGCAACCAGAAAAGGATAACAATGCCTTCAACTACCTATCTCCGACCCTTCCTTTAAATGCCCATTTCCTACACAAAACCCCAAGATCGGTTCGGTAGAATCAGCTTGGGCGGTTCCTCCATCGTCTGATTGTTCTCTGCGGTATGTGGACTAGGGTTTCCTAGAGCTGAGAAAAAGAGGGGTTTATAGATTTGGAGGTTCGACGCTTCGATCCTTCGCCTAAAGGAAGAGAGCTCGACGGGAAGCGGAGGATTTTTATCGACTGCCGAAACGGATTGGACGGCGGAGGAAAAGAGCGGCGGATTGGAGATGCTACGGGGCGTACTTGTATTGATTTGGACGCAGCTTACAGAGAGAGCGATAGAGGCGTCTGAAGAAAGACAGAACTAGACTGAATAATGGTAAATTTTTATTCATTGTACATAGAAATTCCTCACTTCTTAACCATGTTTTTTTTTTTTTAATTTTCATATTTTTTTATTAATTTTATTGATAATTAATAGATTGATAAATATTGAGTTTCAAATATGGTCTTTTTTAAAAATTTCAAATAAAATTTTATTTTAATTAACTTTATTAACAATTTATAAAATGATAAATTTTTAATATTAACTTTTGTCAATAAAAAAAATCTAAAAATTAAGTTAGTAATACCAAAAATAATACATAGTAGACATGATTTGTATGAGAATTATTTTGCAAGAAAAAAATTGTCTTCTCAAAATGGGATTAAAACTTAAATTAACTATCTTCTTAAAAGAGGTTAAACATAAAAGAAAAGATTACAGACGAAAAAAATAATAACAAATAAATATCTTTCATGATATAATAGTCTATGATATCAACCAATAAAACTAAATGTTCATTGATTATGTTTATATTTTAAATAATTAATAATTATTAAATGATGATTATGGATAGTTATGAACTAGCCCCTTTGACTCTTCAAATTTTAAAGTAATGAAATTTGAAGTTTTGTTTCTATCAATAGATTAATGTAATTAAAAATTTTGAGTCATTCTCAACACATAAGCAATTGTTTATTTTATTATTTTATAATGTGAACCATCGTCTATTTGGGATATTAAAATATCATATCCTAAAATAAGAGGCAAATAATATAATAAATATTTAAGAAATTTGAATTCATCAGATGCTTAAATTACAAAAATAATAATATCAAGATTGATTGAAGATTCTAGAAGGGAAAAATCTATAGTTTCTAAAAATAACAATATTTTTGGATTATTTATATCTTTTACAACTTCAAAGATTTTTTTAAAAAATTTCTAAGAACGTTCTAATTATTGTGAAAATGGTCATGCAATATGGTATAATAAATTGTGCAATATAATTGAGTGGTAAGTAAGAAATATACTTAGTTGATAATATTACACAATATAATTATGGATGTCATACAATAATATTTAATGAGCAACAAATACATAAACCAAAAATAGATCATACAGTAAGATTGATAATATCGTATAAATATGATATTTTTAGGTAAGAAAATGTATAGATCTTACAATATAATAATGTATATTGTAGAATATAATGTAATGTGAATACATAAACTAAATAAACTAAAATTGATCATATGAGTGCAATTAAAGAAATCATATAAGTAAAATTAGTATGATTAATTACAAAAAAAATATTATAGATCATTCAATATAAATCAAAGGATCATACAATATAATGATGTATTAAAAAAGTTTTAAAAACTTAAAATGGTGAACGATTGAGGAAACTGATGTGGAAAAGGGTTTAATCGATAGTGAATCATTAGATTTGCAACGGAAAAGAGATTAAAAGGCATTCATATAAAAATATATAATTGTTAAAAGAAGATGAGACCAACCAAATAGAAAGAAAGGTCAAGCTTAAAAAAATTTTGGAAAATAATTAAGTAATATAACTTCTATTGAGAGCATTAGGGGGAAGAGAAGAGAAAAATTAGGTGCTTTTTGGAAATAAATTTGTGCATGTTAACTTCTACTAAGAGCATCGGAGAGAAGAGAAGAGAAGAAACTGGTGTTTTAAGAGTTAGAAAAGAATCTATGTGGATTTGAGTAAGAAGCAAACAGAAACTAAGAGAACAAATTATGGCTGTTATAATAGCCGTAGCACTCGAGAGGAGAAGAAGGAATTTGTGCAATTATAATATATGATTCAATGTGACCATTACATTCGGAAGTAAAGTAGAAAAGATTGTATGTATGTGCATATGTTTGATGTATGATGTTTTTTAAAGATGTAAAGCCTATAAAAGATGGTTTAAAATTATTAATTCGATGATGTTTATTATTTTTTATTGTAACAACATGTTGCCCATGTTTAATTTATCACATGACGTATTTCAAAACAATATCATTGGTGATTAATTTGTATATATGTTATGTATAACTATATTATGTCAAAATAAGGCTTCTCATGAGATTACCAATGAGAATGAGAGATAGCATCATGTTTACTAGATATAAATAATATCTTATTTCTTATTAGTTGTGTAATTATTGTATCGATATTTTACTTTTATTTGGTGGACAAATATGTACTAGAGCTTTATTCAATTGAGTTTGTTTAAATCTTACTTTATTTTAAGTAATGAGAGAACCATATTATTTGAAAGATTTGATCTTTCAAAGAAAAGGCTTAATTGTTGCTTCTTTTCCAATATTAGCTAGGTTTTTAAGTTTGTGATGGTATTTTAAATTCAAAAGTTATTTTAAAAAGGATTTTATAATAAAGATTTTAGATTTGTTTTTGCTATGTTTAAATATCTTTTAAATATTAAGGATACAAAAAGTGTTTTAAAAAAATGACTTTTGTCATGGTTTGGTTTTTATTAAAATACAAGAAAATTATCATATTTTTTGTTAAAGAAAAGAAAAATATACATAGCTTTCCAAATTAAAAAAATAAAAAGAATTAAATGATGTAGCATTGACTTTAAAAAAGATGGGTAATGGGTGCACCACATAAAGTCACTTCTCAATAATTACAAAGAGATATTTTTTTGGTGTAAAAAAGGGCACAAGAAAAATATACAAAGAAAAACTTATAAGATTGCCTTATAACTAAATAATGAGTTATTTTTTTCTTTTTTTATTTTTTCGTTGATGTATAAGGTTTTTATGATAAAAGCCTATGCATTTTATTTTTAGCTATCATCATTAATATTATAACCACTTAATCAATTGTACATTCAACTAAAATAATATAACAACTATAAGGCAAATGATAAGTTTTTGTCTTAAAATTGTTTTGCTCACACAATGTAATAATTTGTGTACAACATACTATAACGATATTCAAAATGATGACAATGTTGAATAAAATAAAAAAAACAATGGTTATTATTAATGTAATTATAAAAGAAAAAGAAACAAAAACGAGATAAGAATAAAATTTGTAAAGGACAATAACATAATTTTAAAATTGAAATGATAATTAAAAGTCCAAAATATTGATTACTAACTTTTAAAGATGTATTCTAAAAATAAGTCAAATGAGTCATCATCAAGACTATCTCACTCATTATGACATATTTTGAAAAGATAAGCCCAATTTGTCATGAGAAGGCATTGCCTTAAACCAACTTAAAAAATAAAAAAAAAGATTAAAAAAAGAATTGATATGTTCTCTTACATTGAGATTGGGTATTTTAATAAAACACCTAACTAATTATTTAAGAATTATAAAAGAACCAAGAGAATATCTGAAATATATTAAAAAATATGAATAAGTTTTACATCAACTACAACAAAAAATATCTTATGTGATATAATTAAAATTATAAGTCTTGAAATAATGAAGTATTTTTTTAGAAGCAACCTATGTTTGAATCCCATGAGAATATCATGGTTATGTATGCTAGAGTCAAAAAAAATTTAGGATGAGTGGTCAAGCAAAAAAAATCCCTAGAAATAAAAAAACTTGATTAGTTTAAGATAATATCTCACAAAGAAATGTTGGAATGTCATAATATGATATTATAACTAAACTACACATATTTGATGTGGTTTGAGAATAAACCAAGTCAAAATTAACGGGCATGTAACACCTAATTGGTTACCCAAGAATGATGGAAGGACCAAAAAAAACATTTGAGAAAGTATAAGGGATAAGAAAGATAATAAGTTATGCATTTATTATAAGAGAGAAGATCCTAAGTGATATAAGTAAAATCATAAACATTAAATTAGTGAGATATTTTTTGGAAAAACCTAAGCTTGGATCCCATAAGAATTTCGTAGTTAAGCATGCTAGAGTTAACAAAGTTTTAAGATGAGTTACCAAGTAAGATGAGACATTTTGAAGAAGGGCAAAATTTTATTAATTTGGTATAATATTTCACTAAAAAAGATCAAGATGTTATATTTAAAATCATAATGACACTACTTTCTTATAATTATCTTATGATATTATATGTTCAATATATGAGATTAACTACATAAAGCTTGACTTTAAACATGTTTGTTTTACTTATATATGCAAGCTTTTACCACTAAGCCACTGTCAATTGTCTTAACCTATTTTATCGTCTAATAATTCTAAACTATGAGACTATTAGGAAGAAATGAGAGAAACTCATGGGAACTTTATTTGTTAATTATTTTATTTTGCAGTCGTATAAATTACATTATCTCATTATATACTTGTTTTTGAATAGACATTTTAGTATGTCATGTGTAGTTGTTTAGAAATTTTTTTGGTGACGTGAGAATAATGTGAAATTTTTTAATTTATTTTTATTGAAATTTTCAAAGAGCCAAGTTTTAAATTTCTTCTATTATGGTTCTTTAGTTTTTAAGTTATAATTTATTTTATGGTTTTGAAATTATTTTGTTATAGTTCGAATTACAATCAATAAAATAGACAAGGACAAGTTAGTAAGTGTAGCATCGTAATATAAATAGAAGTTATAATAGGTAATCTCACAATAATGGCTATGTTTTTATAAGTTTAATTTTACTTCATTTATTTTTAGATAGACGTCATGTTATTCTCCACATCTTAAAGCAAGATGTGGCAATCTCTCACCGATCTTTCTCGAATTTTTGTGCCACATCTATTAATTCTATTCTTTTCTTTTCAAATTTAAAACATATTAAAGCTTTCCATCCTTTTCAAAAATCATGTAGCACAGGTAAGTTTCTCTCCAAATAAATATAAATCTCTTTTTATAAAAACATTTTTTTAAAGACTTGTAGAAGTTAAATAAAATTTTATAAATAATTTGATAGTGCTACTTTATAAGCCACTTCACTTACCTTTTCAGTAACTTGGAAAGGTCTAACATACTTTGGCTTGAGCTTTTCTCGTTGATCAAACCTAGTGATTATTTTCATAAAACTCTTCTTAATAAATAATTTATCTCTTTCTTGAAATTCAATCATGTTGTGCTTGGAGTCGTAGTACTTCTTTCAGCAGACTTAACTCTTTAATATAATTTTTCTTATTATCTTCACTTTGTTTGTAGTCTTAATAGTCATATTAGACCTAATAAGTTTCTTCTCAATCTTCTTATACAAACATCGAGGTGATTGACATTTTCTTTCATGCAAGACTTCAAATAATGCCATCTTAATGCTTGATTGGTAATTATTATTATAAACAAACTTAATTAAAGAAAATTATGAATCTTAAGTTTCCCAAAAAACTAATCTACATAATCTTAACATGGCTTCCAAGGTTTCAATTCTTGTTTTAGTTTTCCTATTTGTTTATGTATGAAAAGTTATATTAAACTTTAATTAAATTTCAAAGGATTCTTGTAATTTACTTTAAAACTAAGAGATAAATTTGGAGTCTTTATTTGATATTATTATATTTGACACTCCATATAATCTTAACATCTAATCTAAATATAATTGTGTAATATCTCCATGATGTAGGTCATTTCGATGGGTAAAAGAAGTGTTGATTTTGTTAATCAATTGACTACAACCGAAATAGCATATTTTTCATAAGTTTTTCTTAATAAGTCAACTACAAAATCTACGAGCATTCCTTCTCACTTGCACATTAGTATAAGAAGAGATTATAGAGTTAAGTAGATGTTTTATATCTTTTTTCATTTATTGGCATATTATGCATTTTCTTACTATCATCAAAATCTTATTTTCATGCCTTGATACATCTTCATCATGTAGGATTTATCAAATATCAAGATCCATGTCTTCTTGTTGTTATATTCATTATGTTTTCTCCTTGTTGGGAATATACAGGTTGTTCTTATAATAAACGAGATCATTCTTTAGATTAAGAAAAATATTTGTTTCTTACCCTTCCAAAATATTTGTCTTTATTTTCTATACCTCTTCATCTTGATCTTGGAATTCTTATAAATCTCTTGACCATTTTTTTAGCATTGCAACTTCTCCAAAACTTCTTTAGTTTGCTGCCAATATGGTAGCAAAATGCAACTTTTATGATTTTTAGGTAATTTATTATTAAAATATTATTTTGTACTATATTATCATATTTAGTATTTCTTTTTTCCTATTTGTTATCTCAATTGATTTATCTATTGAATTATTTAAAGTCTTATTAATATTTACATCATAGTTCATATATTCACAATATTGAGTGATAATGATTTTGATGTTATGAGAGATACTTATGAAATGTGATGATAGATAGTGTCATATGTGGAGTTAATTTTTTATATTTTATTCACGCTTTGATTTTATATACTATAAATCATATGATATCAACGTTTATATGCAAATTTATAATCGTAAACTTTTAGTCAATTTGCTGATTTTTTTTATTTGTAATGTTTAGTTAAATTTTGGATTTTCATCTCACTGCTAAATTTCTTCTTAGGTTCACATATGTAATAGTTTTCATCATTTATTATTGATTATCATATCTAGTTATGGTTTGGATGGTTGGACCTTTAACACAAATCATAAGAATCTTTTGTGAATATCAATATTAAATCAAAAAATAAATAATAAGAAATATGCCAATTAGTCTTTTAAGATTTTAGACATTGAAATAGATGACAATTTGATAATCATAGAGATTAATATAATATACAAATTCATTTATTGGTAAATGTAACCTTCAAATTTCAATATTTTTCTCAATTAAGCATTATAATAAATTCTTAAGTATTCTATTAACTGTCTCAATTTGTCCATCAAAATAAGAGTGAAATGTAAATGAAATCTTTAATTTGATAGTAAATGATTTTCATAAAATATTTCAAAACTAATAAATGAACCTAACATTACTATCTAAAATTATATTATTAATTAACCCTATAATCAAACCACCTCTTTAAAACATGATTTAATTATGTGGGAAGCATCATTATTTTTTAACACAAAAATATTATTATCTTCTTAATAGCATGTGATAGTTCTAATACAAACTTCATAAAAATGTCTTTTAAGACCTAGTTAAAATTGACAAAGACATTAATTAATCTCATTTTTTGTTTAGTGGTTTTGTTAATTTATAGATGACATTGCAAAATAATAGGAGTCATATCTTTTTTAGTGTGTGTCTATAAAGTTTAGATTTTAGAAGACTAATTCTTTTAAAATGATCAATGTGATGTGTTATCCCTATAGAATATTATTTTAACATGAGAAAATCTAAAAGGACGACATTAGGAAATGATACCTTTTATTTAAATAAATACCTAACAATTATATGAAAAAATATTATGCAAAAGCATTGGCTTGCCATATCTCTGAGATGTTACATGATAGCATTAAATCCGTATCTCTTACATGTGTGCTTCTTACGCTTATAATAGTGTTTAATTGGGTTTGAGGCATTACTCTTAATAATATCTCTAACAACTTGTGTGTTAAATGAAGCGAAAAGCAACCTAGACTTGGTAATAACATTATAAGCCAACTAACGCAAACATCAAACAGAGATTTCAGTTTGAGGTATACTACTCTTATTCAGACTTAGATTTATAACAAAATTGGCTTATCTACTTCTCATTAGTCTCCATTGTCATCGGTATTGTAAGAGTCAATTACAACTGACCATTATTTATTACTTCTCATTAGTCAAGTTTTTGTCTCTATAGTTTTGTTTTATTCATTTGATCCCATAAAATATGCTCATTTAGGGATTTAAATCAAAATAGTTTGGTGGTATTGTCCAACCCACATTAGAAGTCTATTTATCTAGTTAATTAATTCATAATTTTTTTTCATGAGCCACTATTGCTAGATTGGTCCCATAAACCAAAATTTTCTTTTATTTATAAGACATGGTAAAAGTTGACCCACAGTTAGGCAAACCCCTTCTTTGAGCAGATCAACACCATTACAAGTGACTCATCCCCTCATAATATACCATCATGATTTGACAAGCAAGACTCTCATCCAAAGGACTTCATTAAGCATAAAACTCATTCTTTGACCACATCAAGGAATAGTTTTGTGCATAGTCCACATCTTTAATGGCGTTCAACTCATTATCTTTTGGGTCAAAAAAAATGTTGAAGCACATGGATACCTGAACATATTTGAGGCAATATAGCTTTCTTAAAAGCCAGTCAAAGTTTTCATTAGCTTCCCTGAAGAACAAGAAAAAAAACATCAACAAGTCGTGTTCTTGACCATGACCTGCTTCAATGGTCCATAAATCAAGCCAGAATTTATTTAATATTATGCATCTTGAACAATAATAATAATAATCTTTCACTAAACGTCGGTAAACAATTAAAAAATAGATGTTTTTTAAACTATTTTCATTTTTTTTTCTTATCTTTTTATTTGTTCATTTTCTTTTTCTTTCTCTTTGGTTGTTCCCAAGCCAAAACTCGGCCTTGCGTGTTATGAAAAGAGGAACTAAAGACCCTTTTTTATAGAGTTCTCCCACCACCCAACAATGATAAGAGATATTGAATTAAAACTTAAACAATTAATGATGCATCAAAGTAATAGCCTTTATTATTATGGACTTTGCCAATCACCAATAGTAGCACATTTGGACACAACTAAGAATACAAGGATCAAAGAGAAGAAAAGATGGGTATTCCTGGCAAGGTTGCACCAAGATCAACAATGAAGATGTTTCCAGTAACATAATCCGAGGAATCGTGGACCAGATAGCACACAAGAGAGGTTAGAGCAGGATCAGATGAGCCAAATGATCTCAAAGGGACAGTCTTCCTCGCCACATTGCCCAACCACTCTTTCTGCATCAATCCCTCTGTGATCTCTGACTTGAAAAGCCCAGGGCAGATGGAATTCACTCTTATGTTGTGAGGTCCAAGCTCCAAGGCCATTACCTACAGTTAACACAAAGCAACAACCATGCAAAGGTTTATAACCCACTCCTTTCTGCTTCAAAGCATGCTCATCAAAGTTTCACAAACACATCGTTCAATACGTTGGAAAGGAGAGTGCAAAAATGGAAGAAGAAGCAGCAAGTTGTTGGCTATGAAGCATAGACATATAAGTACCCTGGTCACAACATTAACAGCTGTTTTGGAGGCTGAATAACCAAGGCTTCCAGGAAGCTGCCCGCGTGTAAGACCGGTAATGGATGAGATGTTGATGACAGATCCTTTCTGCTCTGCATCACGCATGCGTTTGCACACACTCTTTGATACAAGCCATAGGCCAGTGACATTGGTCTTGAAGTTGTTGTTCCATTCTTCTTCAGGTAAATCCAATGCAGAATAAACTCCACCTGAGAAGCAATACAGAAAAAGTTTATAGTTGGAAACCACAGGTGCTTCACTGCTCCAACAAATCCACAACCAGTTACAGATAGTTCAGTTTGTGTATGTATTTGACATTTAAACTTTAGACATCGAATCAGGATCAACTAAGACAAAAATAAAGCATTGGGTTGAAATCTTCTTTGGTGTAAAGGTAATAGCTATGAATGGTCATTGATTCTTAGGAGAGGATAGAAGGATGGGACATATTATGAGACATACAATGCATTACAAATATATGATTGTTACATCACAATAAGGTTATTCTATTCTACTTCAAAAGAAAAAAAATCAAGTTTGTATATATATATATAAGCAGATTTCAGAAAAGAGTTAAACCATATATACAAAAGGAAAGAATACTTTTCTACTGAAAGTTAGGCAGCGGGATGACCAAAGACTAAGATATAAAGTCCTTAGTGATAATAGATGCAAGGACACATGGTATGGAGCCTCCAAATCCAAATCAATATTGAACCATCTGTCAAAGTTAGGCAGCAAGTGAGCAACCAAGGTATCCTCACAAAGGATGTGGGTATTAGCTAAGCCTTTCAAGCAATTGTACCAAGATAAGAAATCACAGAGACAGAGGGGTACAAAGAATGTTCAAGCTGATGTTCTTGATCCAATGAATGGCACTCAAACAGCCCCTTTCAAGCCAAATTATCTCACAAATGGTGGATTCTCACAGCAAGACGAAGCTCGTTCCATGACTGTGAAGCTCGACAAGGGGAATAGAGAGGACCATGTTCAAAATTATACGGTCTCCATTCTTGTTTTGAATTTCATGTTCGTGTTTTGTTTGAAACATTCTGAAATTTAATCTTTGTTTGTGTTTAAAGTATGGAGAGGGGCAGCCAAAGGAACAAGAAGCTGAGAGAAAATAGAGTTAGGCAGAAGTAGCTATTTTGAGTCGCTAAAGCTAATGAGATGTTGATTCATTTCCTGAAAAAGTAATAAAGGAAGCAGAAGGATAAAAGTAGAATATATTTTTTTCCTACAACAAAGATAAAAGATTCAAATCCTTCAAAAAAAAAAAAAAAAAGGATTTCCCAAGGATCTTCGCAAAAACATCATTGTTATCCCAGCAGAAGTATGAATAAAAACATCTACAATTGGAACAGTAACTTCGAATTGTATATGGGGTCATAAACCTTTCAAAGCTAATCAATTCAGTTTTCAGAACAGCAAAGTTCAATATTTTGTCTCTGGCTTAGAATCAAATAACTCGTGTTCATGACTTATATTGATCCCGATTTCTACTTCTCATGAACTAAAGCAACAAAAATGGTGTTTCTATTGCAATAGACAATCTGATTGGCAACTCAAACAAAAGAAATTCACTTACCTCTCATCCCTGCGTTATTGACCAGGGCATCAATGCGGCCAAAGGCATCCCATGCTCTGCGCACCGACGCGTCGATGACTTCTCCATTTCCAGCAACGTCTAGCTCTAACGCTACGGCTCGTATGGATGCAGCGGAATCTGGGGAGAAGTCGGCTCCGTTTATCTCGTCGCAAAGAGATTTTAGGCGGTCAAGACGCCGCGCCGCCGCCACGATTCGGCAGCCAAGCTTGGACAGGAAGAGGCAGAGCTCACGGCCAAGGCCAGAGGAAGCGCCGGTTACCATCACTACCTTCCCCTCCAACTTCTTCCATGGCTGTTCCATCTTTCTCCCTTCGATCTTCCTTTCTAAAGCAATGGGGGATTGGGAATAAGGAAGGACATATAACAGGGTGATACACGCGTCGTTATGACGTTTCAAAAACGTTGTCTACGGCGGCGATCGTAAACTTGGCGTCCGAAAAAATTAAATTACCAACATAATATGGATTAAGAAAAATTAAAGTCAATTTTATCACCAATTTAGACTAATTATTTCTTTTTTTTTTTAATTTGAATGAATTAGACATCTCTTTAGACCACTAAAGTTTTGATTCAATGCATTCCCTTCCCGTTTCATTTTTGGGCTATTTCGAAATAACTTATGGTGGGATTAAATTTAAATTAAATAAATATATTTTTGTTAAGCTAAGCCAAACAAATGTTATTTCTTTTAGAAATCCTTTTTTAAAATAATTAATAAAATAGATATGTAATAATAATATAACTGAAAGAATTAATAAATAATTGGTATTTCTAACATTAAAAATAAAAAAAACGTGGATTGAAATATGGGTACGCTGACGTGGATTGACAATTTGGATGTTGCAATTTGAAATAACCGTTTGTCCAAAGTGGATCGGATTCGTCTATCATTACCTTATTATTTGATATTATTAAATGTCACTTCACCCTAAAAATAGTAATTATCTCTTTGTTGTTATTATTAAAGAACTCAAATAATAATTTAAACATTACAAAACAAATTAATCTCATGAATACTTTTCTTGAACAATAGATTGTTATATATATAGTTTTTAATAATATTTTATGATAAATTAAAAAAAAACAATTTAAACATAAATTAATTTTATGAAAAAGTATGCCAATCCCATGCTAAATTTCTCTAATGATAATTTTTTTAATAATTTTTATTTAAACTAAAAAAATATTAATATACATAAAAGAAATAATCGATATAATCCATCATTTTCAAGTTGAACAAATTTGAAAAATGATTTTATTAAATTGTTTAAAAAATAACAGCAAGTGTTTTACCAAAATTGAATCAAATTTTTTAATCCAGATCAAACCAGTTAGACGTTATCAGCTTCATTAAATTTTTAAAATCATTTATTAAAAATATATGCTAATAAAATAAAAGTTTGGGAAATAATTTTCTAGAAGAGTTTATTAATAAATTATATTAAATAAAACAAACTAATGGAACTAAACATTGAATCAAATTCCTCGATTCCTTCATAACTGAAACACATTGATTTATTAATAATGAAGGGGGCTGGTGACGGAGCGGAGCTGGAGCTGGGGCTGGTGCTGGTTGACGGCGTGGAGACGGTGCGTTGCGGTGCTGGTGACGGTGCGGTGCTGGTGACGGTACGGAGCTGGTGCTGGGTGGAAGTGAAGGTGACGGTGCGGGCGACGGGTGGAACTCTGGAGCTGGGGCTGGTGACGGAGCGGAGCTGGAGCTGGGGCTGGTGCTGGTTGATGGCGTGGTGACGGTGCGTTGCGGTGCTGGTGATGGTGCGGAGCTGGTGACGGTGCTGTGCTGGTGACGGTACGGAGCTGGTGCTGGGTGGAAGTGAAGGCGACTGTGCGGGTGACGGGTGGAATTCTGGAGCTGGGGCTGGTGACGGAGCGGAGCAGTTGACGCGGAGGCGGTGGTGGTGCGGGTGTCGAAGGGGTGGCTGGTGAAGAAGAAAGGGGACGGTGAGGGGGACGGTGACGGTGGAGGGACGGAGGCGGGGTGGGGCTGTTACGTTGAAGCGAGCGTCCGGAGTAAGTACGGGAGACGGCAAGAGGAGGGGCGGCGTGTACGGGACGTCCTGGTCACGTGCGTGCCTGGTGTTACTGTATTGTTGTGGAAGTCAATTTGGCAGGCCCGTTTTCAAATTTGAATTCCTAGGCAGGGGGTGAGCAGCGTGGACTGCTGGAACAAGTTTAAAGTGTGAGTGTTGCTGCGGAGCAAGATATCGGTCGTCTTCTCGCATGGGTTTGGAGCGCCTGCAGCCCTAAAGACGAGGAATTAATATGGCGGGATCCAAGGGAAGGAGGAGCCATCGGAAAACGAGGGCGTCCATGAGTATATCGCCGAATAGAGAATTCTGTACAAGCTCTACAGAAGAAATGGGATTGGACACTGAGAAGCCGATTAGTTGTGCCTCTGGAGCCCATGTTGACGTTGAGGGGGTTGGATCCCTGAGGCAGGAGGCGGTGTCATTGCCTGAACGCACTGATTCGTCGTGGAGCCCTGCAGCAGTGGTTGGCCCAGGGGCGGAGGGGGCGTCTTCGTCCAAAGGGAAGGAAGCGCTGGTGGAGTCCTCTGGGCACAGCAGGCAGGCGGGTGACGCTCTGGCTGTCCTGGGAGGTGAGGAGAGGAAAGCCCAGGACCACGCGGGATGTCCGCGGATGGAGGAAACTCATTGCTTAGTTCAGGAAGTTGTCGGGGGGGTAGCGGGTAGCTCTCCATTGCAGGCTAAGAACCAGGAGGCTCAACTGAATAGAATGAGTTTCAGGGAGGCCTTAGTCTCGAAAATCAGTGCTCCCAGTGAACGGGTTATGCCCTTTGTTCGGCCAGCTACAATTGATGTTAAAGAGAGAGCAGTGGGTATGCCTGACCAGGCAGAGAATGCAGATGTGTTAATGTCATCTGAAGCGTGTTATAGACGTATTGAGTTCCATAAATTCGACCTGGTTGGCCGCGTTTTTGGCAACTCCCTCCCGTTCTTTGCCATAGCACGGGTCTTGCAGAAGCGCTGGGGACATTACAAAAACTTCAAGATTCTGGACCTGACCTCTGGCTGTTTTGTTCTACACTTCGACGGCATGCAAGACAGGAACGAGGTGTGGTTGGGAGGGCCGTGGCAGGTCGCCGGCCAAGCTATGGGGCTGGACCTGTGGACGCACGATTTCAGCCCAAACGACTCGACTGCAATGCGTGCACCTATCTGGGTGCGCTTCCCCGGCCTTCCGCTCATTTATTGGGACGTGGAAAACATCCTAAGAATAGCCAAAGCGATTGGGGAGCCCTTCCTGTTAGACGGCTGGACGGCCGACATACAAAGGTCTGCTTTCGCTAGAGTTTGCATTCGTATGGATCTCTCAAAACCCTTAAAGCCTGGCACCTGGTTGAATGGAGAGTTTGGCAGAGTATATCAGCCGTTTGAATATGAGGGGCTACCAAGGGGTTGCTTCTACTGCGGGCGTGTGGGGCACCTTGCAGGGAGCTGCAGTATGCAAGAGACACAGAAGGCTGTGCATGCAGACACACTTGGGAAGGATGCGGAGAAGAGGGAGAAGGTAACAACCGGAATTGCTGAACCAATAGCAACCACACATGCAGCATCAACAAGCAAGAAGGAGGCGGGTGTCTTCGATAGTCAGGAGCCTGTTCGTAGACCGACGAGGGACGTGGCGAATTCCTCGTGCCATGTACTTGAAGATGGAGCGGAGTGCTCCAAAATCCAGAGCAAATCGAAGAGCGATGAGTACGGGGTGGAGGGGAATATAAAGCGGGGGGAACTTGGTCCATGGATGTTGGTTCTTCCTCGACGTAGGAGGCAAGAAGCTAACAACAATGCTCTTAGGCTGCCCCAGAACCCAAGCAGAATTCAAACCAGAACAATTGCCAGGGCAAGAAGCGTTTCCAAGGCCAGAGGAAGGGACTTGTTAAGACGGGCTTGGTTCCCAAAAGATAAGGGGAAGAAGCCAATGCGGGAGATGGATTATGCAATGAAGGAAGGTATACGTAGAGATGATGTCAATTACAACAGCATGTAGTAGGAGGGAAGCTCCTGGGCTGTGCTTCGTGGGGCGCAGAAGCTTTGGAACTGGATGTTGGCGGTTGGCAGCTAAATATTCAGGCGAGGCTGTGATTTGGCGTGATGGCATGAAGATAAGTGCACTGGTGCGGGTGCAACGGGAATCTAGCTGAATTGGGGATAATTTTGACACAATTTTACAAATGACGGTCAAAGTTGTGTTCTGGAATATCAGGGGGATTCGGGATAGGAAATCTAAATGATACTTACGTAGACTCGTTCGCGAGAATAGCGTTGCGGTGGTGGCCCTTGTGGAGACGAGGGCTAAATCATTCACGCGGAAGGATGTCGATTGGCTCATCGGGAGGGAATGGAACTTTGCGGTGCAGCCCTCTGCTGGGATGTCAGCAGGAATAGTTCTGCTGTGGAAATGCTGGGTGGATATCTCGATCACCTTTTCCGCACTCCACGTGGTAGCACTCGAGATCAAAATAAGTGGCATGAAGAAGTTGGGCTGCTGCGTGGTGTATGGCCCGAAGGACCATTTCACGCGACGCGAGGTGTGGGATGCAGTAAGGAGTGTGGCTTCCCGGGAGGTTCCTTTCATGGTGGCGGGTGACTTTAACATTATAATGACGCAGGAAGAAAAACGAGGTGGACGGAGATTCACTTTTGGTAGTCAGCAGCAGGAGTTCGCCGACATTATGCAAGAACTGCAGCTGGTGGACGTGGGTTTTTCCGGAAATATATTCACATGGTGCAATGGGAAGCAAGGCCGAGCGCGGATCTTGGAGAGGCTCGATAGGGTGCTGCTTAATAATGCTGGGCTTCAAGAGTTTCCTGAGTGCTCCGTCACGCATCTCAGCCGCCTTGGCTCAGATCATTGCCCTTTGCTAGTCAAGCTGGGTAGCAGTCAGCCGCAGGGGAACGCAGCAAGGCTTCAATTTGAGAATATTTGGCTGGATTTTCCGCAGTCCATAGGGGTGGTGCACCATGCATGGGGCAGGCACGTGGGTGGAGATCACATGAAGAAGCTATCAGTTAAATTTCACCGCTCTCTTGTCGCACTGCGGATGTGGAGCAGAACTGAGGTAGGAAATATTGTCGAGAACAATACGGAACTGGAGAGACATATTAATGATTTGCAGACGAAGGAGTCGAATGAAGGGCTGGATGCAGAGGAAAGTTCGCACTTGGGACATATGATTTCGGCATTTCATCGTGGGTGTATACTTGAGGAGAAGTGGTGGTGGCAGCGGGCGAAGCTCCACTGGGCGCAGCTGGGAGACTGTAACTCTAGGTTCTTTCATGAGGCCGCTTCGTCCCGCCTGCGGAAGAATAGAATTGAACAGCTCAAGGATGAGGAGGGCAGAGTGGTGGACACGCCTGAGAGTGTTAACGCCGTCCTACTAGCTTTCTTTGAGGCTAAGTGGCGCAGTGCGGAGCGTGTGCTTCCGCCCATGAACGTCTCACCGCATGCTGTGGTGAGCGGTGACATGGCCGAACAGCTGAGCCGTAGGGTCACTGAATCGGAGGTCGTCGCGGCAATCCGTGGTTTGAGAAGAAATAAAGCCCCTGGAAATGACGGAATTTCTGTCGAGTTTATCCATGGCTTCTGGAAGATCACCCATAGAGATATCATCCGCGCGGTGCTTGCATTTTTCGATGAAAAGCGGATGCCGAAGGAGTGGAAGGACACCTTAGTGGTTCTAGTTCCTAAGCGGCAGGGTGCATGCGTGCCGGCGCATTTCCGCCCAATTAGCCTTTGCAATTCTGTTTACAAGGTGGTGGCGCGTATCCTTGTGAATAGACTGAAACCTTGGCTGCATCTCCTTATCTCGCGCGAGCAGGGTGCCTTCATCCCTGGTCGCTGTATATCTGATAATGTGTTCATTGCGCAGGAAATGGCATCTCGCATGCACTCCTGCTCTTCCTACTCTGGGCTCATGGTAGTCAAGCTGGACATGGCGCAAGCATATGATTCTGTGAGGTGGGACTTTCTGTTCGGGATGATGCAGTGTATGGGATTCCCTCCACGATGGTGCAAATGGATTGAAGCGTGCATTTTATCTCCAAGGTTCGGGGTTCTCGTCAACGGTGTCCATCTTCCATGGGTGGAGGCACAGAGGGGGCTACGGCAGGGCTGCCCGCTGTCACCTTACTTATACGTCATTGCGACGGAGTTTCTTTCCATTATGGTGCACGAGTATGAGTCCAAACAGCTGCTGGGCTTCAGGTCGGGGCAACACACGCCGCTGGTGTCCCACCTGCTTTATGCTGATGATGTTCTCTTATACGCATAAGCCACGGTTAGGGCCGTGAGTGCGGTGTGCAAAATTATTAAGAGATTCAGCAAGGTTGCAGGCTTAATCTCTCCAAGTCGAAGGTTTTTTTTAGCAGGAGATGCAGTAAAAAGACGACTAAGCTGCTGGCGGAAAAGCTTAGAATGGCTAGTGGGTCAACTCTTACATACCTGGGGGTGCCGATTGCAGCAAAACGGCTTAAGAGAATTGACTTTGACTTCCTTATTCAGAAGCTGGAAGCTTGCATTGCCTGTTGGCGGATTCGACCGCTATCACTCGTTGGCAGATTGACCCTGGCTTCCTCGGTCCTTAATGCTATCCCGAGTTATATACTTAGCCACTGCGCCGTGCCCATGGGCGTTGTGGACGAGATCGAAAGGAGAATTCGGAATTTCTTGTGGTGTGGGGTTAGTAACAAGCAGTCAGTGCACTATGCGCCCTGGCACAAAATTACTTCACCGAAGGACGCCGGCGGCCTTGGGCTTCGGGACCTCCGCACTTGGCAGCGCGTCTTACTTATGAAGCAGTGCAGGCGCTTATTGAGCCGTGAAGACAGCCCCTGGGTGGAAATCATGAGGCGGAAATATAGCAGGACGTTTTCTGATCTGAGGATCCCTTGGAATGCTTCTCATGTCTACAAGCTTGTTCTTGAGGCAATGCCGACTGCGGTAGGGAATTTTGTGTGGAGAATTGGTGATGGGAAGTCGGCGAGATTTGAGGAAGATAATTGGTTGGGCTTCCTTCCGATCTGTAGGTGGCCTATGTTCATTAACATGGTGGCGGCGTGGCCGGATTGCGTGGCTGGTTGCCTCACCAAGGATGGGGACTGGGATGTTGACAGGATACGCGAGTGGGCGGGTGCACTTTTGTTTGACAGGGTTCTCCATTTGCCTAGGGCCCGTTTGACAGAGAAGGATTGTTACACCCCATTTTTTCCTAGGCTGATTTTTGGCATACATTTTTTTTTTTTTATATAGACAGCTCAGATCGTCCCATACCAACCTGAGCAGCCTACGAAAACATAGGATATAACACATCATTACACACCTACTTTCCTTAACAATGTGGATCCCATCTCCCGGGTACACCGTCAAGTCAGGTTCATGACTCCTGAGTTAACAGATGGACTCGCGCAATGTTACTCCTACTAGACCAAATACTCCTTACCCACACCGGTAGGAGAACCGATCTAATAGAAGTCTGAACCCCCACGGTTAAGTTCCATAGTCATGTAATGACCTCACCATCAAACAGAAAGATATATAACATCCACAGATAAATGTAGCACTCCACTCACCATACTCCAAGACAATAAGATAAGACAGTAAATGGAACTACATTACAAGAATAAGATACAAGTCCACAAGTGTAATATTGTTCATCCAGATACATAATTCCGAATTACCCTCAAATTATATGTAACATATGAGAATAACAGTCTCACTGAAACATCCAACAGCAACAATCAACTAACCAGAATATCTCAGACAATCACCAATCAGAAATCCTTCACAAGCCTGCTGACCACGATCCCACCTAATCCGGTAGCGTCAAGTCTGCCGAGCCACTGAAAATATATAATACAGGAATGAGCTACGCCCAGTAGGAAAGTCAGCTAGTAAAACTCACATGCAAGAGAAGGATAATAGCAAAAATACAGGAATACAGCATAACAATGTACGGTGGATAGGCACTCTCAGTCCCAGACTCCGACCAACCACAGCCACCCCAGTCACACCAGAGTAGCTCTCCTCTGGGCTACCAGGCAACGTGCCAGTGGGAACGCCCATCTCGAAACACGCATGGCGCCTAAGCACCCGACACCGCAGTGTCTCTCGTCAATCAATCTCCTGGAGACTACAGACAGATCCAGTCACATAATCTCTAGCCAACGTGAGACACCCCTGCCACCCTAAGGCGCGCAGGCCTACACACTTGGCTAGCCACTGCGAGACACCCCTGCCACCCTCAGGCGCGCAGGCCTACACACATGGACCAGGAGAGATTGACTCAGCCACCGTCCCAAGGAGTCCTCTACCAACAACTTCCATAGAAGCTCACGCCCCTACAGTCATTGCCAATCTCTAACTCCAAGATTCGGCAACATGTGTCCAGGTACAACAAGGCGTATACCAGTCTACATGTATACTGTGGAAGTTAAGTCCGAACCGCACAGTTACCTACCACAACTACCCTAAAACATCATATAGGGTCTATAGTAGTCCGGTCCAATATGCCAATCCATGAAATATGCCAATACTGAATAAACTGACTCAATCCATGCCGTTGCCATCAAAGCAACACAATTGTCAATTACTGACTGTTCTGGTAGCATCCGTGTACCATACCTTTGTCTGACTGTTTCCAGCTGTACTGTCATCAGTGATAACATTTTTCCCCACTTCAGGAAATTTGTTCTTTACCCACTGATCTCTAGAATTTTCGAAATTCCTCATTTCCAAGTTTTCTGATTTTCCTTGAATTTCCTAAATGTAAATAATTCCTAAAACTCAATTATCGAATTTTTCCTAAATTTGAAATATCAAATTTTGCATTTATCCATTTTTTCCAAAATTCGGAATAATTCCCCGAATTTAAAATTTTGCTAATCACTATACCGCGCCGAATCCCCTGAATCGCATCTTGCCACCGGTTCGGGCTTTCATGCTGAACCAAACCCCGCCGGTCAGTTATTAATCCGAAATTCAGCCGACGCTTATATATAATATTAATGATTAATATTATTATTATTCTCTTAATAATTCAACTAATCCCTAATTAATCCTTAATTCGTCTCCTTCCTTCGCCCGTCGTCCGCGAAACCCTAGCCGCCGCAATAGCCGACCAATACGATCATTCCGTCGATTTCCGGCGACTGCGAACAAGGAGAACATGTTCGTACTATCCTAATGTTCCAATAATGTCGCTAATTTCCTAAGGTTTAAATCAAGTTTTCCGCCGAGCAGTTTCGTCTAATCCTCATGTTGACAATTCACGAAATTATAGTTCTAGCATTATACAATCATATTAACATGAATAAAGTGGCATATTTAAATCCTCATGCTTGGTAATTTTCCAATTTCGGCGAAACAAATTAACGTCCCGAAAACCCTAACATGCAATTTTCGATAATTTGTACAATTAGCTTCAAAAATCACATTCGCATGCTTAGATAGAGATTTGCAACTAATACATGCTTCAATTTGCTAATTATCTAATTTAAATATCTGAAATTCCTACCTCGAAGACGCCGGCGACGGTGAAGCTCGTCCGCAGCTCGCCGCAGCTCCTCGCCGAACGAATTTGGTCTCAATCGACTCTCCTCGGTCTCGTGAATCTCCGGGCACAAAAAGCCCCTTGCCAGGCCGCCGGAATCACGCGCCGTACGCCGGGAATTTCCTCACTATCGCCGTCGAACGAAAACCCTATTCGCTGCTTCGCGAGGGTTTTTATACCCCGGGCCGACACGGTGAACCCGTTACGCGTTCGACACGTTTTCGACACGTGAGCACCCGATACGCGCTGTCGACACGCTATCCACACGGTAAGCACCCGATCAGCCGGTTCGATCTCACCCGCCGATCTCGATCGTCCGATCCGCTTATTAGAACGCACACGCAAACTCACCCGGCGAACCGCCTCCGCCTCCGCTGAACCGTTCCGGTCCGGTTCACGCGCGATAAAAAAACGATTTCCGGTTTAATTTAATTAGATTTTCGAATTTCTAAAAATCTAATAAATCCAATTAAATAGGGAAAATTAATTAAAAATTCCTCGGTGCTCCGAAAAATTCCCAAAAGATTTCAGAAATTCCAATAGCCTACAATTGAGTTCCTGGCTCATCCTACTGTCGATTCGAAATCATCCAAGCCACAATTAATTTATTAAAGATCAAATACATAAAATTTTACCGGGTATAACAAGGATACTCTGATTCAGGTGCAGACCGAGGCTGAGGGGGTTGACAATGGCAGGATTTACCAGGATCTAAAGTGCAGCGCCGGCAACGTCCTCAGGCCGGAAAACAGGGTGGTCTTGGACCGCATGAGGATTGTGGAAGATGAGGACATTGCCACGAGTACGAATGTTCCTGTGGCGTGTTATCGGTGACCACCTCCCTACGATGACCTGGCTTGCTCGGAGAGGAATGGCTCTAGATAGTTGGTGCACTTGGGGCTGCGCGGCGGAGGAGTCCACGCAGCATCTGTTTTGGGAATGTCCGCAAGCCCAGGTTTTTTGGAAGGGCATGCATGCATGCGAGGCGACGGCTGTGCTGCTGGGGTCTTGGACCGCGGGTTTGACCTTCCTTGACCGGGCTTTGCAGCTCATTGCTGCACCGGCGGCGAGACACGGGGTTGGTGCTGGTCATGCCGCTATATTGGAGACCACTATGTATTACATTTGGGAGAGACGGAACATGAAGCGACATAATGTTCCCGTTTGCAATCCCAGTGCTATGATGCACAACATGAGGATGGAGCTTACTATAGCAGCGAAGCCATGTAGCCATCATTCATCCATGTCCAGCGGGAGCCTATGCAGTTCTTCGGAAGTGCCGATAACTCTTACTTGGGTTCCCCCCCCCCCCACTGGATGGATCAGAGTTAACTGTGACGCTGCTTTTGGTCACAACTCCGCCGGCCTTGGAATTGTGGTGAGGGATTTCTTGGGAAAGCCTATATGGGTGCTAGGCAAGAGGGTTCTTTCGCAGGCCTGCGTGGCCATGGAGGTTCAGGCGATCCTGGAAGCCTTCAAGCTTTTGAAGGATTCCTTGATCCAGTACCGCGCAGTGGAGATACAGACTGATTCGATGCTGGCGTTGTCGGAGGTCAGGAGGATCATTTCGAACCCGCCTGAGGTTGGCCCTCTAGCTGAGGTCATCGCATATGCTAGATGTCTGGATGGCCTTCGTATTACCCACATCTATAGGGAGGGAAATGCGGCGGCTGATTGGGTGGCACGTGGTGCTTGTTGTCATGAGTTTGCTTGGAATGGGGGGATGCCCCTGCCTAAGCCACTCGTTAAACTAATGTTGATCGATTTTCTCTTTGACCCTCCGTGAGGGATTCACGGTGTATCTTTTGTTAGGCTTATGCCTCTTTTGAATCAAAAAAAAAAAAAAAAAAAAAAAGAAACACATTGATTTAAACTCTGGTTTCTATTTTATTTTTGGTTAAAGCTTGTGTAATAATATAAAATTTATCGTTAAAGATAGAATAAATTTATTTTATTTCATTTATGTTTTTACTAAAATATTTTATTAAATTTCTTTTTGACTAAAAATTTTACCATTGCCGATTTTAGGAGCATCACATGTAATATAAAATACTTTTAAAAACCCTCACAAGTTTAATATTTATGAATAAGTTATTAAGGATTTAATTTGGATAAATTTATGACTTCTCTAATTTAAACAAATCTACCTTTTTTAAGAAATCAATTATGAGATTATTGATGTTGTGAAGTTTAATAAGACATTTTGATATAAGTTTTTATACCATCAACTTTATTTTTGTAGGTTCAAACTACAAGCTTTTCTTAAATACAATAAAGTTTTAAAAAATTATTTTTGATTTTGTAGTCAAATATTTTTTTTCAAATTTTTAAATAATCTTTCCTTTCTTAGCTTCTCAATAGCTTTATTAGAATGATCCAAATGGATACTCTTATCTAAGCTAGAAATTAAAATATCAACAAAATATGTTATAAAAATTCTTCCTATAAATGTTTTTATAATTATTTATTAAAAGTACTCTATAATTGATGATAATTGTTTAAGGTGTAACCATAATATTCTCAAACACATGAGAATTATTTTTCTTATTTTGACAATTTAATAAAATTTTATAAAAATCATATGTTGTCAGATAGAGAGTATGAAACCTAAAAAAGAAGAAAATGAGCTTTAAATATAGGATTATGAATTATTAATTAAATAGATAAACTAAAAAGTATCTTAATTATAAAATAAAATCTTAAAGATTAACTAGAATTAAACAAGAACTTAAATTATAAAAGTTATTTTTTATGTTGTAGATACATGTTAAACAAACAAGTAAAATGCATGAATATAATCATTAAATTCTCCTAAAATATTATGATCACAAAACTTTAGTTGGCTTAAATAATTTCATCATTATTAGCATAAGAATTATGTGTAACCTTGTTGAATAATGTGTGAAGAACATGAATACTGTATGCAAGCTTTAATTCATGAATATTATAAAGAAATGGTCTTATAAACAAAATATAAATATAAAAAAAATTATAGATCAACAAAGTGCAAAAGCATTTTATTAATTTTTTTATCATTTATTGCTAAAACAATTGAATTTCAAATGATATAGGAATAATTTTAGATTAAGAAATTACAAATCCAAAATAAAAATTCAAACTGCTTTATAAAAGATAGCATATATTTTTTAAAATTGGAAACTGAAAAAGATTTTAACTAACATTATTTTCTTTAATAGCTTTATAAAACTTATATACATTTTTATATAGAAAATCTTGAAATGATGACTATAAATACACGCTGTTAAGAGCTTCTTCCTCTCAAAACAACACATTCCTTCTTTCTTATGGTCATGTCACTGAAAACCCTCTCAAGGCCACATGAGAACCCAAACCCAAACCCAGTTCGTCATGATGTTGAGCACTGGGGATTGAAGAGGAACAGAGAGGAAAAGGAAGAGGAAAAGGTTGCCCTCCAGGGAGGAAACAGATAAATTATATTTATATTACTTGCAGTGAACTCTAGACTTAATTTTTGTAAAATGCGATCAAAATACAAAATTGCTTGAGAAATAGTTGTAAACATCCAAATGGGAAAGGTAACTTCACTTCTAAAGCTTCATTTTCATGTCGAAACGCCTTAGTTATAAGCTTTGGAACAAACTTTGATTTATTTTATTGTAATACTGCTTCTGCTTTTATGAGCATTAACACAATTTTCATCCATGCAGCAAAGCGATCAAGCATTGTTTCCTAACATTTAGGATGACGACCTCTTTCGATAACTCCTTACAGCAGACGATATGTGAGCTATGTGGGAATGCCTTCTCCTCTGTGAAGGTTCTTCATGGCCACATGAGAACGCACGACGATCACCCATTCAGAGTAATGCTCCCTCCTCGACAGCAATGGCTGCCATCACCGTCTTATTCATTGGTACGCATCAGTTGGGGATTGAAGAAGAGTAGAAGCGAAAGGAAAGGAAGTGGTATTGTTTCATTTCTATGTAGGAATTAGAGCAGTTACCAAGCGAAGAGTTTTTGTAAATGGAGATCGAAATGGATGATTTAATGCAAACAAAAGCCAAATAAACTGTTTGATGAGGGTTTTGCTAACTCTCCTAATGTATGCTTGAAGAGTTATAAAAGGAAAAAAGTTAGGATAGTATAGTTCATTTTATGCTATTGAAATATTTCATTGTAAGGTTGTCATTTTCGAAGTACATTTTGATATTGTTGATTGAACTCTAAGAAAGAATATGGTGTTACAGATTACCGTTTTACTGTCTTGAAAAATTTTTTTTTTGTTGATTAATCTGCTCATTATATAGTAATGCTATGATTTTTAATACCGTAATTCTTTTGTCAGTACTTTATTATTTTTTTCTTCCATCATTTTAACAGTAATATATTGTTAAAAGTAAAACCTTTTTATTTTAACAATATAACCATTAACTTCAACTACTTGGTGGTTTATGAATGGAGAACCATAACAGCAGTATCATACTTCTTTGCGTATATTTCAAAACTATCTATGAGAAAAGTAAGCTCAATCACATCAAATTAATATCTTTAGATACATTAGCGAATCCATGGTCTATTATTTGCTTTTCTATTGAAGCTTTGAAGGATTGTCATTCATTTCCTGCATCCAAACGGCAAGGACAACAAGCTCTCCTAATGTTCCCTTACTGCAGACGATATCGAAGCTTTGTAGTAAGGTCTTCTCTTATGTGAAAGCTCTTCATGGCCATATGAGATTACATTACCTAAAGCTTTCACCGATAAATCCTCCAATGTGTTATTCCTCCTTTAATGAGCTGCCATGTCGATGCCAACAACTACAATGATTCCGTTGAGTGAAGATATTGGTAGTAAATTTTAAGTATTTAAATAATTTTAAATTTTCATTTGATAATTATCCATGGATTAGGAGCGAATATTCGGATTAAAAGCGAATATTTGGAATATTTGTAACTACTGCATAGTGATTTTGAAAATAAAAATTTCTATTGCTTTCGTCTTCCTACGTCTTAGGGTTTCCGTCTCTATTTTTTTATTTCTCCCAAATAATTTCGAATTCAATTTTGCTGTTTACAATTCGAGAATCGAGAAACGAAGTAGTATTTGGAAGTGCTCCAAATGCACTTTGCGAAAAACATTGTTTGGAAGTGTCTTAAAAAAGTGTTTAAAAGAAATTTTGGTTTTACAATATTCAGAATTGAGCAACAAACCATTCCCAGTTCAACAATATGTCCCCAAGTTGACTAACGAAAATTATGATAATTTGTATATTCAATTTAAAGCTCTTATTGATTCACAAGATATTTGGAAGATTATTATTGATGACTTTGAAGAATCAAATGCTATTGACGCGAAGAGTAAAATGTTGAAAGAAAATCAGAAAAAAGATAAATACATTGTTCTTGATATATCAATGGCTTAATAAAGCCACTTTTGAGAAAGTTATAGAAGCGAATACAAGAAGAGATGTTTTGAATAAACTCAACACAATCTTTAAAGATGTTGAGTGTGTGAAGCATGTATGCCTTCAAATCTTAGAAGTAATTTTGAGCAGTCAAAGCTAATGAAAATGAGACTATCTCTAATTATGTTTCACTTTAAGTTATTATTGTGAACTCGATGAAGAGAAACAGAGAACAAATTGATAATGTGTGATCAAAAATGTATTTCGTTCTTTAACTTCTATCTTTGAGCATGTGATACCAATAATAAAAAATCTAAAGATAGATAAATTATCTTTTGAAGAACTAAAGGGTTCTTTATAATTACATGAGTAATGACTAAATAAAAGGGCTAAAGTTGCATATATTGATCAAGCATCAAAGTCAAAATTGAATTTGAAAAGAGGAAATTCTTTGAAGAAAGAGAATTCAAATTCAATGGGAAGAGGACGAAGCTCATATTAAGGACATGGAAGAGGTCATTTCCAAAATAAATCTTGAAAGAAAATTAATCAACCTTACAGTCAACATGAGCATGGAAGGAATAGTGCTTCTCAAGGTCGAGGACAAGAAAGAAATGTTGAATGTTACATTTTTCATAAGTTTAGACAATATGTTTTTTATTGTCGATATATGAATAACCAATCAAACTATACTGAAATATCACAAAAAAATTAATATCATTATTGGCTGAAAAAGGAGGTAATGAAAAAGAAGATGCATGGTCCCTAATCCCTTGACTCAGAAGGAAGCAATCATGTGAGAAAAATGCATTTATTTGATACAATTGAAAAGGTGCAAGCAAGTATGAGTTTTGAAGACTCATTAAAGTTGAAAATTAAAGGTAAATATAAAACAAAACTTTACAAAGAGAATGGGTTTCTAATGGTTATTTTTTAGGCATGTTTTATTTTCGATATAAAAAGTAATATTCTTAGTCTTGGGTAATTGATTGAGAAATGATATATTATACATATAAAGAATGATTATCTTTTTTATAAGATTTAAAAGAAAAGAATATTGTCAAAGTAAAGATATTGATAAATCGTATATTTCCTCTTCAATTAAAATCTACATGTGAATCATGCTATCTTGAGTATCTTTTAAATGATTTTTTTAAATAAAATCTAAAGTATGATTATCTCAATTTTGGAGGTTTGAAGTTATTGACAAAAGAATGAATGGTGAAAGACCTTCTTTTATTAAATGATCAAAATCATATATGTGAAGCTTGTATACTAAAAATGCAACATTATCTATTATTTCAAAAGAATAACTCTTGAAGAGTTAAAAGACTATTATAGCTTATTCATAAAAATATTTGCGATTAATTGGTACCATTATCTAATAAAGATAATAATTATTTTATTATTTTTATGTATGATTTTAGTAAAAAAATACGAATATATTTTATTAAGAAGAAAATTATTCCTATCTTTATATTTAAAAAGTTTAAATGCAAGATTAAAAAAAGAGTGAGTTATTCATTTAAAGTCCTATGTCTGATAGAGGTGGCGAGGATACATCAAATAAATTTATTCAATTATGTAAGCAAGAATATATATGATATAAACTCATCACAAGTTATACTCTACAACAAAATGGAGTGGTTGAATAAAGAAATCGTACTATCATTGATATGTCACGGATCGCGATAAAAGAGAAACACGTAAAAAGATTTTTGGGTAGAAGTAATTATTTGTTCAATTTATTTGCTGAATCGTTGTCCTATTAAGACTATGCACTATATGACTCCATAGGAATCTTGGAGTGGATATAAATTGTTTTTCTCATTTTTTGCATGTTTGGTTGTATAACATATTTGTAGGTACCTAATATACTAAAAAAGAAACTAGATAATAAAAGTGAAAAATATATATTCATTAGGTATAGTGAAAAATTAAAAACCTATAAACTCTACAACTCTTTAACCAAAAAAGTGATAATTAGTCGTGATATTGTGCTTGTAGATTAAGGTCCTTTGAAATAAAAGAAAGAGAAGGATGATAAAGCAATTACACTTGGGCAAGAAGAAGAAATTCAAAATTAATAAACACATGATTTGAATTCTCTAACACACTCTACCTTAATAATTACTATTATGCAAAATACAACACATTTTACTAACTCAAGTAAAAAAATGAAAAGTTTACAAAAGATATATGATCAAACTTTTCAGTATCTTAATTTATTCTATTATTTTATCGATAATGAACTTATTTATTATGATGAGTCAATACATAATATAAATTAGCAAAAGGCTTTAAATAAAGAAATAATATCTATAAAAAATAATAATGCATGAGAGTTGATTGATCTCCCTTCTCAAAAGAACCCTATAAGAGTAAAATAGGTACACATGATCAAGGATAAAACACATGGGATAGTGGATAGATACAAGGAAACAATTATGGCAAAATGCTTTAATAAAAGATATGGTATAGACTACAATGAGATATTTGCTCTAGTTGCTCGATTTCATATAATAAAGTTGATTTTGGACTTGCAGCACATCATAGATGAAAGATATGTCGACTTGATACTAAATCTATATTTTTTAATGAAGTTTTAGAAGCAATATATGTTGATTAACCTGAAAGTTACAAAATATTGAGTGATCCACATAAAATCTATTATTTGAAAAAGACTATATGAGTAAAAATAGGTGCTAAGAGTATGAAATACCAAGATTAATGGACATCTTTAATAACAAGGATTCTAAAAATATCCATTTGAACATGTATTTTATACTAAGATAACTAATAATGATATTATTGTAGTTTGTCTTTATGTAGCTGATGTACTTATATAAGAAATTCTTTTGAATTGTTTTAAAGACTTAAAAGAGACATACATTATAAATTTGTCATGATAGATAATGATGAAATATCATATTTCTTCAATATCAAAATAAAATAAATGATAAATAGAATCCAAATCTCTCAAAGAATGTATGTTACTAAACTTTTTAAAAAAGTTTAAAATAGAATATTATAAATCAATAGTAACATCACTTGATGTGAGAATGAAAATAAAGAATGAGAAAGGAAATGAATTAACTCTATTTTGTTTAAAAGTCTTGTTAGTAGTCTTCCTTTTTCTTGTGTCTTAAAGGTTTTCATCATTATTTTTTATTTTTTATAAATAATTTTGAATTCAAGTTTATTGTTTGCAACTTCAAATATGTTTTATTTCAATTTATTTCCATCAGATATGACGATTGTTAGAGCCAGGATGACAATAAAGATAATATTTTATGTTTGGGACTTTTGATCTTAATGATTCATCAAAAAGTAAGATTTTGAGAGACACAACTTTGATGATTTTTTTTCTCAAATGTATATTTAGATTTGATGAACTCTATTTGAAGTAAAAATTTCTTATATCATATTAAGAATTTAACCTTCTATATTATTACTTTTTTTATGTGCTTAACATTGATGTAAGCTTAAATTATATATTCTCATAATAGTTTAGTATTTATCAATATTAAAATTTTATGAATTACAAAATTTGAACATGTTAAAAAGGTAATTGAGGTAATCGGCAAGTGAGATCTTTAGTTATTATTGGAAATCCTTTAGGAAGAGGAAAAGTGCAGCAACATTTTGGAAAGGAAGAGAATTTTTGTGATTTTGTAAAGTTTTGATCTTAATGATTTGAAAAGAATATTTTTCTTTTAATTACAAAAAAATTATTTCGAATGATCAATACGTTATAATTACATTAATTGATATAAAAACTTAATTATATGATTTTTTTATTTAATTAATTTCTTATATATGCATCTTAAGAATTATTTATAATTTCTTATTAATGATACAACATACTTTATAATATGACATATATAACATAGTTGTATAGAATAAGAAAAAAAAAAAAGAAGGTACTTAAATAAATTAGAATGGCCATTACTTTGTCAAAAGAGTGCATCTCATTTTAACAAGATTTCTAATGTTTGTACATTTTGATTGTTGAAAATGACTCAAGTGAGAATTTATTTTGCCATCTTTGCTTAGTAAAGATTGAAAAAATAAAAAAAAACTTATATACAAACAAAAGTAATCTTTTACATTGTAGATGCATGCTAAAGAAACAAACAAACAAAATGTGTGAACATCATGACCAAATTCTCTTAAAATATTATAATAACAAAACTTTAGTTGGTTTAAGTAATTTCATCATTGTTCGCATGAGAATTGTGTGTAGCCATGTTGAATCATGTGTGGAAAACATGAATGTTACATGCAAATAAAACTTTGGATGGCTTATACGTTTTCATTATTATTGAAAATTTTTATTAATTATTATTTTAAAAATAAAATTTAGAATAAATTCTAGAAAATAGACTATCAATTTCATTTCAACTCTTTTATAAAAGATATTATATATTTTTTTAAATGGAATAATGAAAAATGCAGATATAATAGAAATTTTAAATTGATAAACTGTACCAACATCACAATATATACACTTATATATATATATATCTTAAAACGATCACTATAAATATACATATATACAAACCACCGCTGCGGTCAACAACGCCACCCAGTTCGCCGGGATTGAACGGGAATAGAGCGGAAAGGAAGAGGAAAAGGTTGCCATCCACGGCGGAGATACTCTTGGATCCGCCACCACGGCAACCTCATGCTCTTCCTTTTCCGCTCTGTTCCTCTTCAACCTCCATGTGACTGCGATGGTTTTGGTGGTGGTGGTGAAAGATTGATCTTCATCGGCGGCGTTCGTTCAATATTTATAAGCATAAAGATTACAGTTTCCGATTTTTTATTTTTTTAGCTTGCTTTTCAAGCTCAGATTATTTTTATTTCATTTTATAATCTGCCAAATAATAATTTTTTTATTATTCCATTTTTTTAAAAAATATATATATAATAGATTTATGAAATAGTTATGAATAAATAAAAAGTAAAATACTTATTTAAATTATCAAGTTTTCCCATTTGAATGCATGTAGATTTCGCTATGATTTTATTTCATAATTTTCAATCTAAAATTCTTGAGGAATGGATATTTGCATGGTTAACATTGAGATAAAATAGCATATCACTATAATATATATTCATATAAATTTTAATATATATCTAAATAAAAAATATATAATATCATTTATAAAACATCTAAAAAATAAAATTGTTTGTTAAAATAGATTTTATTTATAATAAAAGTAATATGAAATTTGATTTTTCTTTTTATTATTTAAAACATGTGAGAGGATGGTTTTCGTTTTCCAATTTTTCCCCTTTAGAATGCGATAGACTTCTGGCTTATTGTTAGTTTGTATGATACTCATCTTTAGAGTCGTGGATCAAAAGGTTTTAATTGTCAAAACTCAAAGGGTAAGGAAGCCAAATGTTAGATTATGATAACCTAGGTTATTTAATTATAAAATATATTAATTTTTATATATTTAATAATAAATTTAGGTTATATAGATCTAAAATTAAGACATTAGTGTAATTTATTATATTGCAAGAAACATGTAACATTACTAATAGTTAAATTTGAGATTGGAACATATCATTACAAGATTCTCAATACAAGAAATTCATTTATACATTATTTGTAGTTTTTAAATAATATTAGATTATTGATCATTTTATTATTATAAAAGATAAGTTAACTCTTTCTCAATACTCACTGAGTGAGAGTGCGTGAGAAGGATTTGATAAACAAAGGAAGTGCGAGGGAGAGGGAGAGTAAGAAGACCCAGTAGAAAGGGGAATTTGAGTGCAAAAGGAAACTTGGAGAGTAGCTATAACTAAGTTCTAAGAACTCGAGGAAGAAAGAGCAGTCAAGAAGAGTTGAGATTTCAAATGAAAGTAAAAGGATTGATAAGGATATGATTTATTTGAAGTTTTTGCTTCTTTAGATGCTTTTCCATTATCCTGTAATTGCTTGTACTAATATTTATAAATTCAAGAAAGTAAACTTAGAACAAATTGAGCAATTTTATTGTTAATGTTAACAAAACTATATACAAAAGATGTTTTACAATAGCCACAATACATTATCAAAAGAAGTAAATTCTTATGACAAAATTTATACAACAAAAACCAATGAATAGTGCAACTATTTTAGTAACATATTAAATAATAATATATAATGATATTACTAATTCAAAGCTAATGAAGAGATGGAAATTTAAGAGCACAAAGATTTAAGAAAAGGTACAAAAAAATCTAAAATGAGTGAAGCTCTTCTAATATAATAAGTTCATGAAATATATTCTATTTACTTAAGTGTTTTTGTTTTAGCTCATTTTGTCATTATTAAATCCTCCATTTATGAGTAAAAGACTCAAATGATAAATACAATATTTTTAATGATTAAACAATGACCATCATTCATTTCTTAATAATGTTAAATTAGTTATCATAGGTTCTTGCTTCTATTCATACTCTATGATAGACTAGATTCTATTGTATGATGAATCTAAATAAACAACCGAAATACTAAATCATAGTATATGAATTTCTCTAATTGTAGCATTATATGGTTATGAAAAAAAAAAAAAAAAACAATTTTACCTTAACTACTTTAAAAACAATATTATATATTTTGTTTTAATTTTTGTCTTTATTTTCAAAGGAAAGTATACATAGATGCACATGTGATTAGAAAAGTGAAAGGAAGCCATAAATTATTTATTATTTAAATAAGTAAATCACTTATTATTAGAAAAATTAAATTCATAATAATTTATAGAAAATATGACAAACGATTTTACCATGACTATTTTATAAAAAACATTACATATTTTGTGAATTGGAATAATAAAAAAGAATTATAACAATAATTATAATTTGAAAATTTTTAAAATAAATAAAAATGAGTTATATATATAAAAAAAACCTAAATAACAAAAAAAAAATGATTTCATCTCAACTCAATGTACATGATATGATATATCAAATTTAATTCTCAATTTTGAAGAAAAATGTATAAAATAGTAAGGACTTAAATCAACTTTAGTATAATCTTCTACTCACAAACTAATGAAAAGTGAAAGATGAAAATTAAAACACTTGAGAAATTAATGTGATTTTGTGTGTTGGATTTTGATGGTAATTGAGAATATCATATATAAGATCATGTGTTTCTTATTAAGTTTTGTGCGAACTAAGAGGCTTACTTGTGAAACATCATTTAAGATGCCCTCTAAAGCATGATAGAGGAGTTGTGAATGCATTTGAAGTGCTTTCATTCACTCATCTCATTCCAGCAAACTCTTAATCAAAATTATAACATAACTTTTAATCTATTAATTATTGTGTTTATAATTGTATATTTAGTTCACAATCAAGTGAATTTATGTTTGCATCAAGGTCTCTTATATTTGTCTTTTTTTGGCCTTTTTTTATACCATAAAGTGTAGTGTCTTCAACTCCAAGCTATAGTTTGTGAAATAGTTTTTATTGTTGTTAATCCAAAAAAAAAATTTGTTTTTGTTAGCTTCTCCATCCGACTATGACGAAAGAATGTTTTGATAGTGGTGCTCAATCTTGCAACTTCGAGGTGGACTTTGGCTTCAAACTACTTTACATCTTTTGTTTTACTTATTTTTCTCAACTTATTCTTTCACCACTTGCTAACTTAATTATAATGTATGAGAAGCTAATCAACATGGAGTGATTGCTTAATGGGTTTGCTTAAACATTTGAAATTTAAGCTCTATTAGTTGAGGTAAATAGTTCGAATGAGCTCTCGACCCCCTCGCCCCTATTGAAATCAATTTGATTTGTACTTGAAAACAATGTTGTCGTGGTTTGATGCTTACTTTTTTTTTTAACATAGCAACTTTGGTGGTGGTTCTTTTTGGTGTAAAAGTTGGTCTATTAATATTCAATCTTGAACTAGTAAACTTTGGCATAAGATTAGATCAAAAATTTTCATCCTCGATTAATCTCAATCTAATTCAAACTTTCAATTTGAAGTTTATGGCCATCTTGATTTGGGTTAAATTTTGGCTTTTTGGTCACTAGCTTCACCTCATTTTGATTTGAAGTCAAACAATTTTTTTTTAGTATATTTTTTGAATATTTAATAGAATTTTTTTTTCTCAAGAAAAATGTATAACTAAAATATGTTATTAAAATTTTATATATTATTTTCTTTATATTTATAACGTGCATAAGTTGATAAATGTATTAATAATTTGTTGATATTGTGTTTTTTTTTATCTTATTTTAGGCTAGTTTGATTCTTTTGGAACTTTTGCTTAGAGTTAGTGTACTATTATTTTCATTCTAATCAACTTCACAGTTACTCCTAACTCTTCATTAGTCTCATATATTTATAATTAATTATGATGTAGTTCCTTTGTCTATGAGACCCATTTAATGAAAAGTCATTTAAGTTTTATTTTTTTTGATAATTTTTTCGATATTATATTTAGGTTAAAATTATTTTTAATTTTTTTATTAAAAAATATATATTTTATTTTTAAAAATTTTGAAAAATATTGAACCTAAAAGATGGAACGAATAAACATAAAATATATGCTGTTGTGATGAAGAAAAAGATTTTTTTTTTCAGTAAAACTGTTGTATTTTTGTTAAAAAAATCATTTGACTTAATGTTTCAATTATGAAATATAATATCATTTAAATATTTTTAAAAAATGTAAATATTTGAATTTAATGATTTTTAAAAAAGTTATAAAAATAATATTTTTATCAATCCAAACTAACATCTGTCATTTGAGTTTAGCTGATATCAAAATATTAAATATCTTTATACTAAAAAAAAAGAATAAAAGAACATTTAAGTCATACTAAATAAAATGATGAACAAATATTAATAAATTTGTTAAAATGAAATAATGATTGATTATAAATTTAATTTTTACAATGATGAAATAATGAAGTTATTTTACAAATATATTTTTGTTTTTATTTTTCGAAGGGCAGCTAACACAGACGTACGCATGACTAGAAGAGTAAATGGAAAGCATAATTTTCCTATTATTTAAATAATAAAATTTGACGTTATTATCACTTCTTATTATAAAAATTAAATTTATAATAAAATATATTACATATTTTGTAAATTGGATTAATAAAAATAAATTATAAAATAATTAAAAACAGGATATATATTAAAAAAAACTAAATAGCAAAAAGAAAATGATTTCATCTCAACACCAATGTAAAAGATATGTATATCTTTTTAAAACGAATATCCTAACTGTTATATGAAAGATATTACATACTATTTTTAAAATTAAATATTAAAAATATCTTAAATAGATATTAAGGTGGCTCAAATCCTCAACTTGAATATTGCACGATTTAATGATTTGAAAAGAATTTAACTATCGAATGAATGACAGGATATAGAAATATATTAAATTATTAAATATCTTTATATAGATATTTTAAATATTTAAAAATTTTATTAAGTTATTATTTATCTTCATATAGATATATATTAAACTGACTTGAATCCTAATACGATATTAACAATATAAATTAGGGTTGTGATCATACTCACAGTGAATTATAGTTCAAAAGCAAGTGTCTCGTATGACGACCATCAGCGCTCACGAAGGCAACGGAGCTGAGGACGGCGAAGCCAAGCGACGCTTGCCTTCGTTGTTCCTCCGAAGGGTTAAGCCGTGTAACTCACCTTCTTCTGCTCGTTGGATGTTCGCCACTTCGTCCACCATCTCCGACGAGCGGCCACAAACTGAAAGGTACTCGGCAAAGCATCCAATTGCGTAAAATTATGATGGTATTAGGGTTGAGCTGGGTCGGTCGAGGCCAATGGTTCGAACCACCGCCACAGTTATTTTAGCGAAGGGTTTATGTGAGACTTCATTTGAAGCTTGAACGCGCATCCTATTTCTGATTTTGCCTTTTGTTTTTTCTTGTTTTTTAGCTATTAAAATAAAAAAAAATAAAAAATAAGAACATTTGATTTTTATAGACATGAAAATTAAATTTCTTTAATAAATATTTTTCATTAATATCTTCAACTATTTGTTATGTGATTTGTAATTTTTAATTATTTAAAAAATTAAAAGTTTCAACAGTTTTATAGTAAATTTTAAAAATAAAATTTTATCAAGGTATCACCCAATTACATGTATATGACCAATTTAATATTTGATAAATACTGTAATAATTTATATTTTTTAAAATATTTGTTCTTATTTACATTTTTATATTCTAATATTGAAATTTTGAAGAAATTTCTTTCACTTGCAGTTTCCAAACAGAAATGACAAGAACATCTACCAGTGATCCCCAACAACAGGCGATATGTGATCTTTGTGGAAAGGTCTTCTCCTCCGTGAAGGCTCTCCATGGTCACATGAGGACCCACAACGATCGCCAATGGAGAGGAATGCATCCTCCTCCGTCGCCATCACCGCCAAAGCCGAGATCACCATCACCCACTTGTTCATTCATGGGTATCGCTTGGGGATTTAAGAAAACTAGAAGAGAAAGGAAGAAGAACACTTTCTCTTCTATGGAGGAGTCCGAGAGCTCATGGAAAAAAGAATTCTCTGATATAGAGATCCAAGTGGCAAATATCTTGGTAACAATGCCAGAAACAATACTCACACGTGAGAAGCAAAGAAAAGAAGCAGAAGCAAAGGCTATGCTGAGGGACAAAAGACATGTTTGCCACATCTGCAACAAGTCATTCGACACAGGAATGGCGCTCGGCGGGCACATGTCGGGTCACCGCTTAGAGAGTATGCAGAAAGAGGGAGCTTCGACGACGACAAAGGCATCCACCGAAGTTGAAGATGAAGAAGTTATGAGAGCAAAGGAGCAACGAAGTAATCCGTTAATGTGTTCTTCTTCCTCCAACGAGATGCAACCGTCAGCACCAACAACTGCAGTGGCTTCGTCGAGTGAAGATTCGATGGTTGCTAAAACAGGGATGACAGTTGAGCCAAGAATCCATGTTTGTGGCTTCAATCTTAATGAGTTGCCGAAATTTGAGCAGTAGAATAATACTACATGATTTTTTTTTTCTTTACTTGAAATATATATTTGGAATTAACCATATCATGGAGTATTAATAAATGAAAAAATTTGTGAATTTCAAAATTCATACATGTGTTTGAAAGATTATAAAATTTTTGTTTGAATAAAAAAAATCAGTAGTTACACTTAAATTAGCTTAAATATTAAAAATATTATTTTATTTATTATATAGATTTCTAGACAAAATGATTATTAAAAATATTAATAATATCAAAAAATTATGAAATTTACTTAATAGAAAGGGCATATTAAGAATTCATTTAAAATTATTCATAAACTTTTTGAAAACCTTTTGGATAAGAAAATATAAAAACGTATCAAAGAGCCTAAATTTTTAATTAATCAATTTTTAAAAATTTTTGTAATTTCCTAAAAACCTAATCAATGAAATACAAAGCGTTGAAAACGGCATATACAAGTATAAGGAGAGTCCAAACAATAGGAAGCTCAGAAAAGGGAGGGAGCCACACTCATTTCAAGGAGAAGGAGGTTTGAGAAGGTGAGATGGAACCTCAAGAAGTTTTATAAGAGCCTATGTGAGAAATTTTGAAGAATTTCAAGAGTTGAGAAAGTTGAGAAGTGTGATATGTTTGAAATCCTTTGAGAAGAAGGAAAGCATACGAGCAAATAAAAAACATATCTTTTCCAATTTAAGATCTAACATTGTGGTCTAACTTCTAACAAATTGAATGTATCCAACTACATAGTTTACGTATTACAATATAAATACAATTTGTATCTCATAAATGTATATATTCTCATATTATGTTATAATATGAAAAAAATTAATTTAAAAAAAATAAATGTTTTGAATGATCATTATGTTATGATTGCTTTATAAGATATAAATATTTTGTGTTTTTTATCTTGATATTTAAGTATCTTTTTATATAAACATGTTAATAATTATTTAAGATTTTTATTAATGATACAACGAGTTTTATCATATTTGAAATATCAAATATAACTAAGTTATATAGAATTAGGAAACAAAGTAGAAATGATATTTCGTTTTGTAAAATAAATTAGATTACCTTATTACATATGTAAACAAGGGATTATAAAAACAAAGAAAAATAATTAATTCTTAAGAATGAGTCATTTAAATAAAAAATGATTGATCGTTGTGTTGTCAAACAAGTGTATCTAATTTTCAAGTATTAATTAGAGGTGTAGCTTGATGTAGGGCCAATGACAAGTTATATATCATTTTGAAAGATGATTTTGAAGTATAACCTAATTATATGACCAATTTTGTACCATTTTTTATTCTTATAATAAAGATTATGTATATTGAGTCTTTGATGGTTGATTCAACATATTTCTATAACATAATATTTTAGATATTTATAATATATATCATAAGATTTATGAGATCAATGAGAAAGATACATAGATTTATACTTTTCTTTTATTTGCTATAGTTATATAGATTAACATTTGAATCATACTATACATATTAGGTATTATTGTGACATTAAAATATTTTGGTCTGACATTTGATATAGTTTTAATTCTTACATTTCTTTTATAAAAATTAATTTTATTAATAGCTAATTTATCCTTTAAAAAGATATCTAGATTTATTATTATTAAATTTTTATTTTTCTTTCAAATATGACTTTTAAAGTTTTTAAAATAAGGAAAATTTTATAAAATAAATATTTTTTAAATTCTCAAATGAAAAGTGGCATTCCATTTATTTGATTAAGGTGAGGATTTGTATATCATCAATTAAGATCATTTATTCTAAGTATTATGTGTCATTAATAATTTATGCAATGTGAGCAACTATAAGTCAGAAGACTATATGTTATACGATATTTGATATGTTATTAATAGTTTGTATAAGATAATTAGGTATATGTCTAGAGGTTGTACTTTTATGGATGGATGCTAGCTTATTATTGGTTTGAAAAGAAGTTATTTAGATATAAATATGATTATTATTGGATTGATATAATAATAATAAAAAGGAAAAAAACATTGTCCTAAATAAATAAACATAAAGGATTCTATATAATTAATATAAACCCTCAAAGGAATAAACATAAAAATTAGTAACATTATTTAGAAAATGAACATCTTGCATGCTTTCTAATTTTATCATGGTTATTTATTATCATGCATTTTGTTTTATATTACTTTATCATATTATAAAAAATTTAATATATTGTTACCTTATTGGTTTATATATAAAGACATGAATTATAAGGTCATTAATGAGGATACTATTTATTGGATACTCAATAAGTAAAGTATTACATGAGATAAATATTTTAAGATTTTGTGGACGACTTAATTATGTGCATATTGGTAACATGATACAACAGTTTATTTGTCTTTAATTATATACTTGAAATTCATCATTTACACTTATCTTATCAAGGGTTTATTTTGAGATTACTTTTTATGAATTGCATTAACATTAGGTTTAGATGTATTTGTATCATCATTAAGTTTCTACCATATATATTAGTGTGTTCTTACATGATTACTTATTTATAATAAACAAATAGGGATAAGTTAAGTGAGGTTTTTGATAATGATCTTATGTTCAAATTAATTGGTGAATGAGAGGGATTAAATAGCATGAGAAAAGTAAAAAATTATTCTAATTACAATATAAGGGTGGAAAACGAAAGAACACACGATTGATGGGCTCAAAAATGATATATTTTTACTTAACCTAAGGTGTAGAAGAGTTTTCCCCCTAAGTAACACTTGTGATATTTGGCAACCGCACTAATAATTGCTCTATCTTCCATGGTAACGGCGATGTTGCAATTGACTTTGTTACCTTTAAAACTTGAAAAATAGATTCATTGATTTCAAATGACTTCTTGATTTTAAGAGACCATGGGAACGTTATGGGATATATTGGCAATTTTGAGAATAGAACCCAACAATGGTCATAACAAGTTTTTAAGTTTTTTAGAATAATTGTGAAAGACTTGAGATAAATTTTGTTTAGTTTGGACATAATATGTCTCAGACTTACGTTGTATTGATTTGATAATTTTAGAATATTTTGAATTTTTTTGAAGCTTATATATGATTTTATTAGTTTTGGATACCTTAGATAATTTATAGGTTTGATACAAATTTAATTCAATTTTGACTTGATTTATCTTATTAATACATTTTAGTAATCTAGTTGATCGACAATATTTCATGATTTTTCTAAGAGCCTTATGATGTGTTGGATTTTATATGGAGGCTTTAGTATTGATTTGTTTTGGATTTAAATTTGATTCAACAATCCAACATATTTTAGTCAATTTCTTTTTAATGATATTTATATGATATTCATTAAACAAATTATCAATGGATTTTCAAAATTATTTATTAAATTTAAAATTTTTGGAGTTTGTTTAGGAAATGTTATAATATAGAGACATTATTATAATTTTATATTCTTGATGATTTTTTTTAAAAAAAATTAATAACAACCTAATGACCCTCAATGAATAATTTTAGTTTTTTTTTAATTATTGATGATAGCTTTGATTTTTTTTATATTTATGAACTATTTTATTGATTTTATCATCTAATATCAATTTTTTTGCTTTAACAATTAATTATTTTTTATTATTTTATATTTTAATATTTATTCAAAGAATTATAAATATTTTTGATAATTTCTTGATATCTTAAGTAGACATATTATTAAATTAAGTTTTATTGTTTAGAAATATACAAAATTTCTAAGACTTTATTCCGTAATAATTTTAATATTTACCAAAAAAATTAAAAATATTTAAAAAAAGCATAATTTTTTAAAATTCTTATAAGAAAAATTATAAGATATATCAATACTATTTTAATATAGATTGTAAAGATAAAAAACTCTATTGAAAAGCAAAACCATGCGCATAAATAGTGAAATTAATTATAATTATATGGTATCACCGAAAAGCCTTTATTATTTTAATCTATATAATATAATATAGTATGATCAGATGATTAGATTATATATTCCCTCATTTGATATATTTTCTTTAAATCAATAGTTTCAATTGACATGTTAAATAATAAAAAAAAATTATAGAACTTATAAAAAATAATTTTTTCATATTTGAAACATAAAAATATTCCTATCAAAATGTATTTATTTCCATTTTTTATTCTTTATGAATAATAATTATGCTATAATTAGAACTAAAGCAAGTACATCTTGTCTGGCCGCACGGACCTCAAACAACAATAAATTACAATTAACTTTCGTCTATTAAAGCAAATCAACCCCTGCTTCGTCTTCCATCTCATAACGCTCGAGCCTGTATGCCACTCGCGGGGAGCTCACTGATCTCTGTCAAATGCTCGGGAATCAGGAGTTGTGCATCAGATCCTGTGTTGCTGTTGTCTCTCTGTTGTCGTAGTCTTCCTCCTTGTAGGGGTTTCATGGTGGTTTGCCCTGCAAAAAGGGTTTGTTTTGGCGTGGCTTGCGTTCTTGTTATTCGGCGGGTACTCGCCGTAGTTGTTTGATAAAGGAGTTTTTCTTCTTCCATTGTTGGCCATTTCAGAGGATTTCTACGGCTCCGCTTGCTGTTCGTCTCACTGGTGTGAGATCCTGACATGGAATATGATCCTTCGGATAGCAGCGGTGAGCTCGGTTTTCCCTGCCATTCGCTGAGCTTAATATTTCTTGAAACTTGTGACGTTAAAAAATGCTAATGTGCTGGGGGAATATTACTGTACACAATGGATTTGAGCCTTAGGTTGGATTCATCCAGTGTAGTTATGGCATTAGGGTTTAGGATATATGCGTTATTTTACCGAGTTTGGATACTGCGGCTTTCAGCGGTGTCCTAAGAATTTCTTTGTGTTCTTTCTTCTGCTGGTCGGTAGGATCACAGCAGCTTAAGTTTTTTTTCCACATTTTAGGTCCAGGGCTTATTATTTTTGTTTGCATGGTCATTGATATTGAAATGCATTTGCGATGAGCAGCAACCCAGTGTTTAGTCGGGGCAGGAACTGATAGGTCAGGCCCCCTGAGATTCCTGAAGGGCTTGAAACCAGAATTTGTCCGAGTTTGGTATGTGAGGTATTATTTCTGGTTTTAATGTTTCTTTTCTGAGGTTTGTATATCTGTTTTTTAAAAAAAAAGTTCTTTACCTTTCGCAATTGGACCAACATTGTGGAAAGGATTGATTTTATTTTAACATGCATGACACAAAATAAATTCGCCCCATCAGCTTTATATGAACCAATGTAAAAGGTTCGGTTTCATCTTAATATGAACGTGTAAGAGCAAAAGAGATATGCCATAATTACAAGGGAGTCAAGTTGTTGAGTCATATTTGGAAAATTTTGGAGAGAATGATTCAACATTTATGCGATACCAATCTGTCTCAGTATCAGCTTGCTTTTATTTGTGGAATATTGATTATTGTTATCATACACTATTTTTAGCAGAAAAGTTTAAGCAATAAAAAAGATTGCTTGATTTTTATTTTTCTTAAAAAGGCTTGTAATTGGTTACCAGATAATTATTTTGAAATATTGTAGTAAAGAAAAGAATTAGCATTACATATTGATATGTAAAATTGCTCAATGCATGTTTATGCACTCAAGTATGATTGACTTAAAAATTTTCAGTTTTAATTTAATTTTAATGGTTTTCTTTTAAAGTTCATGTTTTTTTTGCATATAGATTGTTATGGTAAAATGTCCTTTTGAAAAAGGGAAATAAAAAAAAGAAGGTTTGAAAAGTTATATTTTGTAAGTAAAATAGAAGTTGTGGGGAATTTTTTTTCTGGTTTCGATATTTTTTAATTTGAAAAAGGAAAATTCTTTTTAATTGTAGCAAAGAAACCAAGCCTTGGTAGTTAAATTTGGGATGAAATGTTATGATATATTAATTTGTAGATAAAATAATAACGTTTTATAAGTCTAAGGAATGAGTTAAGGCCTAATTGGACTTATGGAGAATGATTCTAAAGTTCAAGAGATTCTTTCATTGTTGTCCTAAAACTAAGTATATCTATCTAATTTAATTGAGGTGGAGGTACAGTGATATAGAGATTATAATTAGGTACATAAACTATTGAAAATGAGAGATTTTAGTATCTTTGGACTATACTTTGAAATGGTGGGCAATAGATGGACATTTACATAAAATGATACAAGTTGGATGACATGGAAAAATTACTTATGGTGTGTTGCGTAATAAGCAATTTGCTTTAGATTAAAGGTATTTTTTTTTAAAATTAGATGATGTTGTATGGTACCATATATTGGTTTGTGAAGGTGAAGCTTACAAATCAAATGACTGTTTTAGCAATGAAGAAGTTGAGTTGGATGGGTGATTTTCCTAAAAAAATATATGATAAAAAATAAGTGCATCTAGGCAAAGTTTGTGTAGCACAAATGAAGGGTAAGCATGGGGAGGGGGGGTGAGAGGGGGGGGGGGGGGGGGGGGCGTGGCTTCTTGTTAAACAATGATTGTCCATTGTCATTGTTAGAAGATATGAGTTATTGAATTTTTTTGTGTATAGAAGAAGAGGTAGACCTAAAAGTCCATGGCAAAAAACTATTTGAATAGACTCATACTTGGTAAAGGTGTTATTAATAGAAAGAGCGTAATGACATTAGAAGATTTATGCAATCAACTAATTTAATTTGATTAAATTTTATTGTTGTTGTGGTTTTTTTGATAATGGTGGTGGGCATGTACAAATTAAGATCATAACTTCATTGAGCTCGCAAATGTTGTGGTTTTTTGATTTTTTAGGCCCATTGTCTACCAAGTTTCCCTTGTGTCATAGCAAAATGGAAAAAATGGATTGGGTTTGTGCTAAGTTTTAAAAAAGAAAAATGTTTGAAAAGAAGTATAATTCCTAATAAAAAATTTGAACGTCATATTTGTTTTGTTATTGATGTTTTTGGTTGGTTTTTTTAAAATAAAGTGATTGCTTGTTCTCAAAAAGATAAACTATCCACACTTCAAGTGCATGGTTGTTAAGTTGTTTAAAAGGTTCCTTTTGATTGGTGTGGTTTTTATAGAATACTTTGTCGTAGGATATGTTGAGAAAAATGTAATCTATGTGTGTACGTAGAGTCAACTTGAGCTTATATGTTGTTTAGAACTACGATGATTGATAACATTATTTATTGGCCCATTTTTTTTTCCTTTTGTTTGAATAACTATATGACATGTATGGAACACTATGGTCTTATAGGAGGGTATGCACTAAAATGGTCAAAGCTCAACAAATGGAACTTCTTGTATGAAATTTCTTTTTAATTCCTTTCGTTTATGTTGATGCCAAATTGGTTAAGCGAGTAAAAAACATATGCCATGCATGTTGTAAAAATGAGGTGGAAAGTATAGAAATAAAAAATTATGAAAAATAAAGAAAAAAAGAGGACAAAGATTTATGTGGAAAACTCCATGGTGGAGAGAAAGCGAGGAGGCGGTGGCAACAACAGAGTTCCATTATGAAGGAAAGTGTGACACTTATTTTCCAATTACATCAAATATCACAAGGAAGAATATGTAGAATAAGGAAATAAAAAATATATTAGGGAAGATCTTGCATAGATAAGGTCTTGGTTGAGATAATAGAGTAATAGGATAGATTACCCCCCCTTCCCCTCCCCACGCCAGTTAGCATCTTGTCTTATTTATAGATTTAGGAACAATGTAATTATATTTCTCTTCCAAGTAGTTTAAATGCCTGGTTTTGTCTTTATTAAGCTAGAAGTAGAAAAGGGGATGCGCTGTGTCTCTATTATGTTGATGGTTAGGATATAGTGGTTAGAGTTGTCCTATAGTCGTTGTCGATGATGCAATCAAAAAGTGGATGTTATTTATATTAGTTGTTAATATCATGTTGATGCCATCATGACTAAATGGGTTGTCAAGTATTGTTTTTGTCATACAATTAATAGAAAACTTGTAAAGGGTCAGGATTAAATACATCAATTTTAGGCTTGATTCATCAGGAGATAATATTTATGCCCGAGGGAGTTAAAATAAGAAAACTTTGACATAGGCAAAAGAAGCCATAGGATTGTAAGAATATCTAAAAAACCAATAAAATCCACTAGCTAATTGTTTAGAGGAATAAATTTGGTTGATAAAATTCCAATGATTATATGAAATAAGAATCTTGTGATGAAACTTAGTAATAATTTGAATAAAATGTCATATGAATTTTGAAAAATTAATAATTTGAAGAGATAAAATTATTGAAGAAATCAATATAGTTGTTTAGAAAATTTGATTTGCAAACCATGAGCTAATCCCATTAAGAAATCTATTGAATAGAATATTGAAGCTTAACTATACTTATAGTATGTTTGTGAAATGTATCATGTAGTATGATGCATTCAATGTATATGAATATGATAGTCTAGCTTTAAGCTTATTTCATTGGTTATATATCGCTATAATTTATGGCTATTAATAATAGTAATAATAATTATATTATATTGAGTATGGTTTGGTAGTTAATTCATGCTTAATTGTATTTTTATAATGAAATATTATATATAAGTCTTGTACATAACCCATCTTATACTCTATGTAATATAGTTAATATAGTATGCAACAAATTGTACGTAATATATTTCTAAATTTTTCAAACTAATAATGACATAACATATTAGTTTTATTACGTTTGACTAGTTTATAAGGGAACATGTAAAAAGTAGACCAAGCCACCATATTATAATATGCAAAATACTATACTTTGGAATACTAGCCACGTTGATGCTTGAATACTTTAGAGCCTTTTAAGAATGTCCGGTATTGTCCATGTCGTGGAATAAGGTTGTGCTTTGACAATTTTTTTTGTTTCTTGGAAAGTTATCTGATGAAATGCACAGTGTCTAGTTAACCTTTTGGGTTTTTCCTAATAAAGATTAAGGTTTTGTGCCATGATTGATAGGTTTAAATGTGCTTGACAAGATGAAGACTTTGCGTATGTTTTTCAAGGCTTTGAGAAAATGATGCTTAGGATTGTCAAAGCTTTTATAGATGCAGATGTAGTAGATCAAAAAGTTTTAATAGTCTTCAACTTTTAGGGTTAAAGTTGCCTAAATTTTGGCCAAATTTTCTTTTAGTCAAACTCCCAATTCTCGAGTTGTGAAACCAAAATCCTTTTGGCTATATTTGGATTGGCCTAGGTTACGAGCTAAGATATCTCCTATTTTTAGTCTTATGCTAAATTGGGCTAAATGGTTGTAGTCAAGTGAGCAATATGACGCTACTCTGTGTCTCTTTCTTAAGTTCATTTGTATTATTGGTCCCCCAAATTATAATTATGACCAAAGGATTGAAGAAATGTTTCTCAAAGAATTAGACTTTTGTATGTAAACTTGATTTTTTTTGAAGCCATTGATGTAAGTACCTTTGAGTTTTTGTTGGTCCAAGATCATAAGTAGCATTCAACAAAAATTTTAACCACGGGTAGAAGTTCATATTATATGCCTAAAGCTTGTTAGATTTTGAAGCGTGAGTAGCATAAATCAAGATTGTGCCATAAGGTAGCAAAACATGATGTAACTTGGCTAAATACGATGTATCACATTATGAAGAATCAAACCAAAATACAATTAATATTTTCAAAATTTAGCAAAAATATAAATTAAGTATGAAAAATATGAGCAAATTCAAAACATAGTGAAAATGGTTAAAATTTTCCAAATTCTATGAACATATGGCATAAATGCAACTTACGTGATGTGTTTATTGTTAAATAAGTCGAAATATGTTAATGAACTCTTGCAAAAATATGCAATCAGATTGAAAACACATTTCTCTAAGAAAAATACACTTTATGGTTAGAAAATATGTTTTAGAAACTACACCTTATGAATGTTGTCAAAGTGTTAGACCCTACTAGAGGTTAGATCAAATTGGGTCACAATAAAGTGAGTTGTAAATGATAAGGTTGTAATTCGTAAGATAATTGTTTAGGCTGTAATTGGTAAAATGTAATTATTAAGGTCCTAATTGATAGTGTTTTGATTGGTTTAGTAGGAATGTTAAGATAGGAACATTAAGGTAATAAAAGTCAAGTTGAAATGTTAAGATTGATTTTGAGTCATGTATATGGTGATGCAAGTTTGTACTAAGTTGTAGATAGATAATTGCTTGACATATATTTGGAAGAAGTTGTTTTTGTATGAAAATGAATTATGCAAAAAATATACTCATTTGCAAATTACAATTGCAATGAACTAAATTTTTAAGAATTTACAAGAAGAACGGTTTTAGCATTTAAAATAAATAAAAAAAGTTCTCAATGAAAAGAAATATTGATGACAAAAATTGGTCAAGCAGTTTGGAAACAAATGCAAAGATTGTGATAATACATAAATAGTAAGAAAAAGAGAGGGAAAATGAAATAAAAATAAAATAAACAATAAAAGAGATAGGCAATAGAGATATATGTGGAACACATCGAAATGGAGAAAAACCATGGAGGTAGTGTTGGCAATGAATCTCCACTATGAATGAAGGCAGTACATAACTTCTTACATCACACATCATGAGAAGAAAAAGTAAAATGGACAAATGCAAAATCGTTTTGGGGTGATCTCTTGCATACAAAAATTCTTTTTGTAGGCAATAGAGTAATAGGGTAGATAAGGTACCCCCTCTTCCCCCTACCCACCCCATCCTCCTTCCTGGTTGGCATCTTTTTCTATTCATAGATTTAGAAATCTCCTTAATTTGCTTCTCTTCCAAGTGGTTTAGATGGCCAATTTTGTCATTAGTAGGCTAAGATGGGGGTAAGATAGCAAGGTTTGTCTTTGTCAAGCATACGGTTAGGATATGTTAGCTAGAGTTGTCCCATAGTAGCTGTCAATGATACAATGAAATTCAGAGGCATGCTGTTGAAGTCATTTGTTGATATCACGTTTACATAATCATGGATGGTTTGTCAAGCATATATTCACCATTGGATAAATAGAAAGTCATGCAAACAGTTCGAATTGAGTACATCGATTTTGGATTTTTAAATTTAGAATTATGTAGATAGTGTATGCTTTTTTAACATGTACTTTATAATGTAATATTCTAAGATATTTAAATCCAACATCCTTACGACTCTTTATGGCATTGGAAGTTTTTGTTTGTCGCACTAAATAGCTGTTATATACCTCTTTTTGACCCGTAACATTATATTGGTGCATGAACATCTAAAGCTATTTTGAATTTCGCTTTAGTAAATATTAATTTGCCAAGTTTGGATCAGACACTAACTTTTGAAGTCAAGGAGAAAAAACTTCCAGTTTCTACCTTTTGTGAGAAGGTAGCTATTTTTGTTTTAACCACACTAGTAAGTTCTATGTTTTTATTTTGATGCTTATTTTCTTGGACATTCTGTTCTTATTTTCTTTCTTAGAAATAGAATCATCAATTTGGATTCAAAATTTTTGAGCCTGTAGTTTACATGATTATGTAGATTATTTGATTTGTTATTTGGATGACATAAAGAAACCCCAATTTCCTCAGGAACTGCTGATGATCTTCTACCATCACATCAAACTAGAAGTGCGAGAGGTGGACAACTTACTGGAAATGGAAGGACTATTGTTGGAGGTTTTCCTTACACTCGAGTACAGAATGATATGGAGAACCAAATTCACCAACTTGAACAGGAGGCATATATTGCAGTACTTCGAGCTTTTAAGGCTCAATCTGATGCAATCACTTGGGTATTTGTGAACTTAGTGGAATACATATTACTTTTATCTTGATTTGTATCCTATTTTTCTTAATCTTTTTATTTTTTCTATGTATTTGTTATTTCTCTTCTTCAGGAGAAGGAAAGCCTCATTACAGAACTAAGAAAAGAACTGAGAGTGCCAGATGATGAACATAGAGATTTGCTAAGCAGGGTCAATGCTGATGAAGTTATTCGGCAAATAAGGTCTGAGAATGATAAAAAAAGCATTGTTTGAAGCTTTTCAAGCCATAAATGTGTGCTGTTTGTAATTACGTGCTAATAGGGAATGGAGGCAATGTTGTGGTCTTCAGTCGAGTTTCCTTAATAATGCTCAACCCAATCATGATATGGTACCTAGTCCCACTGTATCAGCTTCTCGTAAGAGGCAGAAAACTTCTCAAGCAGTACCTGCTTTGCCTTTGGGTGTGCCATCTTCATCATTGCACCCCCAATCACTTGGTGTCCCCTTGCAGGCATCTTCATCAGCTGCAAAAAGGGGAACTCCTGGAGTAAGGGGAAAGAAAGCTAAATTGGTTGGTTAATCTTTTTTTGATGGAATTCCTCTTTTTTTCCTCTGAATATATGCTGCAATCTGATCCAGTTTGATTCTTTTGGCTATGCATTTTGTAGGGGCAACCATGGCCTGTTACATATACACACACAGGTCCAGGTGCTAGGGGTCAAGCTGCTAGCAGGATTGCTCCAGGTGCCGTTGTTGCTACAGGACATTCTGTTGTAGCTTCACAATATTTTTCTTTAATTGGCAGAAGAGTCATGACAAGGTGGCCTGATGACAACAATTTTTATGAGGCTATTATAAGAGATTACGATGCAGCAAAGGTTTGTTTGACTGCTGAATATTTTTTTCAAAGTAGCTGCTGCATACCAAATCTGACATTTAATGACATTTTCAGGGTCTTCACCTTTTGTCATATGATATGAACACACCTAATGAGTCATGGGAATGGGTCAATCTAGAGGAGGTGAGAATTTTGTTATAGGTGGCTTTGTTTCAAGAAATTAGTTGTCTAATTATAGTGAAGTTTAATGTTTACTTCTATGTTGCTTTGTTAAGTCTTTTTAAATTGGTTTGAAAAAGTTTCTATCAAGCCACTTCTCGTGGGAATTAGCTAGCATTATGGTTGCTTGTTCAATAATTATGCTTCTTATATGGTATGGTGATGGTATGTGTGGTGGAACTAGCATACTTAGGGTGAGGTGCATGTTTTTATTTATCTTTCCAGAGCAGAGAATTAAGTTGCAACTTTTAGTTTATCTTTCTGGAGTGGAGCCTCTGTTGCTGGTCTAGAAATTTTGTTTTGCTTTGAAGGATTCTTTTAATTTGAGAAGTTCTCGAGAATCTTAGATAAATATCCATGCCTCTTTGGCTCCTCAATTTTTTGGGGCATCCTTAGTTTGGATTTGTAATATTTCTTTTTGATATGGAGAATTTCACCATTTGCTTTCCATGAAGAGAATTTTATGATTTGTTGTAAATGTGTCATATGCTTCAGTCCTTCCCAAGTAGACTTTTAATTGTTGTTTATGCATTATGTAATGCATTAATTCCATAGAAATGCTCCATCATTTATTGAATACTATCCCCTCGTGCTAAAATATTCGAATAACTTATCCTGAAGTTGTTTGGCTAATGGTTTGTTTCATTCTGTGCAGAATTAGTTTAAGTTTTGTAGATATTAGGCATATCTGCAATTGGTGCAGTGATTAACCTTTGAATCTATAAACTTGAAGGGCTTGCTTGTTTAGCTTGCCCCTTCTTTGAATGTATACAATCATGCAAGCAAATGGCTTACAGGGCTAAGAACCACTATGAAAGGGACTACCATTCAACAAGATATATTCATACTGGCCTGGCTGGTTCTTGAGAAGAAATTTATTGGTGAGTTTTATCAGACATTCTATATGGTTTCTTAAGAATACAAGCTTCACACACTTGCCTTCAACTGTCTATTGGTATAGGCTTGAAAATAGGCTTGATTCAGTTGTAGGCTTCTATGAGGGAATCTTCCCTTATTCAAAAGTTTCCCAGAGGGGATCTCAACGACCCTGGAAAATTATATTTCTTGTGGTTTTTCCATGATCTTTGGTATTGGGAATGCTTGGAGCTGTGCAACTTATTCAAGGGAGGGGGGAGCAAGGGACCATGTTTGCCATATGAGGAGAACTCCTGCACGCCATTACTCCATTACATGTCAATCAACAAGTAGGATGAAAAGATCTGCTTTCAAGAAGTGCTGTTTTGAAATTTACTTGTCAAGTTAATGTGATAGTTGAGATGCCAATAATAGTTCATGCTTATGCAATTTTTGGAGTGAGAGCATCTTTTTTGTTTGTCATCATAGAATTCTTTTCACACATCGATTCCTTTGACTTTGAATGGGAAGTATTGATTGGAAGGATTCTTGCTCTGTCTAATTCCCTATGGGCAACTCCTACAAAACTAAATCTTTTAATAGATAAGGTAGAAAAGTTTTGAGAGGATTTACACTCTGAAATCTTTTAAAAAATAGGCTACAAGTGAAAGGTCAATTTATCGCAAAGTGTGATGTCAACTTTCTTTCTGCCTCATGTGCAATAATATAGTTTTAGCAAAAGGTAATAATAACAAAAGCACGGGTTGAACCTTTTGAGAGGGCTGAACACTCTTAATGAAAAAATAATTAGTTTCTTTTAATGTAGGGAGGGACCAATTGATTTAATGTTCAAGCCCATTTTTGTAGTGTTGAACATCGACATGGAGTCATGGCTCTTAAAATAGAATTTGTTTTTATTTGCTTACTACACCTGACCTCATTTCTTGTTATTTGTAGGCATCGAAGGCTCCATACTCAACAATATCTTGGTTTATAACATTGATCATATCAAAACCCATACAATGACTCATCCTTTAGATTGAAGTGTGACAAATCCTATAGTACAAAACGCCCATCAATTGAATAACCCTAATATGGCTAAACTCCAATATTGAGTTTGCACTAAGTGGACGAGTTCATGTATAACTTAAGGCTAGAAGGAACCTGATTAGTGTTGCATATGTGGTCGAGAAAACTATCAAATTTATAGTGGCATGCATTTCTATACCTTATGATCCTCATCGATAGATTGTAGTTCATACCAATAAAAATGGAACCTAAATGGAGGCGCTTTCTTAGGCTAACCATTTTTTTTAGTATTTCCTTGAGATCTAGAGAGCATGATGCTAATATTGAAGCATTTGAATCACAACTTTAAAAAATTTAATCCTTAGGTTTTAGTAGCTAGGTTGATGGAAAGTACGTGTCCTCAATTTAAATGACAAGACTTGACTAGCCTTTTGTTTTTCTTTCCAAAAAATGTTTTTGACCGTATAATAATTAATGATCTTTTTGCATGTTCATAATTATAGCTATTATTCTTTTTATTATTTTTATAATGTTTGGCAAGGAAGAGGTTGATTTTGTGAACGAAGATGTAACATTAATCTCACTCATTGGTAGAGTTGAATTTATAAATCCTTTGGCATCACTACATATGATATATTAACAACTCCTACCATCCAAGCACATGAATTTTCTTTTCAATTATTGAGAAAGTTTTATTAATTCACTTCTCTTGATGGGGACATTTAATGATCCTTGTCTAACATGTACAAATCATCTTTTTAAACATATGTAAACTATTTTTTAATATATTTATTTTTAATCATATTTTTTAGAATATCATCATTTATTCATCTTGGCACCTTTATCTTTATAACATTTTTTTTTGTATTATAATGTTATTTCTTTGTAGTCATAATATTTTAATGAAGTTGGAGAAAAATTGTTAACCATATTAAGAATTCCAGGTTATTTTCAGTCAAGAACTTGTTGGGTAGTGTATGGAAATGGTGAAGTATGGAGCATGTAAATGGTTAAGAGTTGTCTTGCTTATTAGATGAGCAATTATCATTAAGAGTTGAAATTGTTCTGATGGAACTATTCATGTCTGAAAAGGATGTTCTGGCCTATTCTCTTCAATTGGAATCATGTTTAAATGGTGTAGTTATTGCTATTGTTTTGATATTCTATGGTTTTTTTTTTTTGGCTTACTACATATGTTTAGGCCATGTTTTCATATTCTATTGTGCTGTTGACAAAACAATTAGTTTACTCAACCAAAGCTTATCTTCATTCCCTTGTGGGGTTCTTTGTTTATACTCAATTCATGATCTACTTTGTGTGGGGATGACCAGGTACTTTTATTTTGGTTGATTGACAATCTTACCTTTTGTCAAACCCAATTTTGGTTTTTCTTTTGCTTTGCTTACCTGTGCACAACTTCATTCCCTTGTGGGGTTCTTTGTTTATACTCAATTCATGATCTACTTTGTGTGGGGATGACCAGGTACTTTTATTTTGGTTGATTGACAATCTTACCTTTTGTCAAACCCAATTTTGGTTTTTCTTTTGCTTTGCTTACCTGTGCACAACTTCACTGTTATCTCTATATTGTAACGTCTAGGTACATGAAGTTTATGGTATTAATTGTCTTATGTGGCCTACTTATTGGGTGGGGTGTACTTGACTTGGGCTAGCCATGCAGTTTTGATTCCCTCATGATAAGTGCAGGCCCAACTTGCACCTAAACTCTAGGCCTGCCAGGCTTTTCCCATGAAGAGCACGTGCTACCTATGGGAGACCATGTATTGAGAAGCCCATTTAGACACAAAGCTCTTGATAAGTTATCGAGTAAAAGGGATAAACTTTCCTTCGACCAACTACTTTGCCATAAAATGAAATGGAAACGAAAGATTAACATTCAGGATAAGTAATGCATATATGTTCTATTTGAAAATGTTATTTATAGGGCATATCATAAAACAGCCCAGCATTACATTTCTGCCTCAATTTTATAAAAATAGATGAAAGAGAAAAGCTAAACTTGCTTCAATCAGCACAAGTCCCACAAACAATTTGACTTCTAATTACAACAATTTTTGAATAATTTTTTTAGCACTGCTACTAGTGGGAAACTATAAAGCACATAGATGAGGATTGGCTTTTTGTAAAAAGTGTCAAAAAATATCATTGATGGGAGATATGGGGAATTCTAGTAATGTATTTTTTTTTTTTTTTTTTTTTGTGATTTGTAAGTTACAGCAAACAATGGGTGGACTTGTGAGGGATGGAGGATACTAGGATAAATAGCAACGTATTGGGCAATAGGTAATTAGTTGGAGAGAGAACAATTAAATGACAATGGATAAGTTTAGTGATCCGGGCTTGCAACCCATGCTTGGCATGGATACCATTTAGGCTTGGCCACAAAGCCCAAAATGTTTTAAGGGGTACTTTTGCCTAAACCTGCCCAAATAATTATCGGGCCCAATTTTTTTACTGTGATCCGACCTATGGATTCTTTGCCTTATTATGGATTTATCAAATATTTCATTAGTCTATTCTCCATTTTTTATTCCTTTTGTTATCACAATGTCTTTTTTTTTTTTTCCCAAAACAAACATGGACTGTAGTAATATTCTTATGTCTTAGTGCTGGAATATGGTACTTTGTATATTTTTGTATTTCTTTTTCCATTTAAATTTTCATGTTATGATTTCTTTTGTTCCACAAAGTAACCATGCACTATACACTATTCTAAACTTCTAACTTTTTATATCATGTTTATCTCTCTGCCTGTGTTCTTAGATTGATTTTGTATTATGTTTTTCTATAGTATTTATTTTCCTTGGTATTTCTTTCAGTGGGAACTTTATAGCTTCTCGCTTTCTTTCATTTTGGGCTCCCAACACAGCGTCGGTTTTGAAAAAGTCCTGCTCAGTTTTCAATGAGTCAGGCAAAAAATATTAAATATGCTTACCTGTTTATTTACCCTCATGGGCCTACATTTCACCATGTTAATGCTGATCAACTTAAAATTTCATTGACCACCACCTTTGCAACATATTTAATTAAGACCTTGTATAAGTTTTAGTTAACATTGACATTTTTTGAAGAGTTATTTTGCAGGTTCCTAGAAGCCAATTGAATTTCTATGCAGTGTTTTTTTTTTCCATCAACTTAATATTTGGGAAAAGTAGTCTTGCAAGATGTTGATAGTTAATCTTCTTATTCAGTCATACACAAAATTTAATTTTAGCCGAGTATTGTGTTTGTTCACCTTAGCTTAAAACATGCATTAACAAAGATCTATTTTTATTTCTAAAATCTAAACTGATTTGGAAGAATGTTATGATTTACCTTGGCGCTTCGTTTTCGATTGGTGCTCTATTAGTTGGGTATTATTTGAGCGAAAAAAAGAAATGCAATCTTATCGTAGACCATTATCTTTACTTAGCATGGCATGTGAATTCGTTTTATCACATATCACATTCAATGGATAAAAGGGAAAGCCCACTCATCAATTTACCTTTCCTTTTAGGTGCAATTGGTTTGACAAAGAATGTATGATGGTTATGCTTTGTATTTTTCGTTCGCATGTTTATAATTAGTTTTATAAATATATTTAGATTAGGTGGACTTTTGTAGCATGTATGGTTTGAGTTATTATATTTGCATGTTTAAGATTAATTTGAAATCATTATGTGTATGTGTGTGCATGCGTTCGTATGTGTATGTGTGCATATATATATATATATATATATATATATATATTCTTGTGTGATAAACCTTAGTGAGAGAGAAAAGAGATTAGAATTGAAGATTAGATAGGCCAATTGAGGTGTTGGAATCATTGGTTGTATTACATAGTCGCAATAGTTACTCAAATTTGCTTGCATTTATTGCAAAGCAGCAAAGAAAATTTTTGGAGTCTGTGATAGTTGTTAGATCCAATGGTGTTAGAGTTCTTGTGGCTTGAGGGGAAAATAGGGTAGTTGAACTTGTTGGCAATTGTGAAGATTGGGAGATGGAGGTTGTTGGTAGTTACATGAGCTTAGACTTAGAATCCAATGAATAGGGCTTGAATCAGGGATGAACTTTGCATGAACATTAGCTTTCGTATGGAGAAAAATATTTAGGATCAACAATCATTCTATTCTAAGTAAAGAAATAAACAAATAATACAAATAATTTGGATTTGTTTTGTAATGTCCTGGGTAAATGGAGTGAAAATTTGATGATCTCGGAATCAATTCTAGGTATTTCGACGTTATGGACAGTGTTATTAAAAAATCGATGAAATTTTACCCAAATTTGTACTTTTCTTCAAAACTATGAGTTTTTTTTTTGGAACCCCTTAATGGACGCAATAACTTTATATAATAGCAATAAGTGATGAAAAATATTGTTACAAGGGAAGAAATATTTATGTCTTCTCAGAAAAAATTAGACAAACTTGCAACAATGATAGATGAGGCATGATGAGCTATGGGAGCAACAAATAGCATAGTATAAGGATTTCTTGTAGATAACACTTGGAGTGGTAATTAGGATGACAAATTCATTGGAGGCTTGGGGAAAATTTGAGTGTATGTATAATTTCAAATCATTGATTTATCATTTGCTTATGAAGAAACAACTATATGACTTGAAGATGATAGATGGGAGAAACTTGAATGCATATTTGAATGAGTTAAATGGGACATTGATAAAAATGTTTGCACTTAATGTGAAGATAGAGTAGGAGGGCAGAACACTTCTCTTGGAAGTTTGTTTCCTATCTTCTTTTCAGCACATTTTGAACATGTTATTATTTGGGAATTATACTCTCATGTTGGGTGAGGTGGTTATTTTGCTTTACTAGTGAATGTTGCTACGAAGGAATAGTTGCAAGGGGCACTAGGTGAGGATAATGCCTAGTTTGGAGGGTGATGGTCAAATAAAAGGTAGATTTAGGGAGAGTCATAGTGAATCAACAAAAAAAAAAAGGATGTTCCAAAGTCAAAGGGACACAAAAGGGTGTACTTTTGTGATGATGAGGGCCATGCAATAAAGGATTGTTAATGGTGTAAGGAGTTATTTGAGGTGGTGAAAATATAACTGGCATAAGAATCATTTGTGGTTGCAGTTGTTTTATTTGATGGTGATCATAGGATCTTGATGACTATATATTTAGATATGGAAGGTTATAGATTGTAGTCTATTTCACATTTGCACTATTATAACGAAGTTTAGCACATGTCAAACATACAATAATGGCGAGGTCAAGATGAAAATTGGTGTTAAGTGCAAGATTGTCAAGTTAAGGTTAATATATATATTCACTTATTTTTTGGGTAATGTTAGGCATAGGTTATCGAAAGATGAATCTAATTTCATAGAGAACACTTGATTTAAGGGGACGTATGTGTGTAGTCATGGGTGAAGTTCTCTAGATCTACAAACAAGTAATGACAAAGCTAAAGAGATGGATGATTGTTGGTTCGTACAGATTTGTAGGGGGTGTGGAAACAATTGGTGGTTTAACCACATGCTAGGTAAGTGTTTCAAGTAGAGAATGAGAATAGGAGATGGCTTGTCAAAGCATTGTATATAGATGTGTGACATGCTTGCTTCATACTAAGGGTGGCAAATATCTTTTTGATAATGTGCAAGGTGGTGTACTGCATAATAGTCAGTGGTGTTGAATTCACCATACTGAGGCATGCATTTTAGGTGAGGGTATAGGTTCTGTCTTCAAGATATGATATATATAGAGATAATATGGAGAGTGAAAACATCAATAAATTCCCAGGTGGTTTGCAAGATTTGAGCCAAGGTAAAAATTTGTTAAGGTTATACCTTGTGTTCTTTAGTTTACATTATTATAGTTTAGTACATAATGATATTTAGGTTGGGTGAATTTATTTATTATATGTGTTTTGTATTATTATAATTATGTTGTATAGATAGATAAATATATTTTCTCTTTTAGAAAACTTTAGTAAGAGAAGAAATATGTTAGATTTTGTATTTTTTGGTAGAAGCAATATAAGATATCTCTTGATAATTGGAGGGTAGAGTGGTTAATGGGGAAAATCATAAATCCTTTCTTCTTTGCAATGTTTTTTTATTCTCTTGGTGATTTTAATGCATAGTGATGGAGATTTGCTTTTTCTCCAACATAAATATTGTTTGCTCAAGGTCATCAATAGTTTCACCCCCACTACTTAATTGAGCTTGGGGAACCCCCAATGATCAAAGAGTCTATGCCATTACTTCCTTGATTTTCTGTCCTTTTTAAGCTATTTTCATCAGGGACAGAAATTTGTTGAATATACACGTCTATGTATTTTCTTATTGAAAAGTTGAAGGACCCATTGTTGGTTTTCTGCTGACGACTTTGTGTCCAGTGGTATCTTTTGCTAGTATCCTTTGCATTAATGTTTGTTCCAACTCATGATTGGCTTTCTAACTTTTGTTGCCCTTCTTATTTGGCTTATGAGCCTGTTTTTTACCATTTCAATTTTGAGGTACTTGACGTTGACTGATCACTACTTCTGGAGTGTATTTAGTTAAGATAACCAATACCCTTCTTGTTGACTTCTTCATTTGTTGAAGCGTTATTCACATTGTCCTACTAAGATGAATTTTCTAAGCAAATTTATTTTCTTTCAACATCCTTCTTGCTTCTTACTAGCTGCATTTTGTTGATTACATATGGGAACTGTGTTTCAGCTTATCATATTTCAACTATTCTTGTACTTGTGTTTTGTGCTATAAATGTGTTGTTGAACAAAAATCATGTCATTTTACTTCTACAACCAATATCTATTCTTAAGTCTTCAATGGGCACTGTCTGTATTTTCTTTCTCTTAATGTTTTGAGAAACCACATTCCTCTGTTTGTGGCAGATATGGAGCAGAAAGCTCTATGCTATGCATGCTCATCTGCCATAGCTTCACAGTTTCATGACCGTAAGATAATCTGGCTTGCATGGTAACTTATCTTTGTTGTTGTGGTTACCGGGTGAATCTTAGATATTAGTTCAATAAACGTAATCAACTCAATTTTTTTAAAGTTTCCCACTGTTCTCCATTCTTATTTCAACTTCAATGCTCAATGTAAGCATATAGGATAAGTTGTAACCCTCAGTTTTATGTAATTCGCAAATTGGTCTGTTTCAATAATAGACAATTAAATTCCTTAAGTTCAATAAAATTGTAAATTGATCATAAATTTAATGGACATCATCAAAGCTAACCTTTGGGATATGTTTATGGATATGTACACTTGCAAAGTAATTCATTGACTCTTATTCTGATTTTATCTAATTCAACCTTAATTTCATCTTGTTTCACATCTTGCCGACATTGGAAGTGTAGATTCTTTGTTTGTTGTAATCCCTACGCTGAGGACCTTTGAGACAAGCAGATGTTGCCAATGAAGGGACAAAGAAAGACAACACTATTGCGATCTTCCATGTCAAACAAAAACAATGACCGTACCATTACTACAAAATTCTTTGCAGATGTGGCAAGTGGTGAATGAAGCTTTGCAATGCTAGTGAATACATTTCAGATTGCAATGCATGGCCATTTTTTGCTAGGTGACCGGAAGGGGGGAAGTCGTCTGAAGTCTTGCGAAATATCTTAGGGTTTAATGGGATTCACAAAGACTTTTTTCTATGAGAAAAGTATAAGCATCCAATCATAGAGGTAATTTTAGGATTTCACAAACATAATAACTCTGTAATGCTACAAACGACTTGATTTATAATTTTATTGAACTTGAGAAACTTACTTTCTGATTATTGAAACATTGTGAATCAACTTGTAAATAACATAAAACTTGAGACCTAGATGTAATTTACACTAAAGCATATACTTGTTTTCCATGTGTGATTTTAAGTTTTTCATTTACTGTTTTTTCGCTTATCTAAAAAGAGATGAAAGCCTGTGCATAAGATGGTAGCATGAGGAATTATGAATTTCTTCCTATTAAATTTTTAGATGGCCATATCTTTGTAACAGAGTGATGACAGTTATTTTCTCTCATCCAACTCTTTCATTATGCAAAGCTAACAGAATAAGAATTTTTTTTTGTTTTCTAATAGCTTTATAAAGTTTCCACTTTGCACGTCACTTTGTAGTGATAAACGAGAATATCCATTTGTTAATGAAGGTGGCAATCCATTTTGTTGTTTCCATTTTTTTTTTCGTTGCTAAAGGGACAATGATACTTATATTTCATGTAGATCCCTTTTCTTTTGAATACATAATTTATTTTGGATAAGCACGTGTAGATTATATCTATAGTGAATTGCTGATAGCAAATTAAATTATTTGTTAATTTTTCCTTTCATGATAATAGCTTGTGAGCTTGCATTCCTGTCAAAGCAGGCCTTTGTTTCTTCTTTCTCGTTAACTCTTAAGCTGAAATAACAAAAATTTTGTTGATGCATGAGCGAGTTCTGTTTCAATGAAACTTAGATGTCAATTAAATTCTAAGCACTAGTTAGCATGGTTATTCAGGGAGTTTTTTTTAGAGTGTATTTAGATAATATAGATATTTAAATAACAATATTATTATTTTCTTAGAAATAACAATATTATTTAAATGTTTTATTGTTATTCTTAATTCTAACATCAAAGTCATTAACATCTAGATAACATTCAAATTTTGGTGACATTTCAATTTCTTTTTGAAGGAATAAAATTATAATTTTTAACAATTTTATTTAAAACCGTTATTGTATCAAACACTTATCTACCGTTAAATAACATGACATTATATATAATGTTGCTAAACTAAACGCTCTCTTTATACTTTTGCTGGTGATATTGTTGTTGAATATTTGACATGAACTGGTGGCGGCTTATTACCTTTTCTACTTCATATCTATCTGCTTTCCAAAAATGGTTTATTGTAATTCAGTAGTTTCAATAGCTATTCACTTGTTTTAATTAATATGTTTACTAACCTTCTATAATTTATATTGATAATTTGCAAACCACAATCAATAAACTTTTCAAATTGCATAGCATTTATAATATCTTGGCAGACAATGTGGTGCTTTGTACTAGAATCATATGATAGTTTTATTTGGTTGCTACCCTACAATTTCCATTCAAGATCGCTTCCTCGTCACAATAGTGACTACTCCAAACATGCATTTCACTAGTTCATCTCCTTCGAATTGGTCACAGACCACTGTTAATTTTCAAGCTACGCTGTTTTTTGATGATGTGAAGCTTTCTGGGTGAGAAATGAGAAGTTTTCAACCTCGCCAAATTTGGATATTGAACATTTTGCCCTACTTTCTGAAGAATTTAGACTAAAGCAATGGTTCTAGTTATTGTTGTTTGCTCACTTTCAAACATAAATTTAGCTGTATTTGGCAATCAATTGAATCTTTATTTAAGATGGGTACCATAATATGCATGCCAAAGTATTATTATCAGATTTGGCTAATATTTGATGGTAACCATAGCTGTTCATATGTAGCAATATACAAGCCATTGTTGGGTTTGGATCAACAACAAACTATTTATACAACGTGAATTCACAATTACGTTTTTACAGATTTCTCCTGAAGATATTAGATGGGAAGGTGAAGATTTGAGTATCACCCACAGAGGAGGCAGGGGTGGGTCAGGGAGAGGTTTGAAGAAGTCCGGCAGCCGTGGTGGTGCTGCTTTAGTTTCTGGTAGAGGGAGAGGCTTTCTTAAGAATCAACTCAGGAAAGATTTTGCCCCAACTCAAAATGGTACAAAGAGAAATATGGATGAAATTGAGATACTTAACACTGACATACTGATTAAGGAGGTACGTTAGATCACACCAACATGCTAACCAAGCAGAACAATTTGTTTTGAACAATCGATCTTTACGAACATATTTCACGAATCATTCAGGTGGAGAAGGTTTTCAATGAAGCTCATCCTGACCCTATTGAGGTAGAGAAGGCAAAGAAAGTTCTGAAGGTACAAAGCTAAATCTTCCTGGTTATTTCTTTTAAACTTCTGGATTATAACTTGATCTGCTTGTATTTTTAGGAGCATGAACAATCCCTTTTGGATGCAATCACAAGACTTGCTGAGTTATCAGCTGGTGAAACCGGTATGTATATAAGCCTATGATTTTTTATTTTGTTTGTCATGTGACTTGGAGGTTTTGTTTTCAATGGAAAAGGACTCTTAACGTTGTACGTTAGGCCTTTTGGTTTTGACCTTTGGCGTCAAGTATGCATGGGATTTGTGGCACTGTGTTGTCTTTTACAGCTTGTATTAGTTTTCACATGATCCATATTTTATGAACTTTTTATTTATAAGTCACACCATTTGTTACTAAGCTTATATAAAGATTCGACTCTGGATAGTCATCCTTAATCCATGGTACTATCCGGTAGCTTTTTTATTAGGGGTTTATTTCTGGATCAATTAGGGTTGACCTGAATCTGACCTAATCTGAAAATTGAACTTGCTATCGAACCAAACCTGATCTGACTATTCGACTTTGATGAACGTTTTTTAATATACTGTTAATCTTGCATTGGGCAAAAATATACATAAAAAGAAAAATATACTGTGTTTAAATTCTAATTAGATATAAAATTAAAGGTAAATAGCAGATGTTTCAATGCCAAAGCGCATGATATTTGAGCAAGATATTTTATTGATAAACTACTATATAAAATTAAATTATGGAGGATATTAGTTTTTTATTGGTTCAATGTTTGATTGGATTGTGATAGATCCAAAATCTGATCCAATGACACTAAATGGAGCAAGTTAGATCTTCATAGTTTCAATGTGTGCATTGGGATCTAACCCAACAATGTGGATCATCCAAGGCGCATGAGCATGTTGTATTCCTATTCAAATCAAAGTTTGAAACTAATCTTCATAGTTGGATAGATGATAGGGGTATTAGATCAGGTCCAATGTAGACCACTTGTGGGATTTTGGGAGGGGGCCCATAGCTGCTCTGAGAATTTTATGTATAGCTTATTAGTGTATGGATAGCTATCCTTTCAACACCGGTTGATATTTGGTCTTGATAGAAGTGGAGCACAATAAGATATTAAAATTATTGATATTATGAGAGAATAATGTCCACAAGAAGGGGGATGAATTCTTCAACCTTCAAACTTAAGTCAATAACTCAAACAACTTCTACTTGAAATTTTTTCATCTCAATTGTTCTTATAAAACTTTTTGAAAAAATTCTTTAGTTTTTCAAAATTTTTGTGATTACAATGTTTATTTTAAAGTGGTAAGATAAGTAAAGCAAGTAAAACAAATGAAATAGAGTATACAAAATTTTTTAATGGTTCAATCAAACTTTAATTACATTCACCTTTAGTCAACCCGACTAAGTTTCTATTAATTTCACTTTTTTTTGTCATAACTGGTGGGGACAAATCAAGTACAAATAATGTTCAAAGGAGACATTAGCAATGAACACAACAACAAATAACATTAGTTGTAAATAAAACAAATACAATATTTGAAATATTTGATACCACCTATGCCTTAAACATTTATGCAATATTGGCACGCACGATGTCTAAATGAATGAATCATATAAGATGTCACTAACTACACAAACTATGAGGAAATAATGAGAAATTGGGCAAGAAAGATGTTGTAGAAGAACACTAATGCTCTAGTCTAAATAGACCTTATTAAACTTTCCAACTAATCAATGATTTTGCATTCGAATCATCATCTTCTATTTGGAATATGCTTCTATTTATATCTTAAGGCACCATCTTATTGAATAAACTAATAATTACGATTCCAGTGATTGTTCGTAAAGATACAACCTATAGATCATACTAGGGCTATAGGTAGATGAAACTGATCTCCCAGACGGTGTTCCTGTACCATCTTTGCATTTTAGTTCTAAAAGTTTATTGTTCAAGCCTAACAATAATGCCCCTAATTTACGATGTGAAATCTTAGCAAACTTCTATTGTTTTCAGATCTTCGAACAAAATGATCGCTTAGATCATACAAACATGTGACGTTTATTACATTAAGATGACCATATGAGTCTGATAAATGGATCGATATCGTACGATAATTTATTTCACTAAGTGTCGTGCTGTTAAGATTTTTCTGTATGATACAAACTCATAACAGTACGATAATGTTTTAGTTGTTACATTCTAACTTAATAGGAATATTGTATAGATATGCTAAAAAATTATGCATTTGTTTACAACAATATTATAGTATTCTTATCCTAAGTTCATTAAACCACATGTGAATAGGAGTGAGTCGTACATGTATGAAGTAATACTTCGTATTGTACAATATGAAAGTTATACAAATATATGTTAACAAAATTTGAATCTGTACATAGACGGTACCATGCACGACCAAACATTAGTTGATTATTCCAAGCTAAACACATGGTCTTATCAATATAGTGGAAGACTTCGTATTTGTCATACCAATTATAGTTGCTCAAAACTTGGATTATGAGAGGAAATAACAATTGTATAAATACAAATAGTTCGTAAAAATATGATACATAGGAGAACTCAAGTCTCAATTGATTCTTTGTATGATGCTGTTTACTTTTCATATTCTTAAACGAGATGACTATCGCATCTACAATAAAACAATTGTGCCAATACGATGCCATCACAATTTTACTTCAACTGGTAATATAAGCTAGAGACTCAACCATGCAAATACAAGTATAATAATAGTTATTTGTATTGTACGATCATAAGACAGTAAATAATAGAGTTTATTTTGAATTAATTCTTTATTCACATGTATTGAATTTAGATTGTTTTATATAAATGAAAATAATGTTCTAGTGCAACTCATGATGCATAATTATTCAAGAGCAGCTATGCATGTCATGGGTAAGGTTAAGTGTCAACCTAAGTGTTGTTCAAGTATGAAGTAAAGATTTGACAATCTAATCATAGAAAAATATAATAAATGAGAGCCTTTAAGTGGTTTAATCGCACCAAAAGAAGTAAACCTAGATGGCTTCTAGATTTGCAAGTTGAGCCAATATTCTTGAGTGTTTAAATCTAGAATAAAATCATAAAAAAGGTCTATTTTCAAATGAAAGAAAAATCATTGAACTCTCTCATAAGTGAACTTCTCTCATTTAAGAAAAGTCTAGAAACTTAGATTCTTCATTGGTGGAGCATCATGCAATCTGAAATCATTTTGAATAATATTAAAGATAAAAATATTCTAAAAAAATTTATGGTATTTAAAGGTTTGAGTTCTATTAAAAAAGAAAACAAAAAAGTAGAAGAATAAAAAAAAGGTAGGGTAACTATTATCTATCTTTGTGTCATTTTTTAGTAAAAGTTTGTTCTTTGTTATTTTATTCATACTCATGTATTTATAAGTTAAATGATCGCATTTATAATATTTTTTGGTCTTTTTTATTCATAAATGAATTCGTTGGAAGGATTTAATCTTTTTTATATATTTATCTAAATCTTCTTGGAGTGATTCTTTTGTTTTGAATTATTGATTGATTCTATTTCGTTATTTTTTAAAATAATTTGAGACCACTTTTTAGATAAATCATATTAATAATATCTTTTTAATTGAATCTTTCATTCTTTGATTATAATTTTTATGTATCATGTAAGGCATTCTAATTTACATACATGTATTAGTCTATCTAATACATGTTTGTTAAATGCTAGTCTTCTTTGTTAGCATGTCGACCTCACACGACTCTTTTCTTTATGAATGCTTTGCGACGACACAGAAGACGATGAGCTCCATTTATCCCACAGCCAGTCCGTCGACAGGAATTGGAGCAAGCAGATGACTGCAAACTATGAAGACGAAGTGGCCGAGGGTGGAAGAGAGAGCTCCGATGGAGATCGCATGATGGGTGAAGGATGATTTAGCAATTACATTCAAGACAAAAGGGAGTTTTGGTTGATCATTGGTTTTCATTGTTTCTTCTTTCTGTAAATTTATATCTCAGTTCACTAATTGATGAGATATAACAGGTTTACTTTGGTAGGTAGTCCAGGAGAAGAGAAGATGACATAGCTGCCTTATTTTTATTTTTTTCATTTTTATTTTTTCTGTTTATACATCAGAAAATTGTTGAATATAGCTAGGTTTTCTTTGTAAAGATAACTGTAATATTACAAGAGATCATTTATTTTGTAGAATGACTTCAGATGTAAGCTGAATTCTTCAGGAAATTTGATGCACATTTAACATGTAAGCCTTCTTTTGGATCTAAATCCACTCACATTGTGTTGTCGGGTAAGCAGGTGTTGGCAGGTAGATGTGTTTGAATCAGGTCTGTTTCCAGTTCAGTGGGTTGGAGTCATTTAGTTCGAGCTGCGGTATCATCAGTTGATTGAATGCTAAATTTGAACAATAAAAAAATAATTTTTTAGGTAATTCATTATAATTTTTATTAAATATTATCTGACATTACATAAAGGGTTGGAGGGTGATTTTAACCACCACCTCGAACCGAAACATCTAATTCTGTGCGATCTAAGATGAGACGCACGATACAGATCAGATGGCTATAATGCACTATTGAGTAGAATCACCACAAGGCAAGAGTTCCGGACTCCCACTGATCACCGGCTTCACGTTGAGACACGTGGAATAAGTGGTGGAGATGCTGTCACCCACGTACTTGAGCTTTACGTCCTGTAAGGTAACCGCCTTACATGGCAACCCTTTGCTGCAGCGTAGGGTCACCACCTCTGGGCTTGCTGATGTACCCCTTATGTTCTTGAACTTGATGTTGCTGATCTTCACCAGCGAAGGAGCCTACCACCACAAATTTTTATCCAAATTAGTAATAAATTTGTGTGTTTTATAGTATTTGTTTTGAAAAGCTTATTTTTATATTTTGAATTAAAAATATAGAAATAATAATAATAAATATTATAAAAATTAAATTATTAAAATAGTATAATAAAAAATAGTAATAAATCTTACCAATTTAAACTAAAAAATTTGTTAAACTATTTGTTAAAAATTAACTACATCCTATTCTAATTTAAGACAACTAACCAATTTGTTGTTGAATCCAATAGAGAATAGTTAAGAGAATCAACTACCAAAACAACAATGTTTATACTTTCTTAGGGTTATCAAACTTACAGATGAGTCGCACTTAGTGTAGGGACAATATTCTTGGTCTATTAAAATGGGATTGCGGACGTTCTTCATGACAATATTGTCAAATGTTAAATTAGTGACGACACTAGAGCTCGGGGAGTTTTGCCATGTCTTTATTCGCACACCATTGGTTGTACCAACGATGGTACAATCCTTCACCAGCATCCCTCTGACGTCACCTTCTCCCTTGTACCTCCCAAGGCTCCCCACACTGCCATTTTTACAGTGCACAATTGATTAATAAAGTAGTCAAGCATGCTGTTTTGATTAATAAAATATCCAATTCGTTTGAAACGAACGACACGATAAGCACCTGATCCCGTGCCCCGGGCCACATCGGACGCCGGTTAGGGTAATGTCGGAGTTTCCCTGCCCCACCGAGACGCAGTCGTCGCCGCTTCCAACGGTAAGGCGCGATAAGCTCACGCCCGAGTTTCTCTCCAAGTGGATACCGTCCGTGTTCGGGCTGTTCGCCGGTGCGCTGATCTTGATGTCGCTGCCCTTAAGATTCGTGCAACCCAGTATGCCGATGTGGAAGAACTTGCTGTTGAGGGATGTCACGCCTCTCACCACCGTGTTCGTCGTGTTCACGAACATCAGGTTCTGCAAACATATGCATAAATATTTGTATTTGAAACATGTAAAAAACTAATATATGTATATATAAGACTTAACTGTGGGAAGAACTCTACAGTTCTTTTGCTTGGGGCATTTGTTGAACGGCCAAGAAACAGCTCCCTGGCCGTCAAATGTGCCACCCAGCAGAGACAAGCCGTGAACTCCTCCAAATTTAATCCAAACCGCAGTTGAATATTCATCAAGGTTCGTCGTGGCCTTCAGTAATCCCTGCACCCATCAACAAAGAGCACATTTGAACATCGTCGTCGATCAAACACGACAGGTGATTGGTACCATTCGTCTGCTTGCCTTTATTTGAACGGTGAGAGAGCTGACATTCTTACAAGGTCCCATGAACTTGATGGGGCCAACCAAGTAAGTTCCTTCCGGCACGTCGAGCTTCACATTGCCGGTGGAGCCACACGCCGCCTTCCATGCTTCCAGAAAGGCCTTTCATCAATCATAGGAAGACGTTAGTTTTACGGTCGGAAGCGGAGCTGAGGAGTTGAAAAAAATGACCTTGGTGTCGTTGGAGTGGCCGTCTGCCCGGGCCCCGAACTGCCTGACGCTGACGACGGCGGGGCAGGCGGGGGAGACCGAGAGGAGGAGGAGGAAGGAGAAGAGCTGCCGCTTGCTTGCGTTCACCATTTCGCTGTTTTTTTCAGCTTGGGTTGATGTGGAGCGTCGAGGATTTAAGAGCGGAGGAGGAATCGTGCGGCGTTCCGTTTGAGATGGAGGTGGGGGAAGAAGCAGTTGTCCTGTTTGAACGGGATAATGGAAGGGCAGCAGTTTGGTCAAAGGGAAGGAAGGCTTCGTTAAGGAAGGGAAAATGATAGAAAAAAATAAATAAATAAAAATAACTAAAAAAGAAAGGCAAAGATTCTCCACGACTTTGGAAAGATTTTGTTGTAATAATTATCCACTCTTAAGAATAATTAGATAAGTAGGCTTCAAATTTATTTCTAATATTAACTCAATAAATTTTATTTTTATGTAATTGATTTCTTATATTATTTTTTTTCTAATTTTCTATGAGTCAACCATCTTAATAAAGAATGACTTCAAATTAAATTTTTTCCAAACAAACTTTTATATTCTTTTGTTTAAGAATTAGGGCTTCAAATTTTAAAAATTAAATATTAAAGATATAGATATTAATTTTTAAAATTAATATAAACTTTAAAGTAAAAATTTTATTTTAAAGTTATAAAATAACATAGTCCATCATTTTGGTTATGTTTCAGAGACTCTTAATCTTTGTCAAACTGACGTGTTTCTTATACTAATGTGAGTAATTTTTTGCAGTCCTCATCAAACAATTAAACTATTAATATTCTAAAATGACATAAATTCTCTTAATTACATATCATTTGTTAAAACTTGTTCCAATATAATTTGTCAAATCAATATAAGAACTTATGATGATCTTCTTATAAAAAGATACTCAAATAATATTTGAGGGTAATTTTTCTATTTTGAGTATGCTTGATTCAAATATCATTCACAATGAAACTATCATGTTATTTGCATTTGATTTCTAGTTAAAACTTTTAATTTGTCATTGATTTTTTTTTTATTTTGTCTTGTTTTATTTTTTAAAAGATTTTATATATTATCAATTTATATATACTTTTATTTTATTTTTATATTTTTTTTATAATAATAATATTATGAAATTAAAAAAATATTTTAACATCTTAAAATAATAACATCTTATGTAAATATTATAAATATTATCTCAATATTTAATGTGAAATTTTGTTTATATACAACTATTTAAAATCCTATAAAGAACTGTTTCTTGTCTAATACTTATTATTTTAAAACATCATCCAAGATTTACTTACTCCTTTTTTTTAATCCTAAGTATTATAATACCACACAAATGTAAGAGGGGCAAAACCTTCACACGTGTTTAAAAATCATCTTTAGAGTCAACCACTGTCAATTAATTGGATCACAACACAAAATTGTCAACTAATTGGATCATCGAATGACATGAATTCAAAGATTATGGATTAGATATACAACAGAATTACCATTCACATGGAAAATAAAAAATACAAATAGGTGCACGTGTTTGATTCAACATGGAAAAAAAAAAACAGGAGACCAAATCTTCGTTCATGGAATCTGATACATCAAAATATGAAGCCTTACGTCATGGTAGATGTTGGGCCTATAAAACGTTTGGTTCTTAAAAATCACATTTTTGCTCCATTAGATCTTTAATAGGGGACGAAGAAGAAGATTAGCTGTTTTGTACTCTCTGTAGTCTGCGCTTGGCTATGGCGACCCTTCCGTTTTAAAGCAGGCAGAAAAAGGACCCTTCCGTTTTAAAGCAGGCAGAAAAAGGACCCTTCCGTTTTAAAGCTGGCAGAAAAAGGTGCGTTGTCGTCGCAGTTCGCTCAGATGGGTGTTCTTTCCGCACTCGTTCCGCCCAAATCCAGCTCTTTTTCGGTTCAAAATCGCGTTTTGATTTTAGAGCACCATGGAATGGTTATGAAATGAGCTTCTTTGCTTTTGGTCTCTTCTTCTAAAAATATTCGATGCTGCAGTAGAAAGATGGATTTTTGCCTTCTCGATGTACTAACTAGTGCCAATCGGTGTTTATGTTTTGTTTTCTTTATACCTTGAGTAAAGTTAGGGTTTTGCGTTTCCGTTTTGAAGCCATTTTGGAGGCTTAATTTTACGTGGACGCCTACATTGTAGTGGTTTTGGTAGGTTCGTTAGTTATTGGAGAAGAATACAAACTTGGTTTGAGTGGTAAAGCTCTTTACCGAGCCTTTTAGGGTTCTAGTGAAGTAGCCGTGTAAGTTTTTTGTAGTGAGAAGAGGTCTTTTGTGGAGTACTACTGTTGTCTAATGGATGAGGGTGTGGAGCAGAAGGGCTCGGACAGTGACAGCAACATTTTTCGAAGCTTTGTCTTAAAGCAATTGGCAGGTAGCATTCCTCACATGGAAAGAGATGGTTCACCAAGAAGTGAAATGTCTATGGGTGCTGATCATGTCAGGGACAGCTTCCATCTTCCTAACTTGCAGCCATGGTCTTACAAAATGGAAAATTCTCAGAGCAGTGGACTATCTAGGAATACTGAGCAACATTTCTTGGGTAAATATGGTCATGATTCCAATGGATCCATAAATTTCTCTCATGTGGATTCCTATCCAAGTTGTTTGAAGCTAAGCGATCGACGTTGTAGAAACCGAAGCTATCTTAGAAGTAGGAGTTCTCAAAGACTTTCTGCTAAACTGGTTTCTTCTATTGATAACTGTCTTATACCTCAGCTCTATAGTGATCATTTTGAATTTGAGGAATATATATTTAGTGTGAACTCACCTTCAAACATGACTAATGAAAGGCCATTTGTAGTTTCTAATGGAAACTCGGTGACAGGCAGGCCGAGCACTAAGCCTTCGTTGATGTCTTGTGTCAATGAGTTGGATGTGAACACTGATGTGTTTAGTGCAGGTTCATTAGAGCCTGTTATTGGAATTGCCCCACTTTCAGACTCTAGGAAGTGGAAATGTCGCAGCAAAAAACTGCAACAGGGAGTATCAGGAACTTCGGGTATCATGGATTCAGAATTCATCCCTGCTTCTCGAGGTATCATCAACAATTTGCTCATGCTTTCTTTGTGCATTGTAATATTTATTGTGCTTCCATGCAGTGCCTTCAATTACAGATACCACATTTCTACAAGTTATGAATATTTTATCCACTCTTTTTAGTCTGGTTTTGTGGGGTGTTATCTCAGGAACTGGAATTTAATATATGCTGATGCAATTTTACTAGTCATTTAACATGAAAATGTGAGACTATGTTCTTTTTTATACCTGCAATCTGAAAAAGCAAAAAATTTCCATTGACCTTGGCATTGCAACATTGATCATGCCACGTTGTAAGCTAGCAGGATGGCTTTGTACATTACACTTTTGTTTGTCAAAAACCTTTATCATTTTGTCACTGCTATAGATAATTAATGCATCTGTGGGAGGCTAATTAGCTCTTACTCTATTTGCACCATTGGTATAACATTCTATAATAGAAAAGTTTGCTTTCAATTATTTGAGCTCAGTCTCTCATATTTAGTTTCAATTCATCTCAATCCTGGAATTTGGCTGATAAATGACTAGTCTAGTACCTTCAAAATGTAAAATTTGTTTTTTGGCATGCTATTTGCTTTTGTTTTATTTATTGGTTTGCTAATATTATTTTATTAAAAATTCTTAAAAATTGAGATTATAAAACTACTTCGGTTGTGAATAAAATGATGATTTTGATAAACTTCTTGACAACTACATTGCCTATAATGTTCAAGCAATATCAACTTGTTTAATTCACTTAATGTAGATGCTTAACTTTTGATTAGTTAGGTTAAAAGGATAACAAAAAAAAAGGTAACCCCTCCCCCATTCCCCATGCACACACCCACAAAGCTCCAAGCGTTATTCCTAAGCTTGTTGTTTAGCCTGCATACTGAGTCATATATTGATATTTATGGAATATCTATTTTTGTATTCAAAAGAATAGGGAGGATGAGAATCTTGTAGTTAGATGTGAATTGGGCTTTCATACTAAATTGATGACGAAGGAGATAAGATAAAATCTTGTATTGGGATATGGAGTAGAAGATAGTGAAGACGAGTATGATAACAATTGTGAAGATATTTCCAAATCACAACTTGAATATCTTTGATCGTAATTCAAAGGAATCTAGATTGTAACTTTGGAATACTTTTACATGCATAGTAAGAAATTGTAATTTCAATAAGAGAATGTAATGCAAAAACTATTATTTTTTATTCGATCAAATGAGTGCAAAGAGATTACGATGTTAAATTTTAGACCCAGAAACAAGAAATAACAAAAATATATTTCTAATAAAAAATATGTACAAAAATAAATAAAATTTCATAAATATCTTATATATAACTTATCACTACCCACAATGAACTAAAAATGTCACTAAACTAAAGAGAACATGAACGAGACTCATTAGAGAAGCTCAAATCAATTGAATGTAGTTGTTAATATGTTTTTTTCTTGATGTATTCTTTATTTTCACTTCTCTTATATTATCCATGTCATTTTTTGTTATTATTTTCAAATAATTCAAATCTTTAAATATTTTTTCAGATCCACCCAAGCATATGTTACTTTATTGCCTTGGAGTAGCTATTGGTGCAAAGCTGGTTGTCAAATCGAACACGAGAGAATTAGATGAGTTAAACAACTTGCTGAAGGTGTCCGAAAACTTTGTTCAGGATCTGCAAGATGAGTTGCAGTTCAAACAGTCTTTGACTGTAATAGAGCTATGCAATGAATCATATGAAAAGAAATCTTATGGAACTGGCTGTGTGACATTGGAAGATGTCAGCTCAGCTCTGAATGAGCATTCAGCCTCTCACTTTTCTGAGGAAGGAACACGTGTCAAACATCAGCTTCAGTTACCCAAGAATGTGGAGAATTTTGGGGCATTGAGCCAAATTGAGGAGGAACTAAAGGCAGAACTTGAAATGCTGGAGCTCAATATGAATGGTTCAATTGTCGAGAGAAAATTTTCTCTGGTGAGTGTGCTTATATGTGAACCCAAACCCAAAAATGATGTTGTATTGTCAATTGAGAAATTCTTTATCATTAGCTAACCCATCAAAATAAAACGAAACGATATTATGATAGCAATTTTTTGTTGTAGTTCAACAAAACTCTCTTCTTGGTGTCTCGTCTTTCTTGGTACTTGCCTTTTACCTTGCTTAAATTTTAACAGTTTATTTATTGTTTGCTTTTTAAGCAGCTTAACAAAGAGCTCAATGCAAAAGTTAATGGGAATATTACTGCAGATGCCTTTCGACATTTGACACCATACAACCCCATCAGTATAAGCATGGATAACAAGAATGCCTCCACAACTGAAACACATGACATTGAAGAGACAGTCTCACCTCGAGAGCTCAGCCTGCATCTCCTTGAAGTTAACCAACATAGGTTAGAAGAACGGATTAAAGAGCTTGAGAGGGCCCTTGATGAAAACGAGAAGAAACTACATCTTTGGGAACAACAAAACTTCTTAAACAGTGATGTAGGATCTTCATGCGACCGTGAGAGTTCAATATTCTTGGCGAAAGACAACATTTGAAATTTAGCTGTGTGGATTAAGAGATGCTTGACTGGCTATGTGAGGATCATAAGCAGCTCATGGCAACTTCAAAAAATTAGAACCCAACATCCTTCTCTGTTTGTAGCACAAGCCTCCATAAAAAGGTTTTCATCCATTGGCAGGTCAATGATTAGCCTGGTAAATGAAAGAGAAAGGATGGTGCAAGAGATCACTTGATGCATAACTTGTTGCAATGCTGGAGGAAATGATCCCTTCTCAAATCGTGCTTTCTAGCAGTCACTGGGTTATTATGAAAAATTACTGACAATGTAAAGAGATTAGTCCTGCTTGTGTAAATATGAAGTTTTTTTGTTAAGTGTAGCAGTTTTATCAATGTTTCGGATTGTACATTTACAAATAGCATGCTCTGATAGTAGTTACCAATAAACCAATGAAACCCCGTTGTCTATTTCAATATAAAACTGAACTTAATCTTTTCAGTATTAGCTATTTTGCCCACTAACTAGGCTGCATTTACATTTTAGAAATGAATTCCTCTTTGATCAACAAAAATTGTGATTTCACTTTCAAGGTTGCCAAGTGTAGCTTAATAGTCTGCCCTGAACATGCATATGAAAACCTTAGGCTACATTTTTCCCATTTTTCCTCTGCAAATGTGGTTTTTTGGTGATGAACAAGGATTTCTTCATGCTTGCATCATGCTAAACTACCAGTTCAAGCCATCGTTGATTTCTTCATTTCAAGTTTAGTGACCTTTTGCTTCCTTTTTTTTTTCCTTTCTCATATGTTTGGAAAATGAAAATACTTTGTTGCTCATTTGACTTGTGGTGAAACTGGGATTTGAGGCTAGGATTTTGGTTGGTGAACATGACTCTGTGTGCTGATGACTTCTGGGTAGAGAAGAACTAAAACTTAATTGCTTGATATGTAGGCCTATAGAACAACAACAAATTGGATAGGAAAACCAGAGATGAAAACAACAACAAAAAAAATCATGTAATAGATCCATGTAATGGGAAGATTTCAAATCCTCATTAGCAATGGATGGTTATGTTTACCCAAAACCAAGCCATGGGTGCCAAATAAACCTTCATTTTAACTCCATCAACTTGCCAACCACCCGTTTACAAAAGACAGTTAACTCCTCATAGAAAGAAAACGTTATACATGTTTGATAGTGCATAAAATTCACTCCAGTTGTTTACACAATGGAACTCAAGGGTACTAAATATAGGATCCAAGTTGCAATATCAACTTGACCTAACTAATGCATAACAAACCATCACACTATTAATGACTCATCTCTTGCATCGGTTGACCCCTTTTTCTTCGTTTTTTTCCTTTGGTGTGCAAAAAGCTAGCCCTTATCTGAATTTTAGGCAGAGCTGTCACAAAATGTTGTCAACTTCAAGGAGTTTTACTTCACTGGAACTCTATTGTGTAAATGAGCTATTTTCAATTATTTTAGACGCTGCTGGTGGTTTTGCAATGGTTGGAGAAGACATTTCGAGTTGATTTTGTTCATGGTTTGTAGTTCAAACATCTCTTTTAGACACAACCAAACTATTTCATCTCCAATTGAATCCAATGTGATGATGTTGCATTTGTTGTATTGTGATATTTGGAATCACTTGCAAAGTAGTAAAAGCTGAATGGAATAGAGATGATTGGCATTTTGTGCTGTTTATGATGTTAGTGTTTGCTGATGTGAACTTTGATTATTGTTTATGACATGCTACCAACTGAACTACTTGCAATGTAGTAAATTAACAAGTTGATCTAATTACTCTTATGTGCTCATGCTCTCTTTTTGGCTTCACTTGGTTTTTTGGTTCTTTTTGTGGTGGTTATTACACTATGTAAAGGTTTCTAATATGTGAGCTTCCTTTTCTGGCTTCTTAATCAAAGGTAATGAGCTTGTCAATTTAGCTTCTTTACTTCTATGAAACTAGTTTTGAATTTTTTTTTTTTTTTTTTTTTTTTTTTTTTTTTTTTTTTTTTGTTGTAGAAATCACAATAGTAGTACAACATTACAATGGGAGGCATATCTACTCTTTGACATTCTTTCAATCAACTTTTTAATACTAATGTTGTTTTTTTTTTCTTGTCTTTTCTCTTTTTTCGTTTCATTTTATTTCTTGGTGACTGCCTTTCTTTTATTGTATCACTTCAAAATTTTTTTGCTCTATCTTAGTGGTTGAGGGAGACATGAGGGTGTGAGGATGGACAAAGGTATAGAAAATTTGTTAAAGATTATGTAAAAAATGTGAAAAAAACGACAAATGATTGGTGGTTTTCTTTTCTCAGTTCTAGAGAATGATTTTGTATTGATGAACTATTTGATTAAAGATTTTATTTCGCCTAATATAACGTTCTTGATGTCTTTCGAAAAAGGGACCAAATATGGGTGTTTTTCGCGTCCCCTACATTTAGAGAATGATTATGACATATGCATCGATGATTTACTATTTATTTTCTTGAAGAAAAAAGAATTATGGGGCTACAATTTTTACCAAAGCTTTAAAATATAATTCTTGTAATTTGGAATGGTTAAGTAATTGTTGACAAAGCTTTATGAAGTGATATTTGTAATGAAGTGGTTGTGGTGTTTTGGTGATGACTTTTGCTTTAGAGGTGTTCAATCTATATTCTTCATGATTTGGTCTTTAGGTTAAAAATCCTAAGGTTGAATTATATTATGTAACTTAATGGGTGATATTTTGTAATACATGTTTTGTATTGATTTTGAGTTTTTCTTAATGAAGGTCCATCGTTCGTCAAAAGGGTCATTTTTGCTCTTGTTTTTATGTCATTATTGATCTTCCTAGCTATGTTTGCCGATCTCTCGACAAGCTTGCGCACTCGTGCATGCTTCCTTTCCCCCTTCTTGCATGAGAGGTCGAAAATAACTACTTAAATAGATGCTTCTTAATGGATATTGTCTCTTTCTTATTCTTTTGCAAATAGTTTAATCTCGACTTTAGCACCCCTTTAGTTGAGACTATCAGTTTTTTCGAGATCCATTTCTTCTTCTACTTTGATGAATCTAAAGATTTTCCTTCTTCATAGAGTTATTTAATCTCAATTCTTTTGTATTTGGGTCATCTCTTTATTTATATGTATATGAGATAGTTAATGTAATTAAAGATTTTAAAGGATAAATTGGTAGAATTTTTGTTATTATAATTCTTATAAATAAAAATATTTTAAAAAGAAGTAACAAACAATTATTATTCCCCAATTTTCATCGCAAGCCAGCTCAAGCGTCCCTACGAATAAGCCAGAACCAGTGCTTAGTCCGATTTCCCTGCGCCACCCAAGCTGTCCCCACCCATTCCCGCCGCCGTTGAAGCCTATTACCGGGGCCGCCTCGGCTCCACCTCCTCTCCCTCGCCGTCTAAAATCTCTATTTTTGTTTAATTCCATGTCGCGAACCACAATCCGCGGAGCAGGGCGAGGGAGAAGAACTAAGGAAGGAGAGAAGAAACCGACGGCGGAAAGAAGAGGGAGAGAGAGCGAGTGAGCGAGGGCAACAGAAATTTCGAGACAAAGATGTGAGATGAGTGAGAAGGAACAGACGGAATCCCCCTTCGAACTGGTCACCGCCTGCCTCGCCGCCTCCGCCCTCCTCTACTCCTTCTCCTCCGCCGTCGTCGTCCTCCGATTCCAGATCCGCGCTGCGAGATCCCCCAGCCGCCTGCGCCGCCTCCTCGGCCTCAACTCCCTCTGGCCCGTCCGTCTACTCGTCGTCCTCTTCGCCTCCCTCATCTGCTTCTCGGAGCTTCTCCATCTCCGAGTCCTCCGCCGCTGCCTTCCCCGCCCCGTCTCCTCCTCCCTCTGCACCGCGCACTCCCTCCTCTCCCCCTCCTTCGCCGAGCCCGCCTTCTTCTCCACGCTCCTCTTTCTCCTGCGCGGTTCAACGCACCCCAAACCCCCGCATTCCTCCGTCGCCGCCACCGCATCCACATTTCTCTCCGCCTCAGCCTACGCGCTTTCCGTTTCCCTCCCCTTCCTCCTCCTCCACGCCGCCTTCCTCTCCCTCCCCGACTCCCTCTTCCTGCGCCTCGGCCTCCCTGCCGACTTCCTCGGCCACGCCCACCGACGCCGCTGCTCCGTCCCCCTCTTCGCCACCGTCCTCCTCGCACTCCTTGCCGCCGTCTACGTTCCCCTCTTCGTCTCCGCCTGCTGGAGCGTCGTGGCCGTCGTCATCAACAAGCGGTTGCGGACGAGGCTCTACACGCTCACTGCATCCGTTGTCGCCTCGCTCTCCGTCCAGGTAGCCGCCCTCGCGTTCGCTTCCCTCTGGCCCCCGTCGAGTGCCGTCAGCCAGGGACTCAGCCTCGTCGCCTTCGTCTCCGTGCTGGTCTCCATCGTCGCCGGTGAGGCCATTCTCGTATTGCAGCCAGTCGTTGACTCTCTGGCTGTCTTCGTTGATCCCGTTACCGGTCACCGGAGATCTGGCGACGATGGCTCACGGCCGGCGCAGGATATCGGTGGCGTTTAGAGCCTATGGTTACTTTTTGCCATGATGGAGACGAAAAATTGGGATTTTTAAGAAAATAAAAAAGAAAAAGAATAATGATATAATTGTGTTTTTATTTTTATTTTTATTTTATTTTTAGATTTTTTGGGAGAAAAGGAAATTGGAATGGGTTAGACAAGACTTTTGCTTCTCTCTTGGGCTTGTGTAAGATATTTTGTTATTTATTTTTATTTGTTTATATTTCATATTTTAATTAGGTTTATTATTTTAGAATTCAAATAATGGCATTGCACAATTTACTGTGAATATTGGCAACTAAACCATTTTCCTGGCTTTTGCAAGCTTTGCACTAATAGCTTCATAAGAAGCCCATTCCTCTATAATTAAGTATAATACTTAATTAATTAAAATAAAATAATGAGAAATTTTTAAATCAGTATCACTTTTTTTTTATATGAGCTTCATACAAAAACGATAAACTATCTCGCAATGTATGAAGCTTTCTAACTTCATTAGTTTTTATATTTATATGGGTCATATAAATATAATAAACAATCATATTTGTAGATTTGTCTTTCATTGCTCTTCATTTTTATAGGAATTAAACAATTACGATAAATAATATTGTATTATATGTCGATTGTCAGTTTCACTAAGTTTTTGTATGAAAATAGTCATTACATATATTTAATCTTTATTGTATTATATAATATTTTTATTATGATAAGTATAATATCATGAATTTCAAAATATTATATTGGTTTTTTTGTAACATATATTTAATTTATTAAATATTATTATTTTTTTAGTATGACATTAAGATCTATACGGTATTCATAAAATTTCTTCATAAAAAGGTATTTTGAATTTTTATAATGAAAATATTTGTAAATAGAGCTTTTCGAGAAAAAATTGACTGCATTTATTTTCGTTTGGAATTATTGCGAATTTTTTGAAATTATTATATATTTAACTAATATATTATAATTAAATATTTAAATATAAATATATATAAACTGAATTAATAATTAAATATATATGAATTAAAAACTAATTTTAAACTTGAGCAAAATTTCTAAATGATATTTCTCCTGCGCATGGAAACTCCGCTCCCAAGCTCGCCCTTCTCCGTATAGAACCTTCCCCGCCAGCTACCTGTTTGTGCGTTTGGTTTATGTTTATATTTTCCTATGGGTGCTGCCCCCACTTTAAGAGGTGCGACCTGCTTAAAATGATAGCCGAGGAAAAAATAATAATAAGTTAAATACTAAAATAAGATTCGCTCTTTATGCAAATATATAATCAAATATATATCAAAAAAATTATAGGCATTTGATTCTTCTTATTACTTAATTTTAACTACAAGCTTTTTTTATTGAAATGTTTTTTATTTAAATGCCAAATCAGCTACAATTATGATAGTAATTAATTCCAACTTATAAACCTTGTATTAGTAATTAGATTCGTTTAATATTAATATTCAATCTAAATAAAAAATTCTCACATAATTAATATATAATACTTTAATAATATTATTAAATAAGTTAATTTAATTATTTTTAAATTATATTACATCACAAAGATATATTGATCAAAACAATTTTAAGATTCTTACATATCACAAATGATATTAATTATCTTAAATATTATTATATTGTTATTTTATTTTTTATTTTATGACTCCACTCTCTTTTTTTTTACTTTCTTTCTAATATTTATATTATTTTATATTTAATTATGTAAATATTTAAAATATTATAATAAGATTTTTGGATTTTTTTATTGCAGCAAATTATATCATTTTTATTAATGATAGATCACAGATTCTCCTTCCTCGTACCACGGTTTATTATTATTTAATTGCCCATGGATTTGTGAAAAGTAGCCGCTTGGAAGCCTCGACATAATAAATTAATCAAATAAAAAATAATAAAAAAATAAGCTAACATCAACGCACACGCATAGAACTACATTGCGTGCGTCACGTTGTTGACATCACCAGCTCGGAACAAAACAAGGGGCTTTTCTTTTACCCGCATAGAAAAAGCGCCAAAAAAGTTTATTAAATTTTTAATGATTTCATAGAAAGACAAAACAAAAAAAATAATAAAAAAAATTGTGAAAATAAATTATTTAGTTATTCACTAAAATATGTCAATATTTAAGGAACACATCTTTCATCAAAGAGAACCTAAAAAAACTATTAATTTTCCCACTTTTTAAAATTATTTTTTATGTTTATCATCAAAATATTTGGACAAAAATATAAAAAAATGGGAGAAATAAATAATTTTATTTAAATTGTATGTTTTATTAATTGATTTCAGTCAATACAAAAAATAATTATTAGATGTATTAAATATATATATATATATATATAATCTTAGTATAAATTAAAAATTAAACATAAACATTATAAATAACTATTTGATGACAACAATAAAATTATTTATTTTTAATTGATAAAAATAATATTATATATAAATTATTAAATTTATGTATATATTAGTTACAAATTAATTTTGTTATACATGCATGATTCAATTGTATATGTATTTATTAATTTCATATAAATTTGTTTCTTAAGTACAACTAATTATGTATAAGTGTTATTTAAATTCAATACATTAAAGTCAAAAAGCATATTTCATAGTTTTTTCATACAATTTTACTTTTTTAGCTTATATTAATCAATTATATGTATATTTTTTTAAGTCGTACGCATAAAATTATATATTTTATATTTATATAAATTTATGCATGTGTTTTGTAAGTATTTGGCATATCGCATTAAATGGCTGCGCACATTGGGTAACGTAAGCGAGTTTGGTGGTCATTTCGAGTATTCTCATATTATTTCTAAACCAAAAGCGATTTATGTCGGAGGCTCCGATAACGTTTCAAACCCGTTAACTAGAAGGTGAAAACCTTCCGATATAAATGTCCGTCTCTTCGCCATTCCCTCCGTATTTGAGTGAGAGCTCATGAAAGAGGGAGAAAGAGATATGGAGGAACCATGGAAGAAGTTGGAGGGGAAGGTAGTGATGGTGACCGGAGCTTCCTCCGGCCTGGGCCACGAGTTCTGCCTTGTCCTGGCCAAGCTCGGATGCCGAATTGTCGCGGCAGCTCGGCGGTTCGGCCGTCTGAAATCTCTTTGCGAGGAGATAAATGCTCCCGGCTTTTTTCCCGACTCCACCTTATCCGTCCGAGCTGTGGCGGTGGAGCTTGACGTTGCTGGAAATGGAGATGTCATCGACGCCTCGGTTCGCAGGGCATGGGATGCCTTCGGCCACATTGATGCCCTTGTCAATAACGCAGGGGTTAGAGGTACAGGAATTTCTTTTGTTGAGATCCCTAATAGATTGTCCATTATAATAAGAAACCTAATTTTTTGGGGTTTTTTTTATGCGAAGTACGAATTGAAAGGAATTGGAATCAATAGACCATGAATCCTTGGCGTTTGAAGCAATGCTTGACAGACACTATGATCTTTTTGTTCTAAAAACACAAATGAGTACTTCACAAACTGATCTGTTCACATGTGCTACTCGATGTTCCGATGGTATATTCGTGTTTATGTGTACCAGTGACTTTTTAAGTGATCATCTTTTGGAGATTCTACATGATTCACAAGTTATATGTCCTTAATTGTGTTTGCCCATCAAAAAGGAACTTTTGTTGGGGAGAGTTGTAGGGAGGCAAACTTTTCTACAAACTTTTCCTTCAAACAGATCCAAGCATATATATAGACTTAATTTTCCCCTTAAAATGACAAATTCACAAACTAAACTATAAGTAACCTGTATTGAGTTTGTTTGAAATTGTTTCTGTATTGCTTAGGTGGAATTTATTCCCCATTGGATTGGTCTGAAGAAGATTGGAACACCAACTTCAAGACCAATGTCGCTGGACTATGGCTTGTATCCAAGAGTATGTGCAAATTGATGCGTGATGCAGGGCAGAAAGGATCTGTAATCAACATCTCATCCATTGCCGGCCTTGAACGCGGTCAGCTTCCTGGAAGCCTTGCTTATTCAGCCTCCAAAACAGCTGTTAATGCCGTGACCAAGGTACCAATGCTTCCATACTTACATAAAGAAGGACTTGCTGCAGTTAAAACCATATTTTGTTCTTCCACTCTCTTTTCCAATATATTCTCCTATGTGTTTGAGAAAGATGCATATACTTTGAAGCAGAAAAGAGTGGATTGTAAACATTTTTCACATGGTTATTGCTTTGTTCTAACTGCAGGTAATGGCCTTGGAGATGGGACCTTACAACATTAGAGTGAATTCCATCTGCCCTGGGATTTTCAAGTCGGAGATCACAGAGGGACTGATGCAGAAAGAGTGGCTGAGCAATGTGACCAGGAAGACAGTACCCCTTAGATCATTGGGCTCATCTGATCCTGCCCTAACTTCTCTCGTGTGCTATCTGATCCATGATTCATCTGCTTACATCACTGGAAATGTCTTCATCGTGGACCTTGGTGCATCCTTGCCGGGAGTCCCCATCTTTTCTTCTCTTTGATCCCTGTGTACTTTTTGCTTGATCCTTAGCGCATGTAAAACCACACAATGCATTGCATCTGAATAAAATTATTACTTCTGTTCACCAAAGCTGTTAACATTTGCTTGTTTTTTTACATGTTATCTAAAATTGGGTTCTAAATTATGAAATGGCTTTGGCCAATACAAAGGATCCTCTAAGAAGGATCAAACAAAAAGTCAGATAACAAAAGCTTAAGGAGTTGCTCAGGAAGGGACATTCTCCACTCCCACGCAAACTCACAGATACAATGATGCCGGACGGATTACAATAATTTGAGCAATACAGAAATTACATCCACACACCAGAAATAAAGTAAACTTGAAAGGTAAAAATGTGAAAATTCGAAAAGAAATAACAAGCAAGAGACACCCGTCCAAGGCAATCTTAGCCAAGAGGGGGACCGTGAGCAACACAGAGGTCGCTCCGTAGGCTAGGTGGTCCGCAACACCTCGACGGCACAGACGCGGGGTACTCGGATAAGGGTTTAAATACTGAGCGAGATAAATTTTGAAAAGTGGAATGGTCGCACCGGCGCAGTTGAAAGGTACAAAGATCGCGCTAAATCACCGTAAATCAGAAATTTAACAGATATTATTCGAGTAAGAACCGTTCAAGTCCGAGGGAACCCAAATCTTAAGAGAGAGAGAAGCGTCGAAATCCGGATGAAAAGGCGAATGTGACGATGAGTAGTTATGAAACGTTACTGTCGTGGTAGCGGCGGGGTATGGAGAGTATGTCGATGAAGGGACGAAGATGAAGATGGCGTCGTTGATAAACTGGCACGGCCTCTCACCGCTTGGGCCTCGCACCCCTCCTCCCAGTACCGGAGCCTCGACGAATCAGCACGCCGAAGTCTTGTTGGAATCACACCAATGACTCAACAAGTGAAAGCAAAGCACTAAAATACTTAAACAAGCTCAAATATCAACTGACCTTACATAGGGGTAGGCCTCCCTATTTATAGAGAGCCTAAGGGTACATCGGTAAAACAACTTTTAGAGTTTTAAAGGAATAAAATACGTGAAACTTGGAAATAAATAGGAAAATAACAAATATAAAGGCTGCATATCAATTTCTGCCTTTTAAAACATTAAAAAAAAAGGCAGGAAATAGTCAAAAGCTGATCCAGAAGCTGTTGCCAAACAGCTTTTAAGGCAAATCCGGCGGGCTAGCAGCGGTTGGCGGCGGCGGTCGCGGCGGCGAATCCGGCGGGACGCTGGCGCGGTCGAGTCGTGTTGTCGCGGGTTGGTTACGGGTCGGCGTGGGTCGGAGACGGGTCGGCGCGGTTCATCCAGCAGGTCGTGCGACCCGAGCCATGACACGGGTCTGAACCGGGTCGCGCCGACCCGCCACCCGCGGGCGCGTCTCGCGCGAACCCGCGCGCAGGTCCGTCGACTCAACGGCCGACGGCGGCGAAGCGGTGGCGGACGGTCGCAGTCGGCGGCGGAAGGCGTCCGGCAGCGGCGAAAACCGGAAAAAGAGGCCTTTTGGCCAAATTTGGGTCCCCGAATCCAAAAATAATGTTCTTGAGTGTTAATTCGAGCCCGAAATGCAACTTTGGGCTCCAAATTGATCCTGTTCATGAAGAGTAACTCCCTTGGTCGTCGGGTAGTGCAGGAGCGCATCTGAACAGATGAAGTACGTCGAAAATCATGCATGGCGCTGGTGTCCCCACCAATTCCCCCATAGCGAGAAAGACTCAGCTCCGATGAGTCAACTCCAAGTTGTTCCTCATACATCCTCAATGCATCTGGATTCAATCGCTGTAACTCTTCTCTTGTGATCCAAGTATCCTCGGTATCCGACCGGCCTTGCCATCGAACAAGATATCTTTGATAACTTCGATTTCTGGTTAATGTAGTTTGATCGTCTAGTACCTTTTCAATCTGCTCACTCCTCTTACCTTGACAAGTTGGTGGACACTCAGGTAAAGGTTCACTCTCAATGGGTGTTGATGTAGGCTCAAGTGGCTCACTGGGAATCTCGATCGGCTCCTTGTAGGCCACCAGGTCTGAGACGTTGAAGGTATTGCTGATGCCGTAATCGTCTGGTAACTCCACTGTGTATGCATTTGGTCCAATCTTTTTTAAGATTCGGAATGGACCAGCGCCTCTTGCATGTAACTTCCTTAAGGTTCCTGGTGGAAACCTTTCAGGTCTGATTCGAATCATCACATAATCACCTTCCAAGTGTTAAACCCCATGGCCTAAAAGATAATTTGATGATAACAAAACAGTGTATTCTAATTACTTGCTTGAGTATTTGTTACAGTGACATGAAGCTTAAATGACTTGAAGGAGGTTACCAACAACTTTGATCGTGATGAGCAGCCCCTGGTACTCCAGATGGTGTGGCAACCATTATGGAGGTGTATAAGTTTTTTTTAGAACACAATGTAAAACTTACAACTTTGTTTGTGTGGCACATTATAAATGTATTTTTCAAGTTTTAATTGCCTAAGGGTTGTACCATACGATTTTATATATCGTATTAGTGCAACTCTACGTATGAGGCTTAAATTTAAGAAGGTGTTGTGATTAAACAAGTCCTTGACTTGTATAATCAACATTTTACACCATATTTATTTTGGGTTAAATAAAAATATAATTTATTAAAGTATTTTTCTTTTTTCGGCGCAACGGCGTTTTCGGCGCAACGGCGTTTCCGGCGCAACGGCGTTTCCGGTTATTAAAGTATTTTTCTTTTCGGCGCAACGGCGTTTCCGGTGCAACGACGTTTTATTTTTACTGTTTTCCCGGCGCAACTACGTTTGCTTTCGGCGTTCCTTTCCTGCTTTTCCGGCGCAAGGACTCCATGTTTTCTGCTCTTTGCTCGATCTCCTTCTATAAGAAGGATTGAATTCGAGGGATTTAACACAAAAAAAAGGAACTAAAAAATTCCCTGCAAAGACGGACGAAAAAGATTTACTGTTCATCGTCTTCCTCAGCCTTCTCGGATCGAAACGAAACGCGTTCCTTTCGCTTCAAATTTGCGCGGTTTTTCATTCCTTTCCGTTTCAATTAACTTTTCGAAATCCAATTTACCTGTTTCGAATTCTTTTGAAGTCGAATTTTAGACCTAATTTCTCCAAAACCCTCTTCCGCACGAAAAGAGAACAGCGCCTTTCGCAAACGCAATTTGGGCTTTGCCCAGTTTGGAAAGCGCGGTCAGAAGTGCGTTTGGGTTATTTTAATTTCAAAGAAAGTTTTTTTTTATGTGCCACCTTGTTTCACAAGTTGTAAGGTCTGTGGAATTTTAATTTTGTTTAAGAAAATTTTGTTTGCCTTTTGACGACGACGGTGTATTGTGGTCTTGGTGTGAAAACCAAGCTGATTGTATTTGTGTGTGACCAATCTTGTGATTGGGTGCTGTGAGGGTTTTTGGCCTACCCGCCGGTTTGGGCAAAAGGCATTGGATTGGTAGTGAAGCCCGGCTAGGTTAGCTGGGGGTGGACGTAGGCAAAGGTTTTGCCGAACCACTTGAAATCGTGTGCCTTGCTATTTTATTTCTTAAGTTCACAAATTCAAGCTTAAATTTACTCTGTTACGTTTTATTTTTGTGAACGATTCAATTCACCCCCCCCCTCTTGTAACCAGCATTTTCCAACACCAAGAACTCCTTAAATCTGCGATGTGCATCCGCAAGTTTCTTATATTGCTCATTACTTAAATTAATTTTATCTTTAATATGTTTATGAATCTCTCTGATGTGTTGTGCAAACTCTTGTGCAGACTCCGATGTGCGTGCTTGAATAAGTAATGGGATAAGGTCAATTGGACTATGAGGTTTGTACCCATTATAAGCTTCAAAGGGACTCATTCCTATAGACCTATTAACTGAACTATTATATGCATATTCCGCACGTGATAAAAGTAAATCCCAATTTTTTTGCATTGTCTCCTACTAAGCATCGTAATAGATTTCCTAGGCTTCGATTTACCACTTCGGTTTGACCATCCGTTTGAGGGTGGTAGGCAGATGAGAATTTTAGTTTCATCCCCATTAGATGCCAAAGAGTTTTCCAAAAATAAGAAGTAAAACGAACATCTCTATCGGTAACTATGGTTTTGGGTAATCCATGCAATTTTACAATTTCATCAAAGAATAAGCGAGCAATATGTGAGGCATCTGAAGTTTTAAAACATGGGATAAATCTGGCCATTTTTGTAAATCGGTCTACTACTACGAAAATAGAGTCATGTTTTTGAACAGTTTTAGGCAAACCAAGGACAAAGTCCATACTAAGATCTTCCCATGGTTGTGATGGTATGGGTAAAGGAGTATAAAGACCAGTGTTTTGGGAACGTTGTTTAGCAACGGCACAAGTTCTACACCCAGCAATTATGCGAGCTACATGTCGTTTTAATCCAGGCCAATAAAATATATCTTCAATGGCTGTAATTGTCTTGTCTCTTCCAAAATGTCCTGCTAATCCTCCAGCATGTATTTCCCAAATTAAGAAGTCTCTAAGGGAAGTTTGGGGAATACATAATTGTTGACCACGAAAAAGATAATCATCTTTAATAGTATAATCATAAATAGCCTTGGTTGGATTATTAATTAAGTCCTTATAAATAGGTCCAAAGTTGACACATTCTTGGTACAGATCAGGTAGAGTTTCAAAGCCAGTAATTGATACAGATAATGTGGTAAGTAAATTTACTCGTCTACTGAGGGCATCGGCAACTTTGTTTTCTATACCAGGCTTATGTTTTAGGACAAATGTGTAGCTTTGAAGAAATTCTATCCATTTGGCATGTTGTGGTTTTAATTTCTTTTGTGAGTTCAAAAACCTTAAGGCCTCATGATCAGAATATAATACAAACTCTTGAGGTAGGAGATAATGTCTCCAATGTCTGAGGGCTTGTACTACTGCATAAAATTCTTTATCATAGACGGAATATTTTCTACGAGATTCATTTAGTTTTTCACTAAAATAGGCAATAGGTCGTCCTTCTTGACTAAGGACTCCTCCGACTCCTACACCTGAAGCGTCACAAGAAACTTCAAAAACAATAGAAAAATCAGGAAGTCGGAGTATAGGAGCGTTGGTCATACTTTCCTTAATTTTAGCAAAGGCTTTATCAGCTGCTGAAGTCCATTCAAAGTTTCCTTTTTTTATGCAATCTGTTAGTGGAGCTGTGATGGAACTAAAACCTTTAATAAACCTTCTATAAAAAGTGGCCAGACCATGGAAACTCCTAACATCATGAACAGATTGAGGTGTTGGCCAATCGATTATTGCTTTGACCTTATCAGGGTCAGCAGACAATCCATTTTTTGAGACTATAAATCCTAGAAAATTTACACAATCATTAACAAAAGCACACTTCTTGAGATTGGCATAGAGATTACTTTCCTTGAGTGTTAAACAAATTATTTTCAAATGTTCTAAGTGTTGTTCTGGGGTATGACTAAAAATTAGAATGTCATCAAAGTAAACTACGATGAATTTTCCTAAGTAAGGTCGAAGTATTTGGGTCATGAGTCTCATAAAAGTACTCGGGGCATTAGAAAGACCAAAGGGCATGACTAACCATTCATATAATCCATCTCTAGTTTTAAAAGCGGTTTTCCATTCATCTCCAGGGCGAATTCTTACTTGATGATATCCACTTTTTAAATCAATTTTAGAGAAAACCGTGGCTCCACTCATTTGGTCAAGAAGATCATCTAATCGTGGAATAGGAAACCTATATTTCACAGTTATTTTATTAATAGCCCTACTATCGATACACATTCTCCATGTTCCATCTTTCTTTGGGGCTAAGAGGGCAGGAACGGCACAAGGGCTAAGACTCTCTCGTATGAGCCCTTTGTCTAATAGTTCTTGAACTTGTTGGGCTAACTCTTGGTGTTCTGTGGGACTCGTTCTATAATGGGGTAGGTTCGGCAAGCTAGCTCCAGGCACCAAATCTATAGCATGTTGGATGTCACGAAGTGGGGGTAAACCTTGGGGTTCTTCCTTAAAAACTTCTGGAAAACTAGACATAATAGGTTCTATTATTGGTGGAATGACTATGTTTGGTTCCTCATTTGAAACTTCTCTCATTGCTACGGCCCAAATAATTGAACCATCAGTAAATTCTCGTTCAACCTCTCCTTGAGATATAAACTGAATTTTTTTCTCTTGGTTAGTAGTGGGTTTCGTTTTTAGGGGTTTAACTTGGTCTTTTGGTGGGGAAGGATGTAATTTAACTCTATGACCTTGATGTGTGAATATACAAGTATTAGATTTTCCGGTAATAAGGACATCATGGTCATATAGCCAGGGTCGTCCTAAGATAATACTTCCAACTTGCATGGAGACAACATCACATAGAATATCTTCTGAATATTGGCCAAATTTAAGGGGAACCATACATTGTTTCTTAACAGGAATAGAGGTATCGTTGATCCACGAAACTGTATAAGGGTTTGGGTGTTGGGTGGTGGTTAATCCAATGCGTGCCACACTATCCGCAGAAATCGCATTAATGCTACTACCACTATCAATTACCACCTTGCACACCTTTTCCCCAATTTTAACAAATGTATGAAAAATTTTGGTTCGTCTCCAATCTTCACTCACCTTGGGTTGGGTGAAAGTGCACCTAACGACTATGATAGGTTCATTTTCCTCAATAGTATATTCTCCGTCTTCTTCATAGTATTCATTGGCTAGGGTTGGATCAGGTACATACTCTTCATCACCTACTTTCTCTCCAAGGTTTGGTTCATCCTCTTCTTCTCCGATATAATTAATTTGTCGTGTAGGACATTGGGCTGCCATATGACCTCGCCCTTTGCATTTGAAACAAGTTATTTCAGACGATCGATTGGTGGGTTGGTCTGTTTTTGTGATAGGTTTTGGAGTAGCATTTGGAGAGGGGATTGTTGGTGGATGACTAGTGGAAGGTCCATGGTTACTTGACCTAAAATTTGACTTGGGTATTGGCTCAACTTTCTTAGTGGAAAATAGTTTCTGAAGCCTCTCAAATTCACTTGCGATCCTATAGGCCTCCTCTAAAGTGTGGATGTTTCTCATAAAGAGTTCCCTTTGTATATCTTCCCTAAGTCCTGCTCTAAATCGAGAAAGAGTAACTAAAGGATCTTCATTGACACCACAACATAAGTGATACTCATCAAAACGAGTAATATACTCATTCACTGACTTTCCTCCTTGGTTTAAACGTTGCCATTGATCAAGTAGTTGGTGCTTGTAGGAGAGTGGGATGTATTTGTCCCTAAGGATTCCTTTTAATTCACTCCAGGTTCCTATGGGTGGAGATCCTCTTTGATGGCGATTAGTTTCTATGGTTTCTACAAATAGTCGAGCTTGTCTGGCTAGTTTCATACGGGCAAACAAAACTTTTCGTTCTTCACTAAGCCTAAACCATTGAAAGTAGTGGTCTAGGGCTGCCTCCCACTCTATGTATTCTTTAGGATTCATGGTTCCTTCAAAGGTTGGTGTGTCACACTTGATGGATTTTATAAGTTTATCGTCATCATTTTCAAGTGGTCTCCTTAAGAAGGGATCATTGATTCTTGGAGGTGCATGATGTGGGGAATAGGTAATATCAGGTTCATATATGGTAGGTTCACATTTTTTTTGTTCTAGTTGGGTGACTCTAGTGTCCAACCTCTCTAGTGTGGCTAAAATAGTTTGTAAAGTAATATGAAGTTGGTCAGGGAGTTGATTGTCCATTGGATAAACTTACGCCGTCGATAACGATTGTACTAGCCTAACCGTTCTCTGATACCAATTTGATGCCGGACGGATTACAATAATTTGAGCAATACAGAAATTACATCCACACACCAGAAATAAAGTAAACTTGAAAGGTAAAAATGTGAAAATTCGAAAAGAAATAACAAGCAAGAGACACCCGTCCAAGGCAATCTTAGCCAAGAGGGGGACCGTGAGCAACACAGAGGTCGCTCCGTAGGCTAGGTGGTCCGCAACACCTCGACGGCACAGACGCGGGGTACTCGGATAAGGGTTTAAATACCCAGCGAGATAAATTTTGAAAAGTGGAATGGTCGCACCGGCGCAGTTGAAAGGTACAAAGATCGCGCTAAATCACCGTAAATCAGAAATTTAACAGATATTATTCAAGTAAGAACCGTTCAAGTCCGAGGGAACCCAAATCTTAAGAGAGAGAGAAGCGTCGAAATCCGGATGAAAAGGCGAATGTGACGATGAGTAGTTATGAAACGTTATCGTCATGGTAGCGGCGGGGTATGGAGAGTATGTCGATGAAGGGACGAAGATGAAGATGGCGTCGTTGATAAACTGGCACGGCCTCTCACCGCTTGGGCCTCGCACCCCTCCTCCCAGTACCGGAGCCTCGACGAATCAGGACGCCGAAGTCTTGTTGGAATCACACCAATGACTCAACAAGTGAAAGCAAAGCACTAAAATACTTAAACAAGCTCAAATATCAACTGACCTTACATAGGGGTAGGCCTCCCTATTTATAGAGAGCCTAAGGGTACATCGATAAAACAACTTTTAGAGTTTTAAAGGAATAAAATACGTGAAACTTGGAAATAAATAGGAAAATAACAAATATAAAGGCTGCATATCAATTTCTACCTTTTAAAACATTAAAAAAAAAGGCAGGAAATAGTTAAAAGCTGATCCAGAAGCTGTTGCCAAACAGCTTTTAAGGCAAATCCGGCGGGCTAGCAGCGGTTGGCGGCGGCGGTCGCGGCGGCGAATCCGGCGGGGACGCTGGCGCGGTCGAGTCGTGTTGTCGCGGGTCGGTTACGGGTCGGCGTGGGTCGGAGACGGGTCGGCGCGGTTCATCCAGCAGGTCGTGCGACCCGAGCCATGACACGGGTCTGAACCGGGTCGCGCCGACCCGCCACCCGCGGGCGCGTCTCGCGCGAACCCGCGCGCGGGTCCGTCGACTCAACGGCCGACGGCGGCGAAGCGGTGGCGGACGGTCGCAGTCGGCGGCGGAAGGCGTCCGGCGTTGGCGAAAACCGGAAAAAAGAGGCCTTTTGGCCAAATTTGGGTCCCCGAATCCAAAAATAATGTTCTTGAGTGTTAATTCGAGCCCGAAATGCAATTTTGGGCTCCAAATTGATCCTGTTCATGAAGAGTAACTCCCTTGGTCGTCGGGTAGTGCGGGAGCACATCTGAACAGATGAAGTACGTCGAAAATCATGCATGGCGCTGGTGTCCCCACCATACAAGCAACACATGCAACCCAATATGCTGGAGAGTTTCCCTCTCGGTGTACGTGGCCAATGCGCAGCGCGCTCAGACACGTGGCGTGTGAGAGTGCGGGAAGAAAATGCCCGTCCAAAAGCGGGCACTTCAGCATGGTTTGAATCTCCTGCAAAGCCATCCAAGAGTCCGTCTGGATTTCCACAGCGGGGGAGTTCGGGAACGAGTGTCTCACAACATTAAGGGCCTTCAGGATAGCAAGAGTCTCCATGGCCTCGCTAGCTTGTGAAATGAATCTTTTGCCCACAATCAGCAAGGGCCTGCAAAGATTGTCTATAATTACTATACCCACTCCAGCAATATCATTTCCAACCGTAGCGTCGCAATTAACCAATATCCATCCAGCGGGAGGGGAAACCCAAAGTAGGGCTGCGGTCAACTCAGGCGAGTTGGAGAGGTTCCCGTTGAGCTTAGATGCATACTCATTATGTCACTTGTCTGCAATTGCAACATCCATACGAACTTTGCGAATTAACGTAGCACTACTCATAATAGGCTCATTCTGTTTTCTAGCATTTCTGTTCACCCAAATACTGTGAAGAGTGGTAGCAGTTGTAGCCACGTGCAGCATATCATGACGACGACTACGACCAGCCACCTCCCCATAGCAACAAAAGCGCTGCAGAGAAAACTCCCCGCTGCGATCAAAGGGGCCATCGCACACCGCCACAACAGCGTCACGTGCATGCCGTGTCAGGCACCCCACCTTACCAACTACAGTAAATTAAGGATGCTGCATAAGAAATAATCTCGAGTGAGGACAAACCATGCCTAGGTGGGGACCCGACGGTGAGACAATTCTAACCCTCGAACCAATCTGGTATATTTTTTAAAACATTTTAACCATATCCATACCATGGAGCTGAAATGAAAACATGTGTATATTAAACTGTATATATATATACAATAAACCACAAAACTAAAGTACCAAAATGAAACCAAATCCACTCCCACCATAAATCTATCCCCTCTCACATGTCAGGAGTATAGTCCTCTCCTGTACTATTATAATCCCCAGCTCTCGGTGTAGTGGATACATGACCTGTGATAAAGCACTAATGAGACATATATATCTCAGAAGATAAATCCATTATGTAACCAAGTAAAATAAATCTCCAGATATAAAAGACAAGCTGTGAAACATGATAAAACAAAATCCATCTCATAAGCGGTGAAAAATAAACCATATGAATACCTTCTTATCAAATGTCATGCAGTATCAAAAGTAAACCAGATAAACATGTATACCAAATTTCCATTTCCATTATTTTATATGTTATATACTTACTGGGCCCGATTCCCTTCTGAATCATTATCCTCTGGATCCAATCATCATATCAAATGACCTTCAGCCGGCATCCATCCAGTCATAACACTAGGCAGATATCTGATCCGAAGACCGATACCCTGCGATCTCATCCGCTAGGCCTAGTGCCACCAGGCAGGTATAGTACTGATACCCTGCGATCACATCCGCTAGGCCTGGTGTCATCAATATATATGAAGGTCATGGTACACATACACACTAGGCAGATATCTGATCCGAAGATCGATACCCTGCGATCTCATTCGCTAGGCCTAGTGGTGAGGATAATGTCTCCAGGAATCCAATTTTCAATTTTTATTTTCCAATCATGTCACACATGTGATAAATATGCCAAAACCATATCAATATGTCCAACCAATTATATTTTATCTCATATTATGCTTTTTGTTTCAATTTCCTTTTTGTCATCTTTTATGCTTTCAGTTCAATCAGAAAATAACACCATAAAACATATATCAAGCCATGAGATAAAAGTCATGTAAAGAAAAACTGTAATGCAGCCCGTAAGAAACCATGTATCGAAATATAAATAAATACTATTGTGCTATATCACAGGTTACGAATTTATCTACCTCAATTTGCTGTACCAACTGTCTTACTCACTTCTGCTTCTTCTTGATGCCCTACAAGCCCGTAAAATACAAAAATAATTAATTTAAATATGTTTATTAGTCAAAACTGCTTTCTAAAAGCTTTCCCAAACACACCCCAAAATAATCCCAAAAATGGGCTTACGCGGCACTGAACCGCCCGCTGGACCGCGCACGCAGAAAAGCTTTCTAAAAGCCCTGCCAAACACTTCCCGAAATCCCCAAAAATCCCAATTTTTCTCTTGTTTCTCGCCTCGCCTGGACCGCGCCTCCGCTGAACCGGCCTGCGGTTCAGCTCCGCGGTTCAGCCGACTGAACCGCTCCTCTCTCCCTCTCTCTCTCCTCCGCCTCAGCCCGAACCGGGCGCCTTCCGGTTCGGTTAACCCGAACCGGTTCAAACAGGATCATCCCTGTTTCTCACCCGTCGCTGCTTCCCTCTCTCCTCGCCGCCGCTCGCGTCCGGCGGCTTCTGGCCGCTTCCACGGTAAATTTCTCTTTTCCCCGAATCCATCTCCGGAATTACCAAGCTCCTTTCGACTTCTTTCGCACTCCTCGACGACCAATTTGCCGGAAAAATATTCCGCATCTCGCGGCCGACAACTCCGGCCACTCCTTCGGCAACCCAATACGTCTCCGGCCGAAAATAAACATTCGGCCGGCCTCTCTTACTCTCCCCCCACTCAACAGAACCCCAATACAGCAAAATAAAACGAACCATCTTACCTTGCCGCAGTTTTTCCGGCGAGCTTCCGAGCTTCCGTTAAATTTCCGGCAGCTTTTCGCAATCGCTAAAACTTTTCCAAACCGCTTCTGTATTTAAGGGGATTAATTCACCCGGACTGGACACGTATGTGTTGATTTCGCCTTGTACCGACACGTTCGTGATTTTTTTGCAGAACACCCCCTGAACTTTTCCAAATTACAAATCTACCTTCCGCCATCCGATTTTAAACTAAATCGGAAATCCTAAATTGCAGATATATCCCGGATCTGAAATCCTGAAATTACAAATATATCCAAAACTTTAAAAATTCATAATTAATTATCCAAAATTCCAAAAATTACAAACTTACCATCGTTGGACTCGTCTCAAAGAGCTCTTTCTATAAAAAAAATATAAAAAATACAAATAAAAGAAAACTAGGGCTGTTACAATCTTCCCTCCTTACAAAAATTTCGTCCCGAAATTTAAAAAAGCTCCGGATACTGATTGATCATATCTGTTTCCACTTCCCAGGTAGCTTCTCATGCTGTTTGACCATTCCATAGGACTTTAACCATAGGAATGATTTTATTTCTGAGCTTTTTCTCCTGCCTATCAAGTATTCTCATAGGCAGTTCGAGATATGTCAAATCCATTTGAATTTCTATATCTGGGTCCATATAACTAAAAACATGGGAGGGATCTGAAACATATCTTCGCAAAGATGAGACATGGAACACATTATGCACTCCTGACAATTGAGGAGGCAAAGCAATTTGGTATGCCACTTGTCCAACCCTTCTTAGGATTTGGAAAGGACCAATGAATTTAGGCTTCAATTTTCCTGCTCTTCCAAACCTTATGACACCTTTTGTTGGACTTACCTTAATAAGAACATGTTCCCCCTCGTGGAATTCAACCATTCGATGTTTTGCGTCATAATACTTCTTTTGTCTGTCCTGAGCTGTTTTTATTCTGTCTTGAATAATTCTGATCTTTTCTGTTGCTTCTTCAACAAATCTAGGACCGAGCAAATTTCTTTCCTTCCCTTCATTCCAGCACAAAGGTGATTGACATTTTCTCCCATACAGCGCTTCATAGGGTGCCATCCCAATGCTGGACTGATGACTATTATTATAAGCAAATTCCACCAAAGGTAAGTGGCTTTCCCAATCTCCACCAAAATCCAAGATGCAAAGTCGTAGCAAATCTTCCAAGGTTTTGATAGTTCTCTCTGTCTGACCATCTGTTTGAGGATGAAAGGCTGTGCTAAAACGCAATCTCGTACCAAAAGCTTGATGCACATTCTTCCAGAAGTGAGAAGTAAATTTAGGGTCTCTGTCAGATATAATGACTTTTGGAATCCCATGCAATCTGATAATCTGACTCACATATACCTAAGCTAACTTCTCTGCAGAATAAGTAGTTTTAACAGCTAAAAAGTGAGCAGATTTTGTTAGCCTATCAACAATTATCCAGATTGAGTCATGACCTGCAGCTGACCTAGGCAAACCGATCACAAAATCCATTGCCACTTCCTCCCATTTCCATTCTGGAATAGGTAATGACTGCAACAACCCCCCAGGTTTTTGTTGCTCTCCTTTTACCTGCTGACAAATTAAGCATTTTTGAACCCAGTTAGAAACATCCTTCTTCAATCCTGGCCACCAGTATTGTTGTCTCAATTCTTGATACATTTTATTCTCGCCTGGATGTATTGAATATCGAGAGTTATGAGCTTCCTTTAATAACAAATCCCTAAGTTGTTGATGTGCTGGTATGCATAACCTGCCTTGAAATCTAAGTAAACCAGCCTGGTCCAATTGAAAAGTAGATTCCTGTCCTTCCTGAACCCTCTGTATTATCTTTTGCAATTCAAGATCTTCTCCCTGATCGTCTTTAATAGAGGCCAACCAATCTGGTCTTACTGATAAGTGTGCCAGCAAAGCCGTATTTCTTCGAATATCTACTTCTAGTTGTAATTTATCCATCTCAAAAATTAATTGTTTTTCTTCTGTGATAGTCAAAATGCTACTAATACTAGCTTTCCTGCTAAGAGCATCAGCGACCACATTCGCTTTCCCGGGATGGTAAGTGATTTCCACATCATAATCTTTAATAAACTCCAGCCACCTTCGTTGCCTGAGATTTAGTTCCTTCTGAGTAAAAATATACTTTAAACTCTGATGATCAGTGAAAACCACACACTTAACTCCATACAAATAATGCCTCCAGATTTTTAAGGCAAAAACTACAGCTGCTAACTCCAAATCGTGCACAGGATAATTCTTTTCATGTATCTTAAGCTGTCTAGATGCATAAGCAATTACTTTCTTATTTTGCATCAATACACAGCCAAGACCTTGCAAAGATGCATCACTATATATATGATAACCTTCTGTGCCTTCTGGTAATGTTAGAATTGGGGCTGAAACCAATTTATTTTTCAATATTTGGAAGCTATCTTCACAAGCTGCATCCCATTCAAACTTTATTGCTTTTCGCGTCAAATTTGTTAAGGGTGAGGCTATTTGGGAAAAGCCTTTCACAAACTTTCTGTAATACCCAGCCAAACCCAAGAAACTTCTAACTTCTGTTACTGTTGTAGGCCTTGGCCAATCTACAATGGCAGAAATCTTCTGAGGATCAACTGAGATTCCTTCTGCACTCACTACATGCCCCAAAAACAAGACCTTGGACAGCCAAAATTCGCATTTAGAGAATTTAGCAAATAGCTGATTTTCTTTCAAAGTCTGCAATGTTAAATGTAGATGTGCAGCGTGTTCTTCTAGGGATTTAGAATATATCAATATATCATCAATGAAGATAATGATAAACTGATCTAAATATTTCTTGAACACGCGATTCATCAAATCCATAAAAGCTGCTGGTGCATTTGTCAGTCCAAAAGGTAGCACTAAAAATTCATAGTGCCCATACCTGGTCCTGAAAGCTGTTTTGGAAACATCTTCTGTCTTAATTTTTAGTTGATGATATCCAGATCTCAGGTCAATTTTTGAAAATATTGCTGCTCCTTGCAACTGATCAAATAGATCATCAATCCGCAGCAAAGGATATTTATTTTTGATAGTAATTTTGTTGATTTCCCGGTAGTCAATACACATGCGAAGACTACCATCTTTCTTCTTCACAAACAAAATAGGTGCACCCCATGGGGATACACTGGGTCTGATAAATCCCTTGTCTAATAATTCCTGAATTTGCACCTTTAATTCTTGAAGCTCGGCTGGTGCCATACGATAAGGAGCTTTGGAAATTGGTTCAGCGCCTGGAATCAACTGAATTTCAAATTCTATTTCTCTATCAGGAGGTAATCCAGGCAACTCTTCTGGAAAAATATCTAGGTATTCCTGAACAACTGGTACCTCTGTGGGTTTACAAAATTTCATGTCCAAATCCACAATAGATACCAAGCATCCTTCGCATCCTTTGCCAAGTAGCTTTTGTGCCTTGAGCATAGATATTAAAGGAATTTTCCTTCCTTGGCCGAAGTAAATTAATTTATCTTCCCCAGGGATTTGAATTTCAATCCGCTTTTCATAGCAATCAATTTTCACTTTATGATCAAACAGCCAATCCATGCCAAAAATTACATCAAATTCTGTAATAGGAAGAATATGCAATAATGTCAAGAATTTTCTTCCCTTGATGTCTATCTCTTCTTCAATAAAATTCTCCACTCGGATATTATTTCCATCAGGCATTTTATCCATTAACAGGTCCTTCACAGGTTGCAACAAAATATCTAGCTGACTCAATATACGAGTCGAGAGAAAAGAGTGTGATGCCCCACAATAAAAAAGAACAGAGACAGGTAAATTTTGCAAAGAGAGCATACCAGTGATAACATCTGTAGAATGTGGAGCTTCCTGCTGAGTAATAGAATAAATGCGAGCCTAACCTTCCCTGCCTGCTGCCCCACCATGGGCTGCGCTGCCTGAAGTTGCCATAGATCCACGGCCTCTACCACGGTTCGCACTCCCTCTGCCTCCACTGGTTGGGGTATTGGTAGCTTTCATGTCTGATACTTTAGGGCAATCTCGTGCCATGTGCCCTATTTCATTACATAAAAAACATTTAATTGGTCGCACAAAATCAAATCTGCACTCCCCTGTATGCCATCTACCACAACGCCCACATCGACTGGTCTCACTAGAACCAAAACTAGTCCTACTGGTACTAGGTTCATAAGGTCTGAACCTACTGAATCTGGCATAACTAGTACCCCCTCCTCGGGAAAAACTGGGACCACCTCTCCTCCCTGTGAGTCTGGATGTAGATCCTGAAAAGCTTCCCTTTTCTCTCCCTCTACTAGTCTCCAATATGCCCAACTCCAACTCAACTGTACGGGCACTCTCTAATAATTCTATATAGCTCGTGGTCCGTACAGCCACCAATGCTGCCCGGATATCATCACGCAGACCTCTTCGAAACATATAACATCGCTGCTCTTCTGGTGTTACCAAGTGAGGTACGTATCTGGCTAGATGTGCAAACTTATGTTCATAGGCAGTGACTGACAGATTTCCTTGCCTGAGATTACTTAATTCCTCCCTCATCTTGGCTTTAATAGATACTGACATAAACCACTGTTCAAACTCCCCTGTGAATTCTTCCCAGGATATTTCTTTCATTGGCCGACCCATAAATCTGGTTCTGTGGCGCGAACTCCACCAAAGTTTAGCAGCATCTTTCAGCATAAGCACCGCTAAAACCACCTTCTTGTCTTCTGGGCAAGACATGCCTTCGAATATAATATTCATTTGATCTAACCAGTTCTCAGCAATCATTGGATCTTCCTCTCCAGCAAAATAAGGTGGATGCATCCGCTGGAACTGATCCACCACCAGGTCAATAGATGCCTCAGTGACTTGATTACTGGTGCCTCCGATAGATCTCAGCAACGAAACAAGGGTTTGAGCCAACTCTTGTTGTGTGTCCCCTTGCTGCTCTTTACCGTTGCCCTTATCCATGTTTCCTGACTCAGATCTCTCCTTGGCCTGATTATACTGCAATCCTATAAAACCAGGAAGGCATATAGAAATTTATAGCAGAAATAGAAGCTAAAAGTACATATAAGACTACAATGCATGTGCTGTATAAGTGTCCTCACTCACATTTTTCACCTAATCCTGAACCAAGTCTCTGATACCACCTTGTCAGGCACCCCACCTTACCAACTACAGTAAATTAAGGATGCTGCATAAGAAATAATCTCGAGTGAGGACAAACCATGCCTAGGTGGGGACCCGACGGTGAGACAATTCTAACCCTCGAACCAATCTGGTATATTTTTTAAAACATTTTAACCATATCCATACCATGGAGCTGAAATGAAAACATGTGTATATTAAACTGTATATATATATACAATAAACCACAAAACTGAAGTACCAAAATGAAACCAAATCCACTCCCACCATAAATCTATCCCCTCTCACATGTCAGGAGTATAGTCCTCTCCTGTACTATTATAATCCCCAGCTCTCGGTGTAGTGGATACATGACCTGTGATAAAGCACTAATGAGACATATATATCTCAGCAGATAAATCCATTATGTAACCAAGTAAAATAAATCTCCAGATATAAAAGACAAGCCGTGAAACATGATAAAACAAAATCCATCTCATAAGCGGTGAAAAATAAACCATATGAATACCTTCTTATCAAATGTCATGCAGTATCAAAAGTAAACCAGATAAACATGTATACCAAATTTCCATTTCCATTATTTTATATGTTATATACTTACTGGGCCCGATTCCCTTCTGAATCATTATCCTCTGGATCCAATCATCATATCAAATGACCTTCAGCCGGCATCCATCCAGTCATAACACTAGGCAGATATCTGATCCGAAGACCGATACCCTGCGATCTCATCCGCTAGGCCTAGTGCCACCAGGCAGGTATAGTACTGATACCCTGCGATCACATCCGCTAGGCCTGGTGTCATCAATATATATGAAGGTCATGGTACACATACACACTAGGCAGATATCTGATCCGAAGATCGATACCCTGCGATCTCATCCGCTATGCCTAGTGGTGAGGATAATGTCTCCAGGAATCCAATTTTCAATTTTTATTTTCCAATCATGTCACACATGTGATAAATATGCCAAAACCATATCAATATGTCCAACTAATTATATTTTATCTCATATTATGCTTTTTGTTTCAATTTTCTTTTTGTCATCTTTTATGCTTTCAGTTCAATCAGAAAATAACACCATAAAACATATATCAAGCCATGAGATAAAAGTCATGTAAAGAAAAACTGTAATGCAGCCCGTAAGAAACCATGTATCGAAATATAAATAAATACTATTGTGCTATATCACAGGTTACGAATTTATCTACCTCAATTTGCTGTACCAACTGTCTTACTCACTTCTGCTTCTTCTTGATGCCCTACAAGCCCGTAAAATACAAAAATAATTAATTTAAATATGCTTATTAGTCAAAACTGCTTTCTAAAAGCTTTCCCAAACACACCCCAAAATAATCCCAAAAATGGGCTTACGCGGCACTGAACCGCCCGCTGGACCGCGCACGCAGAAAAGCTTTTTAAAAGCCCTGCCAAACACTTCCCGAAATCCCCAAAAATCCCAATTTTTCTCTTGTTTCTCGCCGCGCCTGGACCGCGCCTCCGCTGAACCGGCCTGCGGTTCAGCTCCGCGGTTCAGCCGACTGAACCGCTCCTCTCTCCCTCTCTCTCTCCTCCGCCTCAGCCCGAACCGGGCGCCTTCCGGTTCGGTTAACCCGAACCGGTTCAAACAGGATCATCCATGTTTCTCACCCGTCGCTGCTTCCCTCTCTCCTCGCCGCCGCTCGCGTCCGGCGGCTTCTGGCCGCTTCCACGGTAAATTTCTCTTTTCCCCGAATCCCTCTCCGGAATTACCAAGCTCCTTTCGACTTCTTTCGCACTCCTCGACGACCAATTTGCCGGAAAAATATTCGGCATCTCGCGGCCGACAACTCCGGCCACTCCTTCGGCAACCCAATACGTCTCCGGCCGAAAATAAACATTCGGCCGGCCTCTCTTACTCTCCCCCCACTCAACAGAACCCCAATACAGCAAAATAAAACGAACCATCTTACCTTGCCGCAGTTTTTCCGGCGAGCTTCCGAGCTTCCGTTAAATTTCCGGCAGCTTTTCGCAATCGCTAAAACTTTTCCAAACCGCTTCTGTATTTAAGGGGATTAATTCACCCGGACTGGACACGTATGTGTTGATTTCGCCTTGTACCGACACGTTCGTGATTTTTTTGTAGAACACCCCCTGAACTTTTCCAAATTACAAATCTACCTTCCGCCATCCGATTTTAAACTAAATCGGAAATCCTAAATTGCAGATATATCCCGGATCTGAAATCCTGAAATTACAAATATATCCAAAACTTTAAAAATTCATAATTAATTATCCAAAATTCCAAAAATTACAAACTTACCATCGTTGGACTCGTCTCAAAGAGCTCTTTCTATAAAAAAAATATAAAAAATACAAATAAAAGAAAACTAGGGCTGTTACATGCCGCATGCCCCACATCTCCTGTGCGTGCGGGCAATCCAAAAGGGCGTGGCTAAGGGTCTCAGCGACGGGGCAGCCCCACGGGCAATTGCTACAATCGGCCAGGCCCCTGCGCACAAGCCACGCCGCCGAGGGCAAGGACTTCCAAATGATGCGCCAGATGAAGACACGAACCCTGGGAGCCACCTTAAGTCTCCATATCCACTTAAATTGGTTATAATCATGCAGAGGCCTTAACGTCTCAAGGCTGCGAGCACGATTGATCAGGTGCGCATAAAGTTTGCCATTGTTGATCGTGGTTGACTCGGGGAGTGGTTGACTCGGTGAGTGATTGAAGCACCATGTCCTTAGCATGTTTTTGGCCCCATGGCACGTGCATTACTCTGTCAAACAGGCATTCGTCAGCCCATACACGAATTTTATGCTCATCCCAAACTCCAAGAGTAGCCATGCAATCCCCCACAAAGATTGGCCAAACCGCATCCATATTGACATAGGTAGGCCACCACATAATAGGCAAGAAACCCAACCAATTATCCTCAATGAATAAGGTGGTCAAACCATCACCAAGCCACCATACGAAACTTGAGATGGCATCCGGCATGGCGTCCAAGGTGAGCCTGCAAGCATGGGAAGCGCCGCGCGGGGCACTCAATGAATAAGCAAGTTTGCTGCGCATAATGTTAGTCCATAAGCTGTCTTCCCTAGAGACGATTCTCCTGCACTACTTCATTTGCAGGACGTGCTACCATATGCGCATGTCGCGAATACGCAGCCCCCCCAGCTCCTTGGGTAGAGTGACAGTGTCCCAATCCACATGATGTATCGACTTTGCACTACTAGATCCGCACCACAGGAATCTCCTGATCACTTTTTCAATAACATCAATTGTCCCCTTGGGCACAACGCAGTGAGCAATAATATGGCTGGGAATGGCAGCGAGCACTGAGTTGATCATGAGAACCCTACCCGCCATAGACTACGACTTAACTTGCCATTTAGCAACTTGCTGTTCCAATTTTTGAATAATGAAGTTGAAGTCCACCTTAGTAAGAAGCTTTGCTGAAATGGGAACACCAAGATAAATCAAATTCTGGCCCTTAGACATCCGAATTTTCTTAGCCATCCTATTTTTTCTTTTCTCCATCATTGCTCTACTGAAAAAGACTTTTGATTTTGCTGGATTAACTTTGAGTCCTGTTGCTTTATCGAAATCCTGAAGAATGGTGCGCACAGCATGAGCGGCATCGCAAGTAGCCGGCGTATACATCATGATATCATCTGCATAAAGCAAATGTGACACGGCTGGCGCACACTGCGCACAGCGAAATCTAAGCAGCGCGCGCCTCGTAGTCTCGTGTGAGCGTAGATAAATACTCGGTGACAATAGTAAACATGTAGGGAGATAAGGGGCACCCCTGCCTAATACCTCTTTGCGCCTTAATCCAAGGAAGTTTGACACCATTAACTAGCACCCCAAATCTTGGTGAGTCGATGCATGCGCCAATCCACTCCAGCCAAGCCATGGGAAACCCCAGGAAGTGCGTCATATCCATCACAAAGTTCCATTTGACTCTATCATAGGCCTGTTCCATATCAATTTTGATGGCCATCATACCTGTCATGCATGCTAAGGAATGCATTCTAGATGTCATCTCCTATGCTATAAAAATGTTATCTGTAATTGTTCGACCAGGGATAAACGCACCTTGTCCTTGTGAGATAATATCTGGCAAAACAACCTTGAGTCTCTCCATAATAACCTTGGCTACCACTTTGTAGATCGTGTTGCATAAACTGATTAGGCAAAACTGATCAGGCCTATTAGCTCCTTGTTTCTTGGAAATAAGAACAATTAATGCGTCTTTCCATGATATAGGCATTTGCTTAGTCTCAAAGAACTCCAGAACTGCCTGCACAATATCTTCTTGAGTAATCACAATAACCCTGTAAAAACTCGGCGATGATCGCATCAATCCCAAGAGCCTTATTTTTCCCAAGGGCCCTAATCGCATAAATGATCTCCTCCTTTGTGACCCTAAGAGTAAGCATGCGCGCTTGAACATCCGAGAGGCATGCGCGCGGTGAGAAATGTCGAAGAGGAGAGGCTACCATGTCATTACTCCATTTTGCTTCAAAGTAATGGGTTAAAATGTCACCGATGCCATCAGTCGAAGTAATAGTCTCCCCCTTACCATCCTTCCTACACATAATTCGGTTGTTACGCCACTTAGTTGTTCCTGCAGCATGGAAAAATCGTGTGTTCTGATCACCAAGTTGAGCCCACTACACTTTTGCCAGTTGCCACCACCATCTTTCTTCGAATGCACTCTTCTTGTGAAATTCAGTTATAAGCTGGCCAAGAACAGCACTTTCCTTAACATCTAGCCCCACACTAGACTCTTTCATTTGATGGGAGTTAATTCTACTTTCCAGCTCCTTGTTCCTTTTAATAAGTACACTCATCTCCCTTCTGCTCTAGTTTCGGAGGGCAACCAAGGCCCTGCGAAACCTAATGGAAAGTCCTTCCATGCGATTGCCAAGAGTGCCCCTTCTCCATGCATGCATCACCACCCCCATCGATTGTGGGAAATCCAACCATGTACTCTCGAATTGTATCCTTGCGCTCTTTGCAATTTGCTGCTTCCTTCCCCCCAAATTTATCAAAAGCGGACAGTGGTCCGAGCCAATCCGGGAGAGGTGAGTAATTGTGGTAGTAGGAAACGCCTGCACACCTTGAGTATTCATCAATATTCTATCCAGTCTCTCCCATATTCGTGCTTCCCCCGATCTACCATTGCATTAAGTGTATATGTTACCAATAAACCCCAAATCCTCCAGCTGAAGATCATGGATCAATTCGGATAACTCAATTTGACCATGCCTATGGATGAATTTTTTTCCTCCACGTTTCTCATCTTAAGACATAACTAAGTTAAAATCACCAGCAATAATAAGAGGCACGCTAGACTTGGCTTCGTCTCTTAAAAAGTCCCAGAAGACTCTCCTTTTGTGGACCTCCTTTGGAGCTTAGACAAAGCAACAGTTCATCAATTCACCACCCGAATGCATAATCTGAACAAACATCACATGCAGAGAGCTCCTGAGAAGCTTAAGTGTTAGCCAATTTCTCCACAAAACAATAATGCTCGCAGACTTCCCAGCTGAAGGTTGTATCTTATATAGCTAGTCCCTTCCCAAGAGCACGTCGGCTTCTTTACGGCTGAAACTTTGCACCCTGGTCTCCACCAACGCAACTGCAGCAACATTCTGATCTCTTACAAATCTTTGCAGATAGTCTTGATTTTTTTTGTCTCTGATCCCTCTAATATTTCATATAGCAATCTTCATAATAGATTGTATAAAGCAGTCCCCAAACAACCCCACATAACCGCATATCAGAAGCACACAGGCCGCGTGCAACGGCAATCACTGCCCCGCACGCACAGAGAAGTTGGCCAATCCCCAACGACCTCCGCGCACCGCGTAGAGGCGCAACGCCTAAGCACCCCACCATGGCCACAGCGAGCACCTTGCCTCTTAACCATGGCAGCCACAATGCACCCGGGAATTCTCACTGTCATCTGCAGTTTACAACAGCTCACCCAAGAAGGAGATCTGCACTCCACGATGTGCAGTCAGGGAGCAGCCCCCCTCAATGCCTTGCTTGAGATACATCATAAGCATATACGTCATCATCAATAGTAGATTGCACAATAGTTTTCCCCTTAGTCGCATAACTAATCGGGACATCTGTGGGTTGACTTCCAGTAGAAAGTTGATTAGTCATCGCCAACTTGCTCCTATTCGTTGAGCTGTTGCGAGCCCGAATCCTCCTATTACTCTCCTGCCCATGCATAGCTGATATACTCCTCCTTCTTGCACCATTTCGCCCACAACCATCATAACTCCCACGACTCCTAGGCGCCTCCCTTAATGTAAGGTTATCCTGTTTGAGACCTTCACTTCTTCGTCCATTTGCAAAGAGTCTTTGGCGCCTTGGCTGCATGAGCATCCATGACCCAAGGCCCCTCTTCACTGAACTTTCCTCAGCATTCTGACAATAGCCCATGTCCAACTTGTCAGGCATACCCCGTGGCAATCGTTTTGCCTCCCCATCCATAGTCACCTGCACGGTGTAGACATCTGCAGCGTGCGGTTCATGCATCTGCGAGGGCGCGGTAGTGTGCACATCTGCATCAATAGGCACGTGCACAGAGGATGGCCCTGCCGCAGTAATGTGCGCAGCGAGCGCACTAAGCCAAATGCCGGGGGGCTGTCACGAAAGCATGCGTGTTGCCATGCAAAGGGCCATGCGCAGGTGCGGCCACCGCAGATTCAGTCACGATTGCGCAGTTTGGCGCAGGACGCGATTTTGTTTCCATAGCAGACTTAAGATCATAACTACATTGCTCCGCATCATGACCAACATAGCCGCATAAGAAACACATCTTCGGTAGTCCTTCATATTCAAATAGCTAAAAAGTCCTACCCAGTTCACCACAGCCACATTCCAGGATTTAATAATTTGGATAAATCGATTCTAACACAAACTCGAGCAAAGGAAGTCCGTTGCAAGTTGCCTGTCTAGCCATCGAGTAAAAAAAGTTCTCCAATAGTTTTTGCGATCCAAATAATGTTCTCGACATCCCAATAGATGAGAGGGAGCGCAGGAAGCCTCACCCAAACTGGTGCACACATGGCCTTTTTCGAATATGGATGGAATTCTAGGGTCCAGATGTCCAAACCCATGGCATGTCTGGCAAACCATGGGTCCTCCAAGCCAAACCGTGTTTCTATCATCAATAGTGTCAAAGTACAAACAAAAACATCCTGACGTTAAGTCAAGGACTCGGAAATTTTTAAGATGTCCCCAGCGCCTTACCAATAGTTGCGCAATCACATGGAAGGGAAGAGTATTCCCATAAACACGTCCAACAAGATCAAATTGGTGAAAGTTTTTGCGACTAACAGCTGCCTCAGCCGACATGATGATAGCTTCATTCTCAAAGTAGTTGAGCGTAGCTGCCGCACATTCCTTAATATTTATAAGATCTGGCTTGACAAAGGATGAAACTCCTCCTCTATTCCAAGTGTTGTTTGCAGTAAGAACTTCCTTGAAGCTGACTTTAGGCCCCAAACCAGCATTATCATCACCTAAAGACCGAGTCTCATTAGCAATATTTGCATTAGCGCCACATGGCGAGTTCATGGGAGCATCAACGCCCAGCCCATGCGCGTGCGCGCTCGACAACTTCAGAAAGGTTGCACCGCACATAGCCAAGTCATCATCCTCTGCACCGATTGCAGCAGCGACCACACTTGTCGTCCTAGCATTGCTTGAGCCTTCTCCCGAATCACCAGTAACAAATCCCGTCTCTCCATGAGTTTCTTTGTCATCATTAACATCTGTGGGCAACTCAGTACGAATATGAGAGCAGTTACCATTTTTCATGGGTTTCTTAATACTTTTTTTTATTTTGTTCCAACCATAACAATATACTAAAAAAAATACAAGAACAGTCACAGCACTTCACAAGTCACATAGAGATATAAAACACCAGGGGATTGATAGGAATCACACACTGTCCAAAGCACAAGGGGACCCCGTGCAGAGCAAGTGTAGATTCAACAGATTTGGGCTAGCAAACACACATACAGCTGCAGCTGCAATTGCATGCAAACAAAATGCACACAAGTAGCAGTGTCAATAGCGCCAGCAAAGGATTTCCGGCGTGCGCAGAGGAAAACCGCAAACAGAATTTTGCGGGGGCTGATACCCTACTCCGCAAGACAGCCAAAGGTTTTAATTCTGTGCCAGTGCGCCGCACGCAACTCAAATTGTGCCAGAAATTTGAAATTTAAACTCCAGAAAACGCGGGCCTCGAGTTGTCGTCTTCGCCGCGACACAGCGCACAAAAACACTGCAAACCCTAGCCAACCAGGAGTACAGGAAAGTGAAAAGAGGAGGTGGTTCTGGATTTGGTTCGAGGTGGAAATGGGAGGTGAAGGAGGAGGTTGTGGCGGCGACGGCTGCGGAGGAGGATGAGAAGGTTCCGGCCGCGAAGGTGGATCAGGCTATGGTAGTGGTTCCAGAGGTTTCAGCTTTTCTGGTGCACGGCAATGACATGGATCGGTTCTTTACACGTTTTGAGTATACATCTGTGCTTGTGTTGGGTTTGAATGCATAAGTTCTTCTCTCAACCATATCAAGCCTTCAAGTTTTAACCCTTAAAATCATGGATGAAGTGATACTTGCCCTTTCACTTCTGACAGAAATGTGGAGGACTTGAATCTTAATAAAAGGTTTACCAATATGCAATGCAAGAAAGAAACATAACGATGTTACAAAGAATAACTATAATATTTAGTTAAAAAAATATTTAGTTAAAAGGCCACCCCCGCCGTCGACCCTCCGTAAGTGGTCATCACCGGAAACATCCATCTGCCGTCGCTCGGATCATCCCAAGTCACCACCGCCAAGCTCATGAAATCACAGTCCATGTCCCTCTGATTTCTCACCTGGTAGAACATATTGAAGGCATAGGAAGCATTTCCATTCCACCCGAGATGGTTGCAAGAAGACCCATATCCGAGAAACGTGCAATCGCCGAAGGTGCAGCCAAAGCTGACGCTCTCCGCCAATCCCCACCACATCTCTCCATTGCCGTTCGTGTCCAAGACGCACCAGCGCCTGTCCAAATACTTCACCCCTTGTGCTCCGACGAGGGGGACATCCTTCTTTCCTCCTTTCAAGTCCAATTCGTATTTTGGCTTACCGTCGTACTCGAAGATCCCCCAGTGTCTCTCGAAGTTCCCCGGAGCCAAGCTCTTGGCGTCCTCGTCGATGAAGCCGAAAAGAAAGACTGCAATTTTGCCTCTCCTCATCGGCGTCCCCTCCCCGCTGACGACGTGAGCCAGAAGGCCATGGTTGAATGCCTTGGCATTGTCTAAATTCGCGTTCTTGTCGCCATCGGTCGGCCAGCCGACCTCGCCGACGATGACCGGCATATCGGGGTAGCCAGCCTTCCTCAGAGACCAGATGAGCGTGTCGAAGTTCGCGTCGAATACATTGGAGTAAACCGCGTCGCCGTCTCTAATGGGATTGTTCGTGCCGTGGAAGAAGGCGAAATCAAAGGGGAAGTACTCGTCTTGGTATAGGCTGAGAAAAGGGTAGATGTCGACCATGAAGGGGAAGTGGTTCTCGTGGAGGAATTTGACGATTTCTATGGCCAGGTCGCGGACATCCGCCCGGAAGTCGCCCTCTGACGGTAGGGGAACAGAGCCGGGGGAATAGTAGACGTCGGCATTGAAGGGGACTGTGGCCTTCACCTTGGAACCGACGCCGGCGGAACCGAGGGCTCTCTGTATGTTCCTCAGAGCAGGAAGCGTATGGGCCGTGAAATCCTCTTTGTAGGTCTTCAGGAAAGGCTCGTTGCCCACTGCGACGTATCTGCAAAGCTTTAGAAGAAATTGCATCCACGACGCAAATCGAGGAAGCGAAAAAACAGAGAGAAGGGGAATCCACCCACTTGATGCGATCCCCGCCGGGACGGATGTAAGCGGTGACGTTCTCATCGATCCAGTCGATGGCGGCGGTCGGGTCGGACCCGATCTCCACAAGCATGAAATTCGGCACGGCGAACGTCACCTCGATGTTGGTACCCGCGACGGCGGTGAGGGTGTCGGGGTCGGCGTCGAATAGCTTCACCCCGTCGAAGCCGTTCTCGACGAGCATCCTGACCATCTTCGGGGGAAGGCGGTGGGTTGCCATCAGTTGACCCCGACACAGCCAGCCCCAAGGGCCGCGACGCTCAGCGCAAGGAAGAAGATTTGCTGCTCTCCGTCGTCTGCTTCCGTCGAAAACGCCTGGGCCTCACAGCAGAGAGGGAAAGAGTCGGAGAAGGCGGGCCTTCGAGTTAAAATGTGGATTAGGGATTCTTGTTGGTTACGAGCCTTTTGCCGGGGTTTAGAAAGTAGTTAAGTTGGCGCCAAAAGCCTTAGTGGGTGTTACCATAGGTAACTTTGTTCCGCCATTATGTATCAATTTGGATTATCATTACTTCTTCTCTATGTACAATTTCATGTACATTCCAAGTACCAATTTAAGTGAAGGCAAGGAAGCTGACTAGCATATTTCAAAGCTATCTTTGGCTTATTTGACTTTTGTTTGAGCTAGTATTGAGATCCAAGAGTTCATAATTTGTTTATAGAAGATACAAAATATTTTTTTTTTGTAATTTTGATTAAAATACATATTAGTTCACTGATGCAATTTTTTTATCATTTGATTGTTGTCATTTGCCTCTTAACTATTTTACTCCACTTGTCACGATGGTACCTTAACATTTGGGCATAAATAAAATGAAAATATGATAAAAAAATATCAAAAGATATTAATATTAATTATTATATAGCATAATATATGCATATGGTATACTTACTTTTATTGTTCAAACGTTTTTGTATTCTAGCTTATAACATACTTATGATATAACTTTTTTGTATATAATATATTTGCTTGAATGATATAGAAAATTAAATTGACATAATTTATGTTAAGTTAAGATAAAATAAAACTAAGATAAATAAATTTCTAGTTACAATTAGTAGTATTAGTATAGTTACTTATTGAGTATGTATTAGACTCATCCTTTTATTATTAATATTATTTTTAAGTCCATACGATGAAAATACTAACAAACACTAAGAGTATGAGCGAAGAATATAAAAGAATAAAAAAATAAATATTGATATACTTTTATATACTGTTTTTTTATTTATAAAATAAAATTGGTAATTTAGATATTTTTTATGTTTAGCAATAATAGGTAAAGTATGTGATAAACCTTGAAGAATAAAAAATAATGCCAAAATGAAAGTTATCACAATAACCTTACTTCATGTCAAGATTGGCGAATACCCTTAAATACTCCAACTAAACTAAGATCATATTTGAAATTAGAAATTTATCATAATGTGATTTTGACAATTTTGACATGGCTTGTGACCTAAGAAGTGAAGTACTTGCTAGATTCACTATTTGAAGATCTTAATCCTTATTTACAAGATACTTCTTCCCTTCTTTTTCTATTTAATATCTCAATACTTGTCAAAAGTAAATAATATATTTATTTGACAATTATGAAACTTTAAGTCTCAATTGAAATATATATATATAATCTTAGTAGAAAAATTAAAAATTAAACATTAATTTTATAAATAACTATTTGATGCCGACAACAAAATTATTTATTTTTAATTGATAAAATAATATTATATAAAAATTATTAAATTTATTAATATATTAGTCACAAATTAATTTGGTCGTACATACATGATTCAATTGTATATTTAGTTATTAATTTCATATAAATTTGTTTGTTAAGTAGAACAAATTATTTATAAGTGTTATTTAAATTCAATATGTTAAAGTCAAAAAGCATATTTCATAGTTTTTTCATACAATTTTACATGTTTTTTAACTTATATTAATTAATTATCTGCATATTTTTTGAATTCGTACGCATAAAATTATATATTTTATATTTATATAAATTTATGCATGTGTTTTGTAAGTATTTAACATATCACATTAAATGGCTGCGCATATTGGGTAACAAAAGCAAGTTTGGTTGCCATTTCGAGTGTATGTCGGTGGCTCCGTTCACGTTTCAAACCTGTAAAATAAAAGGCGAAAACCTTTCGATATATATGTCCGTCTCTGCACCACTCCCTCCGTACTTGAGTAAGAGCTCATGAAAGAGGGAGAAAGAGAGATGGAGGAACCATGGAAGAAGTTGGAGGGGAAGGTAGTGATGGTGACCGGAGCTTCCTCCGGCTTGGGCCACGAGTTCTGCCTCGTCCTGGCCAAGCTCGGATGCCGAATTGTCGCGGCGGCTCGGCGGCTCGGCCGTCTCAAATCTCTTTGCGAGGAGATAAACGCTCCGGGCTTTTTCCCCGACTCCACCGTATCCGTCCGAGCTGTGGCGTTGGAGCTTGACGTCGCTGGAAATGGAGATGTCATCGACGCCTTGGTTCGCAGGGCATGGGATGCCTTCGGCCACATTGATACCCTTATACGCAGGGGTGAGAGGTACAGGAATTTCTTTAGTTGAGATCCCTAATAGATTGTCCATTATAACAAGAAACCAATTTTTTTTACGCAAAGTACGACTTGAAAGGAATTGGAATCAATAGATCATGAATCCGTGGAGTTTGAAGCCATGCTTGACAGAAACTGATCTTTCTTGTTCTGAAAACACAAATGAGTTCTTCACAAACTGATCTGTTCACATGTGCTACTCGATGTTCCGATGGTATATTTGTGTTTGTGAACCAGTGACTTTTTAAGTGATCATCTTTTGGAGATTCTACATGATTCACAAGTTATATTATGTCCTTAATTGTGTTTGCCCATCAAAAAGGAAATTTTGTTGGGGAGAGTAGTAGGGAGGCTAACTTTTCTACAAACGATTCCTTCAAACAAATCCAAGCATACATATGGACTTAATTTTCCCCTTAAAATGACGTATTCACAAACTAAACTATAAGTAACCTGTTTTGGGTTTGTTTGAAATTGTTTCTGTATTGCGTAGGTGGAGTTTATTCCCCATTGGATTGGTCTGAAGAAGATTGGAACACCAACTTCAAGACCAATGTCGCTGGACTATGGCTTGTATCCAAGAGTATGTGCAAATTGATGCGTGATGCAGGGCAGAAAGGATCTGTAATCAACATCACATCCGTTGCCGGCGTTGAACGCGGTCAGCTTCCTGGAAGCCTTGCTTATTCAGCCTCCAAAACAGCTGCTAATGCTGTGACCAAGGTACCAATGCTTCGATACTTACATAAAGAAGAACTTGCTGCAGTTAAAACCATCTTTTGTTCTTCCACTCTCTTTTCCAATATATTCTCCTATGTGTTTGAGAAAGATGCATATATTTTGAAGCAGAAAGGAGTGGATTGTAAACATTTTTCACATGGTTATTGCTTTGTTCTAACTGCAGGTAATGGCCTTGGAGATGGGACCTTACAACATTAGAGTGAATTCCATCTGCCCTGGGATTTTCAAGTCGGAGATCACAGAGGGACTGATGCAGAAGAAGTGGCTGAGCAATGTGGCCAGGAAGACGGTGCCCCTTAGGTCATTTGGCACATCTGATCCTGCCCTGACTTCTCTCGTGTGCTATCTGATCCATGATTCATCTGCTTACATTACTGGAAATGTCTTCATCGTGGATCTTGGTGCATCCTTGCCGGGAATCCCCATCTTTTCTTCTCTTTGATCCCTGTGTACTTTTTGCTTGATCCTTAGTGCATGTAAAACCACATTATGCATTGCATCTGAATAAAATTATTACTTGTGTTCACCGTAGCTGTTAACATTTTCTTGTTTCTTTACATGTTTTGAGTATACATCTGTGCTTGTGTTGGGTTTGGATGCATGAGTTTTTTTCTCAACCATATCAAGCTTTCAAGTTTCTACCCTAAAGGTAAAATCAAGGATGAAGTGATACTTGCCCTTCCACTGGTGACAGAAATATGAAGGACTTGAATCTTAATAAAAGGTTTACCCATATGCTATATAAGAAAGAAACATGGCGATGTTACAAAGAAAACTATAATATTTAGTTAAAAAAATTAAAACAAATCTACTATAAATATATCATTAGAAAATCTTTGGCAAATTCTCCAAGGATTAAAACAATTCTCGTGAGAGTTGATCTTTTCAATATACTTAATCCCTAAAACACTATACAATAAAAAAGAGAGAAAATTTAAAACCAAGGTTTATGATATTCAAATCTTGATTACATTCATATTAAAACCTTTGTATGAATATAACAAATTAGGTGTAATTTTCTCCATAAGATCAAAAATCAACCAATCAAAAGCACACTAAGAAGCATAATGATGACCTAGAAATTTCTAATTTAGCACTTGTTCAAAATCTAAATACAATGAATAATAAAATATAATTCAATGTTTTGCTTGATGCCTCGTAGCCCACACTCATATCAATCATCCTCGTGAACCCTCCCTTAAGCTTGTGCCAACTTGTATGAGTCATTTTTTAGCCATTTCCTTTCTTTCAATGGCTACAACAAGCTCTTTGAGATCTTTCTTCATTCTTTAGTTGGTCAAGCCCTTCAAGAACTTTAATCGATAACTTCAACATGCCCTTTGAGATCATAATTCACTTTCAAAGAACTTTCCCTCGTTGCATGAGGATCTTTGTGCCTTAAGCTTGCCCTATGATGTCTTCTTTGTTGGCTTCATTCAAGACATCTTCATCCTTCTAGAATCAATTGAAATAGCTACGAAAACCAAACAATGCATCACAATTTCTTAAGATCTCTCTTACTTGGGCCTTCTTATAGCTCGCAACTTCCCATGTAATTCTCTTCCATAATTTTTAAAACCTAAAAAGATTGCAAACCTTGTCATACATAGAACTTAAAATGCAAGTCTCATTTTGACTAGAGAAATGGCCTTTAGAGATAACTTTTTATTGATTCCCAACCCAAATTAAAAATTTTATAAATAATCTTAGACAAATATTCCATATAAGCTACACAACATTTTTCAATGTAAATAAAAATAACTTAAAAAGCATAATTTATTATATTTAAATGAGAATTAATTTTTTTTATTGACGTAAATTATGATTAAACATGATAGTGATGAAAACACCAAAAATGTATTGTTTAAAGCTTTTTTTTTTCAAGCGTGAAGAGTAAAAAATTTTTATCAAAATTGCTCACTAACGCATGATAACTAAATAACATTTGTCTACTAGACAAAAAAAAGTTGAGAAGTAGCATAGTTCTTTGTTAGGGTCCATCAACATTAATTTTCTAGGATTAAAAAAAGAAAAAAGTGAAAAATCTGTTTTTAAGAACAAAAAAAGTAATTTTATGGGAACAAGTAAAGGTAATAAGATAATGTTTGCGTTACTAAATTGAAAGGCTGTTAAGAGTTATGTGATATTATCATTATTTTTTAATTAGATATTATAAAAATTCAAGATGTCAGTGTGTCAAATTATTTTGGGCAAGATCAGAGTACGAAACCCTAATCAAACGTCGCATGTTTACACGTCAAACAAACAGAAAACAGCAATCAAGACGTCGTCACTAGCACAGCAAAAACAGAGACACAAATCCTCCCGCGACAACCCAAATCAGATCCGCCACCCTCATGCCCGACATTGACCCTCCGTAAGCGGTCATCACCGGAAACCTGCATCTGCCGTCGCTCGGATCATCCCAAGTCACCACCGCCAAGCTCATGAAATCACAGTCCATGTCCCTCTGATTTCTCACCTGGTAGAACATATTGAAGGCATAGGAAGCATTTCCATTCCACCCGAGATGGTTGCAAGAAGACCCATATCCGAGAGACGTGCAATCGCCGAAGGTGCAGGCGAAACTGACGCTCTCCGCCAATCCCCACATCTCTCCATCGCCGTTCGTGTCCAAGACGCACCAGCGCCTGTCCAAATACTTCACCCCTTGTGCTCCGACGAGGGGGACATCCTTCTTTCCTCCTTTCAAGTCCAACTCGTATTTTGGCTTACCGTCGTACTCGAAGATCCCCCAGTGTCTCTCGAAGTTCCCCGGAGCCAAGCTCTTGGCGTCCTCGTCGATGAAGCCGAAAAGAAAGACCGCAATTTTGCCTCTCCTCATCGGCGTCCCCTCCCCGCTGACGACGTGAGCCAGAAGGCCCTGGTTGAATGCCTTGGCATTGTCTAAATTCGCGTTCTTGTCGCCATCGGTCGGCCAGCCGACCTCGCCGACGATTACCGGCATATCGGGGTAGCCAGCCTTCCTCAGAGACCAGATGAGCGTGTCGAAGTTCGCGTCGAATACATTGGAGTAAACCGCGTCGCCGTCTCTAATGGGATTGTTCGTGCCGTGGAAGAAGGCGAAATCAAAGGGGAAGTACTCGTCTTGGTATAGGCTGAGAAAAGGGTAGATGTTGACCATGAAGGGGGAGTGGTTCTCGTGGAGGAATTGGACGATTTCAATGGCCAGGTCGCGGACATCCGCCCGGAAGTCGCCCTCTGACGGTAGGGGAACAGAGCCGGGGGAATAGTAGACGTCGGAATTGAAGGGGACTGTGGCCTTCACCTTGGAACCGACGCCGGCGGCATCGAGGGCTCTCTGGATGTTCCTCAGAGCAGGAAGCGTATGGGCCGTGAAATCCTCTTTGTAGGTCTTCAGGAAAGGCTCGTTGCCCACTGCGACGTATCTGCAAAGCTTTAGAAGAAATTGCATCGACGACGGAAATCGAGGAAGCGAAAAAACAGAGAGAAGGGGAATCCACCCACTTGATGAGAACTCCGCCGGGACGGATGTAAGCGGTGACGTTCTCATCGACCCAGTCGGCGGCGGCGGCCGGGTCGGACCCGATCTCCGCCAGCATGAAATTCGGCACGGCGACCGTCACCTCGATGTTGGTACCCGCGAGGGCGGCGAGGGTGTCGGGGTCTGCGTCGAATAGCTTCACCCCGTCGAAGCCGTTCTCCAGGAGCATCCTGACCACCATTTTCGGGGGAAGGCGGTGGGTTGCCATCTGCCCCCAGTTGACTCCGACGCAGCCAGCCCCAAGGGCCGCTACGCTCAGCGCAAGGAAGAAGTTTGCAAAAGACGAAGAAGATTTGCTGCTCTCCATCGTCTGATTCCGTCGAAAACGCCTGGGCTTCACAGCAGAGAGGGAAAGAGTCGGAGAAGGCGGGCTTTCGAGTTAAAATGTGGATTAGGGATTCTTCTTGGTCACGAGGCTTTCGCCGGGGTTCAGAAAGTAGTTAAGTTGGCGCCAAAAGGCTGAGTGGGTGTTACCACAGGTTGTTTCGCTATTATGTATCAATTTGGATTTCATTAATTTTTCTCTATGTACAATTTCATGTACATTCCAAATACCATTTTAAGTGAAGGCAAGGTAGCTGACTAGTATATTTCAAAGCTTTCTTTGGCTTATTTGACTTTTGTTTGAGCTAGTATTGAGATCCAAGAGTTCATAATTTTTTTTATTAGAAGATACAAAATATTTTTTTTTGGTAATTTTAATTAAAATACATATTAGTTCAACTAATGTAATTGTTTTATCATTTGATTGTTGTCATTTATCTCTTAACAATTTTATTCCACTTGCCACGATGATGCTTAGAGGGACCCCTAGGCTTTTAGAAGGAAATAATTTTATTAAGAAAATTTATTTTTTAGAATATATACATAGATATGGTTATATTTTGTTATAATTTATAAGACAACTATATTATTAGAGAAAACATTCGTATTGCTTGTAAGAAAAAAAAGATAGTAGTGTTCAAATATATTGTGATATAAGTAAATTAATAAGATTATTATCAAAATTAAGTATTTTTATTTGATTGATGATTTGTGTAATTAGTTCTAATGAGTATTAATTTTTTAAAATTGATTTGAGATCTAATTATTATCAATTAAGAACTAAGGAAGATGATATTTTAAAAACTATTTTCAAAATGAGATATAAATATTATTAATTCTTAGTGTTATCATTTGGATTAATGAATACACCTATAATTTTTATAGAATTGATAAAAAAAAGTTTTCAAAAAATATTTAAAATTGTTTTTATTATATTTGTTGATAATATTCTAATTCACTTAAAGTTTGTATAAGGGTATATTATGCATTTACATATAATGTTATAAACTTTGAGGGACAATCTAATGTATGCTAAGTTTTTTAAATGTAAATTTTAATTATAGAAATGTATATTTTTGGTTATAATATTAGTATTAAAAGAATATCAGTTGATAATTAGAAAATTTCTACAATAATATATTGGCCTAAACTCACAATTATATAAAAAATAAGAAGCTTCTTGGGAATAACATACTATAAAATTAACTTAAAATAATATTATAATTTGATTGGGATTTAGATTTCAAAAATAGTTTTCAGATAATTAAAATAAATTATCTACTTCAATTATAATATTAATTGAAGGTACAAATAAGGATCAAGTCTTTGATGATGCATCTTCATAAGAGTTAGGATGTGTGTTAATGTAAATAAGAAAATAATTGTTTATACACACAAATAATTGAAACCTCATAAATAGAATTATCATATATATTGTTTAGAATCAATAGCTATAGTATTTGCATTAAAAATTTAGAAGTATTATCTACTAAAGTTAAATGTGAGATCTTTATAAATCATTAGAGTTTAAAGCTTATATTTAACCAAAAAAATTAAATTTAAAGAAAAAATAGTTTTAATTTATCAAATATTATAATCTAAAAAACTAATGTGTGGTTGGATGCTTTGAGTAAGAAGGCAAGTGTAAGTAACATATTAAGTATAATAGAGAAAGAATAACTATTATGTAAGATAGATTTAGATTTCTATTAATGTTTAAATTAGAGCCTATAATACTTAAGATATTTAATAAATTATTAGAGAATATGAAAAGATATTATGTACTAATTAGAGTTAAGTAATATATTTAATATTTTAGAACTATTAAAATATTGGTGTTCTAAACTTGTAGTAAAGATTATTAAATTAAATAGGTGACACAATCTTAAACATAAGCATAAAGTCTTATAAAATAGTTTTTTATCACATCTAATTTCATACACATAAAATAAAAAAAATTAAAACAAATTTTATGTGAAATATTTTATAAAAAAAAGTAATTCTAATTTTATATTACTACGTAAAAAATAAAATTTTAAAAAATGTGTACCAAAGGGAAAAGTGTATTGATGTTTGGAGCACCAAAAGTAAAAATGTGACATAATGGTGATTTGGGTTAGTAAGAAAGCTTGAGGGTGTTGGTAGAAGTGAATATTTTTTTGGTTATTGGCTCTTCCGATGGAAGGTTTCTCATCACAAGAGACTTGGTTGTCAGCTCTCTTAGTGGAAGATCTTTTATTTTCAATCATTGTATCTCAGAAGAGAAGTTAAAATCTCAAACTAAGATTGGGCACACACACTTTGTTCACAAAAGTTAAAATACGAAAAAAAAAAAAATTTATTATGTACTTTTCATCTTTTATAACTTGATGGGTACTATTTATAGACAACTCAAATGTTTATTAGCAATTTTTAAAAAAAAATTAAAAAGCTAAAAATTATTTGAATTAAGTAGTTCCCAAATTAGTTATATATTTCAAATGGTGATAACGACGAGCGGTGAAATAGCAGGTGACAAAACGGGGGGGGGGGCAGTGGCATGACAAAACTTGTCAAGCCCCCACCGACATCTAATACCATTATGTCACAAAGTTATCATCAGAGTCGCCAAATACAACATTTAAGTGAGGACAAATAAACAAACCAAAGGTGGGGACCCGACGGTAAGACAAACACTAACTCAAAATCCAAAGTATATATATAAAGACATGTTTTTAAACATTTAATCACACTAAAATTTTACCTCTCACACATCTCTTGGAAAGGGCTCTCCTGTAACAACATCATTCTCAGTTCTCGGTGTAGTGGTTTCATGACCTGTGATGTAAGCACTAAATGAGATTTTATAAATCTCAGTAGATAAATCCACATATTTAACCAAGAAAATAAAAGGCATAACAAATACCATTAACAGTAAAGATGAATGTCATACATACATATAAGATAATGCCAAATGAAAGCCATAAAAAAATGCAAGTTCCTTATATTGTGCTTATTACCGGGCCCAATTCCCTTTGACGCATTATCCTCTGGATCCAATCATCAATGACTGTCCTATAGCCGGCATCCAACCAAGCACATAACACTAGGCAGATATCTGATCCGAAGATCGATACCCTGCGATCCAACACGCTGAGCCTAGTGCCACCAGGCAGGTATGGTACCATACCCTGCGATCCAACACGCTGAGCCTGGTGTAATCATCATGGAGTCATAGCACATAACACTAGGCAGATATCTGATCCGAAGATCGATACCCTGCGATCCCACACGCTGAGCCTAGTGGTGAGGATAATGTTCTCTGGGAATCCATTTTTTTCTACCATTTTCAATCATGATTCCAAACAATTATGCCATATCAAAAGATATCTTTTTTTCCATATTGTTTCTTTCTTTTGATTTCATTATCATACCATGTATTTTTTTTTTCCTTTTTCATGCAAATACATAAGTAATCCATACCATAATATTTCTTCCTTTTTATGCCATAAACATATGCAACAATCAAAATTTTATAACAGTAAGAAAAGAATGTAAAAACACATAATATCGTGCTACATCACAGGGTTAGGAAATTATTCTACCTGGATTTGTTGTACCAAATTTTTCTTGTCAACTTCTAATTGGTTTTCTTGATGTCCTACAAGGCCATAGTGCAAACATAATCAAGTTAAAATATGTTTATTTGCCAAAAGTTGCTTTTTCTAAAAATTATTCCCAAATAGTTAAAAATTCTGCTTTCTAAAAGCTTTCCCAAACACACCCCAAACTAATCCCAAAAGATGGGCTTACGCGGCACTGAACCGCCCGCTGGACCGCGCGCACGTTCGGCGCTGGACCGCCCGCGCAGAAAAAGCTTTCTAAAAGCTTTTCCAAACGGATTTTCAAAAAGTAAATCTGGCTTACGCGGGCGCTGGACCGCCCGCGCCCGACACTGGACCGGGCGCTCGGCGCGCTGGACCGCGCGCGCTCGGCGCTGGACCGCGCGCTCTCGGCGCTGGACCGGGCGCTCGGCGTGCTGGACCGCACGCGCTGGGCGCTGGACCGCGCGCTCGACGTGTTGGACCGCGCGCCTCGGCATCCGGTTCAACGACGTAACCCGGTCCAAAGCCTGGACCGGTTCACGCAGTCCCCCCTCTCTCTCTCGCGTCCGGCGAAGCCGAAATCTTTCGCCGGCGCTGGATCGGCTGTTTCATGTGCTGAATCGACCGAATCCGGCTCGGCTTCCTCCTCTCGGTCTCCCCCGCTCACCGGAAAATTAAATAACCCTAACGACGAATAAAAAAAAATATTTTTTTTACCTTACGGAAGCCTTCACCGGCCTTCACTGTCGCTTGCCGGAAATCCTCGCCGGCCGTAACGTTTGTTGCAGAACCTCGCACTCCGGAATCTCTCATTGCAGCTGCATGCAGTCGAATTTTCGCAACGTAATTCACCGGATTATATAAACGCTGCTGCAGATATGTGTCAAACTCTCCCGAAGCAACGGCCAGGTGTGTCGTAAAACAGCTCTTTTGCATAAAACCCCCTATAAATTTTATATTTGCAAATATATCCTCCGCCAATCAGATTTGAACTAAGCCGACATTTAAAATTTACAGATCTATCCTCTACGTTACAAATTTATCCCAAATCTTCAAAAATTCATAATTTATTCATTAGAGCTCCGAAAATTACAAATTAAACATCGTTGGATTCGTCTCACAGAGCTCTTTCTATAAAAAAATATACAAATAAGAGAAAATTAGGGTTGTTACAATCTTCCCTCCTTACAAAAATTTCGTCCCGAAATTTAGAAAAGCTCCGGATACTGATTGATCATATATGTTTCCACTTCCCAGGTAGCTTCTCTTTCTTTTAGACCATTCCATAGGACTTTAACCATAGGAATGATTTTATTTCTGAGCTTTTTCTCCTGCCTATCAAGTATTCTCACAGGCAGTTCGGGATATGTCAAATCCATTTGAATTTCTATATCTGGGTCCATATAACTAACAACATGAGAGGGATCTGAAACATATCTTCGCAAAGATGAGACATGGAACACATTATGCACACCTGACAATTGAGGAGGCAAAACAATTTGGTATGCCACTTGTCCAACCCTTCTTAGGATTTGGAAAGGACCAATGAATTTAGGCTTCAATTTTCCTGCTCTTCCAAATCTTATGACACCTTTTGTTGGACTTACCTTGATAAAAACATGTTCCCCCTCGTGGAACTCAACCATTCGATGTTTTGCGTCATAATACTTCTTTTGTCTGTCCTGAGCTGTTTTTATTCTGTCTTGAATAATTCTGATCTTTTCTGTTGCTTTTCAACAAATCTAGGACCGAGCAAATTTCTTTCCTTCCCTTCATTCCAGCACAAAGGTGATTGATATTTTCTCCCATACAGCGCTTCATAGGGTGCCATCCCAATGTTGGACTGATGGCTATTATTATAAGCAAATTCCACCAAAGGTAAGTGGCTTTCCCAATCTCCACCAAAATCCAAGATGCAAAGTCGTAGCAAATCTTCCAAGGTTTTGATAGTTCTCTCTGTCTGACCATCTGTTTGAGGATGAAAGGCTGTGCTGAAACGCAATCTCGTACCAAAAGCTTGATGCACATTCTTCCAGAAGTGAGAAGTAAATTTAGGGTCTCTGTCAGATATAATGACTTTTGGAATCCCATGCAATCTGATAATCTGACTCACATATACCTGAGCTAACTTCTCTGCAGAATAGGTAGTTTTAACAGCTAAAAAGTGAGCAGATTTTGTTAGCCTATCAACAATTATCCAGATTGAGTCATGACCTGCAGGTGACCTAGGCAAACCGATCACAAAATCCATTGCCACTTCTTCCCATTTCCATTCTGGAATAGGTAATGACTGCAACAACCCCCCAGGTTTTTGTTGCTCTCCTTTCACCTGCTGACAAATTAAGCATTTTTGAACCCAGTTAGAAACATCCTTCTTCAATCCTGGCCACCAATATTGTTGTCTCAATTCTTGATACATTTTATTCTCGCCTGGATGTATTGAATATCGAGAGTTATGAGCTTCCTTTAATAACAAATCCCTAAGTTGTTGATGTGCTGGTATGCATAACCTGCCTTGAAATCTAAGTAAACCAGCCTGGTCCAATTGAAAAGTAGATTCCTGTCCTTCCTGAACCCTCTGTATTATCTTTTGCAATTCAAGATCTTCTCCCTGATCGTCTTTAATAGAGGCCAACCAATCTGGTCTTACTGATAAGTGTGCCAGCAAAGCCGTATTTCTTCGAATATCTACTTCTAGTTGTAATTTATCCATCTCAAAAATTAATTGTTTTTCTTCTGTGATAGTCAAAATGCTACTAATACTAGCTTTCCTGCTAAGAGCATCAGCGACCACATTCGCTTTCCCAGGATGGTAAGTGATTTCCACATCATAATCTTTAATAAACTCCAGCCACCTTCATTGCCTGAGATTTAGTTCCTTCTGAGTAAAAATATACTTTAAACTCTGATGATCAGTGAAAACCACACACTTAACTCCATACAAATAATGCCTCCAGATTTTTAAGGCAAAAACTACAGCTGCTAACTCCAAATCGTGCACAGGATAATTCTTTTCATGTATCTTAAGCTGTCTAGATGCATAAGCAATTACTTTCTTATTTTGCATCAATACACAGCCAAGACCTTGCAAAGATGCATCACTGTATATATGATAACCTTCTGTGCCTTCTGGTAATGTTAGAATTGGGGCTGAAACCAATTTATTCTTCAATATTTGGAAGCTATCTTCACAAGCTGCATCCCATTCAAACTTTATTGCTTTTTGCGTCAAATTATTTAAGGGTGAGACTATTTGGGAAAAGCCTTTCACAAACTTCCTGTAATACCCAGCCAAACCCAAGAAACTTCTAACTTCTGTTACTGTTGTAGGCCTTGGCCAATCTACAATGGCAGAAATCTTCTGAGGATCAACTGAGATTCCTTCTGCACTCACTATATGCCCCAAAAACAAGACCTTGGACAGCCAAAATTCGCATTTAGAGAATTTAGCAAATAGCTGATTTTCTTTCAAAGTCTGTAATGTTAAATGTAGATGTGCAGCGTGTTCTTCTAGGGATTTAGAATATATCAATATATCATCAATGAAGATAATGATAAACTGATCTAAATATTTCTTGAACACGCGATTCATCAAATCCATAAAAGCTGCTGGTGCATTTGTCAGTCCAAAAGGTAGCACTAAAAATTCATAGTGCCCATACCTGGTCCTGAAAGCTGTTTTGGAAACATCTTCTGTCTTAATTTTCAGTTGATGATATCCAGATCTCAGGTCAATTTTTGAAAATATTGCTGCTCCTTGCAACTGATCAAATAGATCATCAATCCGCGGCAAAGGATATTTATTTTTGATAGTAATTTTGTTGATTTCCCGGTAGTCAATACACATGCGAAGACTACCATCTTTCTTCTTCACAAACAAAATAGGTGCACCCCATGGGGATACACTGGGTCTGATAAATCCCTTGTCTAATAATTCCTGAATTTGCACCTTTAATTCTTGAAGCTCGGTTGGTGCCATACGATAAGGAGCTTTGGAAATTGGCTCAGCGCCTGGAATCAACTGAATTTCAAATTCTATTTCTCTATCAGGAGGTAATCCAGGCAACTCTTCTGGAAAAATGTCTAGATATTCCTGAACAACTAGTACCTCTGTGGGTTTACAAAATTTCATGTCCAAATCCACAATAGATACCAAGCATCCTTCGCATTCTTTGCCAAGTAGCTTTTGTGCCTTGAGCATAGATATTAAAGGAATTTTCCTTCCTTGGCCGAAGTAAATTAATTTATCTTCTCCAGGGATTGGGATTTCAATTCTCTTTTCATAACAATCTATTTTTACTTTATGCTCGAACAGCCAATCCATGCCAAGGATTATGTCAAATTCTGTCAGAGGTAAGATGTGTAGCAATACTGAGAATTGTTTTCCTCTGATGTCTATCTCATCTTCAATAAAATTTTCTACACTGATACTATTTCCATCCGGCATTTTCACTACTAATAGATCTTTCATGGAGTGTAATATGACATTTATTCGTCTTGATGCAGTGATGGATATAAAGGAATGTGATGCTCCACAATCAAAAAGTACAGAAACAGGTAAGTTGTGAAACACTAACATACCTATATAATGATATTAATAGAGTGCATTAATGAATATAATAGAATAAGAGGCTCCAAAATCAAAGAGTATATGAAAAAAAAAAATTTGTATAACACGAGCATACCTATAATAACATCAGTAGAGTGTGGAGCATCTTGCTGAGTGATCGAATAAATACGTGCCTGACCTCCCCTTCCTGTTGCTCCACCTCTAACCACAGCACCTGAAGTTGTCGTAGATCCGCGGCCTTTACCTCGACTTGCATCCTCTCTACCTCCACTGGTTGAAGCACTGACATTTTTCAATTCAAATAACTTTGGGCAATCTCGAGCAAAACGCCCTAGTTCTTCGCATATGTAACATCTGACTGGTCGGATAAACTCTGATCTGCATTCTCCCATATGCCATTTTCCACATTTCACGCATCTACTCGTCCCATCTGAACGCCAACTAGTTCTGCTAGTACTCGGTCCATATGGTCTGAACCTACTAAATCTTGAATAAGTGGACGTTTCTTCTCTTGAAAAACTCGGACTACCTCTTTTTCCTGTGAATCTGAATTTAGACTTTAGAGGATCAATTCTTTTCTTCTCTTCCTCTTTGCTAGTTGCCAACAAACTGAGTTCGAGCTCAACCGTGCGGGCATGCTCCAGTAACTCCACATAGTTTGTTGTTCGAACGGCTACTAAAGCTGCCCGAATTTCATCCCGTAAACCTCGTCGAAACATGTAGCATCGTTGTTCTTCAGGTGTTACTAACTGGGGTACATATTTAGCTAAGTGGGAGAATTTGATTTCATATGCAGTAACTGATAGTTTTTCTTGCCTGAGATTATTCAATTCTTCCCTCATTTTGGCTTTGATTGACAGAGGCATATACCATTGCTCAAATTCTTTTGTAAAATCTTCCCAGGAAATATCTTTCATTGGTCGGCTAGAAAATCGAAGTCGATGTCGAGAACTCCACCACAATCTAGCAGCATCTTTGAGTACCAAAATTGCCAAAGCCACTTTTCTATTATCTGGACAAGATATCCCTTCAAAGATAATATTTATTTGTTCTAGCCAGTTTTCAGCAACCATAGGATCCTCATCCCCAGCAAAAGAAGGAGGGTGCATCCGCTGAAATTGGTCAACCACTAAATCAATAGATGCCTCTTCTCTGTGACTACTAGTGCTTCCAATGGATCGTAACAAAGAGATTAGAGTTTGCGCTAATTCCTGCTGGGTATCTCCTTGTTGCTCTCTTTCTTTTTCCTTTTCCATATTTCCAGATTCAGATCTTTCCATGATGTAAAGGATATTGCAATCCTACAAAACCATATAAGTTATTTAACAACTAATATCTCTATGAGAAATAACACTAAAGATGCAAATGCATATGCTGTGCTGGTGTCCTCACACTCATTTCCCACCTATTTCTAAACCAAGGCTCTGATACCACCTTGTCAAGCCCCCACCGACATCTAATACCATTATGTCACAAAGTTATCATCAGAGTCGCCAAATACAGCATTTAAGTGAGGACAAATAAACAAACCAAAGGTGGGGACCCGACGGTAAGACAAACACTAACTCAAAATCCAAAGTATATATATAAAGACATGTTTTTAAACATTTAATCACACTAAAATTTTCCCTCTCACACATCTCTTGGAAAGGGCTCTCCTGTAACAACATCATTCTCAGTTCTCGGTGTAGTGGTTTCATGACCTGTGATGTAAGCACTAAATGAGATTTTATAAATCTCAGTAGATAAATCCACATATTTAACCAAGAAAATAAAAGGCATAACAAATACCATTAACAGTAAAGATGAATGTCATACATACATATAAGATAATGCCAAATGAAAGCCATAAAGAAATGCAAGTTCCTTATATTGTGCTTATTACCGGGCCCAATTCCTTTTGACGCATTATCCTCTGGATCCAATCATCAATGACTGTCCTATAGCCGGCATCCAACCAAGCACATAACACTAGGCAGATATCTGATCCGAAGATCGATACCCTGCGATCCAACACGCTGAGCCTAGTGCCACCAGGCAGGTATGGTACCATACCCTGCGATCCAACACGCTGAGCCTGGTGTAATCATCATGGAGTCATAGCACATAACACTAGGCAGATATCTGATCCGAAGATCGATACCCTGCGATCCCACACGCTGAGCCTAGTGGTGAGGATAATGTTCTCTGGGAATCCATTTTTTTCTACCATTTTCAATCATGATTCCAAACAATTATGCCATATCAAAAGATATCTTTTTTTCCATATTGTTTCTTTCTTTTGATTTCATTATCATACCATGTATTTTTTTTTTCCTTTTTCATGCAAATACATAAGTAATCCATACCATAATATTTCTTCCTTTTTATGCCATAAACATATGCAACAATCAAAATTTTATAACAGTAAGAAAAGAATGTAAAAACACATAATATCGTGCTACATCACAGGGTTAGGAAATTATTCTACCTGGATTTGTTGTACCAAATTTTTCTTGTCAACTTCTAATTGGTTTTCTTGATGTCCTACAAGGCCATAGTGCAAACATAATCAAGTTAAAATATGTTTATTTGCCAAAAGTTGCTTTTTCTAAAAATTATTCCCAAATAGTTAAAAATTCTGCTTTCTAAAAGCTTTCCCAAACACACCCCAAACTAATCCCAAAAGATGGGCTTACGCGGCACTGAACCGCCCGCTGGACCGCGCGCACGTTCGGCGCTGGACCGCCCGCGCAGAAAAAGCTTTCTAAAAGCTTTTCCAAATGGATTTTCAAAAAGTAAATCTGGCTTACGCGGGCGCTGGACCGCCCGCGCCCGACACTGGACCGGGCGCTCGGCGCGCTGGACCGCGCGCTCTCGGCGCTGGACCGGGTGCTCGGCGTGCTGGACCGCACGCGCTGGGCGCTGGACCGCGCGCTCGACGTGCTGGACCGCGCGCCTCGGCATCCGGTTCAACGGCGTAACCCGGTCCAAAGCCTGGACCGGTTCACGCAGTCCCCCCTCTCTCTCTCGCGTCCGACGAAGCCGAAATCTTTCGCCGGCGCTGGATCGGCTGTTTCATGTGCTGAATCGACCGAATCCGGCTCGGCTTCCTCCTCTCGGTCTCCCCCGCTCACCGGAAAATTAAATAACCCTAACGACGAATAAAAAAAAATATTTTTTTTACCTTACGGAAGCCTTCACCGGCCTTCACTGTCGCTTGCCGGAAATCCTCGCCGGCCGTAACGTTTGTTGCAGAACCTCGCACTCCGGAATCTCTCATTGCAGCTGCATGCAGTCGAATTTTCGCAACGTAATTCACCGGATTATATAAACGCTGCTGCAGATATGTGTCAAACTCTCCCGAAGCAACGGCCAGGTGTGTCGTAAAACAGCTCTTTTGCATAAAACCCCCTATAAATTTTATATTTGCAAATATATCCTCCGCCAATCAGATTTGAACTAAGCCGACATTTAAAATTTACAGATCTATCCTCTACGTTACAAATTTATCCCAAATCTTCAAAAATTCATAATTTATTCATTAGAGCTCCGAAATTACAAATTAAACATCGTTGGATTCGTCTCACAGAGCTCTTTCTATAAAAAAATATACAAATAAGAGAAAATTAGAGTTGTTACAAAACTACTGGTTTAATTTTTGGGTAAGGCCACAGGTTGGGCAGAAGAGGTAGGTAGGACTATTGGGTTAGCAGTAGACGTCGTCAAGTGCAAGTCAAATAGTGTTCTCATGTTAATTGGGTCATGCGAGCATGCATGTCAGCTTGGGCTGCAATAGCAGCTATTACGACGATGATGACGATGGTACACAGTGACGGACAGCAAAATATATAAAAAAATTTCAAATTTAGGCACTTTTTTAGTAATTTTAAACCAAATTTTGTATCAAAAGATTTGTGAAATTAGTATGTTGTCAATGAATATGTGTTTGTGAACTAATGTTAGATGCTCTTGTATTAACTAGCTTTGAGATGTATAGATTATAGTTAAAGATAGATGTGTAGACTCATATAATATTATTAAATAATTTATCAATAAGACTATACTAATTGGAGTTAATAAATGAAGATCAAGTTAAAGATTTAAAATTATAAATGTTAATTAAAAAGGTTAAAAAATGAAACAAGTTTGATTTTAAATTAAGTCAAAATGGAGTGTTTAGACTATAATAAATTGTGTACATTTAAACATTAAAAACTTTAAGAACTGCTATTGAAAGATGTCCATGATTTCAAATATTCAATTTATCATTGAAAAAATAAGATACACAAAAAATGGAAACAAAGATATTGGTATCCAAGTATGAAAAAGGATGTCTTAAATGGAGTTAAAAGATGTTTAACTTATTAACAAGTTAAAAGAGAATAATAAAAGTTAGTTGGGCTGTTACAAAATTTAATTATGTTTGAATAAAAATGAAAAGAAGTGATTATGAATTTTGTTATAAGAATACTTAAATAAGAAACAAGTTATGATTTTACATAAGTGATTGTGGATAGACTAACCAAATAAGCTTAGTTCATGATTATTAAAATGACTTATGCAATAGAAATGTTGACATAGATCTATATAAATCAAATTATTAAATTCCTAAAAGACTTGGATAAATGGCATACTTCATTGCTTTACCCCATGATTATTAAGAATTCATAATGTATTTCATGTTTAATCTTTACAAAATACATTATAGATCCTTATATTTCAATTATATTAGTCAAGACAATGAAGTTAAATTGAACTTGTCTAATAAAAAAATACTATTACAAATCTTAGATAAAAGGAATAAAATAATTCTAATAATTAATTATGAAAAGATAAATTAATAAGAAAAACTACCTAGCAAGTTGAAATAGATATAATTAATCAATATCCAAAACTTCTTTAAATTTCGAGATAAACTTTTATGAGGGTGGATTTTAACACTTGAAAATTTTGTATGTATAATATGTCATAAATTTTAAGAGTAAGTAGAGTTGTAATTATATATATTTCAATAAAATGAAGTTAATCTTTTAAAATACAATACTTATTGAAATCTATGTCATGATATTAAATAAAATTAAAGATTTTATTTGAACATATTATTAAAAATATCTCTTCGAGGAAAATATAATTATATTATGTTTTATAATTTTAAGAGATTTATAAATTATATATAAATTTTAAAAGAAAAATGACACAAATATAATTTTAAGAATTATTGAAGAGAAAAATCATAATTTGACATTTTTTTAATACCTATCTCTTTAATTAAGGTTAAGATAAAAAGATAGATATGACTAGAGAAGGAGGTAAAAAGAGAGAAAGGAAGTGAGCAAAATAGAGAGAAAGAGAATAAGAGGGAGGAAAGGCTCAACTACAAGAAGGAAGAGTAAGAATTTAAGAGAGGAATTTAAGAAAATAAGTTAAAGAGGGATAGAACCAAAAAAGAGTTTGAATTACTATTGTTGGAAATCAAAAGGAGGAAGCAATAATTGAGATTTTATTTCAACAACAAAATGGAGGAGTAAGATAGTTGGAGTGGTAAGAAATTCAATTCCTTTGATTTAATTTTTTGGGTTTTAGGTGAAAAGTGACAGAGTTGTAGTTGTTGGAATTGGAGAGATTTTAGTTTAGAGGGTATGAAAGGATTTGAAATGATTTCGATTAAAAATGGATCACATTGTTATGAGTATATTTTTGTCTATATAAGAATATATTGTACATTGGACTAGATGTATGATAAGTTCAAGTCAAGTCAATTTAGTAAGTTAGCCTGATAGAGATTGAGCATAAGATATATTGGCTCTAACATATAATATGTTACCTAGATTCAGAGAGTGCTAATAATAATTTTTTATGCTAATGGAGTGTTTAGTATAACTAAATATGTCATACAGTGGGTTCAAGATATAATATGTTAAGATAGATCTAAAAAAATAGATTATCAAGGAATGTATAATATATGGGATGCAAAGTATGTAAATTAAGTTAAAGATAGTGAGACTAAAAGAAATGATGTTACTTCATAATGGATGGCAAAGGAGTTTAAAGGTATTATATGCTTTGGGGTATTTGATGTACAACATTGTAAAAATGTTCTATTGAAAAAATACTATACATAAGGACCAAAGGACAATATGTTAATAGTGTAGAAAGATAGTAATAGAGGACATAATTTTGAAAGATTTATGATCAATTGTATTTGTGTCATTTACATATTAAAAAAATATTTAATAATTCATATATACATGATATTATAGGAAATAAAAAAAGTTAGGCATTAGACAAGAGGATTTCATCTTAAATTTAGGTGATCAACCTAGTAACTAAGACATAAATACAATAACAAACTCATATGTATTTTAAGTGATTTCTTATATAATTATTTTACTAATTATTTGATATTTTTATATGAAATGATTACCTAGTATTTTATGCATATGTGATTTATTCATATATCATATATATTTGATTTATATGAAATCTAAAGTTTTCACAAGAAAGTGTTTACATAATGGGATATGGATGTATAAGTAATAATTAAAAAATTAATTTGTTATATTGATACATGACATATTTTATAAATTTATTTAAAAGTGATGGAATGATAAATAATAATAGATATTTCTCTAAAATATTATCCTCATTAGATGATATCTGATGATGATACCTTTATTAGTACCATAATCTCATTTGATAGGGTGAAGATAACTTTAGTAGCAGCATGGCTTAATTTGATAAGGTGAGAATACCCTTAGTGTTAAGACACCTAATCAAACTATAACATCTAAAAAAATTAATAGATTAAAAAATAATAAATAAACATTTGAAGACATATAAAAGACTTTAAGTATAGACTTGATGGTAAAACAAAATTAAACAATTATCTAATAACAATATAATTAGCACGTAAAATCAAAATAAAATCCTATAACAAAATACAACATAAACAAAATATCTCAAATATAAATATAATAAACAATTAGAATATACTGTCCAATTGTACATAATCAACATATCCACAAAACTTAATAATACAAACTCCATTATACCAACTAACGAATAAGATTCTCATATATAGTATCATAGTTGTCAACATTTTATGTAATCGATACATGATATGTCATATAAATACTATTAAAATTCTAAGGAGTTTAACAAATAAATTATAAAAGTTAATACAATAAAAAATAGTATAAATAATTAAACCAAAATATGTATAAGAATATAATAAATCTATAAGATGCAAGTAATTATCATTAATTTTTTTAAAAATCTTAAAAAGACTATATGTTCTCACATATAATTTCTTTTTTTTCAAATTTATTGTGGCCCTATTGTAATTCATTATTTTAGAATATTTGAAATTACCCAATTCTATTTGTTACATAATATTATAATACAGAGTTTTACAATCATGTGCAAATTAAAATATAAAATTAGAATATAAATGATATGCCAAGTCTCTTAAGTCAACAAGTTTATTAGATTATATAACATAGATAATTTCAAATTGACATAATGCTATAATATTATATGTTATATCATTATTAGCAAAATTTACACATATTAAACATAAAATCTAAATTTTAATGTTTCTATTAATTAAAATTCTTAATAAATTCCTTAACATTCCATCTTTTATTTTAATTTTATTATCAACTTGTATGAATTGCTAATGAAAATTTAAATTTTGTTTCTAATAATTTTGAAAATTTTTCCAAAAGTAATGAACAAATCCAACATTTTTATTTGGAACCCATCAAAAGTCATTTTAGAAATAGCTTTTCAGTAAAGTTGCATAAACTAATCGATCTAAAGTCTAAAAATATTAGGAATTAATGTCATATTTGTGCTTGGTATTCTTTTGAGAATTAGAGATCTATTGAAAAAATCTTTAGCTACATTCAAAACATCAATAGCTATTTTATTTCAATAATGAGTGAACTTTTATTGTAAACATCATGATTTGGCGAATTGAGTAAATCTATGTGAAGTAATGTCCCTTTTAATTCTTCTATAGTGATATTTATTATTATGATTTTATTTTTTTATCTGATACCAATAAGGGAATGTAGTAAAGAAAAATCTTTTTTCTTGTTTTGATAGTATTTAATAGGTTTTAAAAATGTAGAATAGTATTTTCAATAATTTTATCCTCTTGTTGGATTCATATTCTTTTAGATTCTTTATTATTTGTGATCTTCAATATAGATCTTCCTTCTTTAATCATAGAATGAAAGAATTTAGTATTTTCTCCCTCTATGAGTCATTTAGTACTAGCTTTTTATTATCAATAGGAATCCCTTCTATCTTTGGCTTCTAGTACAATTTTATTTACTTAAGTTTACATATTCCTTATTTCATTATTTGGGTTTGCTTGACATTGTGATTCTTTAAGTGTAATTATATCTTCAACAAATTTAATAGTTATAAAAATATTACCAAATGTTGTTTTGAATTATTCTTTTAGGTAAGCTCTCAATCTTTTTAATTTGAAAGCAAGAGCCTTCATGCCATACAATTAATATAAAGCTTCTAATTTGTAGGAATGAACAATATTACAACCACATATTATGAAATCTAAATTTTTTAGGAGTTTCTAAAATTTTTGTAGAAAAATATACAATGAGTAATGCATGATTGGATTATTTTGCATAAGTGCTGAATTGTGGGGATATTAATTTGATCTATATATTTTTGGTTCACTAACACCACCCTATATAATCTTTTCCAAACCCATCTGTCCTTCCTCTTGCCAGACCATGGTAAAGAATAAACTTAAGAATAGGAGGTAAAGAATAAACTCAATAAAAAAAATTCCTAAATTAATTCTAGTTCACCCCCTTATACTTATCTAGTGATATTGTTTCATTAAAATCCCCACCTACCATCCACAATATGATAAAGTTCATAGCAATTTGATCGAGGTTTTGCAATAATATTCTTCTCTTATCAACAAAGCTCTTGGCATAAACAAATGAGTAGTTAGTCGAGAACTTCTAATCTTGGTGTTTAGCTAAGAGCTGTGAATAAATTATTCTTCATCCATAACTGCTTGGCAAGTGATTTCTTTTTTTCTAGAAAATCAAAATCTTATTTGATATGTTGTCCATGGAATGATCAAGTTTTAGCTTACAAGTCAATTGTTACAACTTTTATTATATACCATAGGTTCTATTAAACCCATTAAGCTTTTTTAAGATTTGATAATAATTTTTAGCTAACTAATTTATTTTTATCTATAGCTCCTGTTATGTTCCATATAAGGATGTTAGTCATTAAACTTCTCATTGCTTGCAATTTGAATTACACAAGAACTTCTCTTAATTCCTTTGGGATTGTATGGTTTATCTAGATTCTTTTTTTTTATTTTTTCTCAATCATTTTGTTTTGAAAAAATTGAATTCTTCTTTCTTATGTAGCATAGACCCAAAATCATTGCTCTTTCTTGTAAAATAACTTTTCTAATCACTATAAAACCCTAGAAAGATAGTTAGGAATGCACTCAGTTAGTACTAGCTTTTTGTTATCAATATGAATCCCTTCTATCTTTGGCTTCTAGTACAATTTTATTTACTTAAGTTTGCTTATCCCTTATTTCATTATTTGGGTTTGCTTGACATTGTGATTCTTTAAGTATAATTATATCTTCAATTATATGGTTTATCTAGATTCTTTTTTTTATTTTTTCTCAATCATTTTGTTTTGAAAAAATTGAATTCTTCTTTCTTATGTAGCACAGACCCATCTTAGGTATTTCATGCTTTAACCCTTATCTCATGAAGGAAGCTATTTTGGATAGTTGGGGTTAATGAAATAAAAAACACTAATTATGTTAGTTTACTTAATTTAATCTCATCAACTAATTGGTTTTTCAATATTTCTTATTTTATTTTAAGTTAAAAGGCGTCTAATCCAATGCCAACATGTATTTAGTTTGTCAAATCGATTTTTTAGCTTGACTTTATTCTCATGCTCATTAAATAATCAACTTAACTAACTTAAGATTTTTACCTAACCCAAATTAACCGCAAAATGAATTGAGTTATCCCATCAAGTTTTAACTTTTGGTAAAGTACAATTCAAACATGATAATTTTAAATAAAATATTATTAATAATTTTTTTTGAAAATTTTAGAATTTAGATAAATAAAAGCATAATAATTATTGATTATGATTTTATTTGTAAAATAATTTTTAAATGAATATTTGCAACAATTATTTTGTGTTAAAATATTTTTGTCTCTCTTATAAAACTATTTTTACAAAAACTCATTTTTAAATAGAAATCATACATTAAAAACCATAAAATGATAATGTACTATTTTTTTAAAACAAATTTAATAATAAATTTTGTTTTTAACCAAAGCGATTAACTTATACAAACTGCACTAATACCGTTTAACGTACTCCAGCAACTGGTCGGACAAATGATGGTAGCGTTAAATGACCTGCGTTGATGTAGCAATCTCTCGAGCTCCAAACTCGGAAATTTTAAGCGAGGGGGAGGAGCTCAAACGGGCGAATACTTTAGAAAGGTAGAATTTTGTTCAACATCTCTTCCAGATCGCTCAGTATTTGCCGAAATTTTTGGTGACCTTACCTGCAAATTTTGCACATGGATCCTGTTTTTTCTTTCTTTTTTGTTCCTCATTTTTTCACTCTTTCGACTTTCCAAATTGAAGAATGAAAATGTGATGCCAACATTTGTTTTAAGGAAGTGTTCGTTTGAGTAATCAATGCTTATTCCCTATTTTCTCCGATGTCGTCCAAGTTTCACCTTTTCCTCGGCTACTCAATTTTTTTGGGCCCACCAAGGAGATTACCGTCTCCGGTTCATATATTGTAAATGCTCTATTTCTCCTTTGCTTGATGGTATTCTTTAAATCTGAAGATGGGTGCTCCAGAAGATGCGCTGCCCAAGATCGCAGTACTTGGATCTGGTATTTTTGTTCGCTCACAGTACATTCCTAGACTCCGTGAGTTAGCTGATATTGTGGTTCTCAAAACAATTTGGAGTCGTAGCGAGGTATTAAATTATTTTTTTTATGAACTTTCATATGCAAAATGTGATATCTAAAATGCCTCCATTTAGTTTTTATGTGTTGATGTAAAAAATATGAAAAGTAAGATCGTTATCCAAATGACACGCGATTCACAAGAAAAACAAGGAAATTACTAAAAATAAGGATTTGGTAATTTTTTGTGAAAATTCTATGAATAAGGAAAAAATATTTGTTGTGTCAAAAGAGATTCATTAAGAGATGAATGATGATAATTATAAGACAAAATATCTCTCAATGATAACAATGGATTTGATGCACTATTCTACTTTCAGTTTTCTCTTAGCACCAAGATGAATTCTCTACTTAAAGGAAGAGAGATTTTCTTCTAGACCGATTTGTTGGCAACAAGATAATTGGATTTATAATTTCAAAATATTTGAATTTCATTAGGGAGAATTGTTGTGTGTGATATGGGTGGTGGAAATTTGGATCGCAAAATGTGATTGATGATTTACAAATGGTATACGTGATATATGAACGAGACAATAGAGCTTCTTTTTAGCATTCATGTTTTGATGGTTATTTGACTAGAATAACTTATGTTGTTGCTATGTGCTTTTGGTTTGCCATGCTTATCACAAGTTGTTTTACACTTCGAACATCATAGTAGTGTGCTTTAATATTGCAATGATAAATACATTTGAAAAATTAGAATTACATGTCATTGTTGGTTGACACATCTTTTGACTTATTGAGCTCTTCATTTATATGCATATAGTGAGCCAAAAGTCAAGAATGGCACATTAAACGATTATAACTAAGCGTTAAATTTGAGTTACCTTCTTTACATCCATCCTTAGACTTTTTGTTCTTTGGTGAATCAAAGGCTTTTTAATGACCTTTGTTTAGCCTTCACACTTTCTTCTTCCAACAATGGCCGACCTTTTGGATTTGTTTGCTATTGTCTAGGTCAGCATTTGTGTGATTAAGAGGCCATTTGATCTTGAAGATTTGCAATCGAACAAGTTTTGAATTGATGATGGTTTGATGACCTATGCAACACTAGTGGATGCAACAATCAATTATCCTGCTTTGCTTATTCACCGCCCTAAAGAGAGGTGGTAGACAATCTTTCTATGGGTCAATATTTGCACTCAGAAGAAGGATTAAGGGAAACTTTGATTGCTCTTGATGATGTGTTGCTTCCTTCACCTAAACTTGCAAATAGTGGACACTTTTGCTTGACCTTGGATTTGTTGATTGAGCAAAATATGATTGTTTTGATTAGAGAAAATGATGAGATTTGATCAAAGGCTTCCCTTGCAATTGTTTTAAAAGAGGTTAAACTAGGATGAAGAGGATGAGGTCACTATCACTTTTTTTGAGAAAATGGTAATAAGAAGAAAAATTGATAGGAAGTTGGGAGAAGAGAAGAAATGAAGATAGTGAAAGGTAATCATCATGGGGTGGTGGATCTTAACGTTCCTATTATGTGTGAGATTGATCTCATATATGCTGTTATGGACGTTAATGATTCAAAGAGATGGAGGTAATGATAAAGGAAAGTCATCATAATTAAACTATTAATGTAGGCTTTTGTGTTTTAGACAGATGAATGGGGATCTTCAATAATGTTATGTTTGAGATTGATCTCATATGTACTATTATGGATGTTGATAACTCGAAGGGTTAGAGGTAGGATTTTGTAATCCTAATGGAGGGAAATCCTTTTGTATTATTATAGTTGTAATAGTTGTTTCCTACCTTGATATTGGTGTCTTGTTAGATCATATGTGGGAATCCTTTGAGTTGTCACCTATTGCCCTCAATATTTTGATGCACCCAAATTCTGTTTATGAGGATTACAATCTAAAAAGCCTATACTTGCTTTAGGTTCTTTGTATAATAGTCATTAGAAAAGAAGCTGGTGGCCAAGCATACTAGAAGAGTCTAGCCAAAAGCAATGTTCATTTGGGATATGAAGAAGTTTCTAGGGGTGATTTAGGAATCCATGCTCATGGGTTGAAAGATGGAGAAGAATGAACTATGTTTAAAGAGTGTATCTTTGAGGATAAAGTCAAAGGTTAGAAGAGAAATTGAGGGAGTCATGACAAAGGTTGGCCAAGGTCAAAGAGGTGATGTGTGGAGATAATCTTTTAGAAGGGAAGACATGCTTGTAATTAGCTTATTTGTATTGTTATTTAAAATAATTGTGATTTATTGTGCTAATCAATGTTCAAGTTATGTAAGTGTACAAGATGAGGATTCCTTTTATGCATCGAGTTGTGGAGAAGGATGCGGAAGAAATAGGGAATATTGACAAGGAATTAGAGGTTTCAATGACTAGCTCTCTTCGACAAATGGAGGAAGAGAATATGAAGTAGACTTAGCCACAAGAAGTTGTCATTAACACAAAGATGATTGTTTAGAAGAAAAAAGGGTATTGGGGAGATCCAAAATTATCTTCAAAGTGGGTTCCTTGAAGACAAAGAGTGAGGATAAGGTGTCTTGTAAGACAAGAAAAATGAAGAAAATGAAGATTCTTATAGATGCTTAGATTATAATGACAAAAGGAAAAAGTACCTTTGGGGCGCAAAGAGGTTCTTGAACAACAAAAGGTTCCAAAGAACGTTTTAGGTGTTTTATTAGGATGGAGACATCATGAAGGCAGAGGTCAATTTGAGTGGCCCATTGCATAAGTATGGGCTCTAGCTAAGAAAAGATTGTAGGGCTGTTTTGTCACAAACAAGGATCTCATTTCAGCATCTTTTTTGCTTCCCATCAATGGTTACTAGGAGAGGACTGGAAGGTTGAAGAAGGTTGAAGAATGTTGTTCAAAGTTGAGATTAGCTTGACATGAAAGGTTTTAGGCAATGGCAACTAGCTGGTCGATGCCTTAGGAATGAGTAGATTACTTCATCCTAAAGAAGGATCAAAGATGATATGGGCTTATTTAGTACATAGGGTTCTTGGGATTGATTTCTTCATATAAGGTAAGGATGTATTATTTAGTATATTCTTCAAGGTTTGGTAATTAATACAGAACAGATTGATGACCTTATTTTCCTTTGTAGAATTATGCAAGTGTTATCTTTATATGTAGGAGCGTATGCCACCTAGGTGATAAGCTAGAAGACATCACTAATTGGTGATCAAATATTACAGTGAGTGGGAATCATTAAGAAAGGCCAAGCTAGAGGTTGATTCATGGAGGAAAGTGCTAACTAAGGAGAATGAGGAGTTGAAGAAATATGTACAAGCATTGAAGGCTATAATAAGGAGGTATGGAAACATAAAGAATTAAAAATGACCAAAAAAGATTTTTAAGCATCCTAGTTGGTGGGAAAATGTTATTGAGAAGCTATAAGAGATGGCGAAGTTGATAATTTGAACTCAATGAAGGCTGCAATGATGAAAGAAAAGAAGTGCTCAAAGCTTCCCAAATCAGTGGAACAAAAGTTGCTTATCTGAATATGCATTTAGAAGAATTTCATATGGGTCATAAACAATTGATGACCAATGAAATGAAACTTAGGTTGGAGGTGTGGAAGCTTCAACTCCAAATCTAACACCAAACCATAAAATCAGCTGGATGGCTTGGGCATTTTATGAAATGTTTTGAAACGAGGCCTTGAGCCAAGTTGCTTAATTGAGGGGAAAGACCTTTAGAGATCTTCTTTGGAGAACTCTAAAAAGAATAACCATGGAGAATGTTGATGCCTAATGCCCTCCATGAAAAGAGAGGTCCGCACTCCAACAAAAGGTTGGCAGGTCACTAAGAATGCTAATATGTTGCATAAGGAATAATTTGTTTGAAGCATGATATCAAGGAGCATAAGAATGCATTAGGGAAGTTGCAATAGAAGAAAGAGTTGGTGATAAAGTTCAATCCTACCACTCCTTAATGATGTACAACCTTCCTATGGTACACCCTATTGATTTAATGCTTTGCATAACCAAGTCACTCTTGTTGAATGATCATTATTCTATGTACTTGTAATAATATCTCTTTGAATACAACTCTCTTTTTACATGTCATATCATGATAAGCTGTTGTATGCCTTTAAGTAGATCCAAGTCCAGTTGCTTTTCTACTTGATTCCCATTAATCCATAGTTATAATTGATCTTTAAGATGATTTTTTGTTGCTTCACTTGTTTGGTGCACAAAGATTATGACCAAATCCATGGGAGCGAATGTAGTTTTACTTATAATTGAGCATGAGAGTGAATAGGGTTTTGGCCATATTTATACTAGTTGTATGTATACTCATAGTACTACTGATAATTCGTCTGCCCATCAGCTCTTTGCTTTTTTAGGCATGCCTTGATCTTTGTGATTTTTTTTGTTCGTTGTCTTCATTTAACCAGTCATCTATGGATGAAAAATGATTTGAATAGTAAAGATGCTCGTTGTTGCTAAAAAAAACTTTGCACAAACTTATTGTCAATGATCTATTGTCTATCATGATCACCAATGGAACTCTACACTACAAAGGACACTTGATCACAAAAATTTCACTTATGCACCATCTTGTCAACTAGTGGCTAGGCTCTTATTCATTTAATAAAATAATTGACTAGCAATAAGAGATAGTCTATGCTACTTGGAGGTTGCAAGGTATGTTCTTAGGAAATTTGTACTGGTGAATGACCTTTGACTTTTGATTGATTTAAGATTGAAGTTGACAAACAAAGACCCATGTTTGTTTTCAAGTTACAATAGTGGAATTGAAGAGTAAGAAATAACAAAGAACTAAAGAAGAAAGAGAAGAAAGTTTTTTTCACAAAAAGATAGAATAGTTTCATGTACTATTCTTACCTTTTTATATAAGAGTTTAGATATAATATTTTATTATAAAATATTTATTATTTAATTTTTCATATAATACATGAGTTTTTGACCAAAAAATCTATTGTCACAAAATTCATGCTACGAGGGCCTGTTTGCATGCACGCAGAAGACTGCGCCACTGGCACTGTTCACGTGCGTGGGTACTATTCCCATGTAGTGCCCCGACAGCGTGGCTGTGGACCGCTTGTGGCAGTAGGTGCGAGTAGCGTGCCGTGGGTGTATGCATTATGGCATGTGCTCCACACATGTAGTTGTCCTGCTCGGTTGTGCGCATGTAGCCGCATGACTTGTGTGCTATTGTGCACACTTTGATGTGCCTATAGAGAGCCTTTGAGTGTGCTCATTGATTGTGCTACTTGATTTTTTTTGTTGTATTTTCTTCTTCCCTTGATCTTTTTATCGATTTTTGGATTTCTTAATGATTTGATGAACCTATAATTGAGCTTTGATCAACAACTCTTGCACTCTTGATTTTCCTCATATTAGTATGATGGTATCTTAGCTTTTTGTTGAAAAGTAAGGAACTTGTTATCCAACTCTTTATTTATTGGAAATTGTTTTCACATATCTCCATCCACTCTCGCTACTTATTTTTATTGACCTTAAAAAATGCCTTTTATTGACTTGGAAAAAAACCACTCCATCCAATTATGCAAGCTATCAAATTCTTGATTTTGGTGATATCTCTAAAAGAGCTTTGATTTTATCAGGTTTAACTTCAATACCTTTATTGAACACCCAATGATCTAAGAACTTTTGGAAAGTGCTATGATCATAATTTGAGAGGATTTAAGTGCATATGATACTTTTACATTGTACTAAAGGTTTCTCATAAATCCTTGTAATATTACTCTAATACCAAGATATCAATGTAAAGTTCTATGAAGAGTGCACTTGTGAAGAAATTTTGCCAATTTCTTGCTCTTTTGAGGTTCTGATGGCTAGTAGGGAGCAAAGGTTTTGTTTCCAACCTTTTCATGAATGGTCCACTACCTTCAAAGATTAAAAATAATTCAAACACTATTGTGTAGATTATGAGCACCATATTCTAAGGTATCATGATCTGAAGGTTTCTTGTAAATCTTCATATGTATTTTTTTTCATTTTATGTCTTTGTACTAAAAGTTTCTCATAAATCCTCGTGTATTATTCTTCATTATTCTCTAATGGGCACACTCTTCTATCTTGAGCAAAACCCTTAAAGTGTTGCGGCTTATCGTTAGGTGGATACAATTCAAGGAACATTTGGGCAAAGTGGGGGGAGAAAACTTCTTACTCTTAATAGTAGTTACTTCTCTAACTTCAATTGAAGAAATTGGTCTATCATTTTTAGGGAGAGTGGCTATTAATTAAGCAGTTGTTGGATGGAAGTTGATGGTTGCTGTGTAGTGAGAGAAAAGTTGAAGCTATTGCTATGCATAAGGTATCATCACCACCGTTGGAGTATTGGTTAGAGTGCTAGTAATGTAGGCCATGCACTTTGGTAATTATGTGAGTTTGAAGCACTATCGAGTTTGCTATATATGGACGGTATCAATTGGAATAAGCGAAGAGAATGATTGCTGTCTTCCCTCTTGAAAGTGAAGGACGAATCTTCTCAGTTGGTGCATTCGACCAAGGTTGGCAAGGAGCTGGTCTTTTCTCACATTGTCATGTATTGCTTTGTGATTACCATTCTAATTATCGTTACATCCAACCTTTATTTACAAAAAGGAGAGAGATGAATGGTATGAAGGGAGTGAGATCTACGAAAAATGTTAACTCCAAAAACATTTTTTTTATAAAAAGAAATTTATTCTATGCTAAAGGTTATAACGTGCTTTGAGTGATACATTTGATATTTGACGTGGTTTGAATTCGACTTGTTTTAATTGCTGCAATTGAGGTGATTTGATCCCATTTAATTTAGTTGGCTGGTGAGTAGTTATCCTATGCCATCCGATGTACTTGGCTGTTTAGATGACATGTGTTGGGAGTTGACATTGTTTTCATAGAGCATACATATTTGACAAGAACCAAGAAGCATCGTTGTAATACATAGATGCCTGAATATGAACGATAAAGGCATTTGTGAAGCATATTTGTCTGCTGTGGTAGTTGGAGGTATTGTTGTAGAACAAAGATGTCCAAATATAAACAATAATGGCTTACGCAAAGTGTGCTTATGTGATATAGTAACTAGAGAGTATCATAACTAGCTGATAAATCATCATCTATGTGCTTTATCATATTTGTCTGATATAAAGGAGTGCGCTAGAGTGATAATACAATCTCGTTGATCGTGTGTTCACTAAGTCTATTTGTTCAATGTAGAATCAGGAGGCTTCATCGTAGTATGAAGATGTCCAAATGAATAATATAGGCATCCACTAAGCATATGATGATGTCCAAATATAAATAATAAGGGTCATGAAATGAAGATATCAGAAAGTATGATAAGTAATACGTACTGTACGACATGTGATGGCTTAACTAGAGTTGACGTACCAAATGAAGTGGATTGACATACTATATGTCATTTGGATAGAGGGAGTTGACTAAATTTTTTGATAGGAACTGATTGTGAACAGCGTGTGCACTACAAAGGGTGTATTAGTATGATATTTAAACTTGATTATATATTGATTTGTATGGAAGATATGAGCACAGATAGACAATTCCAAATAGTGATAGCTATAGTAGGTCTAGATTTGTGTAACCTTGCATTGTTGTGCTACCTCTTACCTTGTTGGACTGAATGAATCCCAATAATTGTTCATGAAGATACCCTTGCTATTGAAAGGTAAAAACTAATCATGAAACCTTAAGATGAATACGTGGTCCTTTAACTCAGACGTGTTGTTAGTTAATCTTTCGGGCTTATTGTTGTCATCATGCAAAATAGTAGCACTAGACTAATTGTAAAGATCCAAATCAGCATGTGAAAATTGTTGAAGCTTGCATAGTTTAATAGAGACTTACTCAATTGACTATCTCTATTCTTGTCAAAGAACATATTAGGAGACTTTCAACATATCCATTCTAATTGATCCTTTACAATACTAGGCAATTGTTGATAATCAAATCAAATGTTTTTTGTGGAATTGGCAAAGTTTGCAAACCAGCTTGCAATTGCATTATTTTTATTAAAAACATGCTGTACTTGTGTATTCATATTCACTGCCAATTGATTTATTATCTTAATGTGATCCTTAATATACCAAGGTGTAAATCATTTACTAGTGATCATATCTAAAAATGGTTTACATTTAAGCTCCATATTGATATTTGTTTGGTTCAGACTAAGATTATTACAGAGTTGGAGACCTAATAAAAGAGCAATAGCATTGGGCTTTGCATATATTGTAGCACCACAACTTGTAGTTCCAAATTGCCCTTGGTACATATCACAAATATTCAGATTGAGTCCATTTTTGAGAAGGAGACTCCAATTCATTATTCGCATCCTTTGTTACCAAACAATGCAAAAGGGTGGGAGAAAACTACATTATACTAATACACCGTCTGATGCATTAATCTGAGTTAATTGGAAGCATTTAAATATACTATAATAAAGTGATTTTACTTTCCAAATTATGATTTCTCAAATTGTTATAGATTACGTGCTTTCTAGAATATCCAATAGATTAAGGATTGGATATGTGACTTTCTTGTAGATCTTATCCACAATTTGCTGCTTCTACCAATTTTGGATCAATGCTGCAAAAAGAGACCAAACTTTATTAGCTTTACTACACTCAAGGAAAGCATGATTAATTGTGTCTTCTTGAGGACAAAATGGATACATGGAAACAAGTTGAATTTTAGGCTTTTGTAATTATTTTGAAAATAAGAGCAGCTTGTTTAGTATTCTTCACATAAGTATTGTGAATTTTAAAAATATTTAGAATGAATAAATATATTGTATGAATTTAAAGATCAGTCATTTTGCTCTAATTATATTTGAAGTGAAATTTAAATTGAATTTTTTATTGGTATTTGGTGTCCAACAGTAAATATTATTTGGTTTTAGAACCTCAGTATGTTGAATTGCTATTTTTTTAATTTTCAATATGTTTCTAGGTATAGGAGACCCCGGTTTTTCTAGTTTGATAAATATATTTGACTCTCATAAGTTTAGCCTAGAGAAAATTTGTGATATTCTAGAAAAGTTTAATGTTGAATGTATCTTTTATTTTTTGTAAATTCTTCAATCTCAACTCATTCTCTTTAGTTGGAAAATTGACCTTTTACTAAATGGACCAATGGTATCTATGATCATTAGATGTATCTCTTCACAGAAAATTATTCATCATATCTTCAATACATTTGAGTATTCTGTTTAGTAGATTGGAAAGCATTAACATGAAGATAGATATTGACGCTAGCACATGTTTGATGATGATCAATCTTCTCCCCAAATATAGTAATTTTTGCTTCTAACCTACAATCTTGCTATTTAATTTATCAATTAATTGCTGATAGTGCAAAGTTCTTTTTTTACCTTTAATTAGGGAAAAATTAGGTACTTAAATGGGAGGTTGTCTCTTCTAAATTTTGCTATACTATCTAGTTGATGACTTTTTCTTGAATTGTCATTTTTGTCACATATGAAAAAAGACTTTTGTGTATATTAATAATTAGCCCTGAACCATATTAGAATTTTCTTAAGAAATGCATTACATTCACTCATGAAGATGATAAAGTCATCTACATAACTTAGATGAGTTACCTTTGGACAACATTTATCGTGTAGTGAAGCGCTTTGCCTTGCTCAAATAGTTTGTTGAATCTCCTACTTAAAGCTTCAGCTGCTAACACAAATAACAGAGGAGATAAAGGATTACCTTATTTGAGGTCTATGGAGGTTTGAAAGCTTCCCCTGCTTTGTCATGGAGAATTTGTTACATTCCATTATATTCATGACTATTTTAATAAATTTGTAGCAAAACAAATCGCTGAAGAAACTATCAAAAATTCCTAAGATAAGGTATCAAATGCATTTTTGATGTCTAATTTTAAAATACAATTGCTTCCTATGGTCTTCTTGTTGATGGAATTTGTCATTTCTTGTACTAATAGTATGTTGTCTACATTGTCTCTTCCTTTATAAATGTTCTCTGCTCTTCTGAAATTAAGTATGGTAGAATTGATTGTAGTCCATTGGCAATTATCTTGGTTAATATTTTTTCACAAAGTTGGACAAATAAATAGGCCAAAAATTATGGAGAGTTTGTGGGTTCTCTTTTTATGGAATGGACACAATATTAATGCTAACTAATGCAGTTGGAATTGGCAAACCATTTAGGAAATCTTTAGCCACCCTTGGAACATCTTTAACAATGATATGCCAGCATTAGGAGAAGAAAATCTCATTAAATCCATCTGAGCCTAGTGTGTTTTGATGGTTCATGTCCTAAACAATCTATTTTAACTCAAATGTAACTTCTTTTAGGAGAAAATCATTCATTTCTTGGGGCACTTCTACAGTAATAGTATTCAATAATTTGTGTTTTGACAGAAGGCAATGCTAACAACAAATTCTTAAAATATTGAATAGCAGTATTAGTTATGTGGTTCTCTTTTGTCATCTAGTTTCCCCTGATGTCCTTAAGTTGGTTTATTTTGAGATTATCTTGTTTTTCTTTAATTATAGAATGAAAAAATTTGGTGTTTATGTCCTCTTTTAAGCCAAGTAATTTTTGTTTTTGACTCCATAATGTCTCTTCATTATTGATTGAAGGAAAAAGCAAGTTTTGTTTTATTAGTAGCTCTTGCCTAGTCTCCTCATTTTGATGAAGTTTGAACAATCATTCTTTTTTCTTAACATGCTTCTTTGTAGAGTTTAAGTCCTCAAATATGTTAAAGCAATTCTTTCTCCAATCTTTTAGGCATAACTTCAATCTTTTGAGTTTAATGGCTAGAGTGTTTATTCCATTATCAATACTAGGTAAATTCCAATTTCTTTCAACAATTTGTATAAAGGATGAGTGATTAATTCGCATGTTTTAAAATTTGAATGGTTTTGAAATTGATTGAGATACTGTAGGGAAATAAAACAAAAGTGAGGAACGATCTAAAACAATTTTGTTCAAATGTTGAACCTTTGTATTTGGCATAAGGTTAAATCAATCCAAATTGAACAGTATTTGGCATAAGGTTAAATCAATCCAGATTGACCAGAATTCTATCTAGCCTCTTTCATACCCAACCACCCTTTCTAATGTTGACCAAGTGAAGGAGCTACCTATAAAAAAAAGCTTCTTTAAACCACAATGTCTAATGCAATCATTAAACTTATTGATAGTTCCTAAGTGAGGCTTGGCATGACCCTTACATTCTTCTAGTGTAGCAATGACATTGAGATCCCCACCTACGAGTGAATCAGTAAGTGCTTAAGAGAAATCCAGACTGTGGCCAAAGATGGCTTCACATTTAATTGAAACTCAGGCATCCATTTTAGCATCCTCATTGGAAAACCAGCATGATATGTAACCCTTTTTTTGAGAAAAATGGATTAAGATATGATGAACATCTAGATGACCAATTGAATGTGTCCTAGAGAAACTTATTTTTTTGAATTCAGCTCATACAGATTCCATTTTCAGGTGACTATATGAAAATTTCCAATTAACATGAATTTGAAGGGGGCTGCCATTTTCAGAATCATTAAAAGACAACTTCTAGCTCCCTTTTGTACGAAGAAATAGATTTGTTTTTAATAGGGGAAGTTGAGATTTTTGCCTCCACCACCTCTATGAAGTAGTGATTTGGCAAAGAAAACTTACTTGAGCTCGCCATTGATGGCTATCCTCTGAAAATACCAATGCTAAAGAGGCATTTACCATAAAATTCATGTTGCCAACCATCCGTTGTACCGTTGTTCTGTCGACTCGTTGATTTGCTGTCCCATTGTCTCGTCACTTTGTCTCCCACCTAACTCAAACATAGATATAACTCAAAAAACATAAGCAACAAGATGATTTCTCAAATGTCGTAGAAATCATTGGAATAAGAAAAAATTATAGACAATAAGGGTAGAATAATTTGTCATGAAAGTCATATGCTAAAAACTATGTTACTTGTGTGTTGCTAGAGGTTTGCGTGGAGGAGTTTGAATTTAATTAAAACATAGAGTATCTCTTAATAATTACAATTGCTCTTACACACCATTCTATTTAGGCTTCTCTTTGGGCTCCAAGATGGGTACGTTGCACGTAAGAAGAGGGTCTTTTTTATAGGCTGTTTTGGTCACTATTGGAGAGCCAAAATCATCATTGCAATGTGTCTAAATTTTGGCAATAAGAATAATTGCATGCTTGGGCACCATCTTTCAACTTCACTGTGTGAGTTCCCAGTGCATTCTCTTACATTGCTGTGTTCACTCATGTAGTGGTGTGATCTGATGCTGTAATAAGTAAACATGGACAAATATGATTACTCATCATTTTTGGGTTAGCATTGTATGGATTTTGTACGTAAATAATATTTGGATTTCGTATGTTTTCAATTTTCTACAATTCTTTTGCAATAAAAGTGCCTATTTCATGTAATTTGGATTTCAAATATTGGTTTCTTTATAGAATGATGGCTTTTTTTGAACTTGATTTGTTTAGTTTTTGTCCTTCTCTCAAACTGTCACATTTACATAGGATTCTGCAAAAGCAGCTGCAGATCTTGCCCGTGACTTTTCTCTGGACGTAGAATACAAATTTGGCGATTTAGGACTTGATGATATCATTAAAGATGATTCTATTCAGGCAGTTGCAATTGTTCTTGCTGGGCAGGTTCAGGTATGATTTGATGTTGTGAAGAATTCTTCAATAACAAGCACACTGTTTTGTTAGTGTCTATACTTTATCACTTAGAAATGGTTGCTTAATTGTCTGCTAAATAGCATAATAGAATGCGTTGTTTCACTAATTTACCCATTTTTATTCATCATCTCGGCTGCCTTTATGCTGCTTTTTCCTTGGATTTCCGTATACAGGGAATTACAGTTATTCCAATTTGTTAGACTTGCATTTCCACTCAAGAAATTACTGTGCTAAAGATATATCACTAGATGATTTGCTTTTCTTACTATATTTATGGTCTTAAAGACTATTTTATTCAGAGATAGATTGTAAACATTTTTGCTGACAGTTAATGATTGGAATTCTTTCCATTAGTCTTACATTGTGTGCCATGTCATCTACATGACAGAAATAATCAATGTGGTATGATACCGCAAAATTACGTTTATGAATAAAACGTAGTAGCATTCAGTAAACTTACACTCAATACCTAGTTTGTTGGAAATTAGCAGAGCTGTTCTGTTTTAACGTCCACATTGATGACTAATGATACCAAATTTCATCTGAGTTTTGAATTCCTACTGGGCCTTCAAACACAAGATGATGTCAATAATTTGTTGTGCTACCTTTACTATAATATGGATGTCAAAGACAATTATTTGGTATAATAAAATTATGCAATGCACAACATTTTTTTTAGTGATCTAGTTTACTAAAAAATTATGGATGTGTTCTCAATCTTTATTGATCATTGGGCAACCACAACGCTGAATTGACAAATGATAAATCAATATTGATTGGAATGTGTATTTAGATTGTCCCAATTAGCTTTAAATAACTTTGTTTTCATCTTGAAGAATCATTTGTCTGAACTTGGTGTGTTTACCCAAGTTGAATGAGCACATGTCCTGGTTTCATTTTCATGCATTGGCAATTGTGCATTGATTTTAGGCATGCATGTTGATGCCCAATTGTCTTATATTATGTGTTATCTTGTAATTGGAGGATGAATCTAACAACATGATAGGATGTAGCAATACGAAAGCTCGAATATGGAATCCAAGCGTAGTTTAGAACTCCATTGATGCTTTCAAGTGCATTTGTGTTGATTATACAATATCAAATGAACAATCAAAAGTTATGTTAACTTGCTAATATAAAACCTTCTAGCTACTTGTGCACATATTTGTGGATGGAATCATTTTCATGCCTTTGGGTATCAGATTGTTAGTAATACTACGCTAGTGTATCTAATCACACAAGGTGTCAACCGCTTGACTCGCCAAACTCATAGTTACTCTTTTTAAAGTTCTCTCATGGTAGCATAAGGCCCATGAGTCATTGTTAACCGAAGCATTCATCATTTACATGCATATATCATTATTGAGGCACATAGATTTCATTGAAACCAACCAAGTCTGATAAGAAACCATTCTTGATAATTATGTCTAGTTTAGCATTAAGTAAACAAGGGGAAACAACCTGTATTTAGCATGAATGCCAAGGCGTAACACACCACATCACCTTTTAAAAGAAAATATGCTATCAATTCTTAAGATTAATGTATATTATTCAAAGTATGCATTGAAGTTCCAAAACTGCACCAAAACCTTTCACACCTATTCAATACACTCTTCTAGATACCTCAGGAAATCATATTGCCAAATATGATGGCGCAAGCACATGTATAGTTCTTACTATCTTTCAAACAATGTTCTATTCAGTCTACATTTGGAATATCATATCTTCACATAATTGAGCTTAGCAATAAAATGGGCATTCGTGCAGCGTATGGCTTATGGATTGGAATACAAGTTGCGAAGAGCAGTGTTTGTGATGATCATGCATTGCTGATAAGCCTGTAAATGAATCGGATCTTGACCTAACCTAGTTGCTGATTTGAGAATATAGCTAATTGAATCATTTTTTTACATTCGTTTATTTGATTTGAGATCCGATTTAGTCTACTTCAATTGAATGGATCAGGTTACGGGCTCACTTCAATTCAATCTCTTTATAATTCGACTCAAATAAATGCACACATACTTCAAGATAAATATATATTTACCTACACAAAATTACAAATACACTCATTTTTGTATATATATATATATATGTATTATACATGTGTACTGCATACATATTTTTATGAATCTTGACCTAAACTGATCGTTGATTTGTAAATATAGCTAATTGAATCATTTTTTTTTCGATTCTTTTATCTGATTTTAAATCCAATTCAGTCTACTTCAATCGAGCAGATCTGATCATGGGTTTACTAATTGAATCTCTTTTTTATTCCATTTAAATAAATGTGCATATACTTCAAGATAAATATATATATATATATATATACCTGCATAAAAATATAAATACAAACATAATTGTATATATATTTATGTGCCATATAGGTGTACTGCATACATATTTTTATGAAGATTTGCATCTAGGCAAACAAAACAATTCGAAAAAGCAAGCTTCAAAGTTTCGTTTTTGGTCTTGTGGATAGTTTTGGTTTCAAGTTTAGTTTAAATTAATTATTTTAACATCTTAAAGAAATTAGAAAAAAATTTATTGAAAAGTTTAAACAATAAATCTCTTTATTATTTTTAAATTGATTAAAAAATTATAATGCATAAGTTTAATTACCCTCATAAAATTAAAATATTTTTTAGTAATCTAGAAATACACATTTAAAAGTGTTTTTTCAGTTTTAAGTTAGAGTTTGTGTTAATAATTTTAAACAAATAAAATAAGGTAAAGTTTTATGATTAAATGTAATATAAATGTTGAGAATTGAAGCCAACTCATCTACTTTTGAGAAATACAAAATACAAACCTTTTTAACAGATTTTTACAAATTTGATCCCCAAATGCACAACTTTTCATTAACATTTAATCATATCACTTTTCAACTCTAATTCTAATTAATCATTATCCTTCTCTCGAAATAGTTTTCATTTTATGACATCTGTTATATGAAAACCATAGTTTCCTTCTTTTGTCGAATCTAGTTTTTCAAAAGAAGGCTCATTGCTGATTTATAATGATGTTATGCAGGTTGATATGTCCCTCAAGTTCTTAAAGGCAGGAAAACATGTTATTCAAGGTAATCACTAAATGGTATGTAGCAATTGTTTAGTACAAGTATGTATATAAATACATCCATATACACATACATATGTATATATATGATTGTGCAATATTTGTTTATTTCCATCAACATGCAAGTGCATACATGCACTACTATGTATGCTATAATAACAAAAAAAAAAATGGCTAATTTTATGAAGGTTTCTTGAAATTATGTTAGGGAGGAAATAATACATTTTATTACACTTGCTTTTTTGAAATCAAAGCAATCTTACATTGTTATTTTTTTGAAGTCTTTGCAATAATTTTTGCATAAATAATCCTTTAGATAAACTTTTGATGCATCCAGTATTAGCAGCATCAAGGTTTAAACTCACTAAGTTTGGTTTGCTACTAATTCCATGAACATCATTTCACTTACCCTTTTAAATCTCTTCCTTGATGTCCAAACAATGCCAAGAACTTCCTAATAGTTGCTTCATGGGTTTTTTTGGTTCTTTTCTTTTAGAAAATTTTCAATAATTCAGCAACTTATGTTTAACATATTCAAATCATCTAAAGTTGACTCTCTTATCTTTAATTTGTACATTAGGAGACAATATAAACACATACTAATAATCAAAATTCTATATAGCATAAATGCTATCATGATATAAGACCAAATCATGTACATCAATTCTAAGCAACACTTATGGATCAAGTTTGCCTATAAATGCAAAGATTGTAACAATTTAAAAAATATTTAACCTTAATGCATTAGCTTTGATTGGTCCCCTACGAAAGCAAGGGATTTGTGTCTCTTTTTTGATTTGGATGCATGTTATGATCACCTTGCAGCAAAAGATTGTTGATAAATTGAATTGGAAGAGTCGCCACTTTGTGGACCCAATAACCTAATTAGACACGTACATATTAGAAGGGTATCTAATATATTATGCACATATATGAGAAATCATCAGAGCTATTGTAGATAATATAAAATATTAAGATCCATCATGGACTTCATTAGGGGTGCTCATTTAGTTAGTGTATTTAGGAACCAATTGAATTGATTGATTTTTGGTTAGAAAAAGCTAGAAGTTGAATCAAATCATATCATTGAACTAAATCAAATAACTAAGCTTGTTTGAACTTTTGTTGATGGATCAAATCTAACATCTAAAAATAGTTTTCTATATTGGATTAAAGTTACTAATGTATATTCAAATTGATTAAAATTTTTTAACCAAATCAATAAAATAACTATAATTCATGTGATGATTCAGCCATTTAACTTGTTTGACAAAAATATCAAATTTTCTAATAAAATAGAGCCAAATGTTTTCGAATTGAATTGCTCTTAGTTGAATGTTTTTGGTTGGTTTTTTTGTTTAAACTAATTAATACACATCCTTAGGTCTTCGAATGAAGCAATAATATTGTATGTGATTAACATGTTAATAAAGCTATTAATATGCAAAATATGTGTTACGTGAATGAACAATATGGTAATTAATCAACATGTCATGATATTTGTCCTTTTTTATCTTATTGGTGTTATGTAAAAATCATAAAAAATGTATCAACTATAACTAAGTTTACATATACTTTACAATTACAAACTCTTTATAAATAACTATAAGTATCGTAGTAGTTATAATAAGTAAATCAATATGAATAAACTTATAGAATTGAATTAGCTTACAACAATTAACAATGAAAAACTTTAATAATAAAGGGTGTGGTCAACCTCTTATAAGTAAAGATCCCCTGTCTCAAGATACGATATGATTTTTTCTAGAATCCATACAACTAGTTGAACTCTAAGCTATAAGAATACAACATTTTTGACAAACATATATTCTTCTAAAATAAGCTATACTAATTTGATTGTATAATTTTCAAACATTTGTATGTATTTGGGTTATGCATATGTATTTTGTGGTAAGCATTTGCTTAGGAGTGTTTTAAAAGACAATCAAATTTATTTAAAGCATATTTTAGAAAGTCTATATATTTTGAAGTTGTGGAGAGATATATTATTTATTAAATAAACTTATATAGAGTACTCATTTAGTCTTATTTAAAGTTATCATTATCTAATAATTTGTTAATCATCTCATATTTATTGATGATATTTGATTTATATTTTAGTATTTTAATTATTAAAATCGAAATAAGCTTAAATAGATTTAAGTTATATTAATATTTTTATCAGTTTCTCCATCTAATCTTATATATATTTGAATTTATTTAAGAGGAATTTCAATTGGATAAGTTTATGAGTAATTGGATGTATAATTCATTTAATACCTTTATATTTGCATAATAATAATAATAATAATAATAATTTGAGAAAGTTTATATGTGTTTAATTAATCCAACTTGAAAATTACAACAAAATACACAACAAAAAAAGGAATAATTGCGGTTAATAAAGTAATTAATTGCGTAATATAAAGAAGGAAGAGGGTATGTAACTCATTGTATTGAACATTAAACAAAAAACAATTATTAAAGACATGTAGAATATTAGCTAAAGAATGCATGATTAGTATAGCCCATATAGTCATATATTTTTCTTAAAGCTTGAGAGTTGAGTGATAGAAATTGGGATTACTTGCAATTTTGGAAAAATAAGCAAAGAAGAAACCTAAGAGTGACTAGGAGACTTAGGAACAAATTGAGATGTGGTGTATGAGAAAAAGGGGATCTAGATGGAGATATCCAAAAAGAGAATTAAGTCAAATATGAGGTGTAATATTGGGATCAGGATTACTTATTATATTTGGAGATTAGAGAAGGTAGGAATCCTAGGTTACAAGAGAGTAAGGGGACAGATAAACATGTGCTGTACAAGGGAAGGAGGATAAGGATAGAGATGAAGTGCAAAACGAGGAAAGAGATGGATAAGAAACTAAGTGATTGGGATAGAGCAACCAATAGTTTGGATGTAGAGGAGATGCCCTAAGGTTGATTTCACCAAATAAGGTGGAGGTTATACTAAAGCTTTGTATGACTTCACTAGAAGTTGCTACAACTTCAACTATCAACAAAAATGTGATGAGACTACTCTTGCTTTAAACTTTAGCATAGACACATTCAATCTCAACTATTTACAAATTGAAATCACTATATTTAATAATCAATAGATTGGTTGAAGGATGATGAGGATGAGATTGGCTAACAAGTTGAGATGAACTTGGAAACTAGTTGCATTTTGTTACATGATTCGTATCAACTGTTATCCCTATCCTAGTGAATCTAAGATCCTTTTTTGACTTTTTTTTACATGAACAAGTGAATTTTAGCAATGTGCAAGTATTAGTTAAACATTTGACTTTTTTTTGTAATATGTTTAATTTTGTTTTCTTTAACATGTTTAAGGGCTATATTGATCATGTAAATGTCATAATTTATTTTAATTATTCGATGAAACATATAAATAACTATAGCTTCTTGTTCTTATAAGAAAATAAAAAATCGTATGCCTCTAAAATACTTAATCCTTTTTTGTTTTGTTTCTTTTGCATGATTGGTGGATGTTGTGGCTTTGAAGAGAAACCAGCCTGTGCTTGTAAGTAACTTCAATCTATCATATTATTGAATCAATTGTTTTGGTTATTTCATTTAATGATCAAAATTCAATTTGTATATTCTATTTTCTTTGCATAGTTAGATATTTGTGGTTTATTCACTTTGTGTATCATTTCATTGTTTTATTCCCAACAATTTAAAATACAAGTTTATTTTGTATAAGAGTACAAATGATATGAAATGACAAGGGATGAATATAAAATATTGAAAATGAGAGACTTATTGCATGGTGTTAATACTCCAACATTATGATAAAATTGATGGGAATTCCATTAATAAAATTTGAACATGATAGATAAAGTGGTATAGTATTTATAGTGCATTGTGTGATCTTAATATTGTCTTAACATTTAATATAAGTTTAAAAAGGTGTAAGGTTGATAGTGGTATATGGTAAAGGATGGTGGTTTGTGATGTATAAACATGCAAAATCAATGAGTGTTGTGTAGATTAATATTATTAGATGAGTTGGTGGCTTTGGCAAAAGTTGATATGATTAAAAATGAATATACATAAGAAAATATTTATATGGAAAGCAACTTGCCAAACATAAGTGGGGGGGTTATAAGGGTGAATTATGATTTTTTAATTCTTTTGAAAAAAAGAAGTTAAAAGTAGACTCAAATCAATCTAGCATGTTCATATTTTGAAAATTTCTTCTTCAGCTTTCAAAGTAATTATAATTGAATATGAAGAAGTAAACCAAGTATGATCAAGTAAAGAAAGTGCATAACAATTTCAAGTAGTTTGACCATCAAACCTTAGCTTATGCTTATTAACCAATGCCTTTTGCCCATAAGAGGGTAACCTACAACCCTCATAGCAATTTGATCATACATTTATCAAATACAAACTCTTCTTAGCTTACAAAAATAAGTCAATCATAGCTATACAATAGTAACTAGTACAACAGTAAATGACAAGAGTTACAAGTACAATAATAGCAAATATTCATATAATAAACCTACAAATAGGCAACTCACGGGCGATATAGTATCTTGAATGCTGGTAAGGGTGTTACCAAACTGAAAATCTGTGGAAGTGAATAATAAGAGTGCAGTATAGTAGGAAGTTCAACAAACCTTTTAAGGACTAGTTTGCAAATTACTCATGGGTAGCTTTTCTTATGAAGACGTTACAATAGAATCATTAGCTCATTCCTATTGAAAACACTTTTATTTATACCCTTGATTAATTTCTTGCGGTTTAAGGTAGGTTTGACGACATTATTTGGTTTTTCGATAGAACTAGCCGTTACTTATTACAATGTTAATCGTATTAATACGTCGAAACAATCGTATCAAGACGATAAGTATAGGACTTAGATCGTCCCGATGATGCGTTGATATGATTAGCTCTAATCAATTGTTGAAGGCTTATCATATAAGTGCATAAAACATTTACATATTGTATGATGCAGATTTATAATCTATTGCTTGAGTTATGTAGTCATCATATTAGATGATCATAAAGATCATACAAGTACAATGCAATTCATTTATACCATTCAAATAGATTGTATAAGTGCAGTAGTGGATCGCCATTGTTTGATGATTATTTTCATTAAGATTCAAACTTTCAAGGAAATATTTTACAATGTGATTGTATAGGACGAATCATTGTATGATCATATAATGATTAACTTAATTAGACTTAGTAGAATAGTCATACATGTATGATAAAGTTATTGTAGTATTATAATAGCTTTGTATCAATTTGTTTTTAAGTCTTATGAATTATACAAGTGTGATATATAGATCGCCATCGTACGATAATGTAAATAATAAATATTTAGTCTTTTCAGATAATGATCGTATGAACACGATATAGATATCGTATTCGCACAAGTCAATGAATGCATTATCATTTTAAGTAATTTAAGTTATTTGTGAGATAAGATGGGATCGTGCAGATGCAATACTTTATTTAGTAGTTATGTACACCATAGAATTGAGCTTTGACATTGTATAAGGATTATTGGTTGTACAACTAAGTTATAATATTATTATTTAAGTTAGATATATGGTCATGTTGGTACGATATATTAACCATACAATTTTTATCACAATTAACTTTATAAATATGACAAGTTCTAAGAGGAAATGGACTATGTGCTCGTCAAAGAAAGATTTGTACTTATACGATAATACTGAAAACTCTCAGAGAATGTACGACACTCGTACAAGACAAATATTTGGTGTGACCAAGTGTGTACACTAATTCTAAGTCCAGGTGACAGTCGTATTTGTGCGATAGACCGGTTGTACTTATACGATGTCATGACAAACTTCAACTTTATGTGTTGTTATAAGCCTAAATGTAGACTGTTCAAGTGCGATATTAACCATTGTATCATACAATCATTAGGTAGTAAGAAACAAAGTCTATTTCAAACCTAGTTTCTTTAACTTGGAGCTCATGACTTTCATCTAGAGAGATCTATATCAATGTTGCACAAATGCTAACATAACTTAGATGGTTAATGACTCAGGAACTGAAGACTTCTCTTGATCAAGCACTTGAGTAAGAATGCAATACATTTCTAATGTCTTACAAGAGAAAATTATAGATTTTAATAATTTAATCTATAAAAAGATAAAAATACCCTTGATGGTTGCCACACCATCAAGAGTAGAGACCACTCTGAGATATTTCTCATTTTAAAAACTTAAACATAAAGTTCCTATGAGAATAAAGATCAATCTCCAATTCATCTTGCTTGTAATCAACTTGATCTTAATTTTTCCTAAAATATCAATTCAAATAATTTATTAGTAACACAATGTATAATTTTTGTATTATCCGACCACCAGAAGGGTCATGGGGTTAATAAGTATAATACTAATATAAAATAAGCTTCATAAGAGTCATGGTTTAGGCATAATAAACATAAACAAAATATTCTAACAAAGAAAAGTTAAATATTAGAATTCTTATGAATATGTAAAGGAGACAAACAATGCACCCTTAGAATTAACTTCTCGTACTTCGATATGGTGAAGGGTTGCTAGCAAGTAAGAAGCAATGGCCTTAAAGAATGAATCCATGTAGTCAGTACTATTTATTGAATTTAAGGTTTTTGTTATCATTTTTTATTTATTTTTATAGGGAATAATTGTTTTCAATTGTTTCTCTTTTGTAAAAATAGAGAATATGACATTAGAGAATTAATGCTTGTAACTGATCAACTTAATGAGATTAATGTTGTTATTATTGTTGTTTTATTTTATTTTTTATAAAAATAATTGTTTTTTATTCTTTTCATTTTTTTATGTGAGGATATAACCATATCCAATGATTGGGTATAAGGATTTGTTTCCATTGTGTTATGTCAATTAACTTCTTATTAAGCTCTAGGCATGCATAGTAGTCACTTGCCATACGTTTTTCGATCTTCCTCCTCTTGGATGTACATGGGTAATTCCCAATGACTTGCCTTTATGTTTTGGGACATCTAATTGTTTAAACTAAACATATCTAACCATTTATGTGATAATACCATTAGTTTTAACTAGATGTATGGACTATAGGAGTGAAACATATACTTTTTATGTTTTAGAAATAACTCTTGCAATATTACACATTGAATAGTAAAGAAAAGCTTGGTAAACATAGCAAATGAGTAGGCAACACCATGCATACAATTGCATGTAGTTCAAAGTAACTCAAAAAATATATTAAAATTTTATTATTTATTGAATTTCAATCCAAAATTTTGTTTAAAGACTATCATTATATGAATTTAAATATGGAACATAACTTTGTTGACTTTTAAAAAGATGATATTTATTATATGTTAAAAGTATGAGGTCATATAATTATAATTGAAAAGTTAAAGAAAATTATAGTTTTGGCATACTAAGTATGAACATTGTTGTAATCTTAAGATTTTTTTTGTTATTAAATATGTGTTATTTATAATTTATAAATATTATGGAGGTCATGAAGATAAAAACAAGCAGCGTAAAAGCAAAACTATTTTTTGAAAAGAAAGTGTTTCTTTGATCTCTCTTTTGTGAAGGATTAAGGGATCTTGTATTTTTTTGTGAAAAAGCTTAATGTTCTTTTATACTTGTAAGATTGGGTATATTTGAGCGTGTTTTATCGTGTAAATTTGTACATTGTATTCATGATTTTGTCTATGGTCTATATTTTCTTCTCTTTCATGAAAATTTACCTAATTTGAGTTAAATCATGTGAGATTATTTACAAAATTTACCTTTTTTTTGTTTGTCATTAGTATTCTTATTGATCTTATTTTCACTTGTATCAACTATATGAGATTAAATTTTAGCAATATTCAAGATACTTTTGGTGAACTTTATTGCATTAGAAAGATAAATGTAGAACTCTTCCCTACTACAAAATTATTTGGAACTTTTTCTTTAAGAAGAATTGATTTGTTTATGATTTCTTTTTTGTACAGTAGCATTATTGTGTTGGATATTGTCTAGGATCATGCATATTTCAATTGAAAACACTATTTTCTTCTAAAAATATGTTGTAGAAGCTTTTCTTGCATGAATTTACCACTTTAGTTTGTAATCCTTCTTTGTACATGAGTTATATTAACATTTTTGGTGTTGTATTCTCAATTTTACTTAAAACAACGATATTGATGCGAAAAGGGGATTCGGGGAATTTAAATAAAAAAACTTAGGGTAAAGACAAGGAGGCTCGATTGGACAAAGTTCTCAAATTGTTTAAGAGAAGTTTGGAGCATGATCCTGTAAAGTTCTGATGGAGAGAATATAAGTTGAGTAGTTGTAGGTATGTGACATTATTGAAGGATGTTTCGGTGATGTCGAATGTGATGTTTTTGACATTGAGATGGTGCAATTGGATGTGGGGTGACTTGGTTATGATTGGTGACAACTTGGCTGGGATCGGTAGCGGTTTGGCCAAGAGCAGCGGCGAATCAGCCAGGAGTGGCGGCGAATCGGCCAGGAGGTGCAGCGAATCGGTCGGGAGAGACTTTGACTTGGTTAGGTCCGTTCTGGCACGCTCGATCGCGCATGTGCGTACGTCGTGGTGGGTGAACTTGAGCAAGTGCGGATCGATGTGGGCTTGCACGGGTAGGTGCGGGTCGGTTGGGTTGACGTGTCGACGTATGTTGGAGCGGGTCAGTGTGGGTCGGTGTTGATGCGTGTCAAACCGAGGAGTGGGTCAACGCGTGTCAGAGCTAGTCAACTCGTGTCATTGGTGTTGATGCGAGTCGACTCGTGTCGAAAGGGGTCGATGTTGGTTGGTGTGGGTCAGCGTTGTCGACTCATGTCCGAGCGGGTCGATGTTGTCGAAGCTTGTCAACATAAGTTGTTCGAGTAGGCATGTGTCTACACAGGTGGCCCGGGTTGTTTTTTGAAAGCCGCGGTCAATCACTCTTAAATTCCTAACTAATTCATTTGGTGTCACTAGCACGCGGGAAGACGAGGAATTTCACTTGTTTTATCAAGAAATTAACTTAAAGGCTTTCCTAAGAACACACAAACATGCTCTTACTAAAAGACTTCTCGATGCCAAGGCTCAATTCCATGAAAATTCCTTTGCTAGCCTTAGATCCCACATGAAATCAGCAAATCCCCTTTCCATCCCTGTCAACCCAAGGAGGAAGAAGCTCACACACAAGTTTTGGTTAGGGACGGATTAGGAGATAAAGGGATTCAGGTTTTAAATAAGTATTTAATTATAAAGTTTTAATCACTCTTTTTTATCTTAAAAAATCACATTAAATCAAAACTAACTCCGATTGCAACAAAACAAGCATTGACGGACTTATTTTAGCCAGTTATATCCAAAAGTATGCTCATTTTCCAAATTTAAAATACCTAGTCAAAAGTTATATCTTATACGATGAAATCTAGAAATTATTATTTAAATCCACTCCAAAAATTAAAATTTGAGTTCTATTATCAAAAATCAAAATTATTATCGACTAAGTATGGTTAAGGAATTGAGATTTTATCTCTTGCTCCTCTGTAGCATCTCCTCCAACTCAATCATGGATTGACACCAATTCCTACTCTCCACCTTTTATGCAAAAACATAATACTTAAATGCACCCATTAAGTGTAATGTAGTTCATCCTTTTGTGTATCATTAGTTGCAAGTATTCTTACCACTATAAACTATGTGCATCTCAATTAACCTTTCCAACAAAGATCTTGCCCACTCTCCTCTACCACAATTAAAGGCAACTCTAGCTCATTGTGCTTAGATGCAGCCCCTTCCTCTTCATCAACAAGCCAATTTGACGATGAGAGAAAATGTAGTGAGGGTATTCGATGGCTCGAGGTGAGAGTTGAATCAAAAGATTAAGTATGCTAAATTAATATTTAATGTACAATTTAGTTAGTATAATTTAGAGGTTAATGTACAATATGATCTTTGCAACGTATGGTACATTTAATTTATTTTTGTGATGACTAGTTTGACTAGAATGTGGAATATTCTAACATAGCATTTGAGGGTATTCAGAATTGTTGGAAGTCATCTTATAAATCTATAAAAAAGATCCAAACATAGTGTAATGGTCTATAGGCATTTATGTATCATTTAGGAGTTTTTACTCTTGAAGATCATTTATATTGAAGAAAGTTGAGAGAAAAGTTAGGTTGGAGCAATAAAAGATATACTTATCCTTTATCATCCTCTTATTAAGTAGTTTTATATTAAGCCAAGTTGAATTTATTTCTATATTGTTTTAGCATCGATTTAATGTGCCTTTTCATTTTATTGTTGTGTTATACGATTTGTATCCTTGAGCTTCTTCATTGTTTTTTTTGTTCTATTGTGAGGCTTATCATTGGTTTTTTTTATTGATCTTTGGCCACATTTGTAGAGTCCTTTAAATCGGTAATTGTAAGGTCCTTTGACCCAATGTGTAGGCTCATTTGGGCTAGTGTGTAGGGTCCTTAATCATAGTGATTATGACGTCTTCAGGCTTGATATTATTGGGTTCTTTGACCGGTGTTTGTATGCTTCTTCAAGCTAATGTGTGAGATTTTGCTTATTTTGCATTTGCAAAAGACATTTATTAGTGTTTGCTGAGTTTTTTGGCTTGGGGTGGTTGTAGATTCGATTATGGATCGAACAGTTTAAAAATCTCTTATGTATTTTTTTATTACATTCCTTTCTTCTGTTGTTTATTTATTGCTTTTGAGATTATAATTTTTGTAATTCACCCTTCTATTATGTGAATATCTTGCTCTATTTTGTAACATGAGGATATGATGCAATGCATAGAAGACACTCAAGCCTGATAGAAAACATTTTGCAATCTATTTGCAAATATTTTACATGTTTATATTTGTTTTTCGAGTAATAAATATGTATCATATGGTCAGCAACCAATGAGGCAGAAACTGCATTGTTGTGCTACAAGTCATGCAACTACTTTCCTCATCAACTAATCTGGGCTATTGCAGAAAATTATCGCTTTGAGCCAGCTTTTGTGGAGGTAGATTGTGCTAATAGTTCAATTTCCAAGAGCGTTATCAAACTTTCTACTATCTGAAAATTTTTTCTCAGTGTAGAAAATTGATGAATGATATTGGTGAAATGATGAACATCCAAGTGATTTTTGAAGGTTCTATGAACATTTCAAATCCTTACTTCTCAAGCTCTTGGAGGAGAAATTTCATTGTGAGTAATGTGATTAATAAAGAAAGTTGTTTCTTCTTTGATTCTGGGTTTATTTTCAAAGCTCTCTAATTATATCATGCTGCAATTCCATGTCATCTGAATCGAATTTTATGATAATAGTTTTTTGGTGTCCTTCAGTGTTGTTACTGACCACTATATACACGTTCTATTTATCGAGGCTTTCCATGTCAGGAAGACTTTGACCAGAAGCCACATGCTTCCTTCTGATATTAAAGCTTCTTAATGGCCATCAGTGCTGTTTACTGCATTAAAAGGACACCTTAAAGCTATAATTGTAGTTGATAAATAAATAGTGATAATTTCAAGTAGGCTTTCTACCTCAGGAAGAGTTGTTCAAACGAGAACTCTATCCACCGGAAATTAGTGATCTAAAAGTGGCAATGGTCAGCCATTCAACTTTGCTTTTTTTCTTTTTTTTCAAGCAATCTCTTTTTTCCAATCATGTATTTGTATTTTCGGTCAGGTTAACCTAGGAATTTTCAGCCATAATTTTTGCTTTTTTGGCTTCTGAGATGTGTATTTGAGTTTTAGTAATCAGACAGCTTCTGAAATGTAAGCAGTAAAATAAATTGTTGATGTCATGCTTTTTAACTTTCTTGTTTGCTTTTATTTCTTAAATATATGCATTATGAGATACTTTGATCTGTATGTCTAGGCTTATGAATTAAGTGCTTTTGATATGGTAGGGCTACTCATTTGTGATAGCTAAAACTTATGGATACAAAAATTGTTCGCCTTAAATTATCAATTAGAATGCAATTGTGACTTCAATTCTTTCTCTGCAGGGGGGTTTCATTCTGGATATGGGTGTACACTTTATAGCGGGTTTGAGAATGGTAAATGTTCTTGTTTATGTGATGTACGTTTTCTTCATTTCCATTAATTTTAGGGGATGATTATTCTGAAAAAAAAAAAAAAACTATACTCAATCTTATATTTGATTGGCTTACATGGACTTAGATTGCCATCTTCAACCATGTAATTAGATCTTGGAATATTAGTGGAACATTTGGTAATTTTTCTGAAAATAGCATAGTAGCAGAATTTTATAAATGCAAAAGAACAAAATTAGCTGTTCATATGGTTCACTTGTAGCGTTAAAGACTTCCTTTGATATTAGCTTCTGTTTCCCAGGTAGAAATTTCATACTATTTGAGGATTGAAAGTGATTGAGAACTCATGTTTAAAGCACTTGGATTTGTATATGTCAATGACCAAACCGTTAGTGGATTGTGACATATAACTCTGCATGTCGTACAAACTTCTAGTGTGAACTTACGTAGTGATGGCACATCCAGGTATATTTCGTATCAAATTAGAGCTGGGGCAGTTATTTAAGGATTGTAATTATGAATCCATGTTGTATTTATCTACTTATCCAAATTGTGGAGTTCGAAAGGGTTTTGAATTTAGCATAATCACCCAGACAATTTTTAAGAACATATGCATTAAAATTATAACTTTTAAATTGTAACTCATAAATTTAGTTTTCTTATAATCAGTACAATTCTAGATCTTTTTATGAAATATGCATTAAAATTAGATAGCAGGACTCAAAAGTTTGAGGTCTCGGAGTATGTTGTCATGTTGAACATTTTAAATCAGTAGGTACAACTAACTGATCGGTAATCTACAAAAATTAACTTTCGCAAGTTCGAGTTTGGGAAATCCATAGATGTTGAATCATGAAATTTTCTGGTTATGTACAGAAAAGCAATAATACATACTAGCATTGCCAGTCTTTTTTGCTTAGTATTATACTTGTTTAAATCATGCTGTGGATGTGTTTGGATTAGTTCCAGCATGGCTTTTGTTTCTTCTTTTGACCCGTTGATAGCAACATGAGTGACTATAAAGAAATGTTCTTATGGTAAGATTCCTATTTTTTCAGCTCGTTGGATGTGAAATTGCCAAAGTTTCTGCTATAGCTCGACATGTTGATGTGAACTTGCCACCTCCCGATAACATATGTTCCCTATTGTGAGTCTCACTCCTTTAGCTGTATAAAATTGATGAGCATAGGTATACTGACTAAATCACAATGAAATCTTGTTGTTTTGTAGCCAATTGGAAAATGGACGTGCTGGGGTATTTGTGATGGCTGTGTCATCCCCATCGCCAAAGGTAAACAATTTTCTTATCGTGATCAATGTTGGATTACCATTCCCAGTTGCATGTGATGAAAGATTAGAATGCTTAATGTCTTACTTTCTTTAAAACAATGATTTTGCATTGAAGAGGATTTCCCATAATTGCTGCACTCCCTTCCTAAAAACTCTTTGCTTTCACGATTGTGATCAATTGATATAATGCTTAGCAAAACTTCTACAAAATTTTTTGTCCTCAGATTTATTGGCGAGTTGATGGTACAAAAGGAACATTGCAAATTGAGCGTGGGGTTGAGAATGGGAGGCATGGATACACGGTAGAGTGGAACTATTTGTGTTGTAATTTCTAAAATTAAGCTTGTGGCATTCCACAAATTTCAATTTATTTCTACTGGAAACTCTAAATGCATTCATACAGGGCTTGACACTGAAGTTTTTGGCAGGTTCTGTTTGCCACAGTGGATGGCCAATGTCAAAGAACTTTCCATTCATTCAATGGAGTGCATGAAGAATTGAAAGCTTTTGTAAATGACATAAAGCAGTCTAACAATAAGGTATATGCTTTGAAAATTGTAGTATCATCTTTCCTTTTACATTCTTTCTTTCAAATGCTGGTAGGAGTATTTTTATTGGGAAGTCTTTGACATTTTTTATAGTTGTGTGCCTATACTAACTGTTTCACCGTCAAGAAAACTTCTCTGCATAAACAAATGTTACTAGATCAAGAATTTCTGCAGCAATTTAGATATTTGTTTTCAATTAAGTCTTCTTCCTTCCTTTAAGAATGCTGTTAGTTTACTTGAGTCCAAGTTATGTTTTCTCTGGTTTCGATCTCACCTTTTTCCATATTTTTCTGATATTCTCACTCCTACCACGTCTTTCAGCCATGTATAGTAGTAAACTACTTTTGTCCTCAACATGCAAATGTACTACATGCCCTTTTAACTGTACCCAGGTAAAGTTTCCTTGTCTTTGTTCTGTTCTATAAACTCATCTCACCTAGCACATGTTATTGTTCATGTTTTGCATATGGTTGAGGCAAGTATATTACTTGGAACAAAAAATCTTGAAAAGTTTAAAGTCTACGAGAATTATTTTTGGTCTTCTTTTATACCCTGAAGTTTTATTGTTGCATAGAACTCAATAAAACCATGCTCAACCAATGCACTTAATTCCTTCATGTTACATACATGTTAATAAAGTATCGTATTTCTTTTCCTTGCCTTATAAAATCTCGTACCACCATTATCTCTGATCATTGAATCATCCTAAATCTCACTGTTCTATCCTCATTAGACTTCTCGTCTCTCCAAACCCAAAATAATACCTTTTCTTCTCCTCTGTGACACAATCCAAAACTCGTTCATTGCATAAAGAAGGGTTTGAACACCTTGAGTGTGCAACTAGACAGGAGATGCAAAAACATTGTGCAGCATGAGGTCGAGCATGGGGTAGGCTTCCAGCAAATTTGAAAGTAGTTAAATGTTTTAACCTAAATTCTGGGAGGTAGTTCGGAAGAGATGCCCTAGTCAATGCAACCAACCTTGTGGCCAGTGGCAGTCATCGATTTATCAGGTAACTTTGTTTATTTCAGTAACTATGGCATAATATGCTAAACATTTTATCTTAGGTTAGCAAATAGGAAGACAATATTGTTCCATGGTAGACCAAATAAAGGTGAGTTGAGTTGCTTGGGCACTATTTATGAATGGGCTCACAATTCGATCTTGATTGTTTTAGCCAGTTGACGGTAAGGCCACTGGCTGTGCCGAAGTGATAAACTAATTAGGGTGATTTTATAAACATATGAAGCAGGAGAAATTTCTGTATGAATTCAACAGAAGCCTTTCTTTTATATGGCTGGTAATACTTGTCGAAGCATTAAGAAAATTCCATTTGTTTTGAAAATTTTGAGCTATGCCTTGAGTCAGATGTTGAAATATGACATTTTTCTGGTTTGTTTCAATCCCATTTTAGCTATCTGCAGCTCCTATCCATGCTCTCCAATATCCTATTTATACACATAATTACTTGTTAGTACATGCATATATTGATTAATTTGATTTTTGTTTCAAGTTGAAGGAAATTACCTATCTGAATCATCATAGTTTGCATTTTGGGTTGCCCCACCAATGCATTTTGATACAATCTTTTGAGTCTGTCATGTCGAAATGATCTGTGGTTGGTTCTTTGAAATAGAGTCGGCTCATTTAGCCGCAAAAAGTCTAGTTTAAGCTCTAGAATGAAGTAAAAAGTAAACTTCTAAGTTTGAATTTCCCTTGGTTGGATCAAAGGACTATGCTCAAGCCATCAATATGTTTACCAGTGAAACGTCTATGTTAGTTTTTCTTAGGCTTACTCTAGATAACTAAATTAGCTGTCTAAAGAATACATCTATGAAATTTCTGACCAAGTTAACATTTCTAGTTTGCTCTGAACACTAAGTTAATAGCATAAAGGAATATAGTAGCTCATCTAGCACAAAGGCTTTGTCCCTGTTTGCAAAATCATTGGAGAAGAAACAAAACAAATGCGATCTACAAGTGCTTGCAATCTCTGAGAACCAAGTAATAGATTAACTTGATGATTCGATGTATCGTTCATCAAACTGAGATGCGTAGGAGGTTTTCTATTGAAGCACACTGGAATCTCCTTGCAGAATACACTTTATATTTTCGTATCACCATTTACCAAGCAAATGTTGATGATTTTGTTCTAAATCATTCTACTTTCTCTCTATCTTCCTCACAAATTCAGTGATTGATTCGATTGCTGCATGAAATTATATACATACAGTATGTTTAGATATCCCAAGTTTACATTTTTATGACAGCATTCAATTTTTTTTTAATGCATCTCAGGTTTCTTAGAAAGAGTTTTGTTTCTTGATTGTTTTTAAGCTTATGATTTCATTTCCTTTCATGCAGGATTCTGCAACAAAGCATCATCCTGAACCCCGCATGTCATACATAGAGGGAGCAAGAGATGTTGCAGTTTTGGAAGCCATGTTTGAATCAAGCTCAAAGAATGGAAGTTATGTTGAAGTCAAGAAGTTCTGAGCTATTTAGAGCTGGATGCAACATTTGTTTGCTTCTTAATTATTGCAAACAAGGCTGAATTGGTTGGATGATGATGATGTAGGGAGGCTCAATTCATCATAAAGCATGTGGCATGATGCAACCAGTGGAGTTCTCCCTCGAGTTAAAAAGCTCAAAGGGAGGTTAAAGACCATGATTCAATAACAAGCCATAGTTATTGCATGAGAATTGTGTGCTACCTTTTGCTTGAGTTGAGTGTTGTGTTCAGGGATTATCAGGTGATATATTTTTTAAAGAATAATATAATAATAATAATTGTATTTTGTGAAACTAAGATGTGGAATTTGTTCATTCTTAATCTTGGTCATGAGTTGTGCTGATTACCCTTTGATATTGATGATGTGAATTGTTGGATTTATGGAAATTAGGATGATTAAGATACAAATATTCGTGCAATCTTTAAAAAATTCTGATTTATTGTTAGATAATTACTAATTAATTATGATTAGAATAATCATAATCATATATCATATGAATCTTGACATTTAGCCTTAATAACTCATTTGGGTTACAATAAATAAGAAAAATAAACTGAAAAGATCAATAAAAAAGAGAACCTCTTTGGGTTATTCTATTGTTCAACAAACCAATCTTTAATTAACTCTGAATAATTTTAAATTTTCTTGTAGCTTATTTTATATAAACATCCCTTTTTTTATATCTGTGAGTTAGAAATGCATATTTGTGTGTAGATATTTTTGTAAAGAAAATTTATACGAAATGGTTCAATAATCAGGAAAATGTATGAAATGCGAAAGGCGGGAAGGTTTCAGAACGCTATAAGAATCCGATCAGTTTCGTTTCGACTACCCACAACTCCCTCGCGGTGCACGTGTTTTGTTCTCCTAGCCATGCCTGAAGAGATGGGCAAGAAGGGAAAGCGTGGAGCTGCTTCCATGGACGCTAAAGGCTTCGGATGAGGAAATGATGACGAAACTGTCCACAAGGAGGATAGCCTCAACGAGGTAATTGATTACCGAACTTGCAAATTTTCCTCTTCCATTTTTTATATCCCAGTTCGAAGCCCTAGGTCTGAAGTTTGATCTGGATGACTCAATGAAAAGTAATGAGGAGGGTTATTCATGTTATAATGGACGGTAGTATGTGCGCTTAGGATTATATGTTGGCTACTAGTAACTAAAGCATTGCTCAAAATCTTGAAAGATGAAAAGGCATGCCTGCTTGCTGGTGTAAAATTCAGCACATGAAGCTTGTCATGGTCCTTTTGGTCATGCATGGAATGCAATTGATGCAAGACAAACTATATCAGGACAATGGTGCTAAACTGATCTACTTAGTATTATTTAGAGGTTTTTTAGTTTAATAATATTTTTTTTTATTTTGATTGTAACAGATTATATATAAGACTCCTATGATGCTTTTATCATTTTGTTTTTTGTTATGGTAAGCCATTTTATTTGGGTTGTGATCAAATCTTATCTGTGTTGTAATTTAAAATTTATCCAAGTTGCGATTTGGATATTTTTATCATGTTTTTATTCTTGTTGTAAACATCTCCTTCCTCTCATCTAACTATAGGATTTTTCATCTTGCTTACATTCTGTATTATTGGATATCAGAGCTCCCAAGTTCAACTATAAGATTTTAATTAAGCCCATCCTATGTTATTATTGGTATTAGAGCCCAATCTAAATCTAACTTCAAGGTTCTCATATTGCTATCAAATTTAGTATTGGAGCCTATGTTGTGGTATCTCAATTGCCATTACAATTCAAGCTAGTACAGGATCATTGATGCCTTTGTTCCCCCTATTCCAAACCTTTAACCTTCATGCATGACTGTTAGCTCAATAGTGTCCTAATGCCACTAAGGACCAACAACAAGTTGACATCTTGTGACCATTCCGAGCCTCTTGAATTGACTATCACTTAGCCGCAAGGTATTTGTGCCTCCTAAAACACCTTAGTGGTGCAAGCAATCTGCCATCATTGCCTCTTAAAACGACGAACATATAACTCCTAATTTTTTTCCTATTTGACACTCGTTTTACATGTGTAAGGCCTTGTACCAAATTGGCTAATCCAAGCAAATTTCTCTAGATTATTACCAATCACTTTGGGATTAACTTTTCAAATTGCTTTTCAAGGGATTGTGATTGAGATTTGAAGCAATTTGCATGTTATTAGCTGTGATACTTTATTAAAACCTTGTACTTCATCTTTAATGTGTGAGATATATTTTTGAAAGTTTAAATTTATTTTTATTTTTTGAAAATTAAATTATTAATCCATGTCTATTTCAATGTTATCCTATGAAGGCTTATCATTCTCGAGATGTATTGATCATTGCGTTCTATGTTCTAAACTTTCATATCATTAATTATGTCACAACTACATAGGATTTTATTATACTCATAGTTATAAAAAGACATTGAAATGATATATCTCATTTATGGATTATGTTATTTCATCTTCTTTTAAATATTCATATGATAATGGTATCCCTTCATACAATCCCTATTAAAAGTTTTCTAAGAAACGATTTAATTTTATTCAAAAGAATTATATGGTTAATTTTGTATCATCTAGTTTTATTGGATTTTTCAAAATTAATCCCATTTCATATCTTACATTTAATTCATTTTTTATGATACTATCAAGTTAAAGTCATTTTAATATGTTTTATTCCTATTCATTATGGAATTTATTTAGATAATAATTAATTTGATATGATTGATATATTTTATCATGATTTTATAGATAATATTTAGTTGTTTAAATTGAGTTATTTCTTTTATGACATGATATGCCACATGTGTACTTTTGGTGTGGTATTTTATACGGTTGTATTTAAATGTTAATTTATGGAGATACATTTCAAATAAATTCAAATGTAAATGTTCAAATGACATTCTTTTAATATCAATATTGTATTTAGTGTCCTTTTTAAACCAAATATTTACAATAAAATTTGAGCACAATGTAATTTTTGTTTTGCCAAATAAATTTCAATGTAATGTAAAATATTTGTTATATGTAATATCATTTATATCAAGAACATAGTATCTAATGTACATTGCAAGCAACAATTGAAATATTTAAGCATAATATTTTTTAAATTTTTTAGAATTTTTAAGAAATTATAAACATATTAACATTGTTGTTATAATTGTTGAAATTGTACCGTTTATGTTGCACATTGAGTATTATAAGGTAAATGAAATACTGAGATTTATGTACACTAAAAATTGCCATAATTACAAAACAATTGAGAAGACATTGTAGGCAAATCTACTTAAGTTTAAAAATGAATTCAAGAAAAAAAATTTAATTATACTCTCACAAGTTTGATAATCACAATATAAAATTGTAAAGAGTTTTGCCAAAAGCCATCTTAAACAAGTACAGTAAGGTCATATTCAACCAAATTTTTATTATATGGATTTTGAACATTAGAGTAAATAATTATGGTTTTATACAAACAATTTTTTAAATAATTATGGTGAGTGGTAGTATCCCTCAATATTATGTATACCTAAACATAATTTTGTCATGAAATTTTGGAAAGATGTATTGGCACACTAAAATATCAGTAAATTTAATGTTGTGGCAAACAATTTCCTTTATGTTTCAACAAAAAGATTCTATAATCAACCCTTCATATAGTTAAATGATACAATAAAAAAATTACCATTCATATTAAATGTAGATAATGCACAAACGAAATGATGAAATATGTACAAACAATTACTTTTTTTGGAAAATTCTTCAAATATTCCCTTGGAAGTCTTTGATATTAAGACAATCAAATTGTGTACTCTCTCATGCTGCATAGAGATTAGGAATGTGGCAAGTGGTTGATGGATTGTAATTTCTCCTTTGTTAATTGAACAATTTGAAGTTTTCTGTACTCATGTAAATTATGCTTTTTCCACATTTGCAATGAAGAAAAGTGCAGATAATAAATCAATAGCATAATGGATTAGAGATTAAATATAAGTAAAAATATCTTGCTATGAAGGTGAATGAAATATACTCAAAAAAACACTGATGCAGTCTTCTTTCTTTTATTTTTTTTCTGTGTGACACATAGATGTGCAACTAGAACAGAACTTGACAAAAAATCATAATTTAACAAGTTTTCAATATCATCCTCATCAGAGTCAAATCATCAATAGTAAGCACCACATCATTCTTCCTTCTATAGTTCAAAATTTGACAAAAAGATAGCTTTATGTCACGCAATTCCAACTTTCGAAGTCAAATCTTTGAACAAATCTAAAAGTGTTCTGATTTTATGAATAATATTTTTTATATGGTCATATTTTCCCTATTATGAAAAGAAACTTATATTAATCTCTCTTGTGGCATTGCACTAAAACAAACTTTTGAGAGTTTATGTATTTCAAAATTTCTTAGATTAAAGAAATTCTTGAAATGTAAGCTTAGTTTTTATGTACTCTATTTTGTTGCCATATTTTACCAATTGAATATCTTAAAAATAAGTAACTATAAGCTACTAGTGTTATTAATTTGTGTCTAAATTAGAACCTTGTTAATTGAAGAGTGAACTAATATCTATAATGCTATCTATATTCCTAAAATCATGTGAGGCATGTCTTTACCTACTTTTATGTGGTTATGCTTGGATAGAATCACTTTGGCAATTTGGATGTGATTGACATTTTCACATCTTCGAATAGGATATCTATGCTATATATATTCACCAACTCCTTTAATGAAGATTATTTTGTGTTATTACTACCATATTCTTGTAATACTTCTTAGAAACCTATAGAGCAATATTTGGATGCTATGGTTAACATGGCAATGCTCTATATCCCCTTTTTATTTGTGTCATTTCCTTTATGCAGGCTTTCCTGTGCAAAAAATGTCTTGCACTAGTGGCCAATTATACCTTATAATAACTTCTTGGTGTGGAGCAAAGAATGTCTTGCATTAGCAATCTGAATTCCTTATCATTATTACTAGTTAAGTATGCTAAATATTTATAGAAATTACAAGTTTGTTGACTAATTTGGATGATGTTGAATAGTTTTTCTTCATTCTCTTTTCAAAAGTATATAGCATACATCAAACAATTCATAAAAAAAATTGATCTTTAGTTCCATTTGTACTTATTTTGAAAAAAACAACTCGTTAAACACCTTTCCTAAATTCTCTTTTCAATTGGAAGCATTTAAGTCAAATGAATCCTAAAATACCATCTACTTTTGTTGGACATGAGAGCCCTTGGGTTGCACAAATTAAGAAAGGATTGTCTATAGAAGGGATATTCATGTCAATGTGAGTATACTTGTGGGGAGAAAGAGTCAAAGAAAGTAGAAAAAATAGAATTTGTGTGTGTTCTATTGTAATGACACTAATGTATTTAAAAGGAGAGAAGAAAACACTATTAGCTATTTGGAAATATTGTTTTATTCTATAAATCACTATTATATGATGAAATTCTTCTCTAGCACACTATTAACATGGTTTTTTCTTATTTAAATATTTTTCATAATAAATATTGTAGTGTTGTGATATTTTCTTTATTTTTTGAGATTGCTGTCATGGTTGTTTTAGTCATGATCTTGACCTTTGTATATTTTTGTCTCAACAAGAATCAAAGTTGAATTAATGACCATTGAGCCACAATGAATTGATATTGGGCTGTTCACCTTCTAATCATGGATTATATCTTTCAATTTGGATTTGGTTGGATTGATTAGAGATTTCAAGTCAGTAATGTTATCAAATCTATCGGAGAACCTTGACTTTCTTTACTAGAGATGTCATTTCTAATAGACGTTTTGGTATTGTATATGTTATGCATGCATATTGAATTTGTTTGGAAACTAGTCAAATGCCAAATTTTTCACCATTGCTTCAAATGTTCCAAATCTTAGCCTTTTTAAATGCAATTTTGAATAGATTTTTAACATAGGTTTTTTGCATCACAAAGATAAACCCAAACAACTTTTGATACTACTTTTCTCAAATGGTGGATAGTAATCAGAATTTTCTTATGATATTTTTTTTAAAGTATAACTTTTTTGAAAAAAAACTTATAAGTGTAGAACAATATATTGCCTTTGACTTCTATTTAAACATATTTTATTTTGCTGCTAAAATCTCGACTACAATGTTTATTACAATGTTTTAGCAAATCGTTATGGCGATTGTTTAACTCATTTTCCCATGAATCCAACTATAGAAAATCTAGTATTAAGATTTTTTTTGTTGTTGTATTGCTTAATTATTCTTCTTTTGTATATTTTAGTAATATAAGGGTGAACTTTATATTGTTCCTAAAATGAAAAAACAAAGGGTTTTTTGATATTAGGTGTAGAAAGGATAGCATCTCAATTGAAAATAAAGCATAACATAAATTGGCCCTTAGATTTTATCTTGATAAGAATCATAGTCATTAAGTAATGTAGTATTCCTTAACAAATTATAATTATATCTTAGATAAGTCGTTTTCTTGATGTTTTAAGAAGCCAAGGAGAAATTCCAACTTTTGTTGTTGGTGATGTCCACTTTGGGTGATGTGTAGAAGAGATTCCTATATGATCAATTCATTTAATTGTGATGATGTAATTTTTAAAATAGTGTTCCTAGAAACAAAGCATTTTTAGCATAGAAAATAAGGTAGTCATGCCTTTTTTCATCATCATATGCTAGTGGGAATGTAGATAATAATCTTCAAGAATACTTCCATTCAATATATAAAAGATAATATTGAAACTTTCCTTATTATAGTAATTATAATTTCTATGATTTGACTCTAAATTTCTTATTAATTGTAGAAGCTTTTGATTAGCCTTAGATTACTAAGGCAAATGTTGAGGAATTTAAAGCCAATTGTTAAGGATTTCATTGGAACAAAAAAGATTTGTAGTATTTCTTCACAAAACACAAGGCCATATGAACATATGAAGGCTTGAATAGCTTAATATGTTTTGCAATGAGTTAGAATGCTCATGCAATTTTTTGCTTTAATTTGTTTGGAAGAAAAATGTTTGTGATTTAATGTATTACATTTCTATCAGGCAATTTTCTAACAATGTGTTAATCTATGTTCCTTGTTTATTTGTTCTATTCTTAATAAAGGTCAATTCAAAGACACTATAGATAATGCCATTAGTAAATTATGATCTTTGCTTTGTGCTTTTCTTTCGAACAGTATATTTTTTTATTGTTAACTTAACAAATTTATATCTTATTATATTCCTTTAAAAGAGAAGAGAGAAATGTAGAGAAATCTATGAATTAACTTAAGCTCATCGTGCGAGCAAGCTTAAATTGTAATTACAAGTCATTTAGTTTTATTATGGAATGACATGAACTATACGACTTTTCATTTCTTGGATTTTTTTACCACCATGCATCCATTTGTCTTATCTTTTTCAATGCCTATTTGAATTTTTTTTTTCATCTTTTCCCTCTTGCATATTTGATGTTTTGATGAGTAGAGTGGATAGTTCACACTAATTGACTATTAGCTTCCTTTTTACCCTTTTGCATATTTGATGTTTTGAAAAGTAGAGTGGATTTTTCACTTTAATTGACTATTGGCTTCCTTTTTTTCCCTCTTGCATATTTGATGTTTTGAAGAGTGGCGTGGATGGTTTCACTCTAATAGGTTAAGGCTAGCATTCAATAAGAGCATAATAGATCGATTCACAAAATTTCTGTACATTTGTTTCACCATAGATTTTATCAAAAATAATTCGTACAAAAATTTTAATTTGATGAGGATTATGTTACCCTGGTTTTTTGTTGCATTCTTATTTGCTACCTTTATGTTTTTTGTGAAATTAGAAGACATAATTTGGCTATTCTTTTAATGCACTTTAACTTTGATGAGATTCATATCTTAATGTTATGATTAATTTTTTCTTAATTATCTTTTAGGTTTATTTTATTGATGATAATAAATCTATTTTGGTATGTGTTTTTCTCATGTTTTTTCTTGAATGTTGTTCAGGTCATGCATCTCTCAAAACCAAACAAATCTAGTGAAATAGAGAGCTTGATCAAATATTTCTTAGAGTGATCCATATGTGGAAACATGTCTTGATACCATGGTGGCTTTGCTTATGTTTAGCTCAACTTGCAATTTATGGAGTTGTTATTCTTACTCTTGGTAGACTAGCTACACATTTGGAGCACATCTTTTACATCTACTTTGGGTTAAAATTTGTTAAACTTATCACTTGTTTTTAATATGGTACATAAGATCACATTCAGATTTATGCATGTTCTTAAGACGTGCATTTTATATATGCTTACCAAATATGTCTTAATGAACATTAAGACTAGAGGTTTGCATTTGCATGACATAGTTAATATCTTTAGTGTGCAAAATATTTTAAGTAATATATTATTTACACTGTTTGTATTGTTCGATTTCAATGTCGTATAATACTTGCATTTTATGGTATCGAATAGTGTATCACTCAAGTGTGATTCTATAGTATTTGATTGTTTTCAGTAGTCGCACGTGTACGATACTGTTGTCGTACAAGTACTATGATGAGTTATTTGAGAAAAATATGTTGAGGTTTAGAATATTGAAGCTTTGTATAATACAATATTATATGTCGTACTTGTACGATGTTGTCATTTGGAGGATCAGACATGTGATCAAACTATGCAATATTAAGTATGTGATTTAGATGTTGTATAAATATGATAAATTATTTGTACGAAAAATATATCATTGTATTAATAGTTCAGTTCTTAGGTTATAAGTGAGCTAAATTATGTTGCACTTATACGATCTTATCATCATACTAGTACGATCTATTTTATTAAGTAGTATAAAAGTATAGACTGAAATTTGTGTATTGTCATACAAGTACCACCTTTGTATAAGTATAATCAATTTATCAGAACACTGAGTGGTGAGGACTTGGGCTTGAGCAAGCTGATTTCCTTTGTGGATATATGATCACACTTTAGTACAAGTATGATATATATGTATCCGATATCTTTATATTAGGATTTAGTCATGAATTAAGTAGATTTTTGTCGTAGGAGTACGATTCACTTATCGTACTAATATGATCTTATGATCATTGTTATTGAGTTTCTCATTGAATGTATTGACTATGTACGATCCTGTATTGTACAACTCTTTCCTGAGAATTCAAAATTGGGCTGGAGTTTTTAGTTGTACCATACAATGTCATCATTGTACCAATATGATTATTCGTGAGCTTAGAAATAAACCAATCAAATAAGCACGTCGTCGGGGTGATCTCCTCTTGATACTTATCGCTTTTGTACAATCCTATCATCATAATAATATCATTATCCCGAAAGCATAATGACTATTTCAACCATTTCAAGAATGTTATTTTAGTTGTTTAAACTTCTTGATTTGTATGACTCTTTTATTGATATAAATAAAAAAGGATTCTAATGAGAATAGGTTGATGAATCAATTGCAAAATCATTTACAAAGGAGAAAAGTATACAACAATGGGATTGTGCCTTATACCATGAAGAACCTCTTATTCTTCTTGTTGTTGTTATTGCATTCTGAGCTTGATTGTATTATAGTCTTTCATATTGTTTAGTAAATTCCTTCCATATCATATATTGTGTTCAAGTGAATGGTATTGAATTTTGTATGTATGCTATAATGTTTGAATAGTTATGTTGTACTTTTTAAGTGAGTCTTACTCAGTCATGGGTAAAAGAAGAGTGGATTTACAAAGGTGACTTCTACCTGACTGCGGTAAAAAAGAAGTGGATGTGTAAGGTTTGCACGTCTCAGTTGTGGCGAAATGGTGTTTGTTTTAGTGGAGGCTTGATCAGGTTGAGTGAGGTGGATATAAGCATGAGTTGTTGCCAAACCATTTAAAAGTCTCAAGTGTCTTTTTATTTTTGTTTTACATGCATTACTTGCTATACTTGTTTTATTCTTCAAAATAATCATTTTTTCATAAAACTTGTTATAATAGTCATTAAGATTAACAAAAAGATTTTGTCTATGAACTTATCAAATTATTGAATTGGCATAATTGTTTTCACAACTAAAATATTTGATTTGTTTGAATTTAGATTGAGAAAGTAAAAGACTTCTGCTATTAGTCAAAAATATTTGAAGCATTGAAATTTGTTGAATCATCAAACTTGGATTAAGTTTAAATTTTCTTAATTCACTCTTCTCTCGTGGATATCATGCTTACATACTTCTATCAGATTTGATGCATTTGGCTTGTGTCTCTTATATTAGGCAAAAAGGTTAGTTAAATGGATGCAAAATGCCTTCTAGGACATTATAAATGATTAATGATTATCCAGTTTTATATTTGTCTCATTTGATTTTATTTAAAGCCATCATTAAAGAAATGCATTGCAAAATAAAGCCTTAGATCTTGATAAAAGTTGATTTGTGTACATTATATTGATGCAAGGTTATGATTCTAAGAAGCAATTCCTAGAGTTGACCTGATGCTTTTTCCCTTTTTGAAGAATGCAAAACAGACGATATGTTATGCACAAATGATTGCCAATTTTTCAAAACGTGAAGGTGCTATATCTTCAAAGAAAGAAGTTTTAACTTTAAAGAGGAACTAGTAAGTTTCACAAATTCTATTTAGCTGTTGCTTGAAGTTTACAAGTTTTTTAATCTTTTTTATTATCAAGCACAATAAATTTTCAATATCCATATAGAAGCAATGAACAGAACCACTAAATGTCATAATTCATATATGACATCAAACTACTGCTTTAGCTAACATTGATATCAAATGAAAAACATATTTCCTAAAGTTATTTAAAAATTTTTAAGAGTTATTGACATTAGAAGGAATTCTTTGCAGTTCCATAAATTTTAAAAACCATGAAGTTTACTGGTTTATCACTTAACCGTGGTATATATGTTTCAGATTTTACTCCCAAATCTTTCAAATTATTATAAATTGTTAAACAGCAACAAAATGGTCTTTATGACCATCCTAATTCTTTGCTCTTTGACCATGTATTCAATCTGGATCTCTTCACCTGTAATATCGCCATTTACACTTTTGAACAAGCATCAAATTGTATGTTCAAAAAGCTTTCAATGATTAAGGTGATTGGACATAACTGTATAGAGTTAAGTATAAGATAAATAATGTAACCTATTTTAAGCAGCACGCCAATACCAAATAAATGCTCATGAATGTAAATGGTTTTAGGTAAATAGCATTACTATAAATTGAAAAGATGTGCGAATTCAAATTAACAGTAAATTAGAGTTTTAAAGTGCTGCAAGAAATATTAGCTTTTAAGTTTGAAGAGCAAACCTCAAGATGCTGGTTTCAAAGCATAACAGCTAGCTTTGAAATGACGAAACAATGCTCGCTGAATACAAAATTCTTGACCCACTTAGAAATATAAAGTTTTATTGTTGTTATTGTTAATGAAAATTCTGCAAAACATTATTTTCTTGTCATGACCTTGACATAGAGAGCATAGGTCATTCAAAATGAATTTTCATGTTTCTATGCCTTTTTCTTCACTTATTATTCTTCGTGATATCTTTTTTTTGAAACCATTGCTTAGCTTCTCCTTGGTCAGATACATTGTTTAAGATGTTGATTACTTTGGAATGCAGCTGATAATCTTCAAAAATACTTCCATTCAATGTTTAAAAATATACTATTGAACCTTCTTCTGTTCCGGCATTTATAATTTCTATGATTTGACAACTGAATTTTATTAATTTGAGTAGCTTTTTCTGGTTCCTAGATTATTGAGACAAATACTGAGGGACTTAAAGACAGTTATCTTTGGAGAAAAAAGATTTGAAGTATGTATACACAAAAACGCAAGTTTCATATGAACAGCTGAAGGCTTATATAACTTATTATGTTTTGCAATGAGTTTGAGTGCTTCTACAGTTTTTTGTTTAAGTTGTTTGGAAGAGAAATGTTTGCAATTTAATGTACTACAAATTTGCACTGTTTATCAGGCTTTGTTTTTGACAATGAGTTTATTAAGGTTTCTCTGTTCTATGATATGTTATCCAGAGGTAGATTCTCACCAATTTAAGGACATAGATGATGTAATTATTGAACAGAAGAACTTTACTTTGTGCCTTATAAAAAATTTATTTTTTTATAGGCATTAGCACTCAAACATTTATATCTTACTGTCTTCCTCTTAAAGAGAAGAGCATAGGTAGAGAAAACTGGTAATTAGTTTAAGCTCATTGTGCAAATAAGCTTAAATGGTGATTTTGTAAGTCAATTGATTTTATTATGGAACAACATAAACTGAGTGATTTCCCGTTTCTTAGATTCTTTTCCACCACCATGCATTCATTTGTCTTATCTTTTGTGAAGTTTTCCTTTTGAAATTCTTGCTTTCAACCTTCTCCCCCTCTTGCATATTTGATGTTTTGAAGAGTGGAGTGGATGGTTCTCTTTAATGGGCTAAGGTGGGCTTTTAACAAGAGTGGAGTAGATGGTTTCACAAAATTCTTGTACATCATTTTCTCAATAGATGTATCAGAAACAATTCATACAAAAATTTTAATGTGATTGGTATTATGCTACCCTTGTTTCTAGTTGCATTCTTATGTGCTATCTTTATGTTCTTTGTGAAAGTGCATAACATAATTTGGCTATTTTTTTATTGAACTTCTAACTGTTTAAGGTTAATTTTCTAATATATATGATGAATTTTTCCACAATTCTCCTTAAAATTGATTTGATGAATTTTGCTTGTTTCTCTTATGTTCGGCAGAAAGGTTAAACTGATGCAAAATGCTTTTTATGATATAATAAATGATTAACAATCATCTAATTTTGTATTTATCATTTCTGCTTTATTTAAAGTCACCTCTGAAAAAATGTATTGTCAAATAAAGCCTTAGATCTTCTTTGGCAAAAGTTGGTTTGTATAATTTATTTTTCTGATACAAGAGTATGATTCTATGAAGCAATTTCCAGATTTAATCTGATGGTTATTCACCCTTTTCAAAGAATAAAATGCAGTTCATATGCTATGCTCAAATAATTACCAGTGTTCAAAAAGTGAAAGTTCTATGCCGTTAAAGAAAGTAAAGTTTTCACTTTAAAGAGGAACTAGTAAACTTAACAAATTCTTCATTGTTGCTGTTTGTAGTGTACAAATTTTTTAATATGTTTTATTAAGCACAATAAATTTCTAATATGCAGAAGTAAAAAAAATCTATGAAATTTACTAGTTCATAAGTGACATCAAACTACTGCTTTATCTAACATCAATAGAAAAGGAAAATGATAGTAACTCACGGCCATATCAGTTGGATATGTCTCAACAAATTTTTTCTTGTTGAGCAACCATGTCTAAAAAGTTGTTTTGAGTTGCAGTAGTAGAAATTTTTTGCAGTCCAATCACTTGTTTACTACTTAAAATTCGACGTATTACCAATTTTACACCCAAAACTTAGAAATTATAATGTACTGATTAAACATCAAAGAATTGACCTTTATGATCACTTCTGACTGTTTACTCCATGACCATTTACACTTTTGAACGCATATCAAAGTTATTTGCTGGTGAAGTTTTGAAAGATTAAGGTGATTTGAAAATAATTGTTAAGTGTGTAAGATAAATAATATATCATTTTTTGAGTGGTTTGTCAATACTAAACAAAATGCCCAAAAATGTAAAAATACGCTTATTGAATATAAAATTCTTGGTTCACTTAGCGAGATTAATTCTTGTTATTGTTATTATTAATAAAATTTCTACAAAACATTTTTGTTTGTCAAAACCTTCATGTGGAGGGCAAAGCTCATTTGAAATTGGTTTTCATGTTTTGTTTCCTTTCTCTTCAATCTTATTTCTTCATGGTATCTCTTTTTTTAAAAACAATGCATGGCTTCTCCCTGGTCAGGCACATTTGTTTAAGCTGTTAATTTACATAGTCAACTTACTGCCCCTGCAGGAGAACCATGGGCACGTAAAGCACATGGAAAGTAGGCAAAAAATGTTTTTTGGAAACAAAGCCGCCTGTCGATCAAATGGTCAGGAATCCCAGGTGATTGATCTCCTCACTAAAAATTTCATATAACATTTTTTGTTCATCATAATAGAATAAGAGATTATTATCTTTCCATTTTTTTCAGATCAAAGGGGAAACCAGAAATGGATTTGGTTTTGCTTATTGCCCAACGATGTATGGGAGAGATCAGTTTAATTCGGAAATATTATTCTTGATAGCAAAGTATGTTACTTCTTCCTGCCCAGAACAATGCTAAAAGAAAGAAGTGGCAAAGGCTCCAAATCCAGAACCAAAGCTAAAATGAAAAAGCATTTTATTTTTCTTTTTTCCCTCCATTAGATGATAATTAGATTAGCATCAGTTCTCCATCCAATTCTTTTCTTTTACTATTATGTCAGATAGCAAATATTGCTTTGCTTCCATTTTTCTTATGGCCTCGTCATATGGATGCTGCTGCTTCTGTTGTATGCTATAGCTCTCCCAACCTTTTTACTTAAGTTTAGATCTTGTTTTGTTTACCACAGTTTTCAATCCTCGCATGCAAAGCAGAATGCGTATAAAAACATTGATTGCCCTGAAAACTGCAGTACTTTTGCTTATCCTTTTGCTATGAAACATTAGCTGTGGAAAAGTAATACTTGTGCATCAGGAAAGCTGCACTTCTGCTCGTTTTTTATAGTACTTTCTAGTTGTTAGGTTTCAGTTGATTATCAAATTTGCTCGGTCTGTAGGACTCATCTTCTTTGTCACCAAAACGTATGATATACAATGTTTCATAGTGTAATGTGCTATTGGGTGACCAACATGGATAGTGTCTGGGCCATTTCTTGAATCACAGCAGAATGAAACATATACAAGATTTGCATTTTTGGCACAATATGTAGTATTTGAGATCAGATGCTAACACTCATGTTTATTGCAGATGGTTTCAGATGCTAATAGCTATGATCTTATAGCGAATGTTCATCGTTTATTTACAGATGGTAGGAAAAGGCACCAAGATGAAGTTGATGCAGCATTGCAAATTGTCAAGGGCACTTCTTTCTTCCACCATGGGTGGTGAGGTTATCGTAGCATGGGCACTGCTCCTTGTTTCCTGAGGTCCCTGGTGGTACACAGTTGCATATAACACAGCAGCTCTTACAAGCTCTCATGCAAATTTTGTGCCTCGAAGCAAGTTGACATCTCCTTGTGCATTCACTGTCACAGTCTGCAGTTAATCACAAAGGTAACTAAATCATTTCTTATTGCAATTTGTTGAGTTTTGTTTGACTCATTTGCACAAATTTTTATATATTGAGAAAAGATAACTTTATTTTGAGTATAACAGAAATCTTTTGGATATTTCTGTAAATGAAGTGAGAACTGATCAATATCTAGAAGCAACTAAATTACCTGAGAATGGCTTAAAGAATTTACATGTAGTGATATAGGGCATTGTTATGCGTTCTTTGATCAGAATGAAAGTAATTAATATTATCATATATCAGTTCAGAGAAAAACAAAGTTAAAAAAATTATAATATTAAATTAAGCATGTAATGTGTTCTGTTCACAACAACAGTTCGTCTTTGTTAAAGAAACCAACCTATTGGCATGGGGGAGCTTGCAAATGTATCAGGCGAAGGAGAGCTTGCAAATGTATTTGGCATGGGAGAGCTTGCAAATATACCATCAATCTGCAAGTTAGATTGAACAATTAAAACCAAATTCCTTCCATATGAATGTTACATTGAACAATTAAAACCTGGTTGTAGGGCCACGAGAAGTTTATTCGATTAAAATTTTCCTGCTTACAGTTTGAAGATCATTCATCTCCTGCAGAGCATCCACAAGGTTAAGCATCACTAAAGCAAGAAAAAGGGTTCCCAGGAAAGCTTTATAGAGAGCCATGGGGATGCGGCGAGGGGAAACAAACGGAGAAAACAATGAAGAAAGAAGAGGTGAAGAAGAAAGCATGAAGCTTCAGAGTATTTATATGGGAGAAAGGATCGGGACCATCTGGGGAAGGAAGAGACTGATGAAGCTTTGTTTGATAAGGTATGGACGAAGGAATACAGCTGCTTTTGACCTGTTTCGTGGGGTATCAGCTCCATTTTTTTCTCCTGATTCATATTCTTATCACCTGGCCTTTCCAACGTTCTACAAATGTTAACCAGGTAAGGAAGGAGTTGGTGTGGTTGTTGCTCTCGTTTTAGGGTTTTCATAATGGCTTATTCTTTTAAAGCCCTGTAAAATCCTTAATTACATGAGAAAGCATGTAACATAAAACTATATATTGGATATATTGTTGACATGAACAATGATTATTTAAGCTTTATCTCTATTTCAAGGAGTATTATACGATAAAGCTGTAACATTTGTATTGTGAAGAATCCAAGGTGTTTCCTTTGGTTCTATAGATAAGAATCCAAGGAACTCACTGTTTAGGCATTTGGACACGGATAAATAAATAATGGCTTGCTTTGATTGAAATGGATTAGTATAAATTGAATGTGTTTACCAATAAATTGTGCTTGTTTTATTGCAAGAATATCCTAATTAGCTATATGTGTTTGTAAGAAACCTTTAAACAATTGATCTTAGGATGAACTTGTCTTTGTGGTCATAAATAATTGGGTAAATAGTAGACATTTTTTTGAACGTTTCCTTTATTAAATTTGACAAAATTCTAAAACAGCCACATAAGACTTCTTAAATTTGAAAATTCTCACATGGCATTTGGAGTGTTTGGCTCATTAGGGAAATTCAACTTTATAAAAAATAGTAAACGAATTTGGTTTGATGGGTTTAGACTTTTAATTTCTCTCTTAGAATTAGGATATAATTTGAAAAAGAAAAAGTTTAAAAAAAATTTGGTGAAAATAAAAATTGTATGAAAAATATTTAACAAAAATAAAATTGGAAAAAAAAAGTTTAAAGCATAGTTGATAACCGAAGGTTAAATGAAATCATGAACTTGAGTTAATTGGTTTATTTGTTAAAAAGTTCAAAAGGCAACCTATTTTTATCAAATGCTAGAGAACAAAAATTGGAATATCATTTACGATATGTCTCCATCATATTAAGATGAGGGTTTAAATTATTCTAAAACTTTGAATGGATTTGCTTGTTATTTTAGAAGCTTATTACATTTGTTTTAAAGTTATTGAAATATCATGTTTGTTTTCAAAAAGATCATAATTCATAGTTTACTTGAGTATTGGATTTGGTTTGTAAAAATTAAAGAATTTTATTGATTATTAATCTTGTGTTTCAAATTAAATTAAGTTTATATTTGCACAATTCTCCTCTCCCCCTCTTATGGACATCATCATTTTATAATTACAATAAGATTACCATGCTCGTATCACTTTACTTAAAAGCCTGATAAAAATTTGATACATTGAGTTACATAAGCACCCAAAATGAAGTTACACATCTTATTTACTTGCATAATGAACTATGATTTGACGCATGATGAACATGTGAAAGAATGTATTATATGACACCATGCAAGTAAATATGATAATGATGTTAGAGTGAAATAGGCAAGTGAAATGTGTGCTTGAAATTAATAAAAATAGAAATAAGGAAATGAAATTATCTCTATGAGGGTATACATTGAAATAGAAGAATAAAATGGCCTCTATAAAAGCATAAATTAAAATAATATACACCTAAATAAGGAAATAAAATGAATTTTTTGTAAGGTTATACACTAAAATCATTTGTATTGAAATATAAAAATAAAATAACCTCTATAATGGTATACACTTAAATTTATACGTTGTAATGAGAAAATCTATAAGAGTATACACTAAAATGGGAGAATTATTAATCATCATACAAAAATTGGGCCAATATTTTTATCAAGCTAATATTACAGGTTTTTATCAAGTCAATATTATACACTCTTATTAGGCCAATATTTTTAGTAAATTATCTAACATTTTAGTTAGGGTGAATGTAAATCTAATTTTAAATTGAATCACTTAAAACTCATTGTGTATTTCACTTTACTTGTACTATAACATAACAAATTTTTACAAGAAAATAATATTTTCTAAAAATAAGTATTATAATAAGCAACTAGATTAAGAATAATAAAATATTTAATTATAAATATAATTAAATTATATGAGTTAGCTTAATGGTTTGAATTTACACAATTCAACCTTCCTCTTGTGAGCATTGTGCACCCATAATTTAGAAGTGACATCAGAGTAAGATTAAATCAAAAGAAGCAATTCCTATGAAAAGATCTTACTGATGTTTCATAAAATGGTTCATGAACATGTTTCATTAGGTGAGAAGACTTCGTATCATTGTCCTCCATTGTTTGAAGGAAAATTTTATTTGTTTTAAAAATATCATATTCGTATTTTTATTGAATCCTTCGACATTGAATTATGAGATGTTGTTCAAAATGTTTTTGTATTTCCTTTTAAAAGGATTGCTGATAATATTGTTATAAAAGCTTTGAATAAAGTTTCTCTATAAGAAAAGCATCACATTTAATTAAATTATCGTGCTTTGAATATTATGCATTATGGCTTATCTAACGTTGTCTTTGAAAAGATTATGAATCTCAATATTACTCATAATATTTGGTATGAGTTGCAAAATTTCTATGAGCGCATACAAATTGATTACACCTCCAACGATGTGGAGAAAAATATTTTTGAATGAGAGCTGACATGTTCATATTTTATGGACAAAGATGAGAAGCAAAAGAGCAAAGGAGAATAAGAATTGTAGAGACACATTGTCATAAATGGAAGGAGATGAAACATCTTTGCCCCCAATGTACTATGTTGGAGAAGAAGAACAACAACAACAAGAAGAAGCTCGAGAAAAACTAAAAGTAGTAAATCAGGAAGAAGGCTACATTGGTTGATTCCTCACCATCCTTAAGAAGCAAAGAGAACAAAGAAGATAAAGAAATTGTTTGTCTCATGGCACATCACCATGATGACTCATTTAGGAGCAAGTAAGATGAATTAAAAAAACTCTCCAATAAAGAGTTAGAGGAAAGTTTCTTGAATTAATCCTTCTTTTAAGTCTCTTGTATTAGACATAAAGGTTTGAAGAAAAAGCATAAGAAATGTTTAATTTTTTGTGGTGAATTGAATGAGAAGAATAAGAAATATGCTTGATTTAAAAATGTCAAAGAAGAATTAGAAAATGGTGTTAGTGAGAATGTTAAAGATAAAGCTTTATTTTATCAATTTAAGAATTTGCATTCTAATTTATTTTCATCTTATCACATGCATAAGGATCGTTTCAAAATTTTAAAGCAAAACATGTTGAAAATTCTCTTATGTACCATCTCTTACTTGGAACTATTACATGAAATAAGGCAAAACTCTAAAGATTACAACATAAAAGTTAATGTTAACTCTAAGTATCCTACCTTTGTTTAGGTTACAAGGATTTATTATAATACAACTAAAAATTTTGAAAATCTTGATGGAACTAAATTTGTTTTGGGTCCCAAAATTAAAATTTAAATTCTTTGAATGCTAGTGCATGAATCATTTGATTTAATTAGAAAGGGAAGGAATTCCTTGGAAGCATGATTGTTTAGTTTAATTATCAAGTATGTAGATTGGTTTTAGCTCTTTAACATATTTATTTGTTTGTTTTTAGTACAAGTCTTGTATGCATCAATTTAGGGGAAAAAAATAAAATAAAAAAAAATTTGTTAAGGTGGTTACTTATTTGATTTATTCTTCAACAAGTGAGATAATTTTTATTAGCTTTTAATGATTATTATGAATTCTTGTTCTTCTAACATTCACATTTTCAACAAGTGTATAATTGTGTATACTTATTGTTTGCTTATCTTTTGAAGCATGACAAAAAAGGGAGAGAGAAGTGAGAAATGTAAGCATTCATAACATCCATATCTATGATTACATGATTTGATATTTTTTATATCTAAATTTATTTAACTATTCTATTATCATAATAAAGGGAGATTATTATACCATTTTGCCATTGCATCATTTGCTTAATGACAAAAAATTCATTATATTATGTTTACTAATATTTTTTAAGTGTTAATTTTAAATTATACATCTTAAAAATAATTAAGTTAATCATGTGAAAAACTTAACCATGTGTTAAATTCTCTTATGTTTGATGAATCAAGTTATAAATAGTTAATATTTTGTTTTAATTAGCTTGTTTAGTATGAACCAAATTTAGTTGTGAAGAACAAGTTATGCACTTTTGAAAATGATAAATTAGTGGTATTTAAAACATCTTCGAGTGTTCAATAAGCTTCATGAATTAAAGACGTGCACATCAAATTTGAAAAAAAATTATAAAATAAAATGTTAGTTTATTGATTATTAATTATAAGATACATCTCTTCATTCATATCAATTTCAAATCTTAAACATTCAAATTATTCAATCATTTTCTTAATAAAAGAAACATCTATGATTTTATTTTTCACTCGATCCTTGGTTATATCTTACTTATGTATTTTTGTCAAATTTTATTATGGTTAAATTAGAAATGTAAAATTTAATTAAAAAAATTATGTTTTCATAATATATATATATCCTAAGCCTAAACCTCAAGTGTGACCCAAGTGCAAGCTCTCAGGCCAATCAAGCCCAAGCGGGTCTGGGAAGTGTGGGTCAGGAGGTTGCTAGAATTAAGTCAAATCAAACTTGATCTTGGTGAGGGTCCAAATCCTAATCTCTAATGGGGTAAGTCAAAGGAAGGAACAAGCCGAGCAGAACTCGAACCAAGTATTCAATTGGGTTAGGTCATACCCATTATCATGTTAAACCTATAAGCATACAAGTAACACATGTGATGAAATATGAAGCACACAAGAGGGTAACCAGCCCTACGTTTTGACTCACACTACACGTGTGTAGAAGCTTTTATGAAGGGCAAACACTTTGGATATCCTACTGTGTAAGAGTAAAAATCTATCTAGTGCCTAAGTATGTGTGAATTCCAACTATCTAATCATTGATTAGATGTCTAAGAGTTTACCTGCCTGTAAGCCTAGTTCAAGGATTAGAATAAATGACCAAAATCTTATTTGATTTTATTAGACGACTAGCATTCTTTGTGTCTTGTCAAATAACTTATCCTTTAATCAAGTGGCTCGAAGATTTCTATTTTGAATCATATAGTTGAGATCATTCGATGTGATTGGATGGCCTAAATCTAATCTATTTTGATCCAACTATTTATAACTCATCCACTTTTACATCTGTTGATCTAATGATCTAAATTCTCTCTAATCAAATGTAAGGGCTTTAGTTGATCATAAATAACAGTTATTTTCCTAGCCATTATTTGCATCATTATACAGCCATTTAGGAAGAAAATTTTTTATTTATTTGAAAGATAATTTTATGTTGTTTGGTTATAGCTGATGAAAGCATTTTCTAATAACTATGATCAAAATTTTACTATAAAAACCCAACCATTATAAATGAAATAGCTAAAGAACACAAACAAAATTTTAAGATCTCAAAGAAGTACTCCACGATATCTTACCATTGTAAAATCTTCTAACCAATATTACACTACAGCTTAATACTGCTCGAAATTCTATACTCTTCCAATTAAGCCTTCTAAACTTTAAATTTCTCATTTCTTTTCATAATTTTGAGTTCATTGTGCTTTGCTCTATTAATACAAAAGTATCTAATGTTAGTTCACACAAACACTTGCTCGCATCGCACCAATTTCATAAGTATATTGGTACAAAATTTGGTTGAAAATTACTTAAAAAATACTTAAATTTGATTTTTAGCTATTTCCATCACAATCTACCACCGTTTGTCACTGTCAACATTATCAAAAATCATTGTTGCTACCTAATCTAACTTGTGTGCCCATATGACCTAAATTGATTTACTTATGATGATCCACTCAATTTGCTCTGATCGTTATTGATACAAGCTCACCCACTAGTTCTTGTCGACCAATATAGTTCCTCCTCACTTGTGCCCACCAAAAAATCAAACAAGTAGCTCCACCATTCTACTTACCCCCATCGTTTCGTCACCTATCATTTCACTGCTCATCGTTACTACCACTCAAATGTTTGCCAATTTAGGAACTACTTAATTCAATTAATTTTGTAGGTTTTTATAATTGTGTTAAATTACTAATAAATCTTTGATGTTTTTATAAATAGGGATATTCATCATATTGATGAAGATGAAAATCTTAAAATAAAAATTTCTTTTGTTTGTGAACTTTCATATTTGTGAGTAAAGTATGGCCGACTTTAATTAGAAAGATTCTAACTTCTTTTGTGAAAGAGAATGATCAAAGGTGAGAGATTTTCTATCAAAAGAGTTGGTAATCAAATCCCTTGTGAGAGATAATGATTAAAGGTAAGAAACCTTCTACCCAAAGAGTTTGTAACCAAACAAATTCTTGCTTTTATTAACACCCATAAGCTTTCACCTACACTTTTACTCTCTAGATTTAATCACCAAAACACCACTCTTTGTGACAAGGCTCTAAATCTTAGTTTATTATCTTATTACATTTTTAAGCAAAATTTCCTAACTAACCTAAACTACCATCTCATTGCTATTTTTTATCTTTGGGTGCTCAAAATGTCAACTGCTACAAAACTACAAGACATCATCATCAAAAAGATGTACTCTTTTAACAACTCTTATTTTATAGGTAGTAATATAAAGTTAGAGTTATTCTTTCTTTTATTAAAATACTTACATAGAGTTTGTATAAAATTTTTTATTTTATATATGTAAAATTAGATGTAACAAAAATCCATTTTGTAGGACCTCGTACTTAATGTTTAATGCATTATTTTTAATAATTTATGTTATAATTTTGGATACTAATATTTGAATAATTATAAAATATCATACATATCATCTAACCCTAATTAGTATATATCCTTTCAAATTTTTTTAATAATCTATTGAGCATCTTTAGTATTGTAAGCGATAAATTAAATCTTAGTAGAAATTTAAATTTATCATATATTATCTATTTATCAATAAGCATAAGAAGTTGTACTTCTTTAAAAATTTATTCTAAGTCTATTTTTTCTTCTTTTGGTTAGGTAACCCGACATTTACAAAAGCTAGAGTTCAGTTTGATCTTATTAAGAAACTAAGTTAGGGTTGAGCTTATAAAAGCTCGGGTTATAGTTGAATCCATAACAACTAGTAGGTTGGAGATAAACCATAAGGAAAAATCTTATGTTTGAGGTAAACTATAAGGAAAAATATCAAGCAGGATGAAGGTAGATTATAAGAAAAACTCTCATGTAAGTTGAAGGTGATTCATAAGAAAAAACCTCAAATTTTAATTTTCTTAATAGTGGTATTTTTTTCTAATTTTGGTAAGGGTGGATATAGGTTATAGTTTGAATCGAATCACAAAAAATTTTGGTATATTTTTCTCATTTTTAAATTTTTTTAATCATAAAAGGTACAAATTATATAAATAAAATTGAATGTCAAGTTTTTTTTATTAAAGTAAATTATTTTTATAAAAATTCTTAAAAAAATAAATATGATTTAAAAATAGTAAAAATATTCAAAAATATTTTAAAACTTATAATTCATCTCCATAGTGAGATTTACACACTCCTATTTCTTTGCCATGTGACTTAAAGAGCTAAAGTATTTAGGTATTAATTGTATTAGTATAAGAAAAAACATAAGTTTAAGCAATACAAATAGAAAATTTTTGTTGAGTCTATTCATTTGAATAATTAGAATATAAAAAACTTATAATAAGTTACTTGAGTTACTTAGTATTTTCTTAATATATGTATTTCATTTTATTTTAATATATTATATGTATTAGAACATTACATTTATAGTGAGTTATATCATGCATCAATATATGCATTGAATTGAATGAAGTTTGACTTGATAGAACTATTCATTCTTTTATGATGCACCCGTCTTACAATACAATTGATTAATATTTGGATTGAATAAAGCACCAAACGAGAGAAATCTTAAGTAATATGATTGTTTTACACTTTTTGTACTCGTATGATACGAGTAATCCTAATTAATATAATTATTTTAAACTTTTCGTATTATTACAATACCTTTTATTTATATAATACGATGATCATTTTACTTGAGAGGTCTAATTTGGGGTTTAATATTCTTGATTTTCATGTACTACTATATTACTTTTTATACTATTATGATATATTCATTGGAAGGATTAAGCAAGAGATCAGACTAAGCGATGAGAGAAATTAGAATTTGTATTGTCATACAAGTATGATTTTCATATTGTATGATATGTCATCCATGATACTAAAAGGCATTAAAAGTTGTTGGTCATCGTATAATATGATAATATACATTGTAATCGTACGACCAATTTATTTGTTTAATGAGAATTCAACAGTTAAACTATAAGCATACAGATTTTTGTCATATGTGTATGATACCACCTTCTTACTTATATAATATTATTTCACTCGAGAGCCTAACTCTAGAACTTAATCAAATATTAAGCTTTTTTGCATCATCATAATACAATTCTCTTATTGCACTAATATAATATCTTATGATTAATATAAATAAGTTTGTTCTTATGATCTATTACAAAGTATGATGGTACATTATATAACTTTTTTAAAAAACTCAGAATTTAGATTAACAAAATTTTATTCGAATCATATCATACGATGTCATCATCAAATTTGTATTATCCATTTTAGATAGTAAAAATAAATTAGTTGAATGAAGTGATTGATTTGATGATACTATCTATGGTGCATCATGCTTGTACAATCAATTAGATCTTATAATAGAATCAGTTTAAGATGTGAGTGATGACTAGTTTGACTAGTTTTTGATACAACTATTTGAGAAAGTTTTAAAATCTTTTGAGAATACTCATTGGAATATATAAGACATCCAAACATGATAAAAAAGAAATTAATGCTTGAATTGAAAAATATTTTAGGAGAAAGCTTGATTAAATTCATCATTTTTAAGAAAAAAATTGTAAAGTTATGACATTTATCTTGAAACACTCATCTTAGCATTCATTTTCTTTCTTAAGATAAATTACACATTGTTATTTTAAATTATATCTATTATATTATCTTTTGTACAAGCATTGAATTTTGCTACATTTTTTTATATTAATTCAAATAGTGTATCTTTTGCTTAATTATTATTGGTTATAAGAATTATTGTATTGAATTTTTCTTAGTTTGTCTTTTCAATTCTTGGAACTTTCACTTGTTATTTTATTAATTTTTTATTAAGTCGTGATTATAAGCTTTTTATTAAGTTGGTCTGGTTGTTGTTATTAAAATATTGTATAAGTTTTCATCATTCTAGTATATATACTTCTTATTAAGTCGATGTTATAAGCTTTTTATGAAGCTGATGTTTTTAGTAAATTGTATCATTTTTTAGTTTAGGATGAATAGATTCGAGCTTGAATCAAACTACTTGAAACTCATTGTATATTTACACTATAATAGAACAAAATTTTACAAGACTAATGATATTTTTTAAAAACTAATATTATAACAACCAGTAAGATTAAGAATAATAAAATCTTCTATTTTAAAAACAAGTTAAACTATTCAAGTTGACTTGAACATTTAAATTTATGTAATTTATCTCTCTTTTTATGGATGTTACACATTCATAATTTATAATATAACTAACTTTTACATGTTTTTTTATACCAATTTTTAAAAATATACTAATATTATATACTATCAGATATCATTAAATCAAATGCATAACTTTTCTAGTAGATCTTTCCAAAGAAATGAACATAATTCTTTAAAAGAAATTGCATTAAAACATAGCATAGTAAGCATCATCAGTTGTAGTTATTGAAACTCTAAGATGAACAAAACCTTAATCCAGTCTACACCCTAGCTAATGGTTCAAGTTCCACTTGAGCCAAACCCTACATTACTTTTGATCAAGTTTTGAATATTTAATATCATAAATAAATTAATGCGTCCAATATATTAAATGTATAAATAATTCGACTTCGAGCATTGGCGGAATCGAACTGTATCGATGTTCAAGTCTGATCCCAAATTCGATCGATCTTCTTGACAAGGGAGTCAAAATTATTTGAATTACATCAGCTGTCATCTTCCTGCGATCTATCGCCGGCCTTCGGTCGACCTGTTAGGGTGTTCAATCCATGGCGGAAGATCTGGTGCTCGACACGGCGATAAGAGATTGGGTGCTCGTTCCCCTCTCAGTGGTGATGGTCCTCATAGGCATTCTCCGCTATTTCGTTGGAAAGCTTATGCGCTCCTTCCAGACCCCTGACGAGAAGAAAGTCAGGGAAGGGTCCGTTCTCCCATCGGACAGAAATCCCATATAAAGAGTCCGGTTTTACGAATATGTGGATCTCCTGTTTGTGGCCTGATCAAGATTTTTTTGGATGGCAGGCAGTTGATTCTTAGGGCCAGAAATCTCAGGGCAGCAGGGGGGTTTATTCCGGGGAAGTCGTTCCGCTCCCGGAGGTTTTATTACACGAACGAGGTGCAATGATTACAGAATTGAGATTTTGTCAGCTATTTGCCAGAATATGCCTTTTTACTTAATTGCTTAATGGCGAATTGTATTCTAGATTATTAGTTTACTGCCCTAGAATTGTAATTGCTAAATGGAGACGCTTTTTTTTCTTTTAATTCCTATTTCTGCCGCCTTTTTTCTATGTTTATTTGCTCAAAAATTATTTTGCTAATTGGACAAAGAAAAATTTGTTTTCTCCATGCGGTTTGCTTGCATGTTATCGATGAAAAATCTTTTATTATATCTTCTCAATGATAGTAGAGACAGCACAATTTTTTTGCACATTGTTTTCAAGTATGCTGCATATAAAGTGGAAGTTGTTTATTTTTGGATGATAGAATGCTCATTCCATTTGTATGCAAATTATTTTTGCTTGCTTCACTTAGGTAGTATAATTGTGCCCATCACATTATTACCCAATGTCAAGCTTGTCTAAATATGGCGTTTTTTATTGGTAATACAACAAATGACCTTCTTTATTATGCGTTAACATGCAAAGTTTGTGGCATTAAGCTGCTTCGTACTAAGATACTTCCTAAATGATGTTAAACTATGCAAGTTCTACCTGTTGTGTGGATTGAAATCAACAGAATTTTCAGCATTTTGTCCCTTAACCTTGCTCTGTTGAGTAGAGCTAACTTTAGAATGACTTGATAATATTTTTTTGATAGAAATTCATTTTTATACTTTGATATACATAATTGAAATGTATGGGAAACAATCGCTGAGGTTCATCATCTGATGCTAGGAAGAATTCATTTTGGTATTATAGGAAAATGGGCTTTTGTTTGTTCCAAAAGGCCAAGCTCAAAATCCTCAAGCACAAATGTTTTCAGATCCAAACATGGCTATGGACATGATGAAGAAGAACCTGTCAATGATCATTCCACAGGTGCTGCTGCTAACTTCGTCGACAATTCTTTAATATTGTTGCTGTTAACCAATCCAATTTTTCTTTCAGTCACTTACTTTTGCATGGGTGAACTTTTTCTTCTCTGGATTTGTGGCAGGTAAATTCTCTGATTTCATTTGTTTATAATTTTAGTATATGATTAGCTTAATGTTTCAATTCTTAGTCCTTGAATGATTGTCGATTGATTACTGCTAACTAATTTTATGTGTTTTTATTGCTTATTTTGGAATGCACCAGTCATTACTAAAAAGTGGTGTTGTTGAGTTCTTGACATTGATTAACGGTTTCTTTATTTTCAGTGATACATATATTCCTATCCATTAAAAAAAGTTGGAAATTTGGCAAATTATTTTGCAATGGGTTTTTCCTCTTTTGTGATAGAAATATTTCTATAATGTAATGAACCAAACCTTGAATAAATAATGTGTTCCATTCCACTTATTCTCTACTTGATTGTACCTTATGTGAATTCCACTAAAGCAAGGGCATTGCATAACAAGCACTCAGGAAACCTTTCACTTATATCCTTTTCTAGATTAGTTCCATGGCTGAACATTCCATTTTACGTAGCTTTCTTTGTTGCTATTGTTTGAGAATAGTTAATGAATTTAAATTTGGTTGCATGTGCACCTTTGTTAATGATTGTACTTTATTTCTTGTTCCTCCATGAAATTTATGGAATTTGATTAGTGTTATGAAAATGTGGCTTGGTTCTATGCAATATATGTACTATGCTTAGGTTTTTAGGATATTCGTATAATGGAGTAGGGATTTTGAGACTTAAAATGTTTGTTTTATTAAATGGGTTGAAGTGGAATCAAGTAGTTATACTTCAAGGTTCTGTTTGGTTTGGGGTGGGTTTAGCTAAGTTAGGCTATTATTATTGCTAGTTGTAATTTATCTTAGTTGGGGTAGTAGATTTACTCTTTAATTGCATTTGGTTGCAAACCAAGGTTTAGTATGTTATCCTAAGAGCTTATTTGGTTGATTAATAAGCTATCCTTGGGTAATAATATAAAATCAAAACAACATTCATCAAGTTAAATTCAAAACAAACATCACTATGACATGCATGATAAGAAGAGTTATTTGTAAACAATAGCAACATGCATAATGTTTAATAAAACCACATTGTTAACTATATATGCTCATATCTATAGACTTCAAAGTCTACGGGATACATTGGTTTGAAAAAGGTATATTATTAAGGCACATAATCTTGTTTCAAATCTAAATAAAATGTCTTTTTTGACATAACCATCAAGTTTGGTAACTATGTTGGTCATTGCAATGAGTGAGTTAACATTGGTGAATACAACATTTGTGCTAGTATATTTTTTTAACAAAAATTTTATTATATTTCGCATCAAAAGAATACCAGAGATTCAATACATAATGAACATATAGGATGACGTTGCAACAAGTGAAATAGGTAATCCACAGAATAGCTAATGAGGAACACTAGAGATTAATGCTTAGTCATGCATGACTTTTCTTTTTTTTCCTTTACGCTTATATTGAAGAATTAAGATCCATGATAATTGGAGCAAAGTAGTAATTAGAAGTATCTGATAAAGCCAAAGTATCATTAGAGTCAATCGCGACATAGTTAGGTGCCAACAAAGAGAATTCTTTTGCAGTAATTCCAAGGGAGAGTTCTTTATGAACATTTTTTAGTTTTTTGATATTTTCATTGCCATTAATAACCATTCTTTTCTCATAAACATGATGAAACATTGGGGATAGGCTTAAATGAAGTGCTTCATCAATAAGTTCATTTAATAATAAAACAATTTCTAGGAGTTCTATTTCAGTAGGAAGCCAGATGAGATTCTTCTTATATAGTAAGAAAAATCAACTCTCTGAGAAAGATCTTACATAAAAGAAAGAAGATCATAGGTGAGAGGCTTGGGAGAAACGGGAAGAGGTGTTAGAGTGGAGGTGTATTGCGCAATCTTGATAGGTGTTGTAGGAGAAGTCAGGCTTGTCAGAAGTAATTGAAATTAGGAAGACCTTTGTACTTCACAGTCTATCCAAAGCCAACTGAATTATTTTCAATTTATATTTTATCTGACAGCTCATTTTGAAAATTGATTTTAATGTGTATCCTTGTGACACTAGGTCAAACAAGGGAACAGTTGAGGCATCAATCTTAAGAGATTCTAAAAAATGTCTAGTAAAGAAAAAGGGACATTTACTAAAGAAGTGCATTGACAAATGTGAAAGCAAGATACAAATTGGTATAATTAGAAAGTTTGACTCAATGAAGAAACATGGGACCACTTAAAAGTTCTCATAAGGAAGCTTTATAAGATCCAAACTCCACATGATTAGCACTTGAGGAAAATTCTCTTCACGTTGAAACCAAATTAAAATGTCCTGGGGGTTTAATAGCTTAATTGGGAAGAATCACTCAAACCCAGTTATAAAACTTTTACGCAATGAATCCATGCTATGATAGCCCGAAGAGAGTTTTCAACCAACTAAACTTGAAGGTGCACTCACATTATTCGGGGCAAAGATGGAAGGCAATCGACAAAAAAGCAAATCTTGCCATCATTGACTAATCAAGAGGAGATGGGTGTGTAAAGGGAGGCGATAAAGGCCATCGCCAAAAGATTGTTGTGGTGGTTGAACAGAGACAATTACAAACAAAGCACAACCTTGGTATTTGCTGTCAAAGGAAATAACTACAAAATCTGTCACAATAGTTGCGGCTAAGTAAGCTTAGAGAAGAAACTTCAAAATAGCTCACAGTTGTGTCAAAATAGATGGTATCCATTATAGCCAAAGAGGCAAGTTAGGGGCCAATGATGAGAGGAACAAAGGTTGCATTGTGACTGTGTGGGTTGGGGGTGTTGGCTGGGTAAAAATAGGTTTAGGCGGCCTAGGTATAGGAATAGTAATAATTTAGCTAATAGTTTGTGTTCATTGGATTAACTTTGGGGCAAATAGTGTTACCCTCATTCCACATGGTCCTTAATTGTGCTTAATTTTTGTCATTTTTAATCAAGAGTAAAACCTTTATAAATGTAAGTTCATAGCTCTTTGTTTGCTACTTAGTAGCCCATTATGTGTTGCTATAAGCATGGATGGGTCAACAAACTCTAGGCTTATAGTTTAAGCCACTTTAATCATGTGTAACATAATTACATAACTATGAATGCAACTTGATTTGATTCTAGGTCCTATTATTCCCAAACTTAGATAGAATCCTCTTGCCTTAAAAACTTGGTGGCCAACTTGGCCACAAAAAGCTAATCTTTGTGATTGCAGTTTATTGATGCTTATGCCACTCCTAAGCTTTTAAATGGTAGACTACCTTTCATCATTAGTGAATCCCTTACCTCATAGCAACATCACCATAAAGAAAAACTCTAATCGACCTTTCCACTATATTTCAAATTGATATTGGGACAAAGCAGTGCAATATCACATAAACTAGCCTGGATATGAAGACACTATTGATGTGTGACTCAGCCGATACAAGAAAGAGTCTTGGTGTCCTTAGCTGAGAGTCTGTCCCAAATTTCATCAATAGTTTCAAAGAAATCATTTATAGAAGGCTTCACATCTATAAGAAAATTTGTGACATTTTGGTCGTATTGTGTTGAGGTATTGTTCTCTTGGGTCACCTCATTTCGACTTAAGTGGTTTTTGATCTCAAAAGGTATTTCAATATTTTAAAACCATGACATTTTATATAAATATTAGAATCATTCTCATTTTAGTTAATGCATGACAATTCATTCATGTAACTCTTCACCTAAAAGTCCGTCTACTTATTGTCTAGTGATTCTTCTCTCAGGACATACCTAGTGTTCACTCTTCGCCTTTTTTGATCCTTGGTGTCATAGGCTTGTCAGGTTTTGCTTGATTCATTCTCAAACTATATTGGACTAATAGAGGGTTAACTTTGATACCAAACATAACATCTTGATCTCACTGTATTGAGTTATTATCTTATTGGGTCACCTCATCTTGACCTAATTGGTTTTTTCTCTTAAAAGATACCTCAATATTTTAAGACCATATTTCATATAAACATTAAAATCATTTATTCAGTAACCAATATAGGATAATTCATCATTATATTCTTCCACCTAGAAATCTTCTAGGAGCCATTTCTTATTTAGTAATTCCTCTCTTAAGATATCACCCTGTGCCTTCTTTTATCCTAGGTTTTACAAAACCCTCAAGTGTTTGCCGCCATCCAATTATTTGAATCCCAATTTGGTAACAATAATAGATTGCTTCCTCCTTGAAATCCTTTGATAATAAATGATTGAAGCCTTACCTTGGTTGACACAGTACATTGTATGTCTCAAATATGGTTGACATCTCCCTTATTGTAAGGCAAGTACTTGGAGCAAACAACAGAGTAGCATCAAGAAAGAGTACGTATGATATCGATGGGTTCTCGAAGGAACATGACTCCTTAGAAGTGTATCTTGCTTAATCCCTCTCTTGATAAGAAGAGAGAGTTGTTTTGAATAGAAAATGAAGAGATATGGAGAGATCAAACATCTCTATTGAATCTATAAGCTGTTTAAATCCAATTTGATCTCTCCTTATAGACCAAAATTGTATATGTGATCTTGATGATGCAAGCAAGGTGCCAAGAACAACGTTTTTAAGGGAATTTGAATGTAAATGAGAAGTATCTCTTAGAAATCCCACCTCATGTGGTTCTTCTCTTGGGCAGTACATATGGTTGAACAAGTTAGTTGGTTGCCTACATGGCTTTTGTTTGGATTGAAATAATTGCTTGTAACTGGTTGGAGGAGAATCGGCAGTTACAGTTATTGCTATTCACTGTGGCCTTTGAGGCCATTCCATTGGTCATATTATTGTGACCTTGGTGCAATTTTTATCTTCTTTGTCTTGTACAAAGGTCTCTCATGTTCACAGGACTATCAACATAGCTGCTGACCTTGTGGTGTGTGCTTTTGATTTTGACATGCTCTAGGATGGGGTAATGTCCCTCCTAAATGATATCTATTCAATCTTACATATGGATACCAAATTTTGTACCTAGCCTTTTTAGTTTATATACATAGGCTATGGATGGTCCTCAAAAAAAAAAAAAAAAAAAAAAAATTGAGAACAGTTCAATGATTATTAGTTCAATTCTTAGGTTAGCTTCAAAGGAAAATGAAAATCGAGTAATCTCACACTTTGTTTTTTAATTTTCAACAAAGTCACAATTTGAAGAACTGTAAAATACACCATTAAAATTGTTTGGAATTTATCATAACATCATTATGAATTATTCTTCAAATTGGTTAATTACTTTACATGATCCGCTACTTAACTCATGACTTCGGTTATGGGCATCTTGGAACTAGAGGTGAAAAAAAACAAAACAAATTTATCATTTCTTTTCTAGTTTGTTTAAAAGCTCAAATGTTTTTATTGGATGATACTTTATTATGTAAGATAAAAAATAAAGAGTGATGGTACTAGAAAGGGGATCAAGCTGTTTGTTTCTATTATACTTTTACCTCCTGCTTCCACTTTCCTTGACAACAATTATTTTAAAATTGATGAAGTTACCTTTGACCTTAGTGGTAAAAGAAAAACTGATTTTATCAAAAGTATGTTTTGATAATTTGCTCTTTGGTTTCAAGCTGATTGAACTGAATATTTTTAATAGGTAATATCTATAATTAGCATATCTTATGATCTAGTGGGTGAATTTTGCAAGCCTTAACAGTAAGTTTTCCTTAAAAAGTCAAAGCATGGCTTCATTTTCATTCTCACAAGACTAAAGCTTACTGGTTAAGATTGTCCAATTCTTCAATGTTATGCAGGGTGTAAATATATAATAACCTTGATATTTTCACTTAGATAGCTTAGCTAAACCATACTTATCAAGATGATAACATCTCAGTTCCTTAGACAAAAATCACAAAAAATCAAGAGGCAATGAACATTAGCTGAGCACCAATCATCATAAGCTGAGCACCACATGTCATGTAAAAGTTGATTATAAAATGTGTTATTTTTATCTAGCTTGCCAAGAACACAATAATTTCTTTAACTTTTGCTTTATTTTGATCATATTTGCCTGCATAAGGGAAGAAAAATCCTTAAAATAATCATGCTAGATGCTATCTTGTAGGATTTGATTTGCTCATGGCTTATTGATACCAAATCTTTGAGAACGAAAAGTGCATCACAGAACTCTCTTTGGCAAGCCACCTTATGGAGACAAGGCTTTTTGTTATTATTGTTTGTTCCACTAAGATTCATAACACAAGGATTCTATTTTAAAGTGCATAAGGTTTTCATGAATTTGATCATTTTTGTTTTGCCATTTTTACCTATTTTCCCTGTTTATAGAAGTATGTGCACCTTCTTATCTAATGTTTTCTTCAATCTTTTGTTCCAACATTGCCTATGTTAGAATATAAAATTTTATGCTTAATTATAATAACACCATTAATGTTATCATATAAATAGCAGGTCTAATAATTGTATTTGCTTTGATGATGTTTCTTTTTAGAGTTCCTTTCTTTTTGCATCTATTGGCTTGGTCTCTATATAAGGGGTACTAGGCTCCCCTTTTAAAATCAAGAGATAAATGCTCTTTCCTCTCTATTTTGTATCAAAGCAAGCGATCTTAAACCCTAAGCATTCCATCATGATATAATGATAGCCAATCTTATCCTTCGTCCCCTCCAACTTGAGCCTAACAATCCCCCAAACGTTTGCCTCTTGTCGCCCAATTTTTACTGAGCAACCAAGCCTCTCAAAGGCTTCACTTCCTCCCTCTCAGTCCAACTCATTCATTCAAGATCCATCCTACTATTGTTCTTGTGAGGGATGGGGAGTTGTTCCAAGATCTTTGTTAAATCAATTAAGTGTACGAGAGACGGAGAGAGTGTTATGCAATGAGAATATAATAGAGGTTAGAAGTAGAAAGCTATGCTTCCTTGTTTGTATACTTAGCTTTAGAACAAAAGTAGATGAATCAAAAATTATTTCCATATAGGAAGGCCTAATGATTTTATAGGACAATCTTTATTATCTATTTATAGAAAGAATTTAAATTATTATAGTTTTAAACTTCTATAAAAATCTTAGAATTTTCAATGGTCAATTGGATTTTTCATCCTAATTTGGAAAGTGGCGTAACTCTTACTCATCCAATTATGTGCATGTGGTTCATTTAGGGAATGTTACTTGTTTCCCTATGGTTTCTCAAAATAATCTTTTTTCTTATGAAGGGTTTTCAAGCCTTCTTTTTTTATTAACACATGGAGTGCTAAAACATCTCAAGATTTCGCTGACTTTCCCTCTTTTAAGATCTATTTCTTCTCTTATCAAGTTGCTTGAGACCATTCCTCTCGCGGCATATCCTTGAAGCTTGTAGAGTGACCCTCGAGACCTGAAAATTGATCTTAAGACCCATAGGTGGTACTCGAATATTTCTATTTCCGTGACACCTTTCATTGACTCATCATCACGAATGGTGGTTCTCTCGAGTTCATTAACTCGAGGTCTGGACAATATTCCTCAAGGTCTACTTGCTCTTGAGGGGTCTTGATAGTTCTTCTTGCACCTTTTTCAAAGGCCAATATCTTTCGAAAAGTCTTAATATTATTTATTTCATATTTGGCTACAGCTAGTACCTCTCGAGGTGCTCTTGATATTCTTTCTTGCACCTCTTCAGAGGTCAATGCCTCGTGATTGTTCGTCATACCTTACTTGAGGGCATTATTCCCTCTTGAGGGATCTTAATAATCTTATTTACTCCTTCCTTGAGGACCAATTCCTCTGGATTGGTTTTGATTTATCTTCATCGAGATTGATTACCTCTCTAAGTGCTTGTTGAGCTTTATCTTGAAACATCTTTAGTGCATCTTAAGTAGTGGTGAGATTTCTCAAGATTTGATCCTACTTGTTTAAGGTTGCAATTCCCATTGAATCCTTTTTAAGTGAATCTGCTCAAACTTTTCAAAGTTATTTGCATGTAAAGAAGGTGAAATAAGAGAAATTAGATTTTTCCCATTCGAGGTTCTAACAGTTAGCTGTTGGTTGTGTTTTATTGCTTTTGTCTAATGTGAAATGTAACTCATGTGCCTCTTCTAGTGTTTGTCAACTTTTTCTCAAACCTCTTGTTGACTTGAGTAAGGTCATGTAAGAGTGCAGCTATCACTGGTATGTTTCTGATACAATTCTCAGGTATCGAGTAGTTCTTACGAGACTCTTGACCTCTGTTATAGTCATTTATCTCGACCAATCTTGGATAGCTATTGCCATAGTGGTGTTAATCTTGGTTTCTCAATTTCTCACCTTGAATCCTAGAAGTTCAATTTGTGCTATTGCAATGAATACAAGTTCTACTACATTTGCTCGCTTCTCATGCTTGACAAATTGTTCTAGATATACCACCACAAAATCATATAGGGTTGTAGAACATAGTTGATTAACCTTGTTTCCTAGGATTTTCTTTCAATGTCTCTTGGAATAATTCCTGTGTAAAAGGTATCAAGTTTTTTCTCTAAAATCAAAATATAGAAGTTCTTTCCTCTCTCTAACAGAGAAGTACTTCACTCTAATATTTATTTTTCTTCCATTTTTTTAATTTTATTGAACATTATCTGAACGGTTCTATGCATATTGTTTTAATGATGTCAAGCTTGTAGCGTTATTAGGGTTAGCATTTTGTTCTTTCATAATGTTACTCCATTTGGATGTGGTTGGTTAAGATTTATCACTTTGTTTAGTCAGTTCTGAACAATGTGTTTTTGCTGCTACTGGACAGTCTAACATCACTTCATTGCTTAATTTTAAACTTTTTTTCCTAGCAAAAATACCCTTCCCATTGACTCCAAGGTTCAGATCAATGCTGCAAAATGGGATAGACTTGAGCACCGTAGATGTGAGCTATGTTAGCAGTCGGTCATGGTATGCCACTTTTACAACATCTATTTTAACTGGCCCCTATGTTATTGTAGTGTGCCTCTCCACTTTTTTGCTGTCTACTCTAATTAACTTTAAATTCTAGGTATTTCCTTAATTTATTTGGATTGAGAGGCCTATTCAGCCTAATTTTGGGAGAAGAAAATGGTTGGCATCTGATCTTACTTTTTTTTAATTTTCAAACATTTATTACATGTTTATGAAGTTTAATATCCGCTTTTCCATGCAGCCATGGATGATACACAACGAATGATGCAGATGAGTGGATTTGGTGTTGACCCTACTCAGGTAGGCTGTTTTCTTCTACTTTACCTTTTAACTGGATTGCTGACACATTTTTAGTTCACTTATCAGTCATTTTGCCTATATTTAAGTTTATATTTTTCCTTTTCCTCACAATTCTAGGTTATGCACATGATTAATAAATTCTTTTACAGTATCTATTTTAGTCGTGACAACTTTGTTTAATCTGTGTTATATTTGCATTTGTAAATCCTGGTTTAAATGCTTAAAAATTTAGTTTTGTTGCACATAAAGGAGTTAAATTATCCTATATAATTGTTGGAATGATTGACCCAAATTTGTGGAAAGGGGTAAACGGAAGACTTTTAATTTTGGCCTTTAGCATTATTAACATGTGTGATGCAGGATAAATCAATATCTGTTCCTAGGTTGGAATTTGAAGTTAATATAAATTGGTTGGAAAGAAATTTTGTTGGGTTGTTAACTTGAGTTTATGGGATAATCTAATTTTATATATAGTTGTTAACTCAGGTTTTTGTAGTTTCACTTTGCCAAAAACTAAGGTGCTAGTTGTGACTGTCAATGGTGGTGGTTGGTTACTTGTGACGACGATGACAACAGTGGTGGTTGACTAGCAGATAACAGTTTGCTAAGGTTGACAGAGTTGGAGGGACTGCAGTAGCACCCATACGGTGGCATCAACTGCCACAATGGGGGTGGCTGGCTAGTGGTGACTATTTACCAAGTAAATAAAAAATCTCCTAGATAAGCTTCACGGTCGGGGGTCTTCTTAATAGAAGAGACATTTGGTGATAAGTTTATGCCTTTTTGGAGAGATCATCATAAATTATTAATGTCATTTATAATACATAAAATATCCGGCTAAAGTCGCCCCTGTATAAGGAGCAAGATATTGTAACCCAACAAGCGAATCCATTGTTTTGGTTGTCACAATAGTATATTCCATTGCCCCTCCTTGAAAGGTAGTGACTATTCAAACAGCAAAGGAGGTTTTTTGCCTAATAGCTAAATAAACACATCATATTTTGTCCTTTGTGATTGAGAATCGAATCTATGGCTATTGTCCAATAACTAAATAAACACATATCACATTTTGTCCTTTTTTATTGAGAATCGTATCGATGGCTATTTTTGTTTTTCCGGTTTGTTTGTCTCTAATAATTAATTCTAGTTGTCCACATCCTATAAGGATCATTGAATCTTAGTAATTTTGGATTTTGATTCTGGATATTAAATAAAATATCTATTTTATTTTTTTATTTATTTTAGTTTTTTTATTGTTATGGAACCCCCCCAACAATGGCTGTAATCTTTCTTGGTGTACTCTTGTTATACCTTTGTTTCTTTTTTTTTTCTTTTGATTTCTTTTTATTAAGTTATTAAAGAAAGAGAAACCCACAACGAAGGAGGTGGTGTGCCAACATTGCAAGCTGGTTAGCAGCTGCAATTCTAGCTAACTCGCAACCACTACAACGGCTGTTGTTGGTTTCTCTTGACAATGATGACAACAGAGGTAGCCAACCAGTGGTTTAGTAACGTTTTGCCAAGGTTGACAGATGGAGGGACAGTGATGGCGGTTGTTCGGTGGCAACAATTACGACAACAAGGGTAGCTGGATGGTGGCAATTATCTACCAACGATGATGACGGAGGTGTTGTGCCAGCACTGGTGACCAGCCGGCAGCTGCCATAGTTCTTGCAATGGCAATGGTGGTTGAAGTTGTAGGGCAGTTGCAGACTAGGTGGAGAATGGTGATGACCCACTTGAGGTTAATGGTTAAATAATCATTCTATTAAATGAAATAAAAGAAACTGTTTCCTTGCTATATATGAAGGTCAAGAAAGTCCTAATTGTCTTAGATGTTCCTTGGCATATAGTTGAAAACAAATTTTCTATTCAAGAAAACAAAAAAGGCAAATCTTTTTGATATAAAGATTTGAGAAGTCAAGTGCTAATCCTAGTAGAAGTTTCCTGGCATATTGTTGAAAACAAATTCACTGAAGAAAAAAAAAAGGCACAGCTTATTTATTGAAACATTTGTTTGCATTGAGATTATATCTTCCTTGGACAACATCAGACAGTAAAAGCATGATTAGATATCATTTATAGCGCAATGTGCATGCATTAGTTGTTCCAAACTAAGAACAACCTAGAGAAACAAATGTAGGAAAAAAAAAATGCCAATGCATTGGATGATGAAAATAAACAAATGACATTAACGCTAAACTGAACTAGCATATTTCTCTTTTCCCTTTGAAGTATGGGCTTGAAACAACACAACGTTTCACATCCATGTTATAGAATTTAATCTCAGGTGGGATGAGTTCTGTTATCAGGCCAACTACTTAGAAAGAGAATCAAGCCTTGCATTAGGGTTACATCTACAGACGATAACCACAATCCAATATGCAGATGAACGGCATATGGTAGTGTTGGCTGTCCTTGACTGTAATCGTATTTTGTATTCTGATGCCAAATCTACTGTACATTGATGTTATTTGCTTTACTATCCACAATTTTTTTTAAATATATTTTTATTTATGGAGTTGAACTTAACTACCCTTGTTTAATGTTAACTGATTTTCTATTTAGATTAGATTTGTTGCACACCATTACACGATATGTTGCATATTATTGTTGATGTAAATAGGAAATGAAAATGATCTCCTTTGCAACAAACAAGATGAGTTTTCAATTATGCTTGACCTATATCCAATTGATGGATAAATGCTATCCTCTAAAAATTCTCTCTTAAAAGAAAAGAAAATTCAAGTATGATATATTTTCTAGTGAGAGGCTTACTGAATTTTCTTGAACTTTTAGTTGTTCCGTACATACCATAGAGGTGCCAAATGTTGGTCAGCACTTTTGTTTGATTTAGTATCCATCATAATTGGTAATTAGCTCTACCAAAATTTGATCTGTTCGAAATTTTCTCATGGCACTTTTTTCTAGGATTTTGTGGTAATAGTGTAGACAAGCCTTGTTTTATGGATTGAAACCATGGAAATATAAGGAAAGATGTTAATGGCATCAATTCTAAGTTCGTTGTTTAGTCAGGTTGATTGCCATCCTTGTGCCATCTTTAGTATTTATTTGCTTATCTATTGTGAGAGATTTATCTCATAGGTATCAACTCCAAATCCATGACATCTCTTGCTTCTTAATTGTCAAACCACTGCAATTGTTTCTATGAAACTCTAATGTAAATCTATATAATTATATTTTTCAGATCAAATAACCGTTAGCATGATCATGTTGACTATGCATGATATTTGTGAATGGTTTTTCAATATTAATTGCCCAGGATAAAGTTAGACTATTATAAGTCTTCTAAATGTATTGTCTTCTGGCAAGGTAATTAGCAACTCATGCTAATGATACTGGCATATTCATCTAGTTATAGGCACTATTTTTGCTCGCAGGCTTAGGGTTCATTCTTTTGGTCATAAATGGGAGAAAAGTGACACTGCTACTTCCTGAAATGAAACTTCAAAAATCACCTTTAGGAATGTTATTCAGTTGTCTATTAGGATAGCAGAACTTTCTATAATATGTTTTTTGGTTTATTAAGAAGTTGAAGTGAAAAATATGAGTGACATTTTGAAGATGATAATGGCAGATGGACTAGGAGCAACAGTTGAGAGAGAAGGCTTTCAACAATGGCTAGATGGACTAGGAGCAACCATCAGCAAAGACTTGCGACTACAATGACCAACGTTTTATAGTGATGCCTAGTTCTTCTTCAACATGAGGCTTGAAGGCCAGTAGTGACTTCGAGAATTTAAGTAAATGTGGAGGAAATAAGAAAATAATAATTCATATTGGCAAAGTGACTTTTCTCACTAGTGGAGAATCAAACACCAACTCAAAATTCATTACATTTCCCTCTTTGCACTTGCACTTATGGGGAAACAAATGGCCCCTTAATGTAATCCCATTCAATTGTTTCAAGTTGATCGCCAAAGCCCCATTTGCCATTTTAGTTTAGACCTGTATGCATGTGTGGTTGGAAGGTTTGCCTTTCTCTATTCCAAACTGCTTCTCAAGTACACTTATAAGTTAGAATGATGCCTGGTCTGATTGACTGTAGCCATGGCAATAGAGGAAAAGTGTTAACGGCAACAATTTTAAGTTCATTGTTTAGTTAGATTGATTGTTGACCTTTTGCTTGCATCAGTATTTAATTGCTTATCTACTCTGAGAGATCTAGCTCTTAGTAATGGCTCCAAACCTTTTGTGAATGATTTTTCAAAATTAATTGTCCAAGATAAAGTTGTTCAATAAATCTTCTAGAGATTCTAATATGGTAACCATCAAACTCATTTATGCATGGACGTTTGGCTGTAGCTGGCATCAGAGCTCACAAGCTTAACGTATGATCCCAGTTAAGTGTTAAATGTTGATCAATAAATCCTATTCCCATCCACCAATTTAGTTTATATCTATCTGTGGATAATTGTAGGCAAAAAGTTTTATTAAAAAAAATTATGTATCTTTTCAAAAAAAAAAAAAAATTATGTATCGTTTAAAATCTAATTAAAATAAGAATAAAAGACTTTTTAAATTATATTGAATTAAACAATAGAACAATAGTGACAAGTTTCAGTCATTTAGGTGCCATTAGTATTTGTATATCAATATTATTTAAATAACAATCAAGCAAATGTCCCCTAAATGGGTTCAACTACTAGAACCATTGGATGCACATGTGTTATATGTTTTAACAGCTCTTCTTTAAGATCTTAATCTTTTGTGATAATTTTTTTGTCATGTCTTTTTGTGATCTCTTCTTTAATTCATATGATAATTAGTAATGCCTTTTTTAAATCAAAGCATCAACATTTAACATATCTACAGCATGTAAAAAGCTCTAGTCCAATAGACATTACACCAGTTTTCTCTTATACACTCATTTCTTAATGCACTCGTTTTAGGCCAAAGAAGATGAAGCTTTGATGTTAAACCCTAATTTTCTAATATTTTCTGTTATTTTTCTTGCCATGATAAGTTTGTATTTACTTGCTTGCAGAATCTGAGTGCAGAGAAGGATGGCCTTGACATCATTCAACACGAATGGATCCTGCCCAAGATGGAGCAGCGGGCAGCGGAGGTCCTGCAAAAACTAGTTAAGTAAATGACCATGGAAAAACTTCTAACTTTGTTACAGATTTATCACTTCTGCATTCTAGGGTTGTCTTCCTGTGAAGTATTTGGCATTGGAATTTTGCTTTTCTTCGACGGCCAGTTATGGATTAGTAATATTTTTAGTCATGTAAGCATTGGTCTTTATGTTTAAATTATTAAGTTTGAAATGTGATTATTAAATCTTTTTGGAAAATTATATTGAATTTTTTTATGAAGAAAGTTAAATATTATGTTTAAAAACTGAGTAGAGAGAAAATGATGAAAGTGAGTGACACCTCTTTTCCCAATTTAGCCAGCCAAGTAGGTAATGCCATTACAATGTATTGAGTTATGGTGAGACTAATGGGTTGTAATTGGTTATAGATGCATACAAATTATGTATTAAATACTAATTGTGCTCAATATATCAATTATAGTATGAGAAATTGTAAATTATTTCATTTATATGTATTAATATGGTTTGTAATTAATAAAATAAATTATAAATCATTTTTTCTTTGTTCATATACATTGAATGTATCATATTGCATATTGCATGATGTTTTTCTTTTGCAAAGATCATCCAAGCCTCCAAATTATCTATAGTGGATTTTTAGTTGTTTTTTTTTAATAATTAGTTATATTAGTCTTCACTTAGTTATTATAAACAGTTTTTTTGGAAGGTTAAATGGCTTGTTATTATATCAACTTTCATCATGAATTTTTTAACATTATTAGATTGTATTTCTTTGCAATGATTATTATTTACATGATTATTGAATCTTATTAGATATATGATTTGTTTTCATGTTAGATGAGTTTTGAGATTTGGTCATTTAGATTTTTACTTTTAAATATTCATTATTATGTTTTGGTTTTATTTTTGCTATGTTTATTTTTAAATTTTTTTATTACCCATATGAGCCTAAAATGTTAATCTTTTAGTGATTTGAGGTTTGTAATAATCCAAAAAATTAATGTTTTTGGCAAGTTCATTTGTTTAGTTTAATTCATTTGATGACAAAGTTTGTGTCTATTAATTCCTCAAATGGTAACTTCAACATATTATATTATCAATGATTATAAATGATAAAGCAAACAATCTTATCTAATTCTCTAATCTAATAAAAATGATATTAATCATTTTAGATTGTCATATAGTCTAAAATGTATAAAATTAAGCATAATGTTTTTAGATTTTTGATTTTGTATATTATATATTGAGCTTTTAAATATTTGCATTTGATGTAATAAAATTATTTTTTTGAAAATATGATGTGTTAAAATAAAAAATATTTGTTATCATATCTTGAAAAACATGCTAATTTACTATTCATCTATGAATTTGAAATTGAATATTTAATTATAAAAAGTTCGACACAAGATATTCCACCCTAGGGCGAAACAAAAAGGGGATCATATTTCTATTGTTTTAAAAAATTGTATATAATTATTTTTTAAAACTATAATAATTGTCAAAAAAAAAAAAAGGGACTAACGGATCAGATTGTAAACTCACGAACTAGTAAAAAAAGGGACAGCTGTCATTCGGTCCAAATAATTAAGACTCCAAAACAAACCCACAAAACCACGGCGAACCTCAAACATGAGCGACAAATCGGTGCAAAGTTGGGTGTCCCAGGAAAGCTCCGTTTTTTTAATTTCACTCAAACCAGTGAGGCGGGAAAAACGAAAAACCCCTTTCATCCCACAGAAAAAACAAATCATCGATCTAAAAATCCTTCGATCCCATCGTGAAGCGGTATGCGTACGACGGTGATCACATCCAACAAAAATGTAGGTCCCACGAGTGTGCCCTTTTCACGGCCTGTCCCTCCAGCGCGGTCATCAAAAATCTCCTTCGGGGCAGAGCTTACCAGGCGAAGTGATCAGATCCGAGAATCTCGAAGATCACGAGTAGACACCACAGGTTTTCACTGTCGCACCAGGTTCTCCTTGCATTGCCGACCTGGAATGTTTCTTTTTCGATTGTTCTCTTGTCTGATGGACTTGCTTTCATTGAGGCGAGGTCTGAGAGCGGTTCTTTGATATGCATTAGTGGGGAGGGTGAAGAGTGCCATTGTTCAGGAAGAAATTAACGGGTTGGAGTGTTTCTTGTTGTCACGATCTTTGTGCAAGAATTTGGATGGTGGTTCTGAGTTAAAACGCGTCGGATTTGAGGTTGTTCAAGCTCTGACACGGATTTATGTTCTTTTCGAAGTCGTTAAGTTGGGAGTCCATGAGCACTTAGTAGATACTTTCAACACGTCAATGAATGCAGCTTTTTACTGTTTCTGATTGTTATATTTGTTAAAGCTGGCATTGCATTGTAAATTGTCAATTTACGACTTCATTCGTTAAACTGTTCTATTTTGTTGATATTATTCTTTGTGTGCATACATACTGCGTATTTCGCCTAAAATTTATGTTCTCTACAGTTTGCTAGAGGAAAAGAAGCAAATAGATCTAATTTGTTGGTATATTTCAGATTACCTAAAGGACGTATGGATCAAAACGGTACTCACGATTCTGTATATCTCGTGTCAGAACAGACTACATGCGGATCTTTACTTCAGCAACTGCAGGTTTTTTTTTTTTTTTTTTTTTTTTTAAAGTTTAAATTCTCGCTTGTTCCAGAAAATTTTTTATGAATTGAGTTCACAGGAGTAGTTTCCTATATCAGATGATTTGGGATGAAGTTGGCGAGAGTGATGAAGCACGAGATAAGATGTTATTTCAATTAGAGCAAGAATGTTTGGATGTGTATAAGAGGAAAGTTGATCAGGCTTCTAAGTCGAGGGCCCTACTGCTTAAGCAGTTGGCTGATTCAAGAGCTGAGCTTGCTGGGCTTCTCGCTGTTCTTGGAGAAAAGACATATCCTGGCTTAGTGAGTGAGCGTTCTCATTGTTCCATTACAGATAGTTTATTTTTTTTTTTTCTTAATTTTTAAAAATTTTTGTATGTGTGTGTTTTTGTTGCAGTCGAGCATTATTTAAATCTTTTTTTATTTTTTCTAGTTTTTCTTGTGTCAACAATTTGGATTTTTTTTAATATGGTATCAAACTTTAGATTATAGTTACTTTTTGAAGTCTATATCTGTGATTTGAATTATCTATCTTTTGATTTATGAATTTGGGAATATGTGGTTATATGGATTTATGAATGTGTAAATATATCAATTTAATTTTATGTGCATTTAAATGGAAAGAAGACAGTAATGCAAAATACTAGCAAAAACTGCACTTTTGACATTACGACTACAAATGCCATCAAAGCACATTGTGGCTGATCTTGTTGTTGCATTGCTAATGAAGCATTCAACTGCTAAACTAACAATTTTTTGTTGCTTCCTTAGCCTGACAAGTCATCTGGTACAATCAAAGAACAACTGGCTTCAATTGCACCAACATTGGAACTATTATGTAAGCAAAAAGAGGACAGGCTTAAAGAGTTTACTGACGTTCAGTTGCAAATTCAAAAGATTGGCATGGAGGTGGCTGGAAGTTTAGCTAATGATGAGAAGATTGGAATGCCAGTAGTTCAGGAGAATAATCTATCTTTAAAGAAATTAGATGAGTTTCATGTTCAATTGCAGGAGCTTCAAAAAGAAAAGGTTTCTCCTCTAGATCTAATAAAGTATTATGCTATTTTTTGAGACTTCAAAGCATAGTGTCTTATATGTTGTATCCTTTGTATGGCAGAGTGAAAGGTTGCACAAGGTTCTTGATTTTGTTAGCACAATCCATGATCTTTGTGCTGTTCTAGGGATGAACTTTTTGGGCACAATTACTGAAGTTCATCCAAGCCTGAATGAGTCTGTTGGTGTTCATTTTAAGAGCATAAGCAATGAGACATTGTACAAGCTCTCAAAGATGGTTGAAGCACTTAGGGAGGAGAAGAAAGAGCGGCTACATAAGGTACTTTATATCATGGTGTAGCATTGGATACTTGGATTCTCAAATCAAACATAAAATTAAAATGAGATTTGCAATAATAATGGAGTATTTAATTTGATCAACTAACTTTTATTCTTTGGCAACTTGCAAACCATGCTTGTGGGTACAGATTAGCAAGCTTTAAGCCTTTGGTTTGAAATTGGTGCAACATTGCTGGCTGTGGGTGTGTGAGGAATGGTGTGGAAGATGCAAGGTGTGGGCTTTGGAAAGTGGCGGTGCTGTGAATTTGACAATGTTAATAAGTGAAGAAGCTTGATGGTGCATGGAAGTGGGTTTCCCTTGTCTCTTCTTAGTTATTGGGTTGAGTGTGGTGTGTGGTGATTGGGGTGTGGACCGGGTATGTAGGTTGGTGATGTTATTTGAAGATTATCAATTGCACAGTTTGTCATTGGTTTGTTGAAAGAGAATGCTGGACATGGGCTATTTTCTATAAAATGGTTTAGAATTTACATTGTGGAGTTTATGGAAGAGTAGGCAGCTCATGATGTTTGCATGCATTTTTGTTTTTGCTAATAAAAGGCTAATTTCATATGCATAGATATACTTTCATATCAGTTTGTTGCTTGCAAAGCACCTTGTTGACATTTCACACATTGTAGAGCTTAATTTCTGTACCTCTGTCCTGAAGCCAATATATGATTTGGTTCCATTTATCATGCCTTTGAGCTCATCCTTGCATTTCTTTCAGTGATTAAGGCTTTGTTTAAATTGGCGGATTTCCCTTCATTGCATTGGGACAGATGCTGGGGTGTGACTTGAACACGATCTGCCACTCACTTCAAAAATAAAAGAATTCAAACTTTTTAATCATCATTTCTATTTAATTATTACAACTTTGCTTTACCTATTGCTAAATGAAGTCAAAAAGAAATTTTACTTTTATATATTTATTTCATCTCCAACAATACAGTCCAAACACAGTTTATTAAACATCATTATGTTCTAGTCACACATTCCAATCTTACTAATCTTACTTTATTCTAACCTCAATTGGCAACAGATGAACCCTAAGTATGATAAATGATATTCAACCACCATCAGGAACCATTTTGCTATTTGGGGAACAAAGAGAGGCAAGGGATTGGGGAATATTACTAGCAATGTATCATAGTTCTTTAGTTCATGATTAATAATGCAGTTATTTGGCTAATCATCTACTCTCTCCATGTGTTTATGTGTATTCATGAATATGCGTCTTTATCACTTCTTCTTCTATCTGTATTGGGACCTTGTACCTTTTTATTTTTTTTGATCTTGCTTAGGACCATCTTTGCTTTGAGTGATAAATGTTACCAAGTTTTACTGTAATACTACCTTTACCCTGCTAATTTGTATGGATTTTAAAATTTATCATCTAATTTAGTTGATTTTTGTTTGTGTATCGAATTAATGTAATCTAGTTCTTAAAAACTATTCTCTTTTGCCTGTATCAAACTGTATTACATTTAATTTTAACATAGATTTCAAATTGCTGCTCATACCTATGTTCTATATGATACTCTATGGTTTTAGCTATTTGGTCTGTACAAACTCATTGCATAGTTTACCAAGCATTTTGTTTTCCCTTGTTATGTGGATTATTTTGGTGCTTCAAGTTTACATGCTGTCCTACTTTTATCTTACTGTTATGCATGCCAGGTCCCAATTGCATAGTCAATAAAAGAAAGAATAAGAAATCGTTTATTAAACTAGCATATTACTGACGCATATTGATATTTGAATGAACCAATAATATTATTTTTACTCTTGTGTCGTTTGTCAGCAATAATCCAGTGATGCCATGCACGTGAAATTTGCTATCATGAGACTTTGATGTGATGGGCTAGAGTTGTGAAAACAATCCTCTTATAATATTTTGGGTACTACTGCAAGTAAAAGATATTTGGGTTTAATTTTTACCCAAATCCTGTGTTTGCAGGAATTATCTTGGCACTGCACTGCTCTTTTACTGGTTTAGCAGTATATTGTTGACTATCCTTTGATTGTTGTTAGCTGAGTTCTCTGCATTCTCTTTTGTTTTTTTGTTGGATGTGAACATCTTCCACTTCTTGGTTAAGATGGTAGCTAGCAAGCTGCTGTATACAGTAACGTCTGTTGGGCCTGGTAGTACTTTGCCTTCCAAATTGGTGTTAGCATGCTCTTGATAGTTTAGTTTAGATTATAACCCAAAATGACCCAGTGAGACAACCTTAGCTTGCTTGATTATTGGATAGGTTGGAAAATTCAACAAGTACACCCTCTTGGAGAGATCAGATGGTGTGTTCTGGAATCATTGACGTTTATTGCTGGAGCATAGGATTAGCATGATTTTTGAAAATTGTAATATCATTAAGGTTTATGGCAGCTTTTATATTTGTTGATGAAAATAAAATTTGCTTTGGGCTTTAGGGTTTTCCCCTTTCCCTAGGCCTTTAGATTTTTAGTTTAAAATGTTTAATATAATAGTTCTATTATAACTTGAAATGCATGTTGTCTGGTTAAGCTTGCATCTTTTTCCTGATAGTGTCTTATGCTTAATTAGTATCATGTGTGAAACATCTTTACGTGATACATCTCAGTATGTCTCCAGTTGCAAGAGTTGGCTGCTCATCTCATTGATCTATGGAATCTGATGGATGCTTCCATAGAGGAGCGCAACCCATTCGGTCATGTCACATGTAATATGTCAGCCACGGTGGATGAGGTCATTGTTCCTGGAGCCCTTGCACTTGATATAATTCAGCAGGTTGGTAAATGTGCCGATTTATTTAGCTACTGATTGGAAGGATTTGTGTAATTATCTTTGTCATCAATATTGTTCTCTCTTTATTAGGCTGAAGTCGAAGTTGAGAGGTTAGACCAACTCAAGGCTAGCAAGATAAAAGAAATAGCTATGAAGAAGCAGGTTGAACTTGAGGAGATATTTGCTCGTGCACATATATTGGTGGATTCAGCCGCTGAAGAAGAGAAAATAATGGCTTTAATTGAATCTGGGAATGTTGAGGCCGCAGATCTATTTTCAAAGATGGATGATAAAATATTAAAAGCCAGGGAAGAGGCCTTAAGTAGAAGGGAAACTCTGGAAAAGGTTGAAAAATGGATGTCAACTTGTGAAGAGGAGAACTGGCTCGAGGATTACAGCAGGGTAATGTATTGCTCTCCAAAAAACATTTTAGCATACTAAGATTCTTTTACAAATGCATTGAGTTCATATTTTTAGTTTCTGTGTCCTTTTATATGCCAAATTGGAATATTGGTACTTTTATTTGTATTAGATATGCAAAAAATGAGTTTCACTTTTTTCTTTCTTTAGTTTAGGATTGCTTTGAACCTAGGAAACACACATAGTATAACAAAAAATTAATGATATGCAAAATATGTAAATTTTGACATTAGTCATTTATGACTATATACCCTAAATTAATGGTTGATGATGAAGTTGCTTTTTTGAATAAAGAGAGGTTCTGAGAGTGCCTTCTGCATGTTCCCTCAAAATTAATGGACACAAGTTGCCCTCTATTAGCATTGTTTTGTTCCCAAGATGTTTTCCTTTTGTCTAAGATAGATTCTTGATGCTTATTGAGTTGAGTGTTGGATTACATCTTAACATGGTTAAAAACATTGGTTTTGTATTTGGTTTTTTTGACACTATCTAGTTTGAGTTCTAGTATCACTGTATGACCCTTATGACAATAAAGGGTTTTAGTAGAAACTATGCGTAGAAGATCCTTGAAACATTATCAACATATGAGTCCCCTGAGAATCCCGTTTGTTGAATTCATTAACCCATGATGCTCTTGTTCAAGGATTGAATAAATAATATTTCACATGGAACAACCTGTGAAAAGATGGAAGGCAAATCGAGGGTTGTCAAGGTTAAGATGCTCATCATTTGAGCATGAGATAGGGTAGCATGTGATTTCTTTTGAAATCATAGAGCAATGTTGCACCTTGAGCCTAAAAGGCATTTCAACCAACAATTTAGGTATGATGAAAGTAATTTAACCTCCATCTTCAAGACACAAATCAATAGTTAAGGTTAAATGATTTGACTTTATGTTATGAAAACAAAGGCTAAATATATTGTTTTTGATAATATGACAATATAAGCCAAATAAATTTTGATTATTCAAAAGACAAATATTAAAATCATACATACGTTACAATAAGACGAGGATTTCCCCATCCATATGTGGCCCCTTCAATTTTTTTAACTAATTAATTAATGTTAAGCTTTTTGCACAAAAAACTTAAGCATGGCTCTAATTTTCATGTTTTTGTTCACAATGCAAATTATTTTGTTAATTTATTTGCATAAGAAAAATAATTAATTTAGCATGTTGCAATAAATTATTGTTGATGTTATTGATGTGCATATGTTTATTAATTTGTTTTATTAAATTAGTTCAAGTTTAACTTAGCTTGGGTGGCCTTGCAAATTGCCAAAAAGTTAGGATTTAACTCACACATTATGAGGTGACTCTTACTATTTAGAAGATGAAAATATCCTTCATTGTTAAGAACTCTCTTTTCTTTGAGTTTAGATTAATTCAAAGTTCATATGTAATTCATTTTTATAAGTTATTACAAATTTTTAATGCAATAATTTATCTTGAGTGGTTGGTAATATATGCACTTTTATCTTTAGTTGGTTTATTTTTTTTACGATTGTTGCTTTGCTTCTATTTGATAAAAAGTGAATCATATTTTCTCATGTTGGCTATTCACATTTTTAGTATGTTCAATAAAACATGCATATTCATGATGGTTGATGTGCTAATTATTCATTTATGATGTTGACAATTTATCTAAGACCCAAAATATATAGTAGTGTCATATCATTTGTATACATGATCGTATGATAAATGTGATGGTCGATGACAATCTTATGTTATATATAATTGGATAGCTAAGTCAACAAGCCCATATAGTAATGACTCTTCTAATACAAGTTAGTGATGATATTCTTTCTATTTCAAGGGAGCATGATAAACCAACATGGTGATCACTATCGAGATATAATGAGTAGATAAGGAAGTATATTATTTCATTTATATTTGCTTGTATGCATATGTAAATGTTTGTGTGTGTGTATGTATATGTGTATGTGAAGCAACTAGGGATTTGTGAGGGAGATGATAGAGGCAAAAGAAGATGGGTCGGAGAATCTATTGACAATCGCCTTTTTGGGCAACAAAATTGTCAACATTAAGGAAGACAAGGTTGGTGACCTTGATAGTGCTTGCAACATTAGTCTTCTTGTTTGAACTTCTAAGTGATGACGATGATCATGAATCAAATTAAAGGAGAGGAAGAAGGTGGCCATCCCTTTTGTTGGTAAAGCTTACTGATATAGTGGTAGCAAGGACTAGCTTTTGAATAACAATGTAACAAAGAAAGAGACACAAATGAGATGTAGGAGGCAACAAGGCATTTGGTGTGGAAGAGGGAGGGTAGAGAGGGAGGTGGTTTGGGATCTAGGGTTGAGGAGTTGGGGGGATTAAGGGTTGACAGGAAAATGGGGAGTTCTAGGATTGATAGGAGAGGAAGAGTGGGTGGGGATATTTTTTTTCCACCATTTCTCCTTCCCCTTTGAGTTTTGGAGGAATTCAATCATTTCTTTGGTTATAGAGCAAATGTGTAATTTGTCGAGCCTATAAGGGAGATGGAGTTTGTCCAAGTCAATAGTGATTTTACTTCAAAATCTTGAAAAATTAAAGCAGGAGATGAAACTGCATGCCAATAGAAGTGTAGTAGGGACTTTGCCTTTCTTTTGCATTGTGGGAAATCTGAATTTAATCTTATTTCTATTGTAGCCTCAAAGCACATACAAAGATTTCATGTCATAATAGTTAGATTCCCTCCGCGAGCTTTCCTTTATTTCAAGTTTTGATGGGCTTCCATTGAATTACCAAGTTGTTTTTTTGCTTTTATAGACAACTTTTTGACCTCTTGTATGCCTATAGGATCATGTGTATGGCCATGCACTCTTACAAAGCTTTAAATATTCATGCATGTTACCATTAAAACCTTGCTGTCATGGAATTCAATGTTGGTCCAATTTAAATTGGTAAACTAACAAAAGAAACCATTCAAATATTAAAGGCCACTTGAATGATTTATATGCTCTTTGGAAAATGTCATGAGGGTCTTGTAAAGTGCTTATGGCTTCCTTGTAATGCATTCAATGACATACCAAGTCTCTTAAGTTGATTTAATGGTGTCTCGAAACCAAATTTGCTCTTGCATAAGCCTTCACCAACTAGTTGAAAAAGATATGTTTCATATTCTTAACATTCTATGGTGATTCAACAACATTGAGGCTCTATTAGCACTGTCCAACATTGTCAACCCAACATTTGCCTTTTTTGGCTTCACTAAGTCTTTTTTAAAGCATTGCCTTTGTGCTTAAGGTGGTTTGGTCTTGTATTGGCTTGTACAACACTTGTGAAATATATTTTTAATATTAAGGAAACCTCACAAATGATCATAACTATCAACATTGGTGCAAAATGCCTTGGCTCCTATAAAAGGAATCAAATAATTATGTAGCCAGTATCTTTCATTATCTTTCAAAAGCTTTTTGTGTTCACTTTTTTCTTTTTTGCATAAGTATCTATTTTTGTAAGCAAATTTCATGGCTTTGAGAAGCTTCTTATACCAGGATGACATCAAAAAATATTTGGAGCCATCAAAATATTCTATAGTTTCTTAATAAGGAACATGACATTTGGAATAAGGTAGTTATCTTCAAAAGTCATCTTTGGTGAATCAATTTGGTTGCCTCCATTAATAGTATATCATATCTATATCCAATAAACATGAGCCTAACAAATCGGCTTTGAGTGGCACACTACACACATCATTTCATTGATAATCTCAAATGTTTACAAATTGGAGTTGCATCACTTTCATTTTGAGTCTTCACATGGCTTTGCATCCAGCTTAGTGAGTATGATCCTAAGGGAGATGTCATCTAAGATGACACGGTTGTCTTACAAGAGCACAAAATGAGCTTTATTCTAACTCTTTGGGTTGATTATATCCCCTACTTTTCTAGTTTCTTATATATGGTGCACAAACAATTCCTTTTTCTCTGGTTGGTTTTGGTATTCAATAATCTCCTTTGATCTAGTCATTAGGGAAAGCTCAATCAAGTTTGTAAACAATTTCAAGGGCTTATGTTTTCTCAGCAAAAATCTTCCCTTTGTCTTAAAGGATGGTTGGGCTTTCACCCTATAAGGTTCTAGGTATGCTAAGCCCTAATTCCCTTCATCCCACTGCTCGCTAGCCCCTTTTCAATCATTTTTGTCTCTTTGTCCCTCTACAATCGGCCTTTTGATGCCACCAAGCCCCTCCATCATTGTTACCAAAGCTTTGTCATCCTCCGCCATCATCAATCCCTTCTTCTTGGAGCCATAAGTTATGCAAATCTATTTGTCTCTCGACTTTGACTACCTTAGATCCCTTGTTCTTTCGTGAAGTCTCTTCCCTTGCACTTCAATTTCTTTTTACCCAAAACTCTCTACTTGGTGTTGTGAGCCCCTTTGATTGTCATCCTTTGGAGACTGTGCAGCGATCACTGTGTCCCTTATTGTTCTCCTCCTATACCTCTCCCTCCTATTACCTTATTCTAGCCATTTATTCAGACCATATGGCTAACGCCTCCACTTGATTTTCAATGATTTGTGGTGATGACTGATTTGAAGTCGAAAAAGGGTTACACGGTTACATGTTTAGCGAGTAAAGTAGGAGCGAGTGTTTAGGTTTCTTGAGCTCCCACTGCTTTATTGGGATAAATATAATATTACTTACATTGTTATGGCTCTTAATGAATCTTTATTGATTAATGATTGGACCATAAGGAGGGAGAGATCAGCTTTTGTTAGAGTTTGCATCTAGAAGCACCTTTTGCATCCTCTTAAATATGGAATGTGGCTCGAGGAACCTCATGGGTTTTAATATCAACATTTGAATACAAGGGGCTATCTCTCATTTATTGCACTTGAGTATGAGAGGACACAACATAAGTGTTTGCCAATTGATGCAGGTTGTTGTGTTGGCTTAGATGTATTATGAAAGGATGTTGAGTTGACTAAGACAAAATTGGTATCTAAACTTGCATTTAACCTACCTGGGACCTTGGGTGGAGAAGATGTGCAGCACGTGTGGGAGTTGGGTCAGGGGTGATGGTTGCACCAAGGGTGTAGGTGGGTGACTAGAGGTAATGTGTAATAGTAGGTAGATTTTTTAAGTGTAAGGGTACCCTAAAGGAGACATGGATGGGACTTTGTTGGACAAGAAATGTTAGTGGGGATGGTGGATGTCATGTATGATTCACAAAAGATACATAATTTGCTTTTGCATACATAGGCCATCACTCTTAAGCCTTTAGAGATGGAGCTTATGGCACCTATCACGCAGCAATACGGGGGCTCTATTGTTGACACAAGCACTATGCTTGGGTGTGCCCTAATGCATGCATTGGAGAGAGTCAAGCAGCCATTGCAGATTGATAATTACACCATCTTGGTTAAGTTGTGTGCAACATATGTGAGCCAAACTCAATGCAATGATCTGAAGGAGGATGAAATTGATATGATTATAGTGATGATTCAACTCTAGTGAGCCAGCATTGATTCCCATGGTCCATTAGCAAATCAAGGTATAGGGAAAGTGTCAATCCAAATGACTTCAAAGAACCAGAGTCATGAGTTCAACGATCTAGTTCCCCATGTGCAGGATTTGTCTAGGAATAGGAAAAGTCAACCTCATCATCGAGGAGGTGGTGCCTCTTCTTTCTATTCCCTTTATATGATTGGAGCTTTGTCATGGAATAGTCAAGGGGTTAGATCTACACCCTCAAGGATCCACATGTGGGAAGTTGTTTGCCAGTATTGTTTTTTTTTTTTCAGCTATCATTGTTGGAAACAAGAGTCTCTTCCTTCTCTCTTCATGATGTGGATTGGCTTTTAAGGATAAATTGCGATTATCTGATAAAATTTGTAGTGGTTAAGTTTGGTGGTATTATTATATTATGGTACAACCTTTTCAAGATCCTTAGTCATATCAAATAAGTTGTTATTGTTCAAGTTGCACAGAAGGCCATCGCCATAGATTTTCTGCTTGATTTATGCATTAAAGGACTTTACTATTCGAAGAGACATATGAGACCTTATCCTTCAAAACATTGATAGGCATTTCCTTATGATTTTTGTAGCTAACTTCAATGTCATCCTTTCCCAAAATGAGAAAGGAGGCAAAGCATTTCACTTCACCACCATTGAGGAATTCTCATAGTTCATCAGTGTTATTGAGTTATGTGATATGAGTTTTATTGGTAGCTTTTACACCTGGTGTAATAATAAACTTGGTTTGGCTTGTATTTTTAAGAAATTAGATAGGGAGTTTTTCGATCTTTTAGTATTTCAAACTTTCTTACATACTATTGTATGTGACTTTATGTGCATAGAGCATTGCGTATTGTTGATTTAGTTTTAGCACATGGAGTCCCTTTTGGTAATCTGAAATTTGAGGATATTTGGTTTAGTATTCTTGAGGTAAGGAATATAGTTTTCTCGACTTATAGTAAGCATGCCAAGGGGAGGGCTCCTTCCAAACTATGTATTAAGTTCTCCAGAATTCTATGCCCTTAGCAAGTGAGGAAAGTAAGAGTTTTGCATGCCTTCTAATTCCACCCAACAGCTTGAGTAGAGGATTTCTAAATTACATTGTAAGGAAATGTGGAGGGGGCATCTTCAAGAGGGCGAGCACCACTGCATTCTTGATTTTATTACATAGTATCACAATAAACTTGTCATAGCAGAGATTTGGTGGTGCCAATGTGCCACATTAATTTCTTTCATGCCATACCACAGCAATACATCAGGACAATCATATTTATGACCTTATCAATTTGTAAGACATCATGAAGATCTCCTAAGGCAACATTTCTAAGATGCTACTTGACTTTTTTGTCAGAAGGAACCACTTTTGCAGCATCCCTTCACTCCTATTGATATCGTTGTGTCGCGGAAGCAACTTGATCCTAGTTAGATGACTATGGCTATGTTGGCTGCCCTTATCACTTCCTCTGACATTTAGAGTGCTATTTGGTCTTTAGGTTCTAATTGGGTTCCAAGTGTTGATGGCATTATTGTTTTCTTTATAAAAGGTTGTTGGGACATCACTTAAATGGATTTCTTAAGGGCAATGGAAGAAGTTTTCACCACTGTGCATATGCCAACTCAGTTGGACACTAGTTGTTTTTATTACCAAAGTTAGAGGTGCCTTTTCTCTTAGTCGGTTTCAAGCAAAGATTTTTGGTTTCTAAACTTCAATATAGCCTCTCAAATCTCATTGCCTTTCAACAAGGGGCTTATGTGAGTGGTCGGTCTATTTCAAATAATATTTTATTGGCCTAAGAGATCGACTCTCCACTTCTATTTTGACTAAAGGTCTCATGGCTATTAAAGTTGATATGGAGCAGGTGTACGATCGCATCCATTCATGTTTTCTCTATATTATCCTTCGTCATATAGAATTTCCAAACATTTGATGTGTATGAGTTTAAGCATGCATTGTTGAACCCAAGTATGGTGTTCTTTATGATGCATCATTCTCTTACTTTTTCATCATCTGTTCGGAGTACCTCTCAGTTCACATCCATCACCATTAGGTTCATGTGTCCAAGTTGGGTATTAGCATCTATTATTTCCTACCTTCTATACGTGGATGATGTTCTCCTTTATGATCCTACCACCTCATCAATTGTTTTTATATTTTAAAGCATCTTACAGTCTTATGGGTTTTGTGGCCAAGCAATAGGTAAATTATCTGAAGTCCAATGTTACCTTTAGTAAAAGCATGAGCAATAGATGCAAGAAGATGATTACAAACAAATAAAATATGAAACAAGTTAAGGAATGCCTCTAGGCATTCCAATCACAAGATTTTTGGCTCATGAAAACCCCCTTTGGATACACATTATGAAGGGATACACATTATGAAGGCCAAGTATAGGGATCACTTCATGTCCATTGTGGTGACTCAGTAGTTTGGAGGTTACTTTGCATTGTTGGTGACTTCGTGCAACATAAAATAGTTAGGTTATTAATCATGGCTTTAGTGTCTTGACTTTCTCTAATAATTGGATCGGACTATATGTTTTGGATGCATGGTTGGCTTTTATCAATGTGGATTCGGTGTTGCCATAGTCCCTTGCTAACTACCGGGTGTGGTGCAACTCAAAGGTAGCATAGTTGAATTGTGTTGCTTTTTGCATCTCTTACTTAGACTAGGCCTGGACAATGGAACTACATGCATAGCTGTGCATTCAAGCTTTTCTGTGGTATCTTCGCTACGATGCTCAATTGATGCGCCATTGACTTGTTACATGTGAGCTATGGTTCGATCTGCATTGCCCATGGGGTTGTTCCTACACTGAAATTTTCATTCTTTGATTTGTTGTGCTGCAATGCGAAAGTCCTCTCCTTAATCATTCAACAGTATGCCTTGAGGCTTCACATTATTTGGAATTTATTATATACTGAATGCAGTGGCACACATATAGGGACCAACAAGATATGTTTTCAATTATTGTAGCTACCTTTTTGTGTCATTTTTGGCACAATAGAAATTGTAAGTTCCACTCCAGGTTTACCCTTGCACTTTTAGTATTACTTTCTCGTATGATCCAATCTTCAAGGCACTTGATCTCACTCCAGGATTTGAACCATTGGGACCACCACAGCCATGCTAGCACCTTGTTCCTCTCAACGACTTTCCCCTCTCCCAAGCTAGATTAAGATCAATTGCAATTGACAGTAAAGCTCATAGTAGTATTATGATTTGGAATTCTAACTGTCGGTTGCTTCTCTTAGGTAGGGGTGAATTTTCAGCCATGGCATATGATATAATGCACTATCGTTGCAGCAATTGTGCTGGTGTCCAACTGCTTTGATACGTTTTGTAAAATTTGCCTGGAATGAGATTCTTTGGCTGTAATGAACATATTTGTCTATTCACTTGTTGGGGAGGATTTTAAAGAAGCGTTTCTTGTTGACCTCTCTAAGAGTTTAATCTTTTGCAAGATAACCAGTCATCTCATATCCTTGTGAATTGATGCATGCAGTCGTTTCCTAGGTGTATTTCCATGCTCAAGTTGTGTGCAGAAGCGTGCTGAATCTTTCGTTTCTGAGAAATTGAACACAAGTTTCGTGCCATGAATTTCTTATTTTGTAAAATTTCTACATCACTGAAGCATTTGTGCGAGCAAAATTGCGAGGCGGTTGTTTTGTCATAAAGGGTAATTTTTTGGCGTATTATTTTGCTATTTCAGGATCAAAACAGATATAACTCAAGCAGAGGGGCACATTTAAATCTCAAGCGAGCAGAAAAGGCTCGGATACTGGTTAGCAAAATTCCAGGTGCATTTAAGAGGCAATGATCTCCTCTGTATTCCTACTATTAAAAATCTATCTAATTCGTATGGCTTGGCTTTCGTTTCCAGCTCTGGTGGACACTCTCCTCGCCAAGACTAGATCATGGGAAGAGACTCATGGCGTGCCATTTACATACGATGGTGTTTCTCTCCTATCCATGCTGAGCGAATACACTAATCTCAGACATGGCAGAGAGGAAGAACGGCGTCGAATGCGGGTAAGTGTCTTTCCTTGATGTGAAACATAATGCTTAATATTGCTGTATTGAAGAAAGCATCCCAATCCTTTCGTCACTTCTCTTCAGGACCAGAAACGCATACACGAACAGTTAGCCACAGAACAAGAAGCCTTGTTTGGATCAAAACCAAGCCCATCTCGGTCATTAAGCACGAAGAAGGTTGTTGGTCCTCGACCGAATGGAGGCCATGCAAACCAAACGCATGGTCGGAGATTGTCTCATTATGACAACAATAATGGTGTCAGGTTAGCAAGCAAGGATGACAAGCGAGACGGCCGGCTCTCGGCTCCGGCTAACTACGTGGCCATTGCTAAAGAGGATGCAGCTTCTGTCGTCTCAGAATACGAAGTTGCAGCTGCATCTACATGAGAAAGGTTAGCTTCTGTGCTTTAGTGTTCTATAAAATCAGGTTGATTCTTGTAGAATAGTAGAGAGGGTAGTATGCTGATAACCCTGGTATAATTGATCTGGCTTGGTTAGGGAGCTTGTTCTTGTAATAATAGATACTAAACCAAATCTACTTCGAGTTCTTGGAAACATTACTTGTCGCAGTTCAACGAGGTTATGTACTGGTTGGTCTTTCCTGTAAGTGTATATATGGACTATGGTGTTAACTGACACTTAATTTTGTTCAGTTTGTTAATGTTTGGTTACAGCTGACCAAAACTGTTTATGTTGGTCTAAAAACATGTGAAAAAAGTATATAGAATAATCTTCATAATTTGTTTTTGGGGTGGTGAATATGATGCTATTAATGTTGATCCTTAGTTGTAAGTCTACTTTAAATATTAGCAAGTGTAAATGTGCTCAAATTTGAAGATCCTGTTTGGAGATGGAGGTTTGGCTGAGTGTTACCTCATGGGAATGGGAAAGGTTAGGTCAAGGTTTTGTTAGGCTAGTAAGGTTAGTAGGGTTGTGAGGGGAAGATGAGAGGGTAAATATTGGATTTGCTTGGATTAATATGAGGTGTAGGTTATCTTGGATTGATTGACAAACAAAATGGGCTTAAGATTTGCAAAACAATAAAGGAGTTGATTTGTTATTAGGTTTTTGAAGTTCATTTATTTTTTTTTGAAAGTGGTGAAGTGTTATGGTAATGATCATTGGTGGTGGACAATGAGGTGAAAAGGGTTGTGGTGGCAAATAGGGGCAATCGTTTGTGGGAGGAGATGATTGTGGTCGACATTGAAAGGTAAGAATTTTATGATAATATTAGCAATATGTATAACAATTTTTGACACTAGATAGGTATGGGTGGCAAGCGAGGCAAAATAATAATGAAATGGGCAATTACAATAGAGCTAATAAAAAATTGTTTAGGGTGGTTGATTGAGATTAATGATGGTGGAGGTGAAAATGGTTGTAGTCGACAAGAAATAATGGGTCGTGCCTTTTTTTCAACAATGGTGGTCGACAATAACCAACAAATAATTATAGATTATAAGAGTGTGATTGATGTTAGACACAACAAATTTAAGAAGTCGAGATGTCTAAAAGTTGGTCAATTTGTTAGCTTTAAGTCTTACATAAGAGTTTGGTTTTCTTTTAAAAAATTATATTACAAGTTAATGTTTTTTAGTATCTATATTTATTTTGTTTGATGATTTTGAATGTTACTATTAAATAGCTTTTAAAAAATTATATTTCTTTTAAAGAATTTTAGATGTTTTTTGGAATTAATTGAGAATTTTATGAGCTTATGAAACTGCATCATATAATATGATATTTGAAGATCATACAATACGATAAAGAGCGAAGTAAGAATGAAAGCTTAATTAAGAACAATAAAGATTGTACAATATGATCAAGTAAAAGAAAATGATAAAGTTATAAATACAACAGATTCGGGTTCTACAGTACGATATTAGATAATCGTATGTTATGATCATGTGATAGAATCAAGTAGGATGCAATAAAAATAGAAATATAAATTAGATTTGGATTGTACAAGTACGATTAGATAATCGCATAGGTATGATTATAAGTAGAAGAAAGCATCACTTCAATAATTCACACAAGATAAAATAATATTAGATCATACAATCATAGAAATAAAAATCATATAGATACAGTCAAAAGAGAAAGAGAAAAATTTAATTAAATTTGATAGGATGGGTAATGGATAAATAAACCCAAATGTATCATACAATATGATGAGTATAATCATATAAATATGATCATGTTAAGAGTAGCATTTATATGGAAATCATAGATTACAACTTAATAAGAATATAAAGCAAAAGTTATTATACAAGTATGATTAGAATATCATATAAATATGACTAATATAATCAATAGCAAAGAAAGCTATGTAACAAGCACCATATGATGCGAATTGAAGTTATCATACAAATATGATATTGTATAATTGAAAGATTTTAATATCAAAACAACAAAATGACAAAACAAATCACTTTAAGAAGAGTCTTAACCAATGAAAACCTATAAGAATTAAGAGAAAAAGAAGGTGAGAAGGTATTCAATTGAAAGAAAATGGCTATTGGAAGGAGATGAATGATCAAAATTGTGAATGAACATTAGATGCATACATAAGAGGTTGAGGCTGAGCATAGAAAGAATTTTTTAAGAAAAGCTTTAAAAAATAGCTTTGGTCTAGTGCAATTGCTTGAGAGGAAATAAAGGGAAGGAATCCATGAAAGGTTTGAGCACAAGGAAAAGAAAACATTAATGAGATCCAATGATGGATAATTTAGCACCTCAAATTCAAGGAGAAATCATGCAAAGATCCAAGTTTCAGAGAAACAACTACACAAAAAATAAGAGGCAAGAAATCTTATATTATGTGTATATGTTTTGATGTAATGTGTATCGTAGATTAGAGGTCTTATTAATTTGAGAAATGTCAAGTTGAAAATTCTTGTGTAATTGCATATAAGTGAATATGCTTGATGCCTGATACATGTTAGAAGGCTAGAGATCTCTTAAATGATAATATGAAATATTAAATTAGGGATGTTGTGCAGCCAAGCTTGTTTGTTGTAATGTTGATTGAAAGTGATGATTTTGCAAAGAAAAAAAGAACTTATCATTCAATTTGAGGATGACATGTTATCATTTTCTCATTATGTTTCCAATATGTTTATGAATTGCTTACCAATTGAATTTAATAATCGAAGAATACAGTAATTTATACTTATGTGAATACTTGTTAGTAGAGTAAAACCCTTAAGAGATGATCTAAAGGGAAGATTATTAAGGATGTTTGATTCCTTATAAATAGCAATATTTTTATATGATACTTGAGCTTGAAATATTATGTTAATTCATTTACAATATTCATCTATTTTTATGTTGAAGTTGGTTCACAAAAGGAAAAGAGAAAAAAATGCTATTATGATAATAACAAAAAAGAAAAAAATAAGAATAAAATATTACTAATGATAATAGTCACAAAAGAGGAAAAAAAGATAAGAATATAAAAAAGAGGAGAAATAAAGGTTTTGGTGAAAGGAGGGCAGTGTTTAAAAATGAAAGGGTAAATGATCGTCCAAACTGGTGACTATTATTCGGAAATGATGGTTTTAGAGATAAACCAAATGAACATTTGTTTGAGTTGTTTATGTTTGGAATAAGACATTCCTAAATATGTCCAATTTGTTTATGAAATAATCTTTTCCTTATAAAAAATTTAAAGAAATGAAAAATTAAAAATAATAAATCAACACAAAGAAGGTGAAAGAAAAAAGTCATAAAAGATGTTATAGGTTAATTAGCTTAATTTTCATAGTTCATGCATGTGCTCACATACTCTTCTTGTATATTGAATTGCATGAAGTTGACTTTGTATGTAGTTTCTTAATTAATTTGTTTTGTTTACATATAACATGTATTGTTATGAGATAATAATGGTTGTTTTAGTTTATTTTTATCTAACATTTTCAAGTTAAAATGAGACACACCTTGGGATATTTTGGGAGCATTGAGAACTAGCACGAAGATATGATATAAAAGATGCTCAAATGGTCATAGAAGTGTTGCTCATCGTTTTACTATATTTGATCAAAATGACATTTAATAGAATATCATTTCTTGGTGATGTAAGGAACTCGTTATTTTTAAAGGAAATGTGAAAAGTTATGATTTCTAAAAGTTGCATGAATATTCATTTTATTCACTTTTGAAATTCATTTAAAACGATTTCTTAAAAAGGTTTTCTTTTATTACTTGATTTTTAATGATTTGAAAAAAAATACATATAGTTTCAAAATGAAAAAAAGAGAAATGTAAAGGAATTTAGTGGCACCTAAATTTGGATAATGTCAACTAAGGGGTTGACACATCTTAAGACTTATCCAGTAAGATTATTGGTTTATTTGGATCATTTGGGTTGAATTAGACCATTTTGTCGTTTCCGTGGGTCAATTGAACCATATTTCCTAATCTTACAATTACATGATATAGTTAATAGAAGACAATGTTTAGTAATAGTTTATATTAGAATGTTAAGTTATTGGCATTAGCCACCTTAAGCATTTTGAACTAGCCACATCAGGCCATTGGCTAATTGTATTAGGCAATTAAGTCAAACTAACTCATGCAATTGGTCTAATCACTTCGATTGATTAATTCGGATTTTGCAAAATGACTATTTTGTTTTGTATATCATTCTTTTATCATCTCCACCTTGTGAAAGACTTATCTAATTCTAATGAAGAAGATGGAATATTTTTAGGTGCTTGTAGAGCTATCTATAGAGTTTGGTTATTTTCCTCTCCACTTTCGTTGTGTGGTTCAAGAAACACTTTTCATTTGTGCAATATAAGGCCATTGTAATGGCAAAAATCAAGGTTGGGATCATCATTTCCAAAAATCTTTAAAGAGTTTTAATGTGTTACTAAAGCAATCTAAGGAGTTCAAGTATGATGTACTATGAGTAATTACATGTTGCTAGCTATATTATTTACTAGCTATATTATTACTCTTTTATATTGATTTATTGTATGTTATTAGTAGCTTGTTGAACCTATTATGTTCATTTTCACTCATAAAACTAAGGGTCCTTAGATAATAATTCAGGATGCTAAAATGAGAGTTTATTAGAATTGTGAATGTAAGAGTGATAGATATTGTATGTAAGAATATTTGTACTTTATTTGTTTTAGAATATTATATTTGTTCCTTGTTTCATCTTTTCATACTTTGTGAAATGTTATAGTTTTGTCATCCTTAATTGTTTGTTTTAATGTCTTTAAGATTGTATTATTGACTCTAGTTTTATCTAATACATTAGTATTATTATAATATTGTTTTAGGTTTTATTAGATTATGCTTGGTGGTATATGACAGTGATATCAAAGCCTAAGATTGAAAAAATTATAATAGGCTTTTGAAGACACTAAAATAACATGCACATAAATATATTTTATAATAACTATATTGCATTGTTATTAAAAAGTTGAATTATAGAATAGAATAAAGTAGGATCAAAGGACAAGAAAGAAAAGAGTAAGAGCTGAAATTCATATTATAGGAGATGAATTGTAGGAAAATAAGAGTATTGTATTAACAAAATGTATTGAAGTAGAGGCAAGAGAAAGTCTGCCAAGTTGGAGTGCAACAAATAAAAAACATGAGCTAATGGAGATGCTTTTGTTATGATAATTAGAAAGAAAGTATGCAATGTTCCAACTATGGAAGGTGGTAGCAAGATGTGTTGTTTTGAGTAGAAAGAGCATTAGAGATGACTTGCTTGTTAAGAATTTGACCTTATAATTAAAGATTATCCTTAAGAGGGTGTATAGTCTATGATAATTCCTAGATCTTTGAGGTTTGTTAATGATATTTTATTTGTTTCCATGTATTATTAGATTAGTGACATTTCAAAATCTTTTAGAGGGGATCTTAGATACTTGAGTATGTTTATACTATTTAGAGAATTAAAAAAGTTTGAAGATTATATTATCATATAAGAATAGTAAGAATCATTAGTTCATATTGAAAGTGAAAAGAAAATTTGTTAGAATATTATATGAATAGTACATGAGTGTGTCTAATCTTAAATTACTTAGACAATAAGATGATATAAGTAGACTTAGTGTTGGTAGTTAGAAGTGATGAGTCCCTGTTATCATGACTATCTCTTATGAATAAGATTTCTTATATATATATATATATATATATATATATATATATATATATATATATATATATATATATAATGACTAAGGAATTAAAAATGATGAAAGACTTGCTTATGTTAGGAAAGAAGATGTGATTTATAAAATATTTTGAATGACCGTATCCCTTAGGTGTATGTTAAAGGGATTGATCTAATATGGCTAGATAATATTAAATGTTGTTAGAGGGAACATTATTGAGATACATTATTTTTTTTAGGAGGAAGATATTTTGTTCTAGTAGAACAACTATTGCTTCATCTAACATGATTGCTTGAAATCCTAATCTTAAGGATGATGTGAGAAGTATGGCAACAAAAGCATATTAATAGGATTGTGTAAATGACTTAGGAAGCTAAGTGAAATGGAAAAGGTGAAATTTAAGATTGGAGTTTTGAAGAATTATTTGGGATATAAATAATTGTAATGCCTAGATAAGTCTTTCTTGGGTTTTGAACATTGTCTCGCTATTAAGATGGTGTGGAGCAAGTATAGTTGCAATTGATAATTCTTATGTTGGTGTCAATGCAATATTGCAACATTTGCTTAAAAGAAATAATCGAGTGAATGAATGTGATTGAAAATATGATAGGAGGGTTATGATTAAGAAATGGAGGTAATGTGAGTTTTGGTTTTCATAAGTTGTGTTTTTGAGGCACTTGATTAGTGCAATGTAAATTATTGTTGATTTCTAAAGAAATCTTAACTATTGTAAACATACTTAGCTTTTAGAAAATAAAATTTTTTTTGGTCTAAACAGATATTATTAGAAATTTGTGCAAAGATTTTCGAAGATTATGTCCCTACTTACCAAATTAATGTAAAAAATAGTAAAATTTTAATAAGATGTAGAATGTGAATAGTTTTGTAAAGTTAAAAGAGAAATTAACAACTACAGTTATACTTTTCTCGACCTTTTGGCTAAGGTCAAGTGTAACAATAACTCTAGTTCTAGTGTTACCAGAAGGACATGATGGTTATCAAGTTTTTAGGGATCAAGGGTTGGGATGGTTCTGATGCAAAATGATAGAATAATTGCTTATATCTTTATGTAGCTAAAATCTTATGAAAAGAATTATCCTATACATAATTTAGAATTAATTGTCATAACCTTTGTTTTAAAAATCTAGAGGTATTAACTTTATGGGATGAAATATAAAGCTCTTATAAATCACCAAAGCATAAAACATCTTTTCACACATAAGGCCTTAATTTAAGACAAAGAAGGTGCATTGAATTTATCAAAGGCTATGATTTGATGACAAATTACAATATAGGACAAGCTAATGTGATGGTTGTTACCTTAAGAGAAAGGCAATTTTGAATTCTTTGGTTGAGTATTCAGATAAAAAATTGATTTCTTTTGAACTGGACAACAAAGTTGTAATTAGGAGGAGCTATGTGTCAGAATGTTGGATTATTGTTTCAACTATTGTTTATAAGTAATTGGATTGATTCTATTAAGAAAGATCAATTGCAAGATTGATAATTATTATTATTTGAAGCTCATAACTCCAAATACAAATATATAGTTTTGGAGTTATGAGCCTCAAATCACCAAAGCTTAAAATATCTTTTCACAAATAAAGCTTTAATTTAAGACAAAGAAGGTGCATTAAATTTATCAAAGGCTATGATTTGATGATAAACTACTATGTAAGAAAAGCTAATGAGATGGTCGATGCTTTAAGAGAAAGGTTTAAATTCTTTGGTTAAGTATTCAGATCAAAAATCGATTTCTTTTGAAGTAGACAACATTGTTGCAACTAAAAGCTATGTCAGAATGTTGGATTATTATATTAATTATTATCTATATTTTATTGAATTGATTTTATTAAGAAAGATCAATTGTAGAATTGATAATTATTATTATTAGTGGCTTAAAACGAAAAGATATGTGATAAAATGGATATAAAAGTGTCTTGTTTGTCAACACTTTAAGGGTAAGCAACAAAATCATAACGGTTTGTTGCAACTCTTACCTATTTTTTAATGGAAGTAAGAATATATAGCTTTGGAGTTCATTGTTAGACTACTTAAGATTCTTGGAAGACATGATTCTACATGGATAGTCATGGATATATTGATTAAATCTATACACTTTCAAGTTTTAAGAACCACCTATTTCGTAAAAAAGTTAACTTGATTAATGTTTAGTAGACTATAAAACTGTATGGAATAATCACAAGAGATTATCTCTGGTAGAGATCCCAAATTCACCTCCTAATTTTCGAGGAAATTACACCTAGTTTTTGAGATATAATTGAGATTTAGTAGAGTTTTTCACCCTCAAACTGATGGACAGATTGAACGAGTGATTAAAGCTCTTGAGGATATTATGTGACTTTATGTACTAGAGTTTGTAAGTGATTAGGAATACCATCTATTTTTAATAGAGTTTGTATAAAATAAAAATTTTCATGTTAGTATTGGTATGATTTCATATGACCTTAAATTGAAGGAAAAATTTTACTTATCTACATTAGTGTAAGGGTAAGAAAAAATAATTAATTAGAATTGAGTTTATTGATGAGGCCATCAAGAAAATCAGAATAATCAAAGATAAAATTTAGAGTGCTCAAGATCAACAAAAAAATTACTTTAACAAAAACTATAAAAATGTTAAATTTTTAAGAGAACATATATTCCTTAAGGTGAGTCCCTAAAAGGGATTATCAAATTTGGTAAAGGAAGCAAATTGTAACCCAAATGCATTGGCCTCTCTAAGTATTAGAAATGTTGGATATGTTACCTATTAAGGCATTAGAAAGGAACAACAAAAATGATGCAAAAAAATTAATGAAAAAGAATACAATGACTTGCCACAATGAATTGCATAATGCATACAATAGGTTGAGTACATCCGTAGGGCATGTCGACACACGCTTGGTGGCCTTGTGGGTGCATCTTATAGGTCATTTGGGTTTGATGCCATGGCTAACATTTTTGAGATATACAACTAGATACATAATCTAACAATGAGCATTCTCACTGACAACAAATACAAGACGCTTGATTGGTATTACCACAATAAATACGTTCAATAAAAAAATAATGCAAATATAAGGTCTAAATAACAAAATAACTATGTAGAAAATATATCAAATATAATACCCATAAACATTGGTCATAATTTTGCCTCAATGATGCATCATGATGCTCTATCTCATAGATTATGCAAGCCTTTTGGTCATGTTCGAGTGGTGTCTCTTTTGGCCTTGGTTTTTATGCAAGCCTCTATTAAAGAAGCAATTAATCATTGAGAAAATTAGCCATTGTATCAAAAGATCCTACAAAGGGTAACATGTTATATCATTTTTCATTGTTCTATCATTTGTCTTTTTTTTTTTTCTTTAGTATTTGGAAATACAAACCATTTTGTGTCAAGTTTTATCCTGAAGGGTTGTTCTTATTAAAACTTTGTTTATTTACTGCTTTTGAGAAGTACCTAATGTATTCCTACTACAAATTCCAGTATCCTTTCAGCAACTCAAGCAAAAAAGTTCAATTCTTTCACCATGTCAAACAGCCTTTAAGCTTCACTCAGATATGCACGTTAGAAAACCAAACAGATTGAACCTTCTGGTCTGTTCAATGCTAATTTTGTTCAAGCTTTTGAGAAAACAATGGTATAGCTTACTATGACTATATATTTGGCATATTAAACAAAATTCCACATGCAAAAAAGTTAGCCAGCAATTGAAAGACATGTTGAGAACAAAGGACATAAATGTTGTGTTATAACTAAACATTATAATGAACTGAAACTATAAAAAATGAATAAAGCTGAACTGTAAACAATTATTTACACAGAAACTGATAACCAAAAACTTTGATTTGAAAGGAATATTTACATAATATGTATAAAATATATCAACAGAATTGTAGATTATGAGTATTCATAACATTGCAACCTTAGTTTTATCAAGCATGCAACCCACAACAGGCTTGAAAATTCACACAAATAAATTCAAGCAGGTTGACAGGAGGTTAAGAGAGAATATAACGTTAGTCGGAGCGGATTCCACCCATGAAAGTCCTCGGATCAGGGCAAGATCCGGAAAACTGGGCCTGAGAGAAATCAAAGCCGGGGTTCTGCAAATTGTAGTATCAAAGAGATTAATGGATTGAAAGGGTGGCCAGTAGAAGAATGATGTTTTAATTGCCCATCACAATGTTTCATCAAGTTAATAAACTGTCGAATATAAATATGTTTAAATATGTGTCTTAACCCAGTGTTAGCTTGAAGAGTTCCACGGTACATGTTGAATAAAGCTTCTGCTAAAACCATAACGATCCAAATTCTACACCGAGCCTTCAATTATGCGTTGATAATAACTACCACGTTGTTTATGAACTATTAACTATAGCTGAAACAAATGCCAGCGCAGGAGCTGTTCTAGCTTCAAGAGTGACGTAATCTTTTATAATCGTCTGAAGAAAGGGATAAATCTTACGCACATATATGTACCGGGCTTGCAGATTTGCAGGAATATTGTAATGAATGTTAAAAGTCACTTCGAAGCTCGCCATGACAAGCATTGAACAAAATAGATGTAGAACAAATAAGGCTACATTTCTATTTTTTTTAAAACAAATTTGAACCTTGAACTTACTTCAGATGATGTAAGACAATGCCAAATGCCAATAAGTTGCAAGAAAATTAAAACAAATGAATTTTATATTTTACAGTCAATTTAGTAGAAACAAAAACTAACACAAAATTCGAGGAATATTAGCAAAATGAGTTTAAATTCTTTAAAATAAAATGAGAAGCATCAACAGCACAAGTTATTAAGCATATAAAATATGACAAAAAAAACATAATGCGTCTAACAATATATCATAAAAACAACTAAGGCCTCACCTCTTCTTGGAACCTCTGCAACATAAGACGTTTTTGCTCAAGGTCTGCAGAGTAAGGATCCAGTATTCCCTCGCCTAGAATTGGAGAAGACCAAGTGTGTCCTTTTTCCCGCTTTGTTAGGGTAATGTGCATTGTGCCATCCTCTAAAGCATTTGCATGCAAAAGTATATATACATCAATGTTAATTTTTTTTGTTAGATAAGAACCTAGAAGAAACTACAAATATTTGTAAACCACCCAATACAAGGAATTGTTCCCTAAAGCATGTGATCAGATGCATTAAGAAAATTCAACATCAAAACTTCACAATGGAGGAATTGCAATTTGAAAAAGAGGCCCATGTGGGACCAAAGTGCATGTCAACACACCATAAGTTCACAGTATGTGGATCCTTTTTCAAAACCCTTCCATACCAGGCACCAAATTGATTGACGAACAGTGATGGATAAGGAGAAGCAAAAGGAAATTGACTCTACACCTAGAACAGGTATTTGACTCTCCATTTCATCATTTTAAGAAGAACAAAATGGAATGCAATTGTGGTAATATGACTGATCAACTAAAATGTCGAAATTTAAGCTAGTTCACTAGAAAAAAAGTAAAATCATAAAATGATCTGCTGTTATACTTTCAAGAAAGCTACTATACAACCATGATTTTCCATTTGCACATTTCCTCGTTGTTCCATGCCATGTCCAGAAGCAGAAGATTAGAAGGCTTCTAAGATGAAGCATGGCATAAATCACATGAATCTTGTCTAACAATTTCCATTAAATATGATGCTTATTTCTACTCTTCTGTGCCGTAAAAACTGAGCTTCGAAAAAATAAATCTCTAATCCCAAGTCCAATGGCCATATTTATTTTGATAATGATAAATTCTTTAAGGGCCTTTTTATGATGATTCAATCCATCTACCTAGTGTGATTTACATGTGACTTAAACAAGTTGAACTGTTGATCACACCTTGGCTTAAAACAGATTAATACTTGAGTAAGAATCTTAAAAACGATCAAGTGGCTCAAGGACATTTAAGTACTCTAGGAACTACATGAGTCCTAGGGATTAAGGATTAGGGATATTAGCTTTATTATGGAATATTAGACATAGAAGGAATACTTATAGCCATGGACAGGCTAATCACACAAAAATAAATTCACACAAGTAGGTTCACACAGAAGAATGGACATAGAATACAAATCAATCAGACAGGATTCCGTCTGAATACATATATCATACCAATGCAAAAAGAAAATAGGAGAATGTAGAGCAAATGAGAGCAATAGGAACAAAGGATAAGGAAGAAAGCTTCATCTACGTGTTTTAATTAAACTCACCTGCAAGCATTGGACAGGCAATTTGCTAGGGCTAAAGAACGGAACGTAAGGTTATTGGGATTTCAAAGGGGAAGCATATAAAAAAATTAGAAGATAAGGTAAGGTAAAAAAACTGATTATAAAGGAATACATCTCATTTCATCCACAATATAACATTGTTTATATGGCAAGAGCCTAGCTGCAACAATTTTCAAAAATGGGATTTATGTGCTTATTTTAGAAACCCAATAGACCTACGTGTAACGTGAACCATGCAAGAGAAACCTATCTGCAATTTACCCTCAAGAAAATTACTCCTGAAATAATGCTTTGTTTTGAGAACCTTCCCCAAGTTTTTGTTGATGTCTATTTATAAATGGTACAAAGTAAAGTGGAAGCCAATAAACAAAAATATTTGCACCCACAAAAACAAAAGTAGGCTATAAGAAAATCATTTTGAAAAAAAAAAAAAAAAAAGATTGTAATGATATGATGCAGTTCATCCACAGATATAATATGACATGCAGATACAATACGAAACTTGTACATGACATCCAATCAGATAAGATACAGCTGATACAATGAAGCCCTTACTATTAGAATTCAAATAGATGATACCATATGATCCATGTAAATATGGTGCAGTTAACATGAAATAGCCCAACAGATGTGACATGGTCCAATGTAATTCATCGAATCCACTATGTGAGTTATGACCAAGAGCAGTGATACAGTATAGTTCACGCAGCTATCACAATCCATGCAGTGATATGATAAGATCTATGCGATGATTTGATACGTGTAATATGCTACAACACAAGGAATGATTAGTAGAGAACTAGTTGACTATTTGGCAAGAAGTAAAGCACAAATTAGATTTGTGCAGGGAAGATGTTAATAGAGAATAAGGTTAAGCTAAACATTTAGGCATTCCTTTCCATCTAAATGTGATAAATTGTAATTAAGATTACCAATTTGTTCATCCAGGAGCTATTGCTAGATGCTAAAATCTATGAGAAGATGTCTTGAATAGTAATAGGTGTAGAGACGCTTATGAGGATTTTAGACATCATTTATGATTTTTAAATACAAAGCAACAAAAAAGGAAGTTTGGATTTCAGCCTCAATCATGTATAGTCCAAAATGCTGAAAGACAAAAAATACAATATTGGGAACTTGATCATTTGCATTAACATGGACATTCACAAAAAGATGATGAATCTCCATTAGCAATGTTTGAACCACATGTAGGGAATCAATGATGAGCTGGTTTGAATAGAGACAGGATAAAACCTAATTGAGTGTAACCAAGCAACAAATAGGCTTCAGAGCTTAGGACCTATCACCCGAATTAAATAATGTACAACTTATTTATGAGAATCATGTCATGTGCCAGAAACCACCAAGGAATTTGGGAGTAACACATCTTTCCAAACATCAACAGCCATTTTTTGTCAAGAGAACCATGAAGAATAAAGCAAAAGCATAGACTGTTAATGGCCTTTAATACTGCTTAACGAAGCAAAAAATGCATGACACAAAAATGGAGTACACCATTGATGGAAATCTTGACTAACTACAGTCTAAATGCTATGGATAATAGGTGAGTAGTTCAATTATTTAGTTTTTCTTGTCCTTTCTAAAGGAGAGAGGGGGGTGGATGAAATCCATGAGAAAAATCCTACATGCGGCCAGCAAGAGACCAATTTAAGTGAAGGGTAGATGTTCATTAGTGAACCTAAAGAATCTTGCAAGCCATTAACGGTTGGAACATTGCTTTAAAAGAATATCATGCTTTTCAACTTGTTTTCAAAAAGCCAAAAGTTAGAGTGCGGTCTTGTGAGAGCATCACTCAAAGCCAAAATAGAACTCTAGTCAACTCTGCCGATTATGGGGAGGTCATCTGCAAAAAAAAAAAAAACAAATTGGTAATAGATAGCCCATAGCAATAAATTAACTTAAATCTATAGATCTCAATGATTATGGCTAGATCAGCCAAAAATGCGTGCAATGCAAAGATAAATAGGAGTGGGGATAGGGAACAACGTTCACATGAGCCATTGGATGAGCTGAAGAAACCCTCAACATCACTATTGACATATAAGGAGAAATGGGTATCATGAATGCACATGTGAACCCAGCTATCATAAGAGAGTGGGAAACCTTTTTACAAGAGGAAGGGGAAAGTGCTCCCTATCAACAAAATCAAATGACTTGAAGATGTATTATGTTTGCACAAAAGGATTTTATTGAATAAAAGATTAGATATAAGAAACCTCTATTAACATTCCTTAAATCTGAGAGAAGCCTCTAATATTCCAGAAACCACTCAATTCAGTAGAAAACTTGCATAGCTGATACTCAACTATTCATAAGCAGGAGAATGAACTTGCAAGATATTTGTTAGTTAATTGCCAACTACACCAAAAAGAGCAGAATTGCCCAATGCATACAGAAACAACCAGATGTGGCTCCAAAAGAAGCCTCTACTATTCCAGAAACCATTCCATTCAATAGAAAACTTACATAGCTGATACTCAACTATTCATTAGCAGGAGAATGAACTTTAAAGATATTTGTTAGTTAAAAACTCCTTGCATGTCTTTAGGCAGCAAATCCCAAGAGAAAAACATGTAAAGCAGATTAGGGCGATACATGCAAACCTGAACATAACTTTTGCAGTTCTTCTTTAGTTCTTCACTAATTATTACAAACAAATCAAGACAAAATAAGCATATCATTGCTAATGGTTAACCTTTTTAACTTTGATGATTAGTTGTTATATGCAAAGTGAAACTTCTCTTAGCTCATCAGAACCAGCCCGAAATACACTGTACTTTAGAAGCTGACATAAGCCTTTTCATATTATACAATTAAACTTTCTGTAATAATAAGACAGTAGCTACAAAAAAAAAGTAGACTGCACTAGACCAACCACATGTCCTAATAGGACCAAAATAGAGTTATTACTAGTAACTTTGGTAACATACTGGATGGAATTTAAATCATCCAAGTCCAAGAACTAAACGCACCAATGCAAGCTATAGAACTAACAAATCTCGCAAGATGCAATGTTAAAAAATGATAATGGTGGAGCATTTGAAAAAATAAACAGATAATTTAACAAATTTATTACCTAGTGTCCAAAAAGAAGAATCGGTCTTCACCGGCGATGCAAGGTCATGCTAACAAGATTGAACAAAGAAAACAAATCAAAGAATGAAAATTTCAGTTATTAAAGTAATTCTACGAACCTCAGTTCAGTGTGTTCAAGTGACGAGAGACTAGACATACTAACATTGAGGTAAGGTGGATTTCCACGAATGCCAACTTCAATATGCTGCGAAGTGATCTTGCCATAGAAGAGCTTGTTTGGAACATTAGGTGGAAGGTCAATATACATGTTCACCTCATCCAGATTCTGTTCCCATTCAAAAACCTTCTTTCCTGTATATCATAATAACAAGGAATAATATATGAAAGTAAAGTAAAGAAGTTTTAAATATCACAACAATTGGAAAAAAAAAAGAGAAATGGCTGTCTTCACCTCCATGAACAAAATTATGGCGCTTTTCTGGTGCTAACTTCTCTGCCATTGTGTTGTTGAGAAAAGTTCAACTATGTTGTGCAAAAAAAAGAGGCAAGCATTACTTCACTAGGGCACAAATAAGTAGTTTAATTTCTCTAAACAGATTAGGAAGTGTGTCAGTAACCAGTAATAAAGCAAAAAAATGAAAATGAAAACAACCCTATTGTACTATCTAAAGTCAGCACAGAAGGTTTTACCATTATGCCCAATAATTTGAAGCCACTAACATGCTTCACTCAATGTACCAAGAATTACATTATTATAAAGGTCACTAAACTACTATGAAATTACCAACAAAAAAGCCAATAACAAAATGACGAGCCATTTCCTCTAATTTCCTTTTTAGATAAAATAGTAAATATCAATTCAAACTTTAAGAAAGGTTATTCATATAATCTTATAATCATTTATAAATGTTTTTTTGCCAAATAAAAATAAAAAACTATATATGAATATCTTTTTACTTGTTACTAATTCTCGAATAATATGCTTAAAAGCAAGTATCACTATCCAATTTCACACAATTCACTAAAAAAAATTCATTACAGTCCAAAAACTTAAATGAAACACATCCATTTCAGGCTGAATTTTGTAGCAAAATCACATGAAAATTTATTTTCTTAAAAGTGACTTCCATATGTTAAACAAATGGCAAAAGCATAGTGATGCACATTGGCTTTTTCTAAGACAAGAGAAAGTTTCTAAGGAAGCACTGCTTGCATTCAGCTTAGAACAGTTTTCTATAATTAAGTTTTAAATTATTCACATAATGCAACTGCCCTTGAGATGTTCCAAAGAAGCTGTCAGCATCTCTTTGAAAAGACTAAGTAAAGTTAGTCTTGATGTGTTATTGATGGACGGCATAGAGCCCATGCTCACAAAATTTATGTGTTGCAAATGGAGAATGGGGGAGTGGCTCAGCAAAAAGAGATCATGACCATTGGGGATGAATAGCTTCATCTAAGGATTAGTGTCAAATCCACTTCCATGCAAGGGGTCTAGGTAAGAATCAAATATAAAAGAACTACTATACAAAGCGTTACCATTATGCATTTGCAGATAGGAGACCTAACTGGCCTATTTATAGAATATATTTGAGGATGACTCATGACACCATTTTACAATGAGAAAAAGTGAGGTTTTGATCACAACATTGGTGAAGAATATGTACACCAACGGTTCTGACAAGAAAAAAGTGATCATAAGTTACCAAATGATAGTATGCAAAAGACCATCCTTGGTACTCGTACAACAACAAGCTTTGTGTCACTATACATAACAAAAATTGAGTATTACGCCTAAGGGGAAAAGCAATACACTAAGACAACTTGGATATGATAAAAGGCATTCAACTTTAATTTGCATGGGACAAATCAAGAATGAAGGCTAACATTGTAGTGCTGTATTACAAAAATATAAATTATACATCCTTAGTAATAATTAAACAAAAATGCAAACCTAAAAATTTTTTATTCAAAAAGATGTCATAATAAGGCACCTTCAAATATCATAATCATACACTAAAAATAACATACCACTAGTCATTAGAATAGATTTTGAAAATGATAACATAATCAATCAAAAATAATATAATAAGACAAACAGGCACTCAACCCCAAGAAATAATATCATTAGAACCTATAATAACAATCCATCAATCAAGATGAATTTAAAATATGCATATATATATATATATATATATATATATATATATATATATATATATATATATATATATATATATATATATATATAGTAACATTAGAATTTGCAAACTAGCAAGTGAAAACCTTGCTAAAGCATAAAATATGGAGTCTAGATCATATATATGTACAATAATTAGCTTGAGTAGCAATGGAATATTAATTAAATAACATTTACATCAACACACAAAAATCCACCTAATAAGATTAACCACAAACCCTCAACAAACCAATGCAAACTACTCTAATGATGTTTGAAATAACTTGACACAAAAATGGAGCCCATTTTTTATAACTTCAAACATTATACATTGAAAGTAGTACATAAAAGTAGTTATAACCACAAATTGTTCCTTTCACAAATATCAATTTTCAAATATATTAAATAATACTAAAAAAATAAAATAAAATCTAGTCATCACCTTCCCCACCTCTTAGATTCCATGAATAGCCAAGACATGAAGGAAGATACATAAAGGCATTTCGAAAATTGTCTATTTGTTCCGTTTGAAGAATAACAAGATCCCAAAGAATCGATCTCTCAATGAATTGCACCCAAAGATGAGGAAGGGCGTAGCAAGCAACGAAATGATTCGGGGAGTTGAAAATAGACATAGATCCGGAGATTCCAGAATAAGACAACCTTTCAAACTACTGTTGAGGCATGCAAAGGTTTCCTCAGGCCAAATGAAAATTGGTCTTTGAATGCAATGGCATAAGGGAGCTTGACTACAATCAGCCTTCCTTTGCAATATTTTCTAAAGATATTTCTATGATTTCGATTTTTTATTGTTATGAATTAGGACTTTATATTTATCTTTTTTTTTCCTTGTCTTTTTCGTTATTCTGCTTTTTCATGGATATTCAAAAAACACTATGTGCCCATCGGCACCTAATCCGTAGATGTGGATCATCTAAGGCACATGAGCATGATGTAGTATCCAACAATTTGTCTTGATGATTAGAGAGGAATCAAAGATATATCCTTGTTTGGCAGAAAAAGAATTAGTATTCATTTGATCGAACAAATTTTTTCCTTCATCAAAATGAGCAAAAGATCATAATCATACTTAAAAGCCGAGCACTCTACTGCTGTTTTAGCAACCCAAATGAATATGATGGGTAGATATAATCAAAATAAAAGAAAAAGAAATGGAATTGCACAGTATAATTGTGCCATTAACATGAAACAACAAATATCAAAATCTAAGAAAAGAAAAGTAAAATAAAAAAAGATAAAATCAAATAAGTAAAAATAAATCATTCTCGTTCATGAGTGCATTTATGCCTTTTTTATCCAAATATCCAAATCCTTGCATATTCTTGATGAGCCAATGTTTATATATAGATGTAGTAGGATTTGTTTGGGAAGCAATAAGCCCCTTTTAACATCTCTTCATCTGCAAAGAATTCTCGACGTGAAACACAGAGACAAAAGACTGCTCTTGGACTAGGGAAAATAATGGATCCCTAATGCTCGCATTATATTTAAAAATATTAAGAGTGCAAGTTTACAATAGATTTAATAAATAAAAAAATAACATGATAACAAACAACAATACAATTTACATAATATATATATATATATAGATATACTATAGCACACATATCAATTGCAAGGATAACAACATATATCAAGCTCATGAACACATGTAAGTTCTCTCATATTATTCTTCTTAAGGACCTAGTCTTTCAATTGATTATAGTCATTTCATTTCCACAAATAGGTTAAAACTACCATCATAGTATAATACTAATTGTTATCATACCACTACATCAAGACTAGTCTTGGTATAAAGATAAAATCCACACCTTAGTACAATGATGCAAGATATCATTACATAGCATCACAATGTATGTGATAAGACCACCAAAGAAATCTTTCCTAACCATCTCATCGTAGGACTACATTATAGTGAAATAATAGAAAACATCAACCTTATACATATTAAGATTGGTGTAACACCTCCACCACTAGCAATGGTTGAAGACATCATTCATACTCAAATCTAATGTTTGTCACCACATATCATTAATCACAAAATAAAGAAAAGGAAGACAACCCCAAAAAGAAACTCACTTTCTTTTCTTTTCATTGCACCTCACACCATACTATGCTTTTTTTCTTAAATCATGCTCACAATATAAAATGGATAAGTTATATCACAAACAATCCAACTTTCAAGCTTTGCATATCAATAATCACACACACAATCATGTTTCCCATACATCAAACATAATGAATAACAATGCATATTTAATCTTTCTTTTCCAGTCCATGTTCAATGCAAATTCTAGCACATCCATATACTCATTATAACATTCAATTAAACTTCACTTACTTAAAATTAACTTAAAACAAAATATAATTAACAAAAATACAACCATGTTAAATTAAGATCCACCTACTTCAATGAAGCTTTAAACCCCTTTCATTTTCTTAATTCCTTCTATTTGACATCAAGTAACATATGTAAAACATAAATTTTTGCAAATAAATCAATAAGCATAATCAAGGAATCTGATGATCTAGCTCCAAATCAATGGACTAATATTGACAAAAATCCCATCAATCAGTCAATTTTACCATGGTCAATTTCACCCTATCAGTCAATAAAGGCACTCTTGAAGCGTGCAATCCACTTTTTGTTGGTGCCAAACATAATATGCAAGTGCAGATGCAAAGTTAATCAGCATGCAATTATGCAATATATTTTCAATGCCTCTACTCGTAAAGTCATCATAGAATATAGAAGCAAAGCCGCAAAGATGACAATTCAATCTCAATACCAAGATTTCAAATCTCCTTTAAGTTAAGAAACTTCCGGTTAGCTGAGGGACGTACACACAAACAATGAGACCAAATTGTTAGGCAGACAACAGTTACAACTACGTCACTAACAGTGAATTAAATGCACAAAATAAAGAAATGACATCTCACATGCACGAAATTAAACCGAATACTCAACGGTCATGTGTTTTCATTCATTACTTACAACTCAAAATTAGAGTGCCGCCGAGGCCAATCGAGACCTAAGCTAGATCTCGTCGCGGGCAAGGGATGGCAACCGTCAAGCAGAACAGTGGTGACGATGGTTACAAGATGACGGTTGGACTGAACGAGAAAAAGGAAGGGATCAGAATGGCCGCCGGGGGAGAGAAAGCCTCAGCCGCTAGACTGGAGCAGGTAGAGTAGCGTGGTTGGGCCGGGAAGGTGGCTGGGTAGGTGATGGCAGCGTGGCTAGGTTTCAGGTAGGAAAGCTTACCGGATGGTGGCTGACTCGGGAAGGTAGTAACGCCGGTTACAGGAGCTCAGGTAGGGAAGATCGGCGGTGGATAGCGTCGCAGCTAGAACTCCGAACGAGAAAAACTTAGCGGGTGGCTACTGTAGGGCTTAAAGAGGGAAAGGAAAGTAGGATTGAAGCAGCAGCGATGTCAAGGAAGACCGCAGACGGAGAGAGCTCGGAATGGAAGGAGTCCAGAGTGAGAAGGCGGTAGGAACTCGCCGGCGGAAAGGCAGTGATGACGATCGGACAACGGCTGGGCTGAGAGATGGTGTGTAGGAGTGCGGCGCGCGCAAATGGTCTCCTGTCTTGGTGTACGCCAGCGATCGGAGATGAGGGCAACGAGGGATGAATAGAGAATTATTGGAACGCTCGGCAGGGTTACAGGGGATCACGGGCCGACGAAAACAGCAACTAGCTTTCAGAATTTAGCTTTTTTTTCGTTTATTTTAAAAGTTTCGGGACGTAGATTATATCATTATATAGTTTATGAATTTAAAATAACTTTAAAAAATATATATATAAGAATAAAAGTAGAGTTTTGAAAAATTATATTTATTAAAATTTGATTTTTTGAGTTCGTAAATACTAACATAAATTAAAATGCACTGTATAAAAAAGGACTTCAATAAAATTGGAGTTAGAATTTTTTTCATTTTTTTAATTAATAAATAATGGGAGAACAAATTATTGAAATGAGGAAAAGTTAAAAAATTGGATATAAACTGAAATTTTCGTAGCAAAATTTTGATAATCACAAAAAACTTCTCTTTTTTACTTCTAAACTTTTCAATGATGATGGAGTCTATCGATGAAATTTTAACAAAAAGAATATAACTTATACAACCAAAAAAGAATAAAAATCTAAAATTTAAAATATCTAAAACTCTAAGAGCTTCTCTATTTGTAGAATCGCATATAAATTACAAAAAAATAATCAAACATAATAAGATCAACTTAAAAGAATTATAATACAAATATCACGCAAAGCTATGAAATGGAGTTCATTAATAAGCTAGTGCTCCTTTAAACCATGTGACACAAAACAAATATCTACTAATCATGAAAGAAAAATATAATGATAGTATATATAAGTGATAGCCTAAATAAAGGCAAAAAAAAAAAAAAGAAATTATGATTCAAACGTCTAAAAATGCTATCTTCAATTTAATCAAATATCAATGTGATGATGTATATGCATTATAACGCGTCTATCAACTGTCAATGAATAAAACGTGAAGATATTAAAATATTACTCACTAGATAAAATAAGAGATACATGCATGTTATATTATATATGTACATAACTAAAAGATTGATGCTCACATAGCTATAACAATTCTAATATTATAACACTTGCAAAATACATGTAACAAATAATAAACAATATTAATTTTAAAATAACTTAAAATTTATTATTAATTTAATATGATCAACAATATTTACAATAAAATTTATATGTAATACATGTTATAACTATGTTGTCTATCCAAACAATGCAATAATAACATAAGAACAAGATGAATATGATCAACTAAAATTCTAATAGGAAAAACTAAACACTACATCTCAATATATTTATAGATTCCAACTAATGTGAATAAAATAGGAAAAACAATGAGTGTAGGTTATTATCTTGCATGGGTGCATATATAACTTAAATTAAAGCATAATAAAAGCCAAAATATTACATCTAATAAGAAAGGATTTACTCGTTCTCTAATAAGAAAGGAATCATGTACCTTAAAGTGTGCAAAACAATGCAAAAGCATTATGTGATTCACCAAGCCCTTAATATATAGCTTGATCTACCAACTAAATACAATGAAAACAAAAGGACAAATGGAGATTTAGTGGGAAAGATGTTAGAAATGGAAATAATAGAAAAGAAAATGTTGATTATAAAAAATGAAACAACTAAGTAACATGAGTAATAATTTTGAAGTAGAAGATGAAACATGTAGCACAACAAATGCAAGTAGCAAAAATCAAAGAAACAAGCTTAAGTAATAAGAGTCACAATTAATTTATAATAGAAAATGAGAGATGAAATAATAAAGGTAAATAAATCTAACCAAGAAATCCTACCATTAATTTATAATATTTTAAAATTTTTGTTTTGTGTAAGACATTGTAAATCCTAAGATTAATTTAATATGAAAGTAAATGTGAGCATGGTAATTTTATAAAATCAATTTTATAAAATATTATTTTTAATTAAATATTATTATTTTTAATATTATCTTGGAAAGTATGTTATATTACAAAATAAAATTAAACTTTTTATTCTAGCATATCATTAAAAAAAACTTTTTGAATAGAATTTAATGGTGGTAAGTTTGTAATTTTTAATGTCTAAATAATTAGCTATAATTTTTTTATAAATGTTACACAAATATTATTTTGTGAATTGTTGATAACATTTTAATAATTTTATATATGATATATTGGTTTCACTATGTTAAGATATTCTTTTAGACTGTCCCTAAAATTACCTTCTTAATAATAAATATAAAATAATTCAATCATATACATTTTCACACAAAAGTATGTCAAGAGCTACTTATTATATAGAGATTTTCTTAAGATATCACTTGATATTTTTTTTCACTGTCTTTAATCTCAGATGTCACAAGGCTATTAGCTTTTTTTTTAATTCATCTTTGAACCACTACAAAACAAATAGAAGGTTAGCTCTTATACAAAATGTGAAATTTGAATCTTATTATGTTGAAATTTTGTCCTCTTGAATTATCTCGTCTTAATCTTATAAAATCAATTTGTCACTTAAGAAGGAATTGTGTTCTTAGATATACTTAATTATGTTCTCTATACTACTATTAATATGTTATATGAGTGGGTTAAGTGGGAGGCATGACGCAATTGGGTTAAATTAGGGGAATAATAAAGAGTTTTAGAATATGAGAGTGTGATGTTTAGATAGGAGGGAGCTTAATTGTGAAATTGGCAAATTCAACAATATCAAATATAATAATGAAAATATGATAACTCACCTAATTGACCTCTTTCGTTTTCTTGAAACATGTTTTATGTATTAAATATCAATGCTATAAAACCAAAAATTTAAAATATATTAATATGCAAGCATCTTAAAAAGCATACCCAAATGATTGTAGTCAAATTTTATGTTTGAGTATACAATTATAAACTTCTCATTGTAAGAAATTTGTTGATATGTAATTTATAATTTTTAGAAGTTAATTGAATGTTGTGTGAATTCATAAAGAAAACATAGATAAAAAGTATTATTTTAGTCCTCTTATTTAATAAGAAAATAAGTCTCACTCCTTTACTCAAGACTTAGTTACTGTATTTGGAAACTTTAGGAGAGAAAGAACAGTGTTGCAAATTATAGGTGTGCGATGTCCACAAGAGAGGATGAATTTTACAAATTACAAACTTAAAATAAATTTTAAACTAACTTAAATTGTTTGACAATGTATAGTAATTAAAGACTTATAGGTTTCTTAATCTTATTAGATATTATAATACTTGGTTTATAAAATATTGTTAAGCTTTATAAAACTAATTATATTGTAGTACAAATAAAGTAAGGTATACACAAAAATTTCAAGTGGGTCAATCCAAACTCGAATTTACATTAATCATAATTAAATGACTAGGCAATCTACTTAAAAGCCTATAATACTAGAACATCAACTTGATAAGAAGTCTACACAACAATTTAATAAAAAGAACACGTTGGCTTAATAAAAGCATATAACCAATTTTTTAAAATCTAACACACTGGCTTGATAAAAGTCAATAAAAGAATAAGTAGAAGTCTCAACAATAGAATAAGCAAACCAAGTATAACCTCAATACAAAATTCTTATGATCATAAATAATTAAGTAGTAAACAAGCTACTTAATCAATGAAAGATATGCAATGAAGCTCAATGCTCATAAAAAGGAGAATATAATAGATGTAATTTGAAAGAACAATATGCAACTTATCTCAAGAACAAAAATAAATGCTAAGATGAGTATTCCAAACTAAATACAATAACCTTGCATCTCACTCTTCTTAGAAATGATGAATCAAATCTTACTTTCTCACAAAAGATTTTTTTATTAAATATTAGTCTATTTTATTATATTTAGATGTCTTTATATACTCTTAAGAATGCTTTCAAATAAATCTAAAACTCTCTCAAACAGTTTGATTAAAAACTAACCAAACTAATTATTATTCACAACTTAAACTAATTATACTATATGATCTAAGAGATTATATATGTATGATACATCACTAATAGTATTATCAAAGTAGTTACTATTGCTACTCTAGTTAATTTTACTATGCAAAATGGATTGTCTAGATACAATTATAACATTATATGGTATGATTAGAATAAAATTATATAAATCTAAATTATCTTAAAAAATAATTATATGATGCTTAATTATACACTGTGATAAGTCTATTAAAAAAACTTATTTATACTAATCATAAGTTATGTGATGTTTTAAATTAAAACATATGTTAAGAGAACAAAAAAATAAAAAATAGAAAAAAGAAAACAACTTATTATAGTTAAAGAAGAGAATGACTATATTTGAAGTGACTTAATAAAGATAAGATATGTGATATACATCACTCTGATATTGTGATACTCAAATATAAGGTCATGACATGTTTGGGTATCTTGATTAGTCATTATAATATGAAATACTTCACTTTTAGGTAGTAAAACCTCAGAGATAGGGCTTTGATATGATCAAACACCTTGTTCCCTTAGGGATAAGGCTAGTGATGATAAGATGTGATACATCACTTCTAGGTGTCATAGACACTCAAAGATGAGGTTTTGGTATGTTTAAGTACCTTGTTTCCTTATGGGGCAAGAGTAGTGATGATAAGATGAGATACTTTACTTTTAAATAATGTGAGTACTTAGAGATAAATCTTATATTTTTGAGAGCAAAGTGTGTAATGATGAATGTGATATAAGATCTCTACACATTAGAATAAGGTTCATAAAAAGAGTCAGAGCCTAGAGAAAAAATGAATATATGAAAAAATAAAAAATAAAAATAGAATTAAATATACAAAGAAAGAAAAATGAGACAAAAGTATTATATTATTATAATACTTCTTTTTATAAATTATCATATATTTTTTTATTTAATATTTTATTTTATTACTTAATTATTTTACTTGCTCTTTATATTACTTTATTGTATATAATTAGATATTTATATACTAGATATATTATGCTTATTTATCACTTATATTATAAGATAAGATATTAATACTAAAAAATTTGACTGTTCTTAGATGATGATACATAACTCTTAAAGAGCTTGTTATATTTTGTGAGTACGAGCAATATTATATGTATGTAAGGATATTTGTATCTATTTGTCAAAGTCTTGTATGATTTACTAGTTTATAGATTTCCTTATCGTATGATAATAAATTTGTGCGTTGCTATTTTTGTTATAATATTTCAAGATCATCATGACTTTTATGTCACCATCACTCATCATTATTAGTTGGTGTTCTTATTTTTATATTATAGACTCTAATTAACCTAATAAACTTATATTATAGATATAGTTTATTAGTTATATTAATTTATGTTAAACGACATATGATAAAAAGTCTTTTAAAGTTTCTTAATATTAAACTTGTCTTGAAAACTCTTACTTATTTTAAAACAGTGTGAGGAGTGTAATTAAGAAAGTATATAATAGAGTTTTATGTAGTTTAATTTAACATTAGATCTATATTATCCTTAGCCAAAAGACTAGAAAAAACATTAAAAAACCCTTCACAAAAGTGGGTGGAAAAAACATACATTGAGCAAAAAAGTCTTTACAAACACCAGAGCAAAGAATCCTATACACTACAATAAAATATCTTACAAAGAACAATGACAAAAGATTATACAATTACCAGCCCAAAAGAGCCTATAACACTAGATCAAATGACTCTATAAATCATTAAGTCAAAATATCCTATAATCACAATGAAAAGCCCAAATAAAGATCAAAGATAAAATCTCAATAATTGGAGAAAGAGCGAATGCAAAAAGCTAAAAATAAAATATTCTATGACATAATATAATTATCAAGAAATACACTAAATCAAAGTTAAAGTAATGTAAGATTGATTTGTAACTTAACTCAATGTGATAGATTGTTGAAAGGCTAAGAATAATAATAACTATACTTAATGCTTGTAGCTTTGCTTTTTGGTTCACTTCCACAAACGTTGTTCAAGTGTAAGTTCTTCTAAAATAAGGTGCAATTTATCATTAAGATATTCACTATATTTGGAATCCTTTTTATAAGAATTAGAAAACATTTTAATGGCTCTAAATAACTCTTAATTATTATAATAATTTTTTTAAATTCAATCAAATTAGTCATTATTCACATTTTTTGTACTTAGTGTATTTTTTGAACTAAGAATTATACTATATAATACCTACAAGTAAACTATCTAAAGAATTATACTATTGAATTATGTCTTCTCTCATACTGACAAAAGATCATATAATATGACATCCTAATAATATATTATAAAGAGTGTTCAGGATTGGTACTGTCATTATTTATTGACATGATTATATTGTAAGATAAAATAATATTATACTATACAATTGGCTCATGCTCAATTGTACTAAATGCACACTCTCCGCTTGATAGAATTTATATTGTATATATATATATATAATTATGTGATATAAATGCATATATACTTTCACATAAGTTTTTCTTTTAATTTAGTAAAAATACAAAAACAATTGTATTGTATGATAAACATAATCATACTTTATGATAAAGTGAAATTTTGACAATGCTCAATTGTACTGCCTTATCAAACAATGGTACATGCACACATGAACTAATATTTGCTATATGATACGTTACATCGTACTAACAATATGACTTTTCTCACTAAAATTTGAGATTTTGTCTTCAAAATAAATAACTATATCTTGTTAATGCCAAATTATGATTTTAATCTCCATTAATGCATATTTATATATTAGGAAAGTCAAATAAAATTTCTCTTAAGATTACTTATAATAATTAATTAAATTAATATAAACATTTATGATCTTATCATAGATAGCCTATCTTTATTATTTTATTAACATGAGATAAATTATTATTTGTTTTTTGAATTAGGAAAAATTTTAAGTAAATATTGTTTGAATTTATTTAATTACTAATTATATTATAAATATAATTAGTAAAAAGAGTACTATTTAAAAGATATCACCATTATCCATTAGTGGGAATTATTATATTTTTTGGCAGCTCTTATAATTATTTTTAAATTACTTGAATTGTAGATGACTATTGTATGTAGAATTATCTAAATTTTGAGTGACTCTAAGATAAAAACTTCTATAAATAGAGGTATATTCTCGCCCCCTTTTCTCACTTATTTAACCTGCTAAATTTCAAATCTTCAGATTATACAAATTGAAAATTATTCATGTTGTTTCACCTTAGTATATGCAACTATCTTTTAACAAACAACAATTGAAGTATAATTGAATTTTTTTATATTAATTAATACATTTATATTTATTCTTTTCTAAAAATAAATTCACCAATATTGTATCCATTTGCTAGACAAACAAAAAGATAATGTTTATCTGAGTCCTTGAATCATAAAAGATAATGATGAGTATAAGTTAACAAATAATAATAATATTGATTGATGAATAATTCATTCAAAGTAAGAGCATATGATAATAGTTTGTTAACTTTATACTACAAAAAAAAGAATATGATATACTAATAAAAAATTACATCAAAATTAATAAGTCATGGGTAAATAAAAATAAGACTCCAAATTCTTTTATAAAATACACACAATTGCCACATCAATAAGATCAAGAGTTTGACATACTTTTAACTTAGATTTTGAAAGGTAGAAGAGTTTTGAGTTATGCGTACAATAGAAGTTAATAGAATATCTTTTTTACAAAGTGAGAGTTATAGTGCTTAATCAATAAATGAGTTATTTGCAAGGGACATTAATATGTTAGTGATATTTGTAGTTGATGTTTCTAAGAGATGAAAAGCATGAAAAATATGTATATTGTGCGACTCATATAGTCGTAATAACCCAAAATGGGGAACGACAACCCTCAATAATACTTATTTTGCTTTATTTTAAATTTTAATAAACCATTGTTTTAGAAAATTCAATTGAGCATGCGAAGTGTTTTTTTTTTATAATGTAAGATAGATAAAACATGACAAAATTGTAATCCTAATGAGTAAATATAATGAAAAGAGCATTAAGCCACCATTTGCAAGCATATTTCATCCTAATCCTCGAATGGTCAGGTTAATAATTGCTTGCCGAAGGACCACTTGATCGCTTGCCTTCAATTCCCAAACCGCCGAAACGTGGAAAGGAACGCCACGAGTTTCATCAAGCCAAGAGCTCAAACCTCGAGACGACGATCCCATCGGCGTCCGCGTACAGCCACTCGCCGTCGTGAATCACTGTCCCGCCGACGTTCACGGGCACATGCTTATCGCCGATGCCCCTCTTGTTGGACTTCATCGGGTGCGATCCCAGGGCGCGAACACCAACGTCGCAGGCGTTGATCTCGTCGACATCCCTTATGCAGCCGTTCACCAAAATTCCGGCCCATCTCATGTTCTGAGCGAGCTGGCCGAGGTTGCCTCCCACCAAGGCGCAACGGGTGCTCCCCCCGCCGTCGATGACGAGAACCCTGCCGTTGCCGGGGCTCTCGAGCATGTCCCGAACCAAGACATTGTCCTCAAACACTTTGAGCGTGACGACGGGGCCAGAGAAAGCTATGCATTGCCCGTACGTTCGGAAGATCGGGTCGAGGACTCGGACTTCGCCGTTTGTGAAGAGGGCTTGGTTGGTGTCGCACATCTCGGCCGTTGCTAAACTAGCCATCTATCTGTAACGAGAAGAAGCAAGGAATTACGGGAACGCACAGCCACGAGGTATGCAATTTTGGGCAAAGTATAGTACATGTACATGCTATGAAATAAAAGTACAAATAAACAATGAGTGTTCACGAATTCATCAGAGATGAGCTGGATTATTACAAATCTTCAGATTGGTTTGATAACAAGTTTGTCTAATAAACACTCTTAAGAACCATAGCCCTATTTGTTTAGATGGTTACGATAACAATGCATTGAAGCCAAACCTTAGCAATACTTTACTGAAGTAACTTACCAAAACTACCAAATGAAACATATTTAAGCACGAAAATCTTTGAATAATGCAAGATTGTATAGCCAACATTTACAGGGATCTCACTATAAAAACATTTATGTAACCATTGATGTGAATAATCTAGATAAAAAAATGAATGTGACATGTGAAGTTAACAGGAATTGGCTAGAATAGAATCATATGTTCTCAATTACTATTGAAGAAACATTATTTAGGTACAATTTTGGTTACTGTGGAAGTTTAACTGAAGATATACCTATTGTAACATCTAATAATAGCTAAAGGAATCGAGAAAAAGCTAACCCAAGTTGATTATTCAAAACCCGTTTAATGAACCTCAAAGACCTACATTGATGCAGCTGTTTAGGAAAGATGTACTCAAATAACATTTTGTACAGGCTAGAGTTATTGTGAAAGGAATAGGTAAAAAAAGGGAAAGACTAAACTAAAATAGCTTGTTGAACTTGTGCAAATAGGTTTTGTATTAACCATAGTAACACCAGATATCAAGCAAAGTAGGTATGAATAGAGACTGTGTAGCTATAGGCTCTCTCAAATAAGTTGGGGTAATGATAACGAGTTGACGAGGAAATTGTTGGCAACAAAAATGATAAAAATTTCTTAACCCTAGAGAGAGTTGACATTGGCTAACATGAGAGATGGAGTAATGCAAAAAGGAGAGAAAATGGAAAACAAAAAAAAAAAAAAAAGAAATAGAACACAATGATTTTTAGATGAAAAAACCCATGTTCATAAAAAAAAAACCATGAAACAACTATGATAACAAGCTTCTTTATGATAGAATAAAAGTATAAGATTTCCTCTTTACATGATTTCCACAAAGAATGAAAAAACCTTTTACTCTGAAGGCTAACATATGAAGAATTAAAGAAAATTTCTTATGCAAGAGTCTTCTTCTCCCTTGTTTATAATATATGTTAATCATGTTAACTTTTTCATTTCTAGGTTTTCCTTAGGACATTATTATGATCAAATTCATCATTTAGCTCTTTGCCTCTCTATGTGTTAAGATGGATAAAGTGCTGTCATCGACTTCAAGTAGCTGGTAAGATATTATTGAAGTTGGATGACAATCAAATAGATGGTTTAGATTAAGTACATCAATTATGAATTTAATAGAAACACAATACTACTACTTTTACCTCATTATAAGATGTATTCATGCATGTGTGTGAACATATGTTTATGTGCTTGTACAAAGGATGTGTATGTCTAATATATACACACTGACATAGATAGATAGACAAAGGCAAGCTTTGGTCTTTAGAGTTGGCCATTATTCTAATATGATTTGATTAGGGACTTGTGAAAATAAAATTTCATCGACCTTAATTGATAACATTTGTAGTTGATGGTTTCAACAAGATTAAAATAGACATCTATATGAAAAAAAAAATGAGCAATACAAAAAAAATGTAAGCATCATAGTTCAATTAATTTAGATGACTTGTGAGTCATTCATAAATGAACTTTTGATTTGATTTAAACATAAGACAATTATGATAAAATGCATTGTAATGAATATTTTTTTTATGATCTTATTTCTCACTACAAAATAATAAGAGGTCAAATTAGCATGCTTCAATTAGCTAAAGGTTGTTCACAGGGTCATATTTTCATTCATATTTTGATTTTTATAATTCATATAAAAAAGCATAAATGTACTTAGATAATTAGGCATCATAATAATAGTTCATTAATGGATGATGATAAAGAGACCAAAATTATAAGATAATATTTGCAAAATGAAAGACATTCCTCTTATCAACACATTCCTTTGCCAATTTAGTCATTACTTTCATGCTTGCATCTCAAATTCTTAGGTTTCACCAGACTATGCCTAATCAACATGAATTACATGACCCAACTTTTTTGTTTAAGAATAGAAGTAGAATTATAAGGATATGATTTGAACATCACATCACAAGAGAATCAAGGTCTATGATAATCAATCTATATCATCCAATAAGAAAATTAAAACTCAAAATTAGATAATCACAAATACTATGTTGGGGATGATGATCAAGTTAAGAGAGAAATATGACAAGTTATTTTGGCATTAAGTTTTGAGAGATTATGAAGGTAATTCTAAATGATACAAAGTCATATGATCTTTTCATCAAAACTATTGAGTTATGACACTGAGATAGAGGTGACGTCAAATTGAGTTCGAGCAATTTTGGTTTGGCTCAAACTCAAAATTATCAATTTGAGCTCAATTCGAAATAGATTCAAACTCAAAATCAATTTGAGTTGAGTTATCTTGACTTGGGTTCAACTTGGTATCAAGTTGACTTGATTATGATAATTGACTAAAAATTAAAACAAAAATTTATAATTATTGGATTCGAATACAACACCACATATAAAGTAAACATGTCATTCACTAAGCTATCTTTATCTTTGAACATGAGATAATTTTTCTGACCAAAACTTAACTGTACTAGTTGCTAATGGAGAAACAGCTAACTAAAATAAATATTTCTTAAATTTTTTTTGAGTTCCAGTTGACTCGATTCAAATCTTGATCGAACACAACCCAAGCTTGAAATCAGCTTGAAATTGAGTTCGAGCCAAGTTTGCCTTGCAATTCATATTAATTTGATTCAAATTTGATTTTAATTCTAGCAAAATTTCGAACAATTTCTAGTGGACTTCATATTTCAAACGTTCTTATTGCCCCTTATTGAAGTAGTCAAGCGAGAAGAACTTCTCAACACTGATGAAGTACTCAATAGTAAATGCCTAAGGAACCACTGACAATTTTTAAGATAGCCGTTTTGGATCAGTTCTTATATAGTTTTGAAGACAGTTTCTTTTTAAAATTTGTATATAGAAATCGAAAAGGTGTTGACATCTTGGGCATTAAGAGGAAAATTATAAGTAGTAAGTGTCATATTAAATAAGTGCCACATTATTTATATGTCCATTTTAATCAAATTTTGATTTCCTCACTATGAGCAGTTGGATCACTATATCATTGGTCTCATAGGATTGTAGAACTACTTCTAGATTAAAAAAGAATATTATGCAAACTCTAAGAGGGATTCTAAAACTAGGTATAATACAAAAGCAACAGAATTTACAAAGTATATTACATGTAAACGAGTAAAATTGCTTAATGGACAACAGAACGAAAGCAGAATCCTCAAGGGAAAACAACCCAAAACTCCAATAGGCAAACCGACAAGCAGTTGCAATACATGAAGGTGAAAACAACGAATGAGATCAGAAGCCTACCCTAATGATGGAAAGAAACTTAGACCGGTTGACGAACCTGTTTGATCTTCTTTGCCTTCTTAAATCAGCAATATATGGGCAGAGGGTCCGGCGATGGTTTCTATGCCGAGGATAAACGGATAAAGAGATAAAAGGCGGTGGCGAGCATTTGGAGGTTGTTTATAATGGCATAACAAGAGATTACCCTGATATGGACAAGAAGAAAACTGGAGACGAAACCACAAGGGATGATTCCAGGAAATGGCGATATCATGCGACGATGACTCCAACAGGACCAAGTTGAATATGTTTGGTATTATTTCGATTGTATTTTTTTGTTTTAAATATTTTTAATAATTGTTAAACTAGATTAAAAATATAGTATTTTATTTGAGAATAATGGCTTTTTTAATGGTGCCATTGGGTGGACTTCTTTTATTGATGAGATATGTGCTTAACAATAATAATTTTTTGTTTTGAAATTCTTCATTATTTTTGTTACAATTTATGTATTTTTTTATTTTGAAATTCAATTACACCTATAATATAATTATAATATATCTATTTTATTTTATTAAATTTTTCATAAAATAGTTGAGGTCTAATTATCTCTATCAAAGATGATAAAAATTAACGATCTGCATCTAGAATCGGAACCAAAGTTTGTGGGATGGATGTGCCCTTAACTCCTTAGAAGTTACCCAAAATAATCTTGTGAGAGTAAAAGTCAACATTGTTATTCATAGATGTAAATACATGAGACATCTTGTACCAATCAAACAATAAGAAAAAGGATGAAATCAAGATCTCGCTTGGCCATATAGGTGATATAAGCCGCAATGGTGTAAGAGTTGCTCTTTAAGTAGACAACCACATACGTATCAATGAGAGGGCTATGAAGCAAGATCGTTATTAAGGCACTAGTATAATCACTAAAGGAACTGACTAAAGTGAACATCTTTACAAAAATAGTCACAATTAGGTGCTTTGTGGTGATCTTAAGCAATCAAGTTCTTATGGTGATCATGAGCAATGGTAGTATCACCAATTGACATGTGTTGATTCATCAAGTCATCTAAATTAACTTTCAACCAACCTAGAAGAGGGGATCTTATTGTGAAAAGGATGGGTTAGGGTAGCCCAAAAAGTTTTGCAGATCTTAGGCCTCCAAACTTGGAAGGACATCCCAACAACAAGTGGATGTATGAATGAAAGCTACAATAGTTGGCAACAAGTAGATAGACCTACCATGAGCTTTAGTGTTTTTATTCCCCCAAATCTAGTAGAGAGAAGTGGAACTAATGGTGGTTACCTGATAAGATCAATCTTTCTTGACAATAGCCTACAAAAATGTTAGCATAATAGACAGTTCAATTGGAAGCTTTTTTGCAAGTAACACAAATTGAATAGAATGAAGAGTATGGATAGAATTAAGGTACTTAGTGAATGTGTAGTCATGAGAATCCTTTGCAAAGCAACCCTATAAATAGAAGGGAAAATAGAAAAAAATCATAATCATGTAAACATTACAAAGTAAAAACAACATTATTATAGATCTTCTACAAAAATGTATAACATTTGACCTAGGCTTTAATTTTTTAGACTTAGCTACCTCTTTTTTGGGAGATACGAACAACAAATAAAGCATCTAACGTAGGAGCATATTGTATTAGCTCACAGACACTCACTTGTTTGCATTGCACCCGATGATCGCCCACCATCGCTAAGCCATTCACTGCTCCCTTATCGACCACAATCTCCTAGATGGCCGTCAACTACCACCTTTGGCTGCCTCCAACCAACGTCATCCATCTCATTCATTGCTGGCATCTTGTCTCATCATCATTGACATCTAATCTTCATCTTGCATGATTGGATGATTTTTCCTATGTCATAATTCTTTTCATGTTTTTTTTGCATTTAATGTGGTTGACACACTTTGATTTAATATCATAAAATTTTAAATATCTTTTTGGATTTCTAAGTGCTTTAATTTCAAAATAGTATTTCTCAATATATTTTGTATTCAATGTGATTAACTCACTGAGAATTAATATCATGAAATTCTAAAGATCTTTTTTGGATTCTCAAGTGATTTAATTACAAAATTATATTTTCCTCTTTTTCATAATTATGATATTTTTCAAATATATATATACATACATACATTGAGCTCTTATTTATTTATAAATCGAAGAGGCTCCCTCATTATAAAGTTGTAACATCCTCATTCATCACATCATGTACGAATCAAAATATCTCGTAAAACATGCCAAAATCTAAGAAAATAAAATACTCCAAAATATGAAAATGAATATAATTGAATAAATAAATAAGTCCAACGATATTTATTCAAGATAAGTCCAACGATATTTGTTTTGTCTCGATCGAAGTTCATTTGCAATTTTTATTAATTTTTTAAGTTGATTAGTATAATTGAATAAATAAATAAGTAAATAAATAAATACGTATATATATATATATTAAGGGTTTTTGATTTTTCCTAAAACTTGAAATTTCTCTCCTTCTCCTATCCCTGTGCTCGATGCAACCTTAGAAAGGGATTTTTTTCGCTCGTCGACTGGGAGCTTTGCCAGAGAATTGTTTCGTCGACGATGAAGACTTTGACTGCGATCATCCTTTTTGGGAATTAAGGATTTGAAGCATATTGCACCTTTGAGGGCCCTGAGTAAGTCAAAAAGTCGAAACTAAAAAAAATCTCTTTTATTTTGCAATTTAGCTTTAAATTCATGAAATTTTAAACCAAATTGTTATATGAGATCTTAATTAAAGTTTTATGTTTTTTCTTTAAAAGGTTGAGAAAAATCAATAACGGTAACAAAAATTAGGGTTTTGAAAAAAAAGTCAAAAAGACAAGTGAAATAGTAGTCATTTTTGTAAGCTACTAAGTGAGTCATGTAATTCTACATTGATATTTTGATAATTTTTAATTTGTACAAAAAGTTGTAAATTGAGTTAAGAAAATTTCAATTTATAGATTAAAATTGAAAAAAAAGGGAAGCGAAACAGCTACAGAACTATCCTAAGCAACGAAAAAATTATGAGATAGATACTCTAGTATAAATATTTTGTGTATGTTTGATGTAGTGATGTTTTACTAAAAATAATACTTTATATAAGTAGACACTCTAACATAAATATCATATGTATATGTTTAATGTAGTGATGTTTTATGAAAAATAAGATTTTATATGAGAAGTAGGCTCTCTAACATGAATAATATATTCATATACCTCATATGATGCTGAATGTTAAAATTAAGATCTTGCATGTGAGTGTACGGAGCATGTAATCTGATGTGTTGATGTTGTATTATCACATTTAGTTGCATGCAAATTTACATTTAAAAAGTGATGTATATTTTGTCTAATATGATAAACCGTTATGTGAAATTATTTAGCACAAGTAATTGTACAAGCATGATATTTAATGAATTGATACAAAAATATTAAGTATAATGAGAATTTTTTATGTGAAAAAAATATATAGGACTGAATGACATAGATGAGTAGTGAATTTCTAAAAATTAATATGTGCTATTTTTTGTTGTTTGTGGTTAAGCGGGTCACAAAAAATTACCATTGTGAGGTGGCTAGTGATCATGCGGGTCACAAGTTTGAAATATTATTATCGTAAGGTAGTTAGTGGTAATGCGGGTCACAACATTGAGATGTTATCATCATAAGGTGGCTAATGGCCATGCGGGTCACAAGACTGAGACATTATTACTTTAAGGTGGCTAGTGTCTATTTGGGTCACAAGATTTTACAATCGTGGGATAATCAGTGGCCATCTGGGTTACACTATTAAAATTTGTCGCAAAGATATGTACATCGAAAATATGACAAAACTGAGCATGATTGTGCATGAGAACATAATAAAATAAATCAATAAATCAGATTTTTATTGTAACTAAGCAGACCGAAAAATGGTTAGCTTGTTAGGTTACTTAGGTAGAAACAAGTGTCGATAAGCAAGATCACATTAAGAGAGAAATTAAAAATAGAATAAAAAGTTGCATATACTTGTTATTTCTTTTAGAGACCATAACATATTTGTTCTTCACATTGATGTTGACTTTCTTACTTACATGTTATAGTTGATGTTATGATTAGATCTTATATGTAGTTGTCTCAAATTATTACTTATTTCATATTTTATATATTTATTTTATTGTTAGAGATAGCCTACTAAGTTAGTGATGGTTGGTTTAGACTTTTTTGACACTAATATTTTAAGTACAAAGAAAATCCAACAAAAAGAGAACTATCCATAAGAACAGTTTGTAAGAAAAGAAAGAATTAAAATTATAAAGATTTTTCTTATAAGAGTTGTGCTAAATGATTTATTAATCATGTGATAAACTCAGTATTATATATGTATATAAAAACTAGTTTTAATGTTATGATAAACTATGAAAACTATGACATGTGGACGTTATAATAGTTCCGATCGTTTATAGTTGTGGATATAATTGTTTGGTTGTGATATTGTGGATATAACTATTTATATTGTTATATTGGTAAATAAAAAAATGGACAAAATCTATGGGAAGTTCTGTACGTTTGAATTCTGAATTTTTGAGAATTAATTGAATATATAAAAAAAGGATATCATATTTGTGGTATCAAAGATGATTTAATTAGAAAAGAATTAGAGTATAATTTAATGTAATTTGAGTTGAAATTTAGAAAAAAAATAGAGGTCATCACAAATATAGTTATTAATGAATGAAATTTTTCTTGTTTGTATGCTTTCACCTTTGTGAACAAAAAGTGTGTACCAAACTCTAGTTGAAGAGTTTCCAACTTCCCCTCTCCTTATGAGAGACAAAGATCGAAGATGAGAGACCTTCCATCGAGAAAGCCAATAACCAACCAAACCTTTGTGAGAGTCAATGATCATAGGAGAGAGACCTTCCACTTAGAGAACTAGCAACCAAACAAAATTTTGTTCCACTAATAGTCGTAAGTCTTCACCCAATTGTCACCCTCCTTTATAATGTTCAAAATCTAAGCCTACCAGCTCATTGTCATTTTAAACCAAGCATCTCTATTAACCTAAATCACTATTTCGTTGTTTTTTTTCATCTTTGTTACTCCACATGTCCACTCTTACGGAGTTACAAAACATCACTACTAGAAAATGTGTACTCTTTTAACAACCTTTATTTTCTTAGTAATCTAAAATTAGAGTTATTTTTTTATTAAGTACTCTACATAGAATTTGCCTTAAATTTTTTATTTTATGTGTGATATTAGATATAAAAAAATAATATTATAGGATTTTATGCTTAATGTTTAAGATTTTGTTACATATTCAACTAAATAATTTATGCTATAACTTTGGAATGTCAATCTTTAAACTGTTTTAAAATACCACACACGTCACATAATCCTAATTAGTGTATAATATTTTTTTTATAATCTCTAATAATCTATTGAACATCTTTAGTATTATAAGCTTCAAATTAGGCCCTGATAGAAGTCTAAATTTATCTTACATCAATATCATAAAGTGTAGAAACTAAGGGAGCCCATGAACCTTCAAATAAAGAGATCAAAAGAAAATCAAGGGAGCAAGTAAGGAAATACTGTTTATAAGGAACTTGCAAAAAAGGATACTCTAAGGTATTCTAAATCTTACTTTGCTCCATCATCAAAAAGGGTAGACATTGAGAAAGGCCACTCAGTATGAGCAATAATGAAATTGGGCCAAAAAAATGTAGAAAGAGGAGCAAGCCAATAGTCTCACAAAATTGCAAGCAAACTCATCACCAATCTTCTATTAAATATTATCCCTAACTTAGGACAATTTAAGGAAATAAGATGTTACACTCATGAGTCATGGCATTTGACATAGAAAGGGTCTTCTTTCTTCCTATATCTAGTATAAATGTTGGTGACCCACAAAGAGGGATCACATTGAACGAACAACAATATTAGGAATGGGCACTCTCTTCCATTCCCATAAGTGACAAGACCCCTAATAGCTTTAGGCCTACACACCCTATCCTAAGATAAATAATGAATCACATATATATTATACACAATACTCCAAAAGAACCCACAAATTAACTCTAAGAGGAACCATGTAATGGATCATCAGGTGGACAAAGCAATGATGTGATAACACTGTTAATGAGTAGCTCTACTGACAAGAGGTAAAGTGCTAGCTCCCTAAGCCAAAATTCTAACCCATATGGAGTTAGTGATGTGTTAGAATTTGAAGAAGATAGACTTACAATTCATCAAGGGGATCCCTAGGCATCTACCCTCCTTGTGGTTAACACAATAGTTAACCAATGCTATTCTCAAAAAGGGGGTCATTTGCTTACTAATAAAAACATATGACTTGACTAGATTAATCTTTTGATTAGACATTATGAAATATGCCTCCAGCATCACAATGAGCTCTTTAGAATTAGAGGATGAGGCATCATTAGCATTGAGTAAAGGAATGATGGGTGGAGCATTATAATCAATCTTCATACCATTGAAAACACCATGGGCTACTTATTGATTGATCAAAAGGGAGAGGACCTCAAGCTTAGGATAAAAAAGATGGGTGATAATGGGTAGCTGCTTAACATAAGCTTCTTCTACTCAAGATCCACTCTGACCTAGCTCCATTCGAGGGCCAAAGATGCATTCTTCAACCCAAGAGCACCACCTATCATGGAAGACAAAATGCCTTAGCATGGTTAATATAAAGGGCTAGCTAATTAGTTCATAAGTTTGCTACATGTCTCATGAACCTAGTGGTTATGTTAGAGTTATCCATCTAATGAAAAAGTTTCGAGAAAAGATATAATTATGTGATATATGTCTCTTAGGAACAAAAGCACTCTATTTATATGCCATAAGCTGATTCAAATAATACTTTATATGATTAACCAAAATTTTAATAATAATCTTATATGTTCGCTACAAAGGTTATTGGGACAAAATTGGTCAACTTTAAAGGCACTTTTCATGGTGCATAAGTACCTAGAGATGCTAAAGATCATCATGTCAGACACAGTTTAGTTAAGACTCAAAGTTGTTTTTTTAGTAGGCTCAATTTGGATGGAGTACTTAGAATTGCATTTAGATTATTACGGTTGATAATATTATTGCCTGGATATTATCACAAGATCCCCCTATTAATAATCACTAATCCATCAGTCATTGTTCTTTTAAACTATCATGTATGAGTAGATTGGTCAATTGTGTTGGGTCTTTATGTAAATTGTTACATTCATATTTTGTTCTTATGCTCTCTTTATATAGAATATATTTATTGTTTTTATATTATGGTATTTTAGTTTCCTCTCATATAGAGAATTTCATCTCTTTTAGTCCTACATCACTTGTGTCTATCACTTATGACGATGAACTCTATTTAGGGAGACTAGAAGGGATATGTTATAACCGGTAAAATATTATATGTTTAATCTTCAATAATTCAATTGTGGCTTGGATGATTTCAGATCGACAGTAGAATGAGCCAGGAGCTCAATTGGAGGCTGTTGGAATTTCTGAAATTTTCTGGGGATTTTTCGGAGCACCGAGAAAATTTTTAAGTAATTTTCCCTGTTTAATTAGATTTTTGGAAATTCGAAAATCTATTTAAATCGGTCCATTAGATTTTTAAACCGGAATTTGGTTTTTACCGCGCGTGAACCGGACCGGAGCTGTTCAGCGAAGGCGGGGGCGGTTCGCCGAGTGCGTTTGCACGTGCGGTTGAATAAGCCGCGGATAAGCGAATCGGACGGACGAGAACAGCGGTGGAGATTAACCGGCTGATCGGGGTTAAGCGGCGTTATTAGAAGGTCAACCGGCGCTTAATGGGTTCTTTACGGGTTATTACCGGTTTAAGCGGGGTATTTAACCGAAACTGTTCGGCTGTTAGGGTTTCGAGCGTTGGCCGGAGACGAAGTGTTCGCGGCGAACGGCGATACTTTTCGGCAGCCTTTCAAGGGGCTTTTTGTACCTGGAGGTTCGCGGGACCGAGGAGAATCGATTGGTACCGGTTTCGTTCGGCGAGGAGCAGCGGTTGGTCGCGTGCGAGCTTCACCGTCGCCGGAGAAGAAAGGTAGGAAATTCGGTTTTAAATTAGTTAATTAGTAGAAATTAAAAGCATGGAATATTTTGCTTAATGAAATCAAGCATGTGGATGAAAAATTGGACTTAGTTGAATGCTAATTTGCGTCTTTTACAATTTTTGGATTTCTGGAAAATTTCTATTTCGTCGGAAAATTTAGTTAGGTAGGAAATTCAGATTTAAATTAGTTATTTAGCAAATTAAAAATATGGATTATTTTGCAAATAGCTATCGGAGCATGCGGATTGTGGTTTTTGAAATTGATTAATGCAAATTATTGATTTTAGCATTTTAGGGTTTTCGGAAAATTATACCTGCCGAATTCGGAAATTTTACTGAGCATGTGTTGATTCGATTATGTGCTTTAATCATGTTAAGATAGTATCAAATGCTGAAATTTGTTTAATTTCATAGATTGTTAAAATGGGGACGGATGAAACTTCGACGGAAATTTTGATTGAACCTTAGAAATTAGTGGCATTATTGAAACATTAGGATAGTACGAACATCGGATTTTGTTTCTCCTTGATCTCGGTCGCCGGAAATCGACGGGGAAAACGGAATTTTCCCGGAGGAATCGTCGGCTAGGGTTTCGCGGGCGCTGGGCGGAGGAAGGAGATGGATTAGATTAATTACGGTCTAGTTAATTAAGTAATTGTAATTATTCAATATTTATTAATAATTAAATGCTAAACGTCGGCTGGAAATTTGGATTAAATATTCGGCCGGTGGGTTCTCGATTCAGCGCGAAGACCCGAACCGGTGGCGAGATCCGGTTCAGGAGATTCGGCGCGGACGAACGGCGCGGCGCGGAGGAAAATTTAATTTCGGAAATTAATCCGAATTTTTGGAAAAAGGATATATGTGGAATTTAAATTTTATTCGGAAATTTATTCTGAATTTCGGAGAATGGATAAAGGGCGGAAATTGATTTTGGAATTTAAAAATTTCCTGAAGTGAGAAAAAGGTGATTTTAGGAAATCACATAGCCAAGTTGAAATTGACTGTTGGAAATTATCCATAAATTCAGTGCAGCTGGATTAGTTGGAAGGAAGTGTGACACTTGGGTAAGTGCTACCAGAATAATCAGAATTTTGGTACAGTTTGTGTTGCTTGGATGGCAATGGCATGGTTTGAGTCAGTTTACTCAGTGTTGGCATATTTCACGGATTGACATATTGGACCGGACTACTATAGACCCTATATGATGTTTTAGGGTAGTTGTGGTAGGTAACTGTGCGGTTTAGACTTAGCTTCCACAGTATACATGTGACTGATAGGCGCCATGCGTGTTTCGAGATGGGCGAATCCCACTGGCATGCTACCTGGAACCCCAGGCTAGGTTGTGATGCGTGTTTCGAGATGGGCAATCCCACTGGCATGCTTTGCCTAGGCGCCATGCGTGTTTCGAGATGGGCAATCCCACTGGCATGCTATATAGACGCTGAGGTGTCGGGTGCTAGGCGTTATGATGCGTGTTTCGAGATGGGTGTATCCCACTGGCATGCTTTGCCTAAGCGCCATGCATGTTTCGAGATGGGCGATCCCACTGGCATGCTACCTGGAAGCCCAGAGGAGAGCTACTCTGGTGTGACTGGGGTGACTGTGGTTGGTCAGCGTCTGGGACTGAGAGTGCTTTCCACCCTACATTGTTATGCTGTATTCCTATACTCTTACTATTATCCTTCTCTTGCATGTGAGTTTTTACTAGCTGTCTTTCCTACTGGGCGTAGCTCACTCCTTTATTATCTATATTTTTCCAGCGGCTCGACAGCCTTGACGCCACCCAGATTAGGTGGGATCGTGGTCAGTAGGCTAATGGAGGATATCTGATCTGTGATTTTCTGAGACATTTTGGTTAGTGTGATTGATACTATTGGATGTATTCAGGGAGACTGTTATCCTTATGTCATGTAATATGTGAGGGTGATTCTGACTTATGTATCTAGTTGGATGATATTGTATTTGTTGGACTTGGATCTTATTCTTGTGATGTAGTTTCCATTCACTGTTTTACTTTATTGCCTTGGTAGTATAGTGTGTGGAGTGCCATATTTTATCTGAGGATGTTATGTATTTTATTTTTGATGGTGAGGTCATTACATGACTATGGAACTTAACCGTGGGGGTTCAGACTTCTATTAGATCGGTTCTCCTACCAGTATGGGTTAGGAGTATTGGGTCTAGTAGGAGTAACATTGCGCGAGTTCATCAGTTAATTTAGGAGTCATGAATCCTGATTTGACGGTGTACCCGGGAGATGGGATCCACATTGTTAAGGAAAGTAGGTGTGTAATGATGTGTTATATCCTATGTTTTTCGTAGGCTACTCAGGTTGGTATGGGACGATCTGAGCTGTCTATATGTAAAAAAAAAAAATATATGCCAAAAATCAGCCTAGGAAAAAATGGGGTGTAACAGGATATTATAGTTATCCTATGTTCACTATTTTGTCACCTAACTCTCTCCAAGTGTGCACAAATTTCGTATAGTGGGAGTAAAATCTTGTCGATTTGATTTTGATGGTGCCTTGGGGGTGGGGGCTTAAACGGAGAGATCTATATCAAATTATTTTGATGTATCTAATACATTTTTAGAGCTTGTTTCTCTTTCATTTTAAATTTTTTTGCTTTTAAATTTAGTCTTGGATAGCTTAGAGTTATCTTAGCTTTCTTTTTTTTTCATTTTTTTTTGTTGTCATCACCCTTTATAATCCCACAACCTATTCCCACCAATATGAATACCCTCCTTCCACTCCAAAACAACTTCTAATCTATTCCATCCTCCTGTATGATGTTTTTCTTCTACAAAAGTGATTTTTGCTCTTACTTACTAGCCCAATGTTGTTACTTTTCATGTAGACATGGTTTGGATTTCATATGCTTGATTTTTTTGTTTATGTGAATTATATTTTTGTCAATTCTATTTTATATATGTGCATCATTTATGGTTGGTTTGAGCTGTCATCTGCATTGGACTTGTTTTATTCGTTTAAGTAGGTGTACAATTCTTAGTTTCAGTAGGTTTCTTAACCCACCAATGGTTCGACTATTTCATATTTTAAATGGATTAGCTTTGTTTGTGCACTGTGAACTTGATTTATAAACTTGATGTAGATGTATGCCATTTATTTGAGGTTATGCCTAAAATTTACGATAACATAATATTTAATTAACATGAATAACATATTACCTATCATCAATTTACCTTGGGAATAAGAATAGTTGACATGCCCTTTCACCTTTTTGGTTCCACATTAATTTTAATAGAATGGAGGGTGACCTTAGTAAGGTCTTAGCCCATTATCTCCTCGTAGCCTTTAGTAAACGAAGTGATAAACCCATCAACCCTAGAATCATAACTTTGATGAAAGGAATGCATGACATAGATGGTCTCACTCTTTATGACAAGTGAACAAAAGGCACTTGCCTGGACAATTAAGAGAGATGTGCTCATGAAGGGGCGTGGGATTGATTTGAAGATCTAACAAGATGAGTTGAATGTCCAAGGGGTTCGTAGTAGTCATACTCTGAGCATTTTCAATACAAAAGATTTGATTGGAATGCTTCCTTTTGATGGTAACTTGGTGAAAGGTGGTATTTCGATCAATTTGGGCTAGCCATTGAACCTTGGCTCTTTGCTTCTAACAATGTTTAAGACGAACGAGGTATGACTTGTAGTTAGTCATGACTTAAACAAGGACGTGGTGATCCTTCTTAGAGATAGCAAGGCCAACAACTTTTTTTTCATTGTATTAGTGATCTGATACTTTAAGTTATTTACTTTAGTATAGAGGTCTCCTACACTTGATTTACTCCACTTATTAAGTATTCGAAGGGTTCAAACAAACTTATGGTTGAGGATGTTGATGTAGGAGTCTTGAGCGAGTCTAGTTTAGCTCATGCAAACCACCTCTTTCGCCTAAAAAACTAGGTAGATTGATTGCTTGGCTCTACTTAAGTTTAAAGAAATTTAGCAAAATGGCTTAAAATGGTAGGGCATTTATAGAAATCACATGCTTAATATTTTCAATAAAAGATATATAATTGGTATGCTTTCTTCTAATGACAACTTGATGAAACAAAGTGGTATTTTGATTAGAGGGTCACCTAACCTTAGCTCTCTACTACCACTAAGTTTGAGATGAGTGAGATAAGAATTCTAGTCAGCCACGACCTAAACAAGGAGGTAACAATTCTCCTCGAAGAGGACAGGACTAGCAACTTTCTTTCATTGCATCACAGTGGTCTAACACTCAAGTTGTTTAATTTGGTATGGAGGTCTCCCACACCCATTTTGCTCAACTTATTAAATGTCTAAAAGGTTCACACAAAGTTTTAATGGAAGAGGGTTAAGGGAAGCCTTTAGCAAGCTAGTCCAACTTCTAAAGACCACCTCTATGGCCTTAGAATAATGAGCCAAGCATCCTCAAAATATAGTTGACGACACAAACTGAGGAAATCTGGGCCTTATAGGAGGAGGAGCAATCAATGATTATAAGCAAAACGTGTCAACGGAGACACTTCAGACTCCATGAATTACATAAATGCCTCCAAATTCATAAAAACATATTCAAACCAAGATTTCATCTTGGCATAACCCTTCTTATTTTTACATCAATTTTATTTGAACCCTTGAAAAAAAGGTTATAAATCAAAGTTAGCTAAGAAATCTATGAATTCTTGTCTCTTACCTTTCTTATTTTATTCTTACAGCATGCTATCAATACTTATGATATAATATAATTAGTATCCTACACATGAATGTACTATACTATAAATTTATTGCAAATAACTGTTTGTTAACACAATTATATTATAATTATATAAAAGAAAAGTATAAGATATTTAAAGATCTCAAATATCATTAACATGTTAAACATATGCATGAGCACTTGCACATTAGGTGTACAATCAAAGGCGTAGTGGATAAGCGAAGGTCCATATCACCTTGTTTCTCTTAAAAAATATTTTTTTCCTCATTTATTTTTTTAAAAAAACCAAAATAGGTGAAATTAGTCATTTATTTTTAGTTTAATAAGGTCATACAAGTCAAATTAGGTGAAACATGAATCGAGGTTTCATAGGTAAAAGATGAAGTTAAAAATTGGCTTTGAGGATGGCGATTTACATTCAAAGTGGCCAGCTAGTGATAAAAGCTTAGGGTGGTGGAACTTGATTAAAAGATAAGAAAGAATCATATTTAGTAGTAATTCGAAATTAGTTTTTATCCAAATGAAATTATTAATGATTTAATTCACATGTATTAAGGTTGTTAGATTGTTTGTAAAACATTTGATATTACATGTGATAATTCTAGAATTGATAATGGTAAAAGTTGAGCCAAGAAGTGCATTTAATAACTTAGTTTAATAAAAAGATAATTGAAGCAAGAAAAAGATATTCTACCTTCAAAAGGAAGCTTTATACTATTATACAAACTTTAAAGCATTAAAATTATTACTTGCCCCAATTAGAGATTAATTTTGACTAATAGCATCATGTCTTTGAAATACTAATATTGAAAGAAAATCAAATTATATGTATATTAAATGGGTTGAATGTTTACAAAATTACTCATTTATCTTGAATTACAAATGTGAAACTCAAAACAACTCGATTGATTCCTTTAAAATTCTATTAGTTGTGTCATCATTAGATTTTAAAATTCTAGATTTTAGCATATTAAAGGATAATTATTGATTTTATTTTAATTTTTATGTAATATATGATTAATTGAGGAGACAATTTACACTTTTATAAGACTTTTCCCATGTAATTGCTAGACATTTATTCAAAAGTAATATCTATATATACCATGATTTTTTTTATAATTTTTTTAATAATTGAATTACATTTTTGAAGATTAATAAGTTATATATTTCATGATGAAATCATTAATTTATTTGGCTCTAGATCATGTTAGTTTTTATTAAAAACAAACGATAGATCATATTATTCAAGTTTGCAAAGATTATCATTATTTCAAAACATGAGAAACTTGCTAATATGACATGCTTTTCGAATGAGTGAGAAAGCACCAAGATTTTTAACTAAAATAATTATATATTATACTTTTAATGAGAGAAAATTCATAAAAATAACATAATATTATATTTTTGTAATTAATCTTTACCTAGTATTTAATAGCATAGGCTTTTCATATAATCTTAATTGAAAAGTAATGTCAAAATGTAGATTAAAGTTTATTGAACTTGTGATGGGAAAGTAGTAAGGTTAAATAAGACTCGCCATTTTTTGTTGATGCTAAAACCATATGATTTGCTTATGGTGTTGAGTTGACTAACATGAATACGTTACTAATGTGAAAATTAAAAGAAACAAAAAGGAAACAAAATATTATAAATATTAACAAGTTATATGAAATTTTCATATGTAAAAAAAAATCATGAAAGTGACAATAATAAAAAAGGATATAGAGACATTCAAGTAGAAGATATTAGTTCTCTCAATAGTTATTTTACAAATGATTATTTTTTTTGTGTTTTTTACTATTTATTATTTTTTGCTTTAGATGAGATTGAGCTAATTACACAAGATGAGGATCACCATTTTTAATCTACTAATAATCTTTAATGTTAACAAGAAAATAACATACATGGACTACTTTGAACCTATCAAAAAAAACTTTTGATGTTATTTATATATGAATCCATTTGAGTCACAACTTACTAAGTGTGAAATGATATTGAAAAAAAACTTGATAATTAATTTTTGGATTGTTCCATCCTATTCTTAAATCTATAAACAAATGCTCCTATAAGAGAAAATCACACATCTTAAGCATAAATCATTTGTTATCTAAACATTTATCTTATTACTTGTTTTAAATTATCAAAATCTATAATTAACCTTTTTTTGTTTATTTTCCATGGAAACTTATGCCTAAGCAATTTTTTTATTCAAAAAATAAATTTTATGATATTTCTAACACACTTGAGAATTTAATAATTTTAAAAAATTAATATTAATAAATATTCAAGTATTATTAAAAATATAATTTAAGTTTAAATAAATAGCAAGTATATAAAATTGAATAATATAGATAATTAAATTCTTGATATTATATAAAATAATATTCCTATAAATAGAGTTGGTCTCCAAGTGGCCATTCCTATGTTAAATGGCTTATGATTATGTGGGGGATGTGTTTTTCTCCTACAATTATTGTAGTGGATCATTGGGAGACGTCATCGTCCAAATCATTGGGAAGCTGAAAAATATTTACAAATATTTAAAAATTAATTTCTTGCTGCACTTGAAAAAAAAAATAATTTTATAAGAAAACCTTAGTTTTCAATTTAATGTAAAAATTTTTAAATATGATTAATAAGAAATGAATTATTAATAAACATCAATAAAAATCAAATTGAATTAAATATTCACACTTTTTCTCCTAGATTTTAAATCACGAAATAATTAAATATTAATTATTTTGTAAACTAGTTATTGAAACTAAGTTATAAAATAACTAAGTTTCAATAACTAAATATATTTAAATCCCTTTCGTTATACTTGTGCTGTGCTTCTCATTACAAAAGCTTTGAGCAGTGCTAGTTTTCTCCAATGAAGAAATCCATCGAAGAAAAGGACGACGTCATACCTTGAAGAGTGTGGTCCACGTGAGGAAAGTCAACATTGACAATTTTTTCTCAAGAGAGAGAAGCCATCCGGTTGTGGGTCTCCGCCGGCCGCTGGGCCTTCGCCGCCATTGACACGGAGTTCTCCGGCGAGCTCTGGCCTTGTCCCCTCCACGAAAATCCAGAAACAGCGCTACGCCATTATAAAAGCCAACGTCGACCATCTCCACCTCATTCAATTCGGCCTCACCCTCTCCAACGCCGGCGGCGGCGTTGCCATCACTTGGGAGTTCACCCTCCGCGACTTCCCAACGCTACCCAACGAGCAAAAGAAAGTGAGCCACACGGCTAAATTTCATATAGTTAAGCATACTTTTCTCAAAGATAATTTTAAATATTGTATTAAAATATAATTTATCTGTTTACTCTGTGGAAGTCAACCTTTTCTTCTTCCTCTTCCGCTCAGTTCCTCTTCAATCCCTATTGCTCGAAATCATCGTGAACTGGTTTTGGGCGGCGGTAGTGAACCCATTTTTCTTGGCGACCGATTCTTATGGGTTCAACCATAAGATGGAATGTGTGGTTTTGAGAGGAAGAAGCTTTTAGCATTGTGTATTTATAGTCATCATTTAAAGATTTTCTATATAAAAGAATATATATATTTTATAAAGCTGTTAAAGATAATAATATTAGTTAAAATAGGATTTATGCATAATTTAATTCAGTGATTTACAAGTACACCAAAGATATTTGTTTTTTTTTTTGACAGATTTCAATTTTTAAAAAATATGCTATCTATAATAAAACAGTTTGAATATTTATTTTGGATTTGTAATTTCTTAATCTAAAATTATTACTATATCATTTGAAATTCAATTTATTTAGCAATAAAAGATAAAAATTTTAATAATTTTTTTTGTACTTTACCAATCAGAAATTTCTATTATGACTATATATATATTTTTTTTATATATTATAACACTCATGCTTTCCACACATTATTCAACGTGGGTACATGTAATTTTCATGTTAACAATGATAAAAATATTTAAGGCAACTAAACTTTTATGATCATAACATTTTAGGAGAATTTATTCATGATGTTCATACGTTTTGCTTGTTTGTTTAACATGCATTTATAACATTAAAAAATTACTTTTATTCTCATATATTTTTAGTTTTTAGCTTCACTTTTACTAAGCAAGGAAGGCAATATAAATTCAATCCCTTCTTATTGAGGACATGCATAACTAAGTTATACTTAAAGTTGAATTTTAAATTACAAAATTGCTATAACAAATGACCATATTGGTCCTTCAATGCAAAAAAAAAAAAAAAAAAAATAATAATAAATAAATAAATAAATCACTAATAATTACAGGAAATCATAAATACATACCATAACATATGCCAAGTAAGGAGAATATGATAAGCAATCAGCAAAAAACAATATAATTATTATTTGTTAGGACAAAAGAAATATAAATATAAATATCATAGTTAGGTAGAAAAAGAAGTCGAAATTAGATTATAAAAAGTTTTTTTTAAAGATTTTTTTTTACTCTAAACTTAATTACAATTTCAGTTTATAGATAAGTTAAAGTTTAGAAATGAGATTTTTAAAAAAATCTAAAAAAATAAAGAATATGCTGTAAAATAACTGAAAGAATGTTATAAAAAGATTTTTTTTTAAAAATGATTTATTTGCAAGAAAGTTATGAAAAATTTTGATTTATTTTGATGCTTTTTATTTTAAAAAATTAAACTTAATTATTAAACATAATTTTAATTTATATTTTTATGTCATCAATAAATTGGATATTTTTTTTTATAAAACATGATTATAGTTTTTGTGAACCTTTTTCTTATGAAATGAGGAATCTAATGATATAAATGTATAAGTGTTGATTCAATTGAAGGCATATATTATTACAAGTCAGTTATTAATCACTAAACACCCAAAGAGTAAAGCATTCCTATTGTTTCAATTGTTATCATACCATACTCTATATAATCATTGTAGATTAGAAACATAAAAAATCATTGCATGCTTCTTTACATTGTATGAAACTTATTTTATTGATTTGCATGTTTGCAACATTGTTCGATTCAATTGTCAACAATACAATGTTATAAGATTGATGAAACTAAAATTTGTCAATGTCTATAAATTGTTAATGAAAAATAATACTAAAAATAAAACAAATATATAAAAATTGATTATTTTTAGGTTTTTAAGAGAATTATAATATAGATAACATATATATCTAATAGTAAGAGAGATTATGATTTGTATAAAATCACACCATGGAAATCTCAAAATATAAAACTTCCATTGAGTTCCAAGATATTACGAAGTGAATTAAGTAAGCCATATCTTTAACTAACATCACCTTTAGGCACATTATCTTTAGGAGATTTGGTGAGCTAGCCATATAAGAAATTATTGTTTTTTTTCCTAGGGCATTATGAAATGCTACGACATAAACAAGTAGGGAAAAGAATTAAAACAATGATCTTGAAGAGGTGACAAAGATTGCTTAGATCTTGAAGAGAAGGAGGCACATTCATTGGTGAACTCTTCTACATGGAACATGGTAGGATGTAGTCCAAGGCTATGCAATTAAGTACAAATGTCTGTGAGTTCAAACCAAATATTTGTTAGGGTGAATAATATCACCAGCAAAGTACACAAGTGAAGTATCTCAAAAGTATCCAACAAGCAATTTGATATAAATAGAATTGAGCAAAAGAGTAGAAGAGAAATTGTGCAAAATACAAGCTCAAAAGTAAACTACATGCTTTTGAAGCATATGCTCTCATTACATAGAGAGAAAAGAACTGGAAACGGATTTATAAAACCAAATCAAGTGACAATATTTTGAAAATCATGAAAAAGACACATCGATAGATGCTTGAGTTGGAACTCCAAAAGAATATCTTCACAGAACAAACTGATAAGATCTGCAGAATAGTATCAAAATGGAGAACAAAGCATATTTGACATTGTTGGGAAAACAAAAAGGTGCAACGAAACATCTTTAGAAAGAATTTAATAACATGTACGATAGGATGATCTAACACTAAATTGGTTTGTAAAAATATCCAAAAAATTAAACAAGATGCAAATTTGCTTAAAAAAACATAGGAGAATGCTTTGCTCTACAAACCATACAAAGGATCGAGTTAACTATAGCAACTGGTGACAAAATACAAAAGTCTTGACAAACTTATATGACAATTCCAAATATGTTGAGTAACTATTGATATACATAATATGTGATATTGTTTATATGCTTCCATAGAGTTACATAGTTATTTTTGAGTCTCCAACACATTTTCTTGTGATTTGGCCACGAGTTTTGGGGTTATGAGTGTAATCCATGCATGATATTGATTTTGTGGATTGCATGGACATTGTTGATGGTGGACATTGTACTTGACTTGGTTTGGAAAGTTGAAACTCAAAAGAGAAAATGATAAATATTATAGATGTAGTTTTTTACTTATGAGAGATTTATTAATTAAAAATAAGATTTATATTAATCTAATTTTGTGAGTTAAATATAATATTAAAATTTTAATATTTAATTAAAGTAATTCTTATATCTAGGTTAAAGTTTTTGGATTGACAAGTATTTATTTAAAAGTATGTTGCTTCATATTTGGTCCCCTAGTTTTGTCTATCCTAATCATTTGAGCAATGTCATACCAAATATCTTTATACAATTTTTATGATGACATATGTTAGTTAAAGGGATCATTTTTTGACTCCTTTGGTCAATAAGGAAGCAAAACCCAATAATCATTATGTAATTATTATGGAAACTAAAACATTGTTTATTGTTTATCTATAAAAAATTAGAGTAGCCTAACTTAAGTTTCATGTTCATATCTTTCTCTATGTCTAGTTCCAATGGAGTATGAGTTTAGATATAATCAATGACTTCATAGAGGTTTCACAGCTCCATTTCAAATAGCTTTGTAATAAGTAGCATCATAGTAGTTGGTTAATGTAAGCTTGAGTAACCTTTTGCTTTTCTAGTTGTTGAAGTTGTCTTTTTAATGGAATTATAAGTTTAGATTATTGATGTTAGCTTGTAATGTATATTTTCTTACAGTGTTAGTATTAACAAAGAAATATTTTGTGCTAGTCACTAAAGGGGCCAATTTACCATTAACATTAGTATATCTAATGTGATCTTTACAATATACTTATGTTACAGGGAGGAAATCAAGTTGACTGTTCAGTGCTACCAAAATGAAACAATTATATATTTATCATGTCTGAGAACCTATTAGATTCTCAAAAGAAGATTTTTCCTATGCAACATTTCTTCATTTGCAAAATACAAATACCATATCAATGGTAATACTTAATGCTTCCAATAACACTAATAATTATTAACATGTAAAAGCAAACTAATTAAAGAGCCTATAATAAAGTTTTGGGATAAATGACAAATGAGTATTACTAATTTGATTTTATGTATAAATAAGTTTTTCATGTTTTCAAAATGGCTAGTTAATTTCTTATAATTGTGTTAGTATAATAATTAAGATTTGAACCTTTTGTTTTTAAATTATCTTTAAAAAATTATCACATAAATATTTATTATTTATATAATTATACCAATGAGTTCCAATATGGAAAGGTAATTTAGGAACAAAAATTTTTTAGATCTTATTGATAAATTAATTTGAGTCATACCATGAAGTATGACTCAAATCTATCATATTAAAATAAAAATCTTGTTCTCAATTTCATACTTTTTGAATAACACAAACTAGCACAAACCCAAGTAAACATGTAACCAAAAGGCAACATTCTACGAGATGGTCCTCTGTTCTTTGTGAATACACCATATTAAAAGTATACAATCAAATGCATGCAAATTTGGTTGTCATGGATGGATGAACATATTAATCCATTAATAAAATTGTTAAGCATACAACAGTTTCATCATTAACATAAAAATGTGATTGGCAACACAAAATGAAGGCTTTCTATTTTTGTTCTATAAGAAGCAACTCTTAGGATTAGTAGAGAAAATCTAACTTATGCAGCATATTGAAGAGTGGATTAGTTGGATCTCTTCTAAGGGCTGAATCATAAGGCATTGATTGGATTCATGCATTTTGATTTAGGTTGGGTCCAAGAAGCTAGTTAGTGAAATGAAATTTGACTAAAAGGTTGAAATAAAATTTTATTAATCCATTAATAAAATTGTTAAGCATATAATAGTTTCATCATTAACACAAAAATGTGATGGGTAATACTAAATGAAGGCTTTCTATTTTGTGTTTTATAAGAAGCAACTCTTAGGATTAGAAGATAAAATTTGGCTTATGTGGTATATCAAAGAGTGGATTAATTGCATCTCTTCTAAGGGTTGAATCGTAAAGCATTGATTGGATTCATGCATTTTGATTTAGGTTAAGTTCAATAAGCTAGTTGGTGAAATGAAATTTGATTTAAAGGTTGACAAGTTTCTTAAGCAAAATTATTTAACATATACCTAATATATGTATGTAATATTTGTTTATTTGTAAATTTTGCAACTAATAATGTAAGAAGTACACTAACCTTTTGAACCAAATTGTAAATGATAAAAAAAAAAGTTCTATCGTGTAAACGATATTAAGAATGCAAAAAATAGGAATCAAGGTTAATGTATTATATGAATTGGTGAGTCGCATAGTTTTCATGCTATGAATATATAAATTAGTGGTAAGTTACATACCTAACACAAGGTCTTGAGCTCTCTAAATTTAAAAGTATTCTACATAACTTGTTGGTCCTTCACAATTTTCATAAATGATAGACAATTTTCATAATTGATAGTTACCATTTTTACGGGAGACCAGACACATGATTTTATCCTTTTGGATATAGCTATTTTCCTTTGGATTGCCATATCTTAATACTTCATTATTTTGCAAAGAAATTGTTCAAGATTTTAATAAGCAATATGCTTTCTTACCTTCAACATTTTTTTCATATTGTTCCCTTAAATAACTACTACTAAACTATAAGGAAGGCTCCTTCTATTTTAACTAACAACATGAATATTAAAGATGCTATGTTGCTAGAAAAAGATAGAGTTGAAAAGAAGATTAGGTCATATTGAGCATTGGATTTGAAAAATTTTTTTCTTAGAAATAATGGAATATACTTATTTACTTCTGGAAGGAAGAATATCCAAATTATATGCTCAAAACATTATTAATAATATTTTGCATGTAAAACCTTACTATTATGGTGATACTTGTGGGAGCCAATTATGATAACAATTCATGATCTAATCTCAATAGGATTAATGCTTATTATGACAATTTTTGGTGTAGTGTTACACAGGTTATGACTCCTTTATTAGTTTTATTATCTTAAATGTTAGCTTGTGCATATATTTTATTCGTATTTTTGCTTGAAAACTAGTTGCATAGTAATTTGCTCTATTCTCACAGTAATTGCTATTTTAAATAGTTATCCATAAGGGAATTGCAATGAAAACTAAGTGTTAATTGTTAGTTGTTTTTGGGCTGGCATCTTATTAATAGGGTGATATAACAAATATCAAATTTAATTTTTTTTAAAATATTATTTATCTAAAAGTAAGAGAGATTATGATTTGTATAAAGTCTATTACTAACATTGGGTGAATCTTCGAAAAGGGTAAAAAAATAATCTTATTTGTTTAAGTGTTTTGTATTAATCAATTTCACTAAGATATGTATCATAGACTTTTATATAACATATTGAATAAGGGTAACAAGTTGGGATGTGATCTAACATGAAAGAGCCCAAAAACCAAAGATGGTAGAATTTTACAAATCATTTGACACTCTACATTCTCTTTAAATACTACCTTTCATATGTTTTGATTAGCATAATAATGATAATTGAGATGATTTTCTTAAGTAAAAATGACAATTATACTATGTGTTGATTAAAAAGTTGACCTTATTAGAATTTCACTTTGGTGGAACGCAAGGCAAATAATGCCCACATTTGAGCTATTGGAGTTTTCTCCTATGAGTAGCAGAATAGATACCAAAAAAAAAGTTAGAAGTCACTATACATACTTCTTTGTGGCAACCTAGATAGAGGGAAATACATATAAGAGCTTTCTTTATGATAAATTAGGAGATTTGCATTTCAACTCAAGAAAGTATTTTGATATATATTATTCATTATATTATGCACAAGAATTTAGAGAAATAACTGATATGAATTATGCATTGCTTGTCTAAAACGCGATCAAAGAAGTTGAAATTGATGCTTTATTCAGAAGGATAATTTTGGAAATTTTAAAGAAGCTTTACAAAATTTTGTTATAAATTTATATTGCTCCACTTGTATAATATTGTAACGTATTTAACTATGACATTCTACTCACATGGTATTCATAGTATAAGAGAAACTCAATGGGTTGTTTTAGAAGAAGACAAGTAGAGAATGAACTTAGAATAAAACATACAATGTTTGAAAAAATAGATAATCCAGTAATGAAATTATCTCTCCTTTCATTTTTACTTAATGACTTATTTTAGGCACAATCTTTATGTCCTATCTTATATATTCTCATTAATACTTGACATTTGATAATACAAATGGATTATCTAGAAGTATTTAAATCTACTACTATAAAATAATAATCTATTATTAATCATTTAATTATTTTTTTGAAGTTGATGAATCTTCTTATGAAACCAAATTATATGGCTCTTTAGTGGTAATATATTTAACACTGGTTTTTATTATATGAGAAAGGTCAAATATGCTCAATAATCATGGTCAATGCTCTTAGTTTGAATGTGATGCTTTGTAATACGCGTTAATTTATCTCTTAAAGATGATAATACTTGCATGAATCATTTCGTCAAATACCAACCTAGTGATCATTTGACTAAATAACAAATAACTGTTCGATCCCTTGTAATTTTTACAAGATGAACACTTTAGCAAAGATTCAATAAATCTATGTGAATATTTAATATTATTTTGAGAGGAATACAAGAGTATGGATGCATAAACATGTATGGATTTATCAACCAAAATAATACTTAAATGACTAACTTGCTTAATTTTTATGTTAAGGAAAAGGCATAAATCATGTTAACCATAAAACTTATATCCTATGACTTTTATTATTCTAAAAGACTACAATTATCTCAATTAACAATACATTCAATCAACTTATTAAAGGTTTTGATAAACATGTTATATTCAGTTAGTTTTATATAGACATTCATTTTTAATTATGTTTTTTGACATATTAGATAAAAAGTTTCTTAGAATAATAACTAATTATTTATTTAGCAAATAAATTTTATTTGAGAACAAAAAATAGAAAAATTGAATATAATGTACAAAAAAATATTTCACAGGACAATGAACTACTTTTTATGTTTTATATTTTATTTGCACTTAATTGCATATGCTATTAGATAAGAAAACTTGAAGGGATTTTATTTATGATCATTCGATGATTTTTATCTTTTTATCTTGAAAACATACATATATATAAAATATTACTCTCCAAAAAGAGTTTTTTTATGAGACTTTGAAATGATACATTTTGAACAATTGCCCACAAATCCATGGGCTTTTGAAAAGTAAAACATTTTGATTATCAAGATAATCAGATAAATCACCAACTTGAATATCATTATGCTTTAGATGCTTCAACATGCTTCCTTTACCTCTATTTACTATCTATTAAAACTATACTCTAAAAGTATAGAATTAATAATATCAATTTAATTAGTTTTGAATTTGTATGTTTGATTGCAACAAAAGAATACATTATCAAGTTGGTATCAAGAAGTTCTCTTTAACCTTAATCAAAAGCCAATTTATTCCAATCAACAGGTTTATATGTTGAAGTGTTCAAAATGACAATAGCCTGTCATTTGTTGATCTATTACTATTTATAGGCATCAATTATAGTTTTTAGATAACTTAACATCATCATAATGCCATGTTAAAGTTTTATAAGATTGTTTATTATCATGTGTTTCCTTTTATTTTCTATAATTAATCCAAGATTAATTATATTATAAGTATTGCACATCTTCTTTCAAACATGTTTTGCTTGTGCATAAGGGCTTTTATAACATTAAAATGAATAGCATTTAATAAAGTTCTATATCTCAATACATTCGAGTTGTGGTGCATAATCTAATAAGTTAGTTTATCGATGATTTTTTAGGGCCTGATGTGACCAACCCCATCTAGTTATATACTAGTTAACCTTTTTTGAATTATCTGCTTTCATTTTGAAATGCAAGACAATGGTATCCAAAAAGAACATTATATTGATAGAAAAAAGATCATAGATATCAGTGATTGGCTTGTCATATAAATAGGGTTTGATAAAGTCTTATATCTTCGTAGTACATTTAAGTTGATAAGTTAGCTATTATTGATTTGACATCTTACTATTTAGCCTTTCTTGGTAAGTGATTATGTAGGAGCTTAATGTAACCAATCCCATCTAGTTATATACTAATGAATATTGAAGTTTATACTAATATTATAATGATTATTTCAAAACACTTTATGAGATATGTTTTAGATAATAATATAAAAAATAAATGATTATAAGTATTTTCAAATAGTTGCCATCAGTTTATCTTATTAATCACCTATCGGTCATGCATAAAAGATGAAACAAGTTCCAAAGTATTTTTCCTGAAATGGAAGAAATAAAAGTTGAAATTTAGCATATTAAGACTTTGATGCAATAGAAAAGTCCCTTTATAAAGAATAGTCAATTCAAAATAAAAGAGAAAACAAAATGGAAACACGAAAGACATTCCGATTTTAAGTTTTTTTTTGTGGTCGCAACTCGTTGTCTTTCCTTTTTAGAGTTGTTGCAAGAAATGTTGTCTTGAAAGATCAAACTCCAAATCATATTTGTTGGTTCTTAAGAATCCATTTATTCATATCCCTATAACTTCTATTAAAGTGTCCATTTTTTCTTGTATTCTTGTGGCATAGAGTCAGCTCCTTAAACTAAGTCATCTTTGCCTTCCACATGGTTTTCCAATATCTCTTGAAAGTATAGATCTTGGAATACCATATATAGTTACTTTCAGCAAACAATCATTCATCATCCTACCCATTAGCTATTGTTGGAATAAGCACATCGTGCTTAAGCTTTTGCTCATTTGTTTTTCACCAAATATTCTGTTGTGATATTTTTGGCAAAGTTTAATTAATGGGAAGTTTGTAATTTATTTTTGGAAAGTTATTTTCTCGTTTAAATCTCTTAGAAAACCTATGCCTAAGTGTATCTTTTCCTATGACATCAAGCACAATGCTCCACTTTTGTTTTAATTGACTTCAGACTTATTGTAAAGCAGCTATTGATTTAATGTAAAGGACAAAAATCAATATTTATTCAGCAACAACTTTGAGCAATTTCATGATAGTAGCTACAACTATTGTGATTGATCTCCAAGACATTGTAGGTTCAACATTTCACCTCCCACTGATTGAAGAAGCTAACAGCAGATCAATCACTTCTTCTATGAAAGCATAGCTAAAGTAGCTTACTCCCTTGTTGTTAAAGCTATAGCATATCTCCACCTTATGCTAATGGGTAGAAAGCTTTATCCATCTTGTATATATATCTTTTTAGTATACAAAATCTTGGTGCATGTTAGCATTCTTTTCATTGTATAGTATCTATTCCATGTCTTGTAAATTAAGAATGGTGCTCACATATTTATATGCCTATAACATACATCAATTTTTCTTTTAAATGAAACTTTTTTCTTTAAATTAAAGCAGTGTGATTCAAGCCCATCAATTGGCATTGCTGCCATTCCCCAAGCAAAAAATGCTTCTCTGAATCATCAACTTGTATAACATGTATAATATCTAGTATTGTATAAAAATCAAATGAAAACTTCAACAAGTTGTGAGATTAGGATTTTAATTTGAGACAGGAATAAAAGAAGGAATACAAAATAAGTAGTACATAAGGTAGGTCACCAAGGAACCAAACATTATACAAATCTCATGCAACCCAAAATCCACACTCCTAAACTTGTAACAAAATCTTGATTATGAAATGATAAGGATAGTTATTCTTCAATATTTATAAGTATATTTAGTGTAAATATTTGTTATTTTCTTGTAAATTGACAAGTTGAGGTTTCAATTGTTTATTTTCAAATTTCATTGAACAAAAGTCATGCGTCCCACATAAGTTGCACGTTCATTATTGCCAAACTCCAAGATCAGTTATTGTCATACATCCATCGTAGATTGACACAGTTATTACATTGTAAATAACAAGGACCATGATCCAACGCATTTGGATGTCGACTTACTTAACATGTTCTGGTAGCTCGTAAATTGAAATTGTTACTACATTGCAAACTTAACAAGTTCTTTTACCCTCATAAACACAAAATAAAGCATGTTTTGCAGGTGAACTGGTGAGCTGTTTGGTAGCATCTGGATGGAATGTTTCCAACAACTTATGGATCTTGCTATGAAGGTACACTTTCTAATCTAATTGTTATGGTTAAGTTATATTTAATAAAATTTTCAAAGTTACAAATCCACACATTAACACTACTTACATAGTATGCAAATATATGAATAATGGAAAGGAGTGTATGTAAATAAGTTTTTGGGAAGTAAATGTGAAATATCTATCACAATCTTCACATAAATGCTTTGAATGTAAAGCAAATACTAAACCTATAACTCATATATTTATTGAAGTTTTTCTTCAATTCATCCTTACATTTTTCTTCAACAATTAGATAATGAGCAAGTGAAAGGGGAAAAGAAAGCTGAAGAAAAATCCATACAGAGGGAGCTTTCGCCTGCAATCCCAAGCCTGTTAAACTTCTAAAACTAGTATTGTCACATGGGCATTCCCAGTTTGAGGTGTAGAAATTCTTCAAACTTTGATTGTTGTCACCTAACATAGTTTTATATGACACCTGAGATTTTTAGTCAAATTTTTGAATTTTTATTTGATCTTCGAACTCTTCGCACAATTATTTATATTATAAAAAAATTATTTTTGTATCATCATCTATCTTAGGAGATACGAATAAATGAAAAACAACATTGATTAATGTTTAGAGTTATTGATAAACAATCATATTTTTCTCATTAGTTGATACAGATTTAATAGGTTAAGATGCTTATCTTTTGCGAGTTTTGATAGCCATTGTTGCTAGTGAAACTTGCTTAAAGAGAAAAAATAGTAAGGTTAAGTGCCAAGCTTGGAGCTTGGGATAGTATATTTTTGAGATAGAAGTGATTAAGCAAAAAAAGGAAGCAAATGAAGATGAACAAGAGAGAAAAAGAAGCGATTCCCTTACCAGATTTTGTACATTCTTTGGGCAAAGCTTTTTCAAGCTCCACAATGGGGGACAATGCTTTGTAAGTTGTGTTTCTCTTTGACACAATGACTAGTTTAGACTCTTCATTAGGTGAACCATTGTCCCACTTCAACACTACTTTTATGAAAAGTCAAGGGGAAGGGGAGACCATATTTTTGCAAACTATCCTTTCTCTTGGTGCTGGTGCGAAGGTTATGGTTGATCTTGAAGAAATTCAAACTAAGGAGAAAGAGGCTCTTGCTTAAAGTTTAAAGAGGGAAGGCTGAGATAAAACTACCAATATGAGGAGAACTTAGTAATACCCTTTGAAGTCCTCTAGCACTGAGGCCACATGATTTAAGATCCATTAGAGGCCTTTAATAGCTCTCTGAGAGAAGCAAATGCTATTGCTTTGGTAGATAACTCCTTGCCCAGCATTTTGATGCCATTAGATGAAGGTCTTGACAAAGAAGTGTCTTGAATTCCTGATGATTTAAAAGAGTCCCTGAAGCTGAATTTGGAGGATATTGGAGGAATGTCAAAGGACTTAAAATTTATGAGTATCAGTTGATCGGTATCTCACAAGCTTCTCAACAGTAATTTAATCTTGAGGACAGCAAAAGAAAGACTACAAAATGAGGTTTTTGTTTGTTGAGAAAAGATTGTTAACAGACATTACAGTTGCCATTGTCTCAATTGGATGTGAAACTCTGTTAAACACCAAAGTGGGATGGAAGATGTTGCTTTGGACCTCATGGACCTGATTTCATAGAGTTGCTTCACCAGTCCTTAAGTGAAGGTATTGTTTGGAGATCCCAGCTTAAGGAAACTACTTCCAGGTCTTATAAATACTTCTGTGATGTATGTTTTTTTATTATACTTGAATTATATCATGTTCCTATGCAAATGCAATATGTAGTTTGCATGTACGTGGTTAGAATTGAAGTTGTTTATTCATAATTTATCTTGTTTATTATGATCAAGCTGTTTGCAAGCTTCCAATTTGTGAATAAGCTCAACTTCTTGCTGAATTTGAAAGATTAGAGCACACTTCAACAGCAATAATTATTACCCATTCCTGTTTTAGTTAACTTTCAACTGTTGGCCTTCTTATACTTTTTATTAGGAGAACCTAAGAAACAACTGGACTATGAGGATGCCTTTCATTCATACTTCACATCCCTTATCTCCGAAAATTTTTTCTTTAATTAGTCAAAGAAAGCTTCATCGAAAGTTAACCAAAGGAAACATCAAAAAAAGAATTGATCGATCGATCAGGTATGCATTGGAATCTCTTATTTCTGACATATTTCTTTTAGTTTATGAAATAAAAGGATGATTAGAGCTGGACAATGTTGGGATGTTTAGAAAAATTTGGTTGGGAGAAATTCTTTTGTAAGAAAATTATAATTTTTGCACTATAAATTAATGCTTTAATATCTCACCTAGGAATCAAATTCAAGCCATTCAACTAGTTTGTAGTCGAATCGGTTAAGCTGGCGAGTCCTATCAGGTTTTGATAGTGTTATGATGTACATTGAATAGTTGTCATTAGTATTGTTTTAGGAATTTTGTTATTTCTTGCTAATGTGTCCCTTTTTTGTTATTTCATTTCATTATTTATGTACAAAATACTATTAAATCCGAGTTCAATCATTTTTTTGTGTTAAGATTAACTTGAAAATTTGGCTTTTTTCTATTGTAACGCCTACTTAATTACCTAACATTAATTATGTTTTCTCTTCCGTTTTAAAATGAAACACTCATTTTGATGGTTTGAATCTAATTGAAGAACATAGGAATTGATTTTATTTCAGTTCCACATAATTGCATTACATAAAAGAATGTTTTAAGATGTTGCTATTAGATCATTTTCTATATTGTAGTTTAGAACATTTCATGGGACTAACATTCATGCATTAGCAGAATGAATGGGTTTCTAGACATTTTTGATAAAACTATTTATTTTGAGAGAATATATTCTCCTATTGAGGACTTGGAGAAGATTTTCAATAACCAAACAATGTATGTCTAATATATCCTTTTTATTTTAAGTTAAGTTCATAATGTTTCGCACCATGTAATTTTTCTAATGGTTTACTTATTTTCAAAAATGAGTTTACTTTTTCTAATTAGTTTTTTGGGTATTAACTCAATCTTTACATATATGTATATTTCAAAGGGCTTGTCATTAAGATGCATGTTCCCAAATCACTTGATGGTGTCATTTCCCATCAAAGGTTCTCAATCTGTTCTTCAATTTTTTTTATCTTAACTATATCTATTCATTTATGAATTACTGCTAACTATTTGTTCTTCCGTGATTGTCAACCAATTTTCAAAAGAGATACGCAGCCAAGTAAAAGAAGACTGGCATGAGATAAAAATATGACAAATTTATATATTCTCAAGAAGGTAAATACTAATAGATAATCTTTAGTGGTCTCTGTTTCTAATAGTTGTAAAATAGGTGAAACAATGTCAGCAGATCAGAGGCACAACTTTGTAATCGATTAAAGCCCTTTCTGGTGTCTTTCATTTGTTCTTCATTCTTGAAATAAATGAAAGGACAAGTGTCAATTATTAATCTAATAGAATTATAATGCTTTACCTTCCCATCTCTCACAACCTTTTCTTAAACATAAAAGCTTTGATAATTTGGATATAACTTATGTTTCATCCCTTAATACAAGCTGATCCTATTTTATAAAGATGTCCTTTAGCTTTTGAAAGGCCTTATGTTGTGTTTGTTTTGGTACTTTGCTCTTTTTTATATTGATCTTGCATGGTTTCCCTCACGATAACTTGGTCTAGCCTTTTCATCTTTAGGTAGGCAATTGTTCACACCCTTCTAGATCAATCTTGGGACTTTTTGGATCTATTTATTAGTAGTTTTCAGACACCCAAAAAAAAAAACTCATTTGATCACCAATATAATATATTATGCAACATATTATAGTTGCCCAGAAAAAAATTATTATTTAAAAAAGATGTGAAGATTTTTACTATAACTCTACAGGAAAAAGAAAAACAGACATGCCTTGGCAGCTTTAAAGAGTTCATGAAGGACTTCAGACAAGGTTGGATGAGCATGAACCGCAAACTTGATGTCTTGTAGGAGATTTAAGAAATGGCAGAATAGTCAAAGAAAAGTCAAGTAAACAAAAAGACTGATATGCAGTAAAAATCCATTGCAGTAAAAAAAGCTATGCCTGAAATATTAATCCATTGCTGTATAATATATAAGAAGTATATCATTATTATGAAGAATAAGTATAAAAAAAATTAACAATACTAATGTATCTTATTAAGTACCCATCGGATTATGCAGGAATAAAGAAGAATAGGCAATTTGGCGGCATTTGTCAAACACGTCCAAATACGGCTATAAAATAGCCATCTCCTTGGTCCAAGGGCATTGGACACGACAACTCCAAAGCTTTTCCCATAGACATTTATGCATCTCTGCCTTCGACACACGACAATTTGTTGGTCTATCAGATTCCCAACAAATCATAAACGCTCCGGTACGGCGAACTCGGCAATACGTTGATGATAGTCGGTTGCTCGCAACCGTCGGTGCTTCGTTCATCCGACGAGGGCGACTGCCAAAACAGGGGAAAGGGGTATTAGCTAAAGGCACTTTCGTATTTTGGAAACCTTAGTTTGGCGCAGCGGTACAGAAGTTAGATTTTAATTAGGTTTAGTGATCGTTTTGTTTAAATAAAATATTTATTAAACTGTTTATAAAATTGAGTTTATTTAAAAAACTTTAAAAATTTCTCGAAATAATTGATGGAAATTTCAAATAATATAAACAAAAAATTAGTTTAAAATATTAAATCTTAACAAATATGAGAAAGCAGAAGGTAGTATTGGAGAGTATTATTGTTGTAAAATTTTATTAAAATGTAGTGTGATGTTTAGTAATGTATGGTGAGAAAATAATGTTGGAAGTTAAATGAGTTGTACAAATGAAAAATTACCCTTTATTCATTTTTTTTTTTGTTTAATTTTGATAGCTAGTTATTTGGGATATACGAGATTTTAGATGAGTTATGCATGATTATGTTATCTTGAACATTCAATGTGATTCCATGTCTATATGTAATACTTATTTTGTGGTCTCACATTTGTGTCTAATCATCTCGAACAATTCTTATGATCATAAGAAGTAGTATAATTTTTTATGATCAAGTTTTAACATTTATTTGGCTAGATGTCACTAGTCATCTTAGTTTATCATAAATAACTTTATCACAATGTTCTATCAACCCAATCAAAACAAGATGACTAGCACGTACCAATCTCACAAGCATAAATGTCAAATCCAAGAAGCATCATATAACAATATTATGACTTGACAAGTCATGAAAATTAAGAAAAAGATTTCAAACAAGTTTAATGCTAAAATCAAAGGTTTCTAAGTGCTCTATGAGTCACAATAGCAATTTGTAGAACGACACAATCCAACAAGAGAATGCACTTAAAATGTAATTATGGTGATCGCTTTTCAATAAAAAAGTGGGAAAGTGAATTTAACAATTTTAATCTTATTCCACTTATAAAAAAATTATTTATAAACATTATTTTGAAACATTGATCAATTGCATTTTTTTTCATGTTAAAAATTCTAATTTTGTCAAATATTAGATGTCGTGATGTGAATGGGTGATCTGTATCGTTCTATTAAAATATCGTTCATCTAATTAATTTAGTCTTCAAAGCAAATGAAAAAGTAAATCTATGTATGAATTGATCAAACATAGTGGACATCTGATAAATATTTGATAATCAAATTTGATGTATTGAAATGATCATTCCTTGGACTATTGAGGATACAAATGAGCATAGATTAATCGAGTCATCTTATGATGAAGATCATTGAATTCTTTATTCAATAAGATTGTTCAATTGTTTCTTAAACTTTTTATTTAAATCACAAGATGGAGTTGAATAGCTGATAAAGCAACGATGATGGTGGGGGAATGAACAATAGTCAACTGATGTATCAACATCTATGAGGTGCAATGATAATAGTAACAAATAGTCTTTTAAAAATTATTTATTTTCATTTCGTAATTAGCAAAATAATATTGTATAAATATTGTATAGCAAAATAATTTTGAAAAGAACTTTTTTTAATTCTACTTTGATAAGTGTTACCAATTGAAAAATTATTAATTAAAAAAATAGTAATTTTCAAAAAAGAACAATTTTACATAATTTAATTAAAAAAGAAAGATTTAAATAAAAAATAATTAATTTTAATTAAACCATTAAGTAAATGTAAACTCAATATTCGGTCATTTCCCACCTTCGCAGCGCCTGCGTAACCGGAAGCAGGAGATTGTCACCGGGTTCCTCTACCGGAAGGAGTTCTCGCATTTTGCTCCTATCTGCAAAACGCCGCAAAAACCGGTGGTTTTCATCCCATTCGTCTTCGATCTTTCTTCTTTTCTCTTGTGAATTCCCGTGGCCGACGCCAACCGCAAACCCAGCTTCCGAAGGTCGGACTTGGAGAGATGAAGTTCTGCAAGAGGTATGAAGAGTACATGAAGGGGAGAGACCAGGAGCTCCCCGCCGTGGGATTGAAGAAGCTGAAGAAGATATTGAAGAGGTGCAGCAGGGAAGTGCAGTCCAAGCGAGAGAAGCAGGGGAGCGCAGATTCGATTGGGGACGATTTGGCTGCCGATGGCAAATGTCCGAACCAGTGCCCAGGTTTGCCTCATCATGCCAGAGATTACTTTCTCCTTTTTGTATATGAAATGAAATCAATGCGTTTCATATGTGTTATTGCGCGAAGAACACCAAGAAGAAAAGAAAACAGAAAAATATGATGAGGAAGAGATGAAGGCATGATGTAGGACTTTTTCAATGCATGTCATGTTGTACCAACCATGCTTTACAAATCAGGCAGTGACATTTGGAGCCTTTGGTCCATTTTTACATGGATTGGATTCTTGATCACTGTTCATCTTGCATTGGTTTGGTGTCAAGCATTATGCATTAGAAGTCGAAGTAGAACAGGATGAAGAAGAGGTCCCCTGTGGCTAAAGTGAGTAATATTTATAACATAGGTAGTTTTCTTCATGTCTTATCCTCCTTGCAACCATGGTGTAGCTTCAATTGATAGTTAAGTAGTAATACTTCTTCAATCATTTGCTGAGAACGATACGAAGCGCACATCAATGATCTAAACGAAAGTTGTTGACTTTTGTTGCCAAGAACATGCATGTGGATTCTTTTGTTTGTCCTAATGTTTTTTAAATGTGTTAAGAATCTCCCTTCTCTTGCTTTTTGTTTGCACATAATCCAATCATTCTTCTTCTCTTATCAGTGTGTGATGGCACTTTCTTCCCTGCGCTTGTTGAGGAGATGTCAGCAGTTGTTGGCTGCTTTCACAAGAGAGCACAGAAGTTGCTTGAGTTAAACTTAGCTTCAGGCTTTATGAAGTATGTTATATTGTTTAGAAGAAAGATGCTTGGAGACCATGAAGCCCTTATGCAGGAAGGCAAAGATCTGGTTACATATGCAATCATCAACGCTGTTGCAGTGAGAAAGATCCTGAAGAAATATGACAAGGCATGGTTTGATGAACTTGATCACTGTTTCTATTAAGTTTTTGCTGAATTAGTGTGCATACCTCTGGATTTAGTTAGCAGAATTCGATGAACAGATACATTACTTGAAGCAAGGGCGGGCATTCAAATCAGAAGCTCACTCTTTGAGGATTGAAATACTTCAGTCACCATGGCTTTGTGAGTTAATGGCATTTTACATCAATGTGAAGCAAATTGATGCAAGCAGAGGGCACATGGCTGGTTTTCTTGGTGACTGCCATCTAAAACTTGATGATGACAAACCTATTCTATCATGTTGCCTACTTGATTCTATGAGCTTAGATATCAGCTTGACATGCTCTATATGCCTAGTAAGTTTCCTTAACTCTACAGCTTCTTTACATCAATGTAAGCATTTACTTTTTTTGTGAGAGATGAATGCCTTGGGGCTAACGTGAGGTCCACCCAAGGACCCATTGGGTTAGGTAGTAGAAGTTTGCATTACCCAACTCTATTTTAGAAAAAGGCATAAACCACCAACCCAACAATCATGATTTTCGAATGAAGAATGAAGAGTGCATTGCCCTTCTTTGGTCTTCCCTCGATCTTGGATTTGGAAGTTGGTTTAAGTTTTTTTCATTTTTGCCTTCGAACCTTACAAGATTTATATTGGGTAGGAATTGAAGCTATCTATAATCATCAAAAAAAAGAAGAAAAGATTTGGCTCAATTCTTGCCATTTTTAAGTGTAGAAAAATTAGTTTAGGGTTAATTTAGTATAATTATTATTAATTATTAAATTATTTGATAAAAAATACACTTAAAAGAGTATTTTTGTAAGGTTTTGTATTTCACAATTTAATGTTAAAATACCTAGTTTGAAAAAATTAACCATCTTTTGACAGTTAGTCAAAAAAATAAAAAAAATGATAATTGTTGTGAGGATAAACTATCTTTTTGAATTATTAAAACAGTGTAATAAAAGCATATTAGTGACCTATTATTTGAGAAATAAGTAGAATTTGCACCAATCATTTGGCATGACTTCAACAAATTTATGACAAAAACTTATCTAAAGTCATTCTAAATTAATCCTTAATTTGACTAAGTTGAGAAGAGAAGGGTGTACCTTGTGATTTGACAATCAACATCAGAAGTATGGCTATGCTTGATTGTTATGAAGAATATTATCTTTAGATCTAAGCTCAATTGGTATATAATATTTCACCTTATCTACTAAAAAATGAAGGTCTGCTTATCCACAGTATTTTCACTTCACTTAAACTAACACCTTATCTTGGATTATGAAAATCATATTAAAAAATCAAATTTTTTTAATTTTTTACCCTTCAATGACCCTTGGAGACTTTTATATCATAAAAGATTCCTATCCTCACCAAAAGAAAAAAAATTGAGAATCCTCCAAATCTCAAAAAGAAAGGCCTTTGACCTTATCACCATTGAACCCTTCTTTATTTTCTTTCAATTATTTATAAGCTTTTGTTTTCAAGATTTAACACAAAGGAATATCATTTATCTACTTAGAATCTATACCTAGAAAAGTGAAAAAAGGCGATTACTATCACCATTAGTGACACTTTAATTCCTTATTGAACTACCCGCTTCTTGATGGATACGAAAATACTTCCATTCAATTCACAGATGTAGGTTGGAAGAAATTTTTGTTTGAAGTGGTTATCTAAGGATTTATATCTCGTTTTGTTGTTAATGATTTAATCTTAAGCTAATTTGACCATGGTTTAAGACCAATTGGAAGATGTTTGATTTGAACATGATCAAATTAAAATTTTAGATAACAAAAAAATTTAATCCGATCTCAATTTGAGTTATGTATGATTTGTTAATCATCAACTCAAAACTTAATACAAGTTAACAATAATCTAGCTTTTGAACTAAAATCTAACATGGACCTTTTGTAGTATTCAATCATCAACCAAAACATTCTCCCCTAACCTCACTAGCTTATAAGACTTCAGTTAACATATCCATTAACCTAGCATCAACAACCATGTCAATAGCATCACATCCACATGCCTCTATTAAGTGACGCATTATTGTCGATGCTCTACCATTGTAAGCAAGTACGTGAATGTAGTTGATGGCTTTGTAGTAGGCAATATGCAAGGTTGATGCATATGAATGTCACTTGAAACCTTGTAACTCGAACATTATTTGCTTTCAATCAAATTTAAGCATATCATACTCCGAATTCTAGGCTATAGCATCTCATCACACGCAACACTAAGGAAATTGCCCTGCCAAAATCATCTGCACTTCACCATGTTAAGTGTCAAACTCGTGTCATTCATCTTCTCTCATTTATGCAGGAAACTGTCTTCGATCCCATTTCACTTACCTGTGGCCACATCTTCTGCTACATGTGCTGTTGCTTAGCAGCATCCGTAACGATCATTGATGGCCTGAAGGCGGCGAGCCCAAAGGAACGATGCCCATTGTGCAGAAAGGTACTTACTTAACCAAGCACCTTTGTACTGCCACACTCTAAATTGCTATAAGGTTTTTCCCATGCCAACAGAAAGGAGTATATGAGAACTATTTGCATTTGAATGAGCTCAAAGTCTTACTAAGCAGAAGGTATTGTATTGCCTCTTTTATTAAAAATGGGTTATAGTTATGCTACTTATGTGGATCTTCTTTTAACTGCTTAAAATGAGCAGCTGCCCAGAATACTGGGAGGAGAGGCTGCAGTTTGAAAGAGTGCAACGTCTACAGCAGGCCAAGGAGCATTGGGAATGCCAATGTCGAACAATCATGGGTCTTTGAAACTTGATTACATGTTTGTTTGATGGAATGTTATTTAGATAATATTGACATATAGATATCAATGACATCTAATAGTTAACTTTTTAATAACAAGGTTTGTGACATCTTGGGTTTTTGTTTTTGTTCAATTTTGAATGACATCTAATGTTATTTATAATTATAATAATGCTATGAAAATAAATAATAAAAACTTATAAATAACATCATTTACTTATAAAACTTCATATAATTTAGGCACATGTTAATTACTTTGTAATGATAAATGTTATGAATGTGAAGAAATTTATGTAGATAATTTGCATCTTCTTTTGAATAGTACTTTATTTTCCCTTTCATCATGTTTAAATCAAAGAATATTAGTAATAAATATTAATCATAGTTAATTCACAAAAATTGACCCACAGCTCTAATTGAAATAAGGTGTTGTGATCCAATAAGGAAAATAACTTCACATATAAGCCACATGTAACAAAATTTGCTGTACCCAACAAATATGTTGTATACCTATACCTTAGTATCAAACAAATGGTTCAAAATGTTTATAAGATCAAAGGGAATAACACAAAGAACTCACTGGAATTATATTGGTATTTTTGTATACAAAGATTAAGGTTTGCTTGCAAATGAATATCAACTCATGTATATTGATATTGTATTCCACAATAAAGATCCATCAAGCTTCAAGATAGCATTTTTGTTTCTAGGCAAAAAAAAAAAGAAAAACAAACCTAAATACAAACTATAATCAAATCAAATTTGTGTGAGTAGTTTTTGCCCATGGGTCTTTGGTCGACAAAGCAAGCAGAAGGGGATATTCAGACATGACAGATTTGTTATTCTACAATGACAAGAAATGAAGCAAACTTTACATACCAAAAATGGTCTCTTCTACCCTCTTTTCCTTTCAGAAGCAACATATCAGCTGCAGCAACAAAGGTTTTAACATCCAATTGGATCTTAGATCAGTTAGATGAGAAGCACAAGCTCAGTTGTTCACTCTGCTCTCAATCTAAGGATCTCTTTCACTGTTCTTTTCCTGAAGTAATCCATATGCTCCTGCAGAGAGATAAGGCATATTCGACAAAATATTCATCATCATAATAAATTCAAGGAGCATACACATAGATATGCACACACACACACACTACAAAGCTTCATATAAAAGCATTGCAAACCATCTTAAGGAATTGGGTTTAGTTTATGGTAGGAACAAAAACACTTTTGATGACACCCGCTTGGTGGCCACAAGCAATCATCGACGATAAAATATCGATTTAGCAGTCCTAATCAAAAGGTAATGAGGGATAATTTTGATAAGAGCATTTCTCCTTTAAGCAATGAATTGTACAAAAAATTTAAAACCATCTATTTGAAAATTTTTTACCAAACAATTTTCTTACAAAAACCAAGTCACCAAACAAGTATGCAACAGTAAACACCTTCAAAGGTTAGAAAAATTCTTTTAAAAATGATATTTTGATGATGATTTTTTTTTAAATATAGCTCTTTTCAGTAATGGCTTGTCAAAAACACTTTGTATAACAAACAACTTTTATAATTTCCTACTTTGAATTCAGATGAACTACTTTTTTGAAAACCCTTTTCAAAAACCATCTTTTATGAAAGGTCTTCTCAATTGCAACCTCAGTTATCAAACAGAACCTATATGAGTGAAAAAGAGTTATGAGAATTGTTCCTTAGGGCTTTTGATGTTTTTGAATTTGAAGAAAAAACTTGTAAAAAATACCCAACAAAACACAGCCAAAATCAACATTTGTTTATCCAAGATATGTTTACTGAGAGGGGAAGAACAAAATTTCTCACCTGGTCAAAGTGGAGATTCAAACCTCTACTGTAGAAGTCCGTGTACTTGAGCATGAACATCCCACAATCCCACCTGCTCAGGTTTAAAAAAAAAAAAAAAAAAAAAAAAAAAAAAAAAAAAAGCTACATTTAAAATTTTCTGCTACCAAGTACATAGAACATTAACTATAAAAACTATCAACAACTACTCAATAACAACAGTTGTGATTAAAAAAAGATTTTTTTTAAAAGATACTTTAAAAATGTGCTCTCAAAGAAGATATTTTATGTGAGAAGAAAAAAAAATGACATGAGCTCAATAAAATTTTGATACTATTGAGATTGAAAAAAAATAAAAAAACTGTTTTAAGAATCAGTTGCTGACCATAACAAAACAGTCAAAAGAAAGAAGCCATGTAACAGTTATCAACCCAGCACCACTGTGTTGATACCCATGAAACCTCTAATCATCACCCAGAAGGAGCACAGCTTTGAAAGGTTCTACAAGGTGGATATTCTTGCTAGGCCAAGTAAGCTAGTTGAACAATGTTAATTTCCATTAGATAAGCAAAACAAATGAAGGCACTTCTACTTGTTGATGATAACAATCCAAGAATATAAAAACTTCATGTTACATAGCTCATCCTCATGATTAAAATTATGAAATGAAACTCCACATTTGTTAATTTTCAGATCGTTATAGTTGGCACCAATTGTGGGATATCTAATAATGGGTAGACTATGTAATTGCTTGAAAATTGAGATAGCTTAATTTAGTGTAACTTAACCAAAGCTAAGTTTAAGGAGAAATAAAATGTACATATACTACTCACCCATTCTTTTGTTTAGGAAGGTCATTTATGGAACCTTTCTTCCAAGATGAAGTGTTAATCACTTTGCCACTCTTATCGCTTGCTTCCTCCACTAAATAACATTCCTGCATTTTTAAGGATGAATAACTAAGTTCAAAATTGCATAACTTCATCTTACATCATGGGACTAATAATACAAAACATTCGTCAATTAATTTTACTAAAAAAAAATATTGAACCAAAAGTTGATTAATTTTAACATCTCCAAATTAACTAAACAAAGTTAGGTACTTTGATTAATTTGTGTGCAAAGACATATACACATCATATGTTATTATAAGAGTACATAATTCACACACACAAACATTATGCTCGTGTAAATATGAATATATTAAGTAAGATATTCTCCACATATAAGACAAAAATTTGTTCAACATATAATTACTATGGATATTACTAACAGTCAAATCTAAGTTCAAGATAATAGATACTAATCAATTAGCAAAAACTTGAACACTAAATTTTAATTACTACAATTAAAAATAAGCTTAAGGCTGATGATATAAATCAACTAAAAACAACTTGGGCAACAAACTTTATCTTTTTTTCAAACATTTTAAAAATAAGACTAATGCCACAAAAATGGTTGAAATCAACTCAACAATTCGATCCAAATCTAGCGTATAATTATCACATGGCTATTTTTCCCAAGGAACAACATTCTAGAGCTTTCTCAACAAAGCAGATGATCTCATTGTCATGCCTTAGATTTTCCAAGAAGGATCAAGTTTATCAAGAAGAGAATAGCAATCATGGGTCCAATAGTTCAGAAAACCATTACAGAGAAACATGAAAGTGCCACCTGTTTCCCGAGCATTAGATTTTCTGGCTGTTCTCGAAAATTCAATAAGCAAACTTTAGATGCCAACAAAATCGTGTAACAATAGCCGACCAATTAGCACATTAAAATCAGATGTCAAATCTCATTATCAGCCAAGTAAAATATAAAAATACCAAAAAACTATAAGGCATACAAAGATCTATGGAAGAGAACTAGTGGACATAACACCAGCAAAATTATAATGCAAAAGAAAGATCAAAGTTCAGCACATTTTTGTGTTCTTTCAGGCTGACTCCAATGACTTGATTAGTTCAAGTGTGTTCACAATGAACACGAGTCTTATAAGTGCTGTCACGACTTCAAGATTTTGTATCAACTGTAAATCAAATTGTAGTATTATGTTCAACATTAGCAACTCAACCTGTCTAAAAATACATGCATATAGAAATTACATATTAGATTTCAATTCTACGAGCAAGATTTTGAATCCGATGATTGGAACTTCAGATTAAAAAAATAAATAGCACAGATATGTTTGCTGTAGGCTTTGTAAGAAAATGCTAATTTTTAATATAGTCATGAAAACATTAACAATACCATAAAACAATTTGCTCCAATACTAATGATACGGGTTTGAACTAAGGTCGAGTTTAGTCTAACCTGAAAAAACATGTCAATTAGATCAATGGTTTACAATTTGACCAGAACAAAAATTAATTTTAACTAGGGTTTGGATGTGGGGAATCTCAACCTGAAATAGAAACAATAACACAAATTTGGTTTACTGAAAAAAAAGAAAATGGTAAAAGAACATTTTATGAAATGTGATAAAAATGTTTAGTTAGTTTTGATAAGAAAAATCAAGTTATTTTGGATAAATATTGATCAATCGATTGACATGAATAACTAAATCATGTTCGGGAAATCAAACCTCACCCAAACCTTGCAACGTTGATTAGCCCAAATTATTTCAATATTCACACAATTATAAGTCTCTAATTTGCAAAAGTAAAAGATACGGAAATTTGATAACAAAAGAAAACGAGGCAAGCACATTGTTCACATTGACTACACATTTCTCTATGATAATGTGAGTTGAATTCCTCAATATTAATCAGCTTCATGATTCGTGATATTGCAAAACCATGGAGAGCTAGAACTTGATATAACAAAAACTCTGCAGGACAAAGATATGCCAAACATTTTTTTGGACGCTGGACACTCATAAATTTCATTAAAAAGTAAACACATCCTTCACTTAAATGAAAATATAATATAAAATTATATGTTCACACACCTTATGGGGAAAATAAGTATGATGAATGTACCATAAATTTCAGCACAGATGTATCCACGCCTCCAAGTGAATCAAGATACAGGAAAGCTTGATCCTTTATATCAATAACAACTAAACACCAATGTTCAGTCTTGTGTATAGGAACAAATAGCTACAAAATGATTGCAAATATATGCAATAAGTAGGATAAATAAACATGAAAACAAAGGATTCAACTAAATAGACAAGAAAATAACCCTACTTTGTCACATTCAACAAGGGCATACCCTAACTTCTTTTGTGTAGTCCATCTCCTCACAGCACTAAAATCATACCCATTCACCCCACTGGTTAACTAAAAAACATAAAACAATATTAAAGATAGATAAAGAAAAGTCACCCGCTTACAACTCAAACTACCCAAATGGTGGCCAACAAAAAGACATAGAAGACAATGAAAATGTAAAAAAAAAAATATGCATCTACACAAACACATGTATATACACTAATTACTTCACATAAATAGAATACCAACAGCTCATCTACCAAGGAAATCAGAATAGAAGCATCTCTAGAGTTATACCAAGTAAAGTTCCCAGAAATAAAGGAAATTGAAAAGCCACAACAAGCCTATTGCTATTCCAGAATTACTACAAAGATGACTCTGAAATTGATTTTTTTATTTGGAAAGACCTATAGTGGCAGTCTGACAGCAACTATCAAAATGGTATCTCCATTCTTTAAAACGAATACAACAAATTTTTGTAACAATCCACAGTATAGCCTTACACAGACGATATGAATTTGTGAAGAAATGTATACTACTACTATAAGACATGCAAAAGTACAATCAAGAGAAGAACATTTAAGTTATATTGTTCCAACTATGAAATAAAAAAATAATGAGTTTGATCATAAATATATTAAAATCTACAAATAGGATGAATTAATTCTTTCAAAGGAATAGATATTAGATGCAACTGCACAGACATATACATTTATAAGTAAAATGTTCAAAAAGATATAGGGCCATTAAAATAGGCTTATACTTTTAAATTAAAAAGTTGGCATCTATAAAATTAAGAAAGAATTTGATGCAAATATTGTGTATATGCACACATTATCCAGATTTCAAAATGTATTTGTTAACTTATAAACGTTTGATATAGAATTTTTAAGAATTGGACAAATTTCAAGATCATGTAGAAGCACTATAGAGCAATAGATGTTACTTGTGATTTGTAATATATAATTTTTATACAATCACATTACAATTATATTAAAGGTCAATCCAAAAACTACTATTGAAAACAAGGCACCTTTTTGCAGAAGAATGTATTAAAGAAGTGGCATTTCAAAAACTTCTTTGGCTCTCTTCTTTCCCTCTCCTTTAATAGCTCAAGGTACAAGTTAATGACCTATAATGAAAGATTATAGACTTTAAAGGAAAGAATAATAACAGCATTTTCCAGAATTATTTGCCCTTTCAAAATAAAACATGAAACATTTTATGCATAGAAAAATACCATACCTCATCATTCAGCCAACAACCAGGTCTCAAGCATTGTAAGACCTTCCTTGTAATAGTAATGTGCGATGGTTCATGTATAACCAAAATTTCATAACTGTAAATAAAGAAAGTCAAACACTATCCAAGCTAGCAACAGTCATAGTAAACAAGATCACCGGTTTAATAAAAATAGCAACCAGCACCTATTGCATCCATAGAGTGCGTGAGAGATCTCTTCAAGTTCTACATCTTCAAGAGGTTGAAAGAGATCCTCCAGGTACTGGTTAAGATGGTGCAATGAACCAGTAAATAGATTAGATGGGAAAAAGAATAAGACCTCACATTTTCTCAAGTCTTGTTTTTTTTTTTTCACAAAGAGATCATACCCTTGATATGATTTGACATACAAATATCACTAAAAGAAGAGACAAAGAATGTGGCAGAAGATATTGCATATTTGCATTAAGTCGTGATCCAAATATCAGCTCATAGTAAATTGAGCTGCAGAATGATGTTCAGACTAGTGCATGTGAAGAAAAGCAGTAGAAAGACTTTGGTTGCAATCAGAGCATTAAATCACAAGAGACTCAGACCATTGAGGCATAATCTATCTAAATGCTCTAACATTCTAACAATAATCAGCTGTGGCCACAATTTCCAGATCAAAATATAAGGAAAAAAATTCTTGCCAACATGTGTAAGTAATTGTATAGTAGTTAAGAGTTTATATGATCAAAATAAAGAAATCAATGGAAACAGGATCATTTGATGTCTATCAGACTATTAACAACCATAAAACTAACTAACCATCCAACTTTAAACATTGAAATTATAGCTGGTCAGCTGGAGAAGGCAAAGTTTTAGACGTTATTACTTTGTAATCCAGAAATATAGCTTGGTCAGTTTAAAAGATTGTTAGATTACCCATATGAGGAGAAAAGGATGAGCTTTCAAAATTGACTTGAGGCTGAAATGCACCTTTGAATAAATTTTACAACATTAATAAGTAATTATTGTAGATGAGAGAACAAACTAAGGAGAAAAAGAAGGGAGGAATATTGAAGAAGCTCAAAAAGGTTTGCAATATTATAAGTGATATACTCCTTTCTTCTCCTAACTCTTTCCTCAATTCTTTCCTTCTACAAGACTTGATGAAAAGAAGGAATAAACCCAAGATAAATCCACCCAATCCTAAAGGAGGCTATTAATCAAACCACCAAGGCCTTCAACTTGCATCAAGCTGAAAAGAATAACTGAAATACAAGATAACGTCATGCTTGTCATACGATTCCAGTAAATTGCAATGATGCCCTAATCTTTAGCACCAATTGCAACCAGTTTAAATCTTTTATCAATATAATCTAAGTAATACAAAAATTATGTGTAAAATATGAACAAAACTATACCTTCTTTTGCATGTCATTATATACAAGCTTACTGCTTTATAAACATTATCTAGTTTTTTCCCATGTGTCACTTCAGATTCATACCAAGCTCAAAAAGGTTTGCAATAAGTAATGTTGATTTAGCACATATTTTATACTTTTCTATTGTCTTTTTCCCAAACTTATAGTTTCATATAAATATAAAGCACCATAAGCATTATAGCTTGTGCAAGGTATCAGCATAAGAAAGTATTGCATGATAAGAGCTAGAGTAATTTGATTCAGCACCTATTTTATTGAAGTTTACATTTATTTTATAAAGATGAAAATCAATCCTCAAGCTTTACTAATAGTTTCACTTGGGTTCTTTGTTTTACCTATCATTTAAAAAAAAACTAATTCATATCTCTCTCTTCTCTTCCCTCTCTTCTAATGAATAGTTGTGACTCTCCCACTCTCACATCATCTCTCGATCCTTTCTAGTCTCACCATCTACTCTCTCATCTTTCTCTTTTTCACCATCTCTTATATCCTCCAAGCCTAAGCCTCGTATGTCAACCAAAATCTCCTCTATAAAAGTTACAGACAACCTTCAATTAATAAAAAAAAAAGTTTCTCAACCTATTTTCTCCTTGCCATCTCCATCTTCTTTGTCAAACGTTTCTCCTCTCACGTTGAGATTAACCACTCTACCATCTCACCCTTTCTTCCACAAAACTCCTTCCCCACCATCAAAGTTGACACTAAAACAAAGGAACTTGGCCAAGAGGAAAATGAAGAAAGGGAAGGAATGAAAAGGGCATAGACTTCAATGGTGATTGCAAGAGAACTATATGATGACTAGCATAGAGTTTAATGTTGAACAAAAGAATGATAATAGCCAAGAAGGTGTTGGTGGGAAGTAGTTGGGCTATAAAAAGAAAAAGGAATTGGGTAAGGAAGAGTGAGATAATAAATTTAGGAATGCAAGAGGTGACAATAAAGAAATAAAAAGAGAAGGAAGAGGGGGAAAAGAGGACAATAGAGTTGGGCTGATTAAACAATGGTGCAAAAGAAAATTAGAGAGAAAGAAAAATAATGATATTTGGATCTAGCAATTGAAATAAGTGCCCAATATTAGGCAAGTAGATGAAATTTATCCTAAGAGCTAAATATCAAAATCATTACTATCCAATTCCTCAACTAATATGGATAACTATTTAAAACAATCCTTAATAATCAACCCTATATAGCTTCACAAAATCCTAGAAATAACTTTAATAAACAAAAAAAAACCATAAGAATATGGTACACAACATTGATGCAAGGTGCAATTTTCAATTATCCAATACCCAAGACATTTAGATTCCTTGGTTTGATTAAAAGCAAAAGAATGAAAAAGTAAAAACTAAATTACTGTCAATAATGATATGAAAATAAGTTCAATTTCTTCACTTAAAAGAAAAATTCCTTCTCTACAAATAGCCTTAAAGTAATAAGCCTTTGCAAGGTTGAAAGAAAAAAGATGAAATAACAGACTAAAGAGAAAAAGGAAAAAGGAATATTGAAGAAGCTTGAGAAAAGTCTTTGCAAGATTGAAAGTGATAAACTCTATTCTTCTCCTACATCTCTCTTCAATTCTTTCCTTCTACAAGACTTTTGATCAAGAGAAAGAATAAACCCAAGATAAATCCGCCCAATCATAATGGAATCAAACCACCTAGACCTTCAATTTGCATCAAGTTGAAAAGAAAAACGGAAATACAAGATAAAATCATGCTTGCCAAACAATTCTAGTAAATTGCAATGAGGTCTTAGTCTTTAGGTTCAATCTTGTATGAATATAATCTAATTAATACAAAATTTACATGTAAAATATGACCAAAATTATAGTCTCTATTGCATGCCATTGTATACAAGCTAATTGCTTTCTAAAAATCATCTAATTTTTTACCATATGTGATGCTTCAAAACATACCAAGTACCATATCATACTATAAATATTGTATAAGGCACAATGTAACAGATAAAGAATTGGATAATCTGATTTAACACATATTTTAAGCTTTTTAATTGTCTTTTTCTCAAATATGTAGTTTCATATAAATATAAAACACCATATGGTTTCTATCTTGTGCAAGGTATCAACATAAGAGAAAAAGTATAACACGATAAAAACAAGAGTAACTACATTTATTTTGTAAAGATGAAATTCAATCCTTAGGCTTTATCAATAATTTCACTTCTTTGTTTTACCAATCATTTTAAAGAGAACTAATATCTCACTCGTCTCTCCCATCTCTTGTAATGAATAGTTTGGTTCTCCTCACTCTCACATATTCTCTTATTCCTTTCTAGTCTCTCACCCTACTCTCACATCTTCTCCCTTTCGCCATCTCTTATGTTCTACATGCCTAAGTCTCTTTTTAAATTTTATTTTTTTATAATTTACGCAAATACATTGGTGCTAAATTTTGCATGAAATCTTGTTCTTGTCGTAAACCCACTTATCAATCTTCTTTCTTGACAACCACTCTTGGAGAACATAAGAAAAAATGTAAAAAGAGAAACAGAACACTTTGTGAGAGTTGTCCTCTTCCAAAGTTCACTGAAAATTCGAAAATAAAAAAAAGAGATAAGCAGAGCTGAGAAAGATGGAAGGTTACATCCTTGGATTTTACCTCCGCTTTCCAGAGACCAGATATTTCCTGTGATGCTATACTCAAATCAAACTCCAATTCCTTTATTATGGGATACTTCTTCGTATCCACATATAATGTATTATGTATAGGACTTGTTTGCTTCACCCAGGCACTCTCCTTCGCTGGAACGGACTCCAAAGCAACTGTCCTAGCATCTTCCAACTTCCGACACACAACTAATATTGATCTATCCTCATTCCATGTAACGACCAAGAGACCCGACGCCTGCGGTGAAAAGGGCTTACGACGAAAGAAACCCACCTTCGAAGCCGCATCAGGTGTGGTAGCTGAATGTTCCTCCAAGCTTTTAAGGCCGTCGAAGGTTGTCCGCCCATTACGCTTCCACGGATAGGCCTGCGACCACAAATTTCCCATTTTGGCGGCGTAGAAGAGGATTTGATGACTCAAGTGCGTAAGCGGTGAGAAACCAAGAACAAATGAGAGGAAGACAACGCTGTGGTGCGTGGACAGCGAGTCGATGAGCAGAAAGAGGAGGTGGGGAAGTAGCAGCGCGGGAAGACGCCACGGGCTTGGAGATAGCGATATCTAAACAGAGCGGAGGCGGGGTTTCTTGGCAAAATTTGTGGGAAGGAGACGGGGAGAGTCGGATGTCGACAAAGCAGCGCTTGCGGTTCTCCGTCAGCTCGTCGGCAATCGTGGCTTCCAAATCGTCGTCGGCGTCGGAACTCGAGGGGCCATTACAATTGACGGATTAATGGGTTATGGCGAAAACGAAACCTATGAAAGTTGGGTTTGAGTCGAATTGGGTGCACCTGCTACGACCCGAAGAGACAGAGAGAGCATACGGATCCAAGGAAAGGGCAAAGCTCTATTTGATGAATGTTTTTAAAAAGGTTTTTTTTGTTTAAATTTTAAGAGAATTAAAAGTTTTGTGAATAATTTTATAATTTCTTCTGTTATCAAAGTTTCTTTAAAATATTTTTTGAATTTTTTTTTTAATCATAAAAAGTAAGATCAAACAAAATAAGGTGCTATTTTTTTACAAATAGGATTATTAATGTAGTTTGAAGGTTGAAGATTATTCAAAAATTAGATTAAATTTTGATACATTAAATTTGAATGTATCTAAGATGAGTTAATTATAAAATAAGTCTAGATAAGATCAAAATAAACATCTAATGCTATGTTTATGTACTTATGATAAAAATTAATAAAAAAATATTTTTTTTGAAATTGTTGTAATATATATTGATGCATTTAACATGATTGAATATTCACACTTAATATAATTTGTTGAATCAAGTTTGAATTAAAAATATTAAATCTAATGAATAGCCACGATAAAAATAGCTCAAGATCAAATCGCTACCAACCCCTACTTACCTAAGATTTAATTGCACTTATAAATAGAGAGATGTGGATGATGATATAAATAACATATGATTATTAATCACTTAACAAACAAAGATTGGGATATACATAAAAGAACAAATTTTAATAAAATATGATGAAAATTTAATTTATTAAATTATATAGTTTAGTTAATTTTTCAACTTAAGCAACATATCGAACCTCAAAAGATGACCAAGATGCATGGGTGCATTGCATTAACTATGGAGATGCCTTCTTATGCTTGTCACTTGGCAACAATCGACCCCTATTATTTCGGCTAAAGACAACTAGTTCTCAATCAAAATCCACGTACGAGTCTACATTTTTTTTTAGAATCAATTACGTTTTAGGTGAGTACTATAAGATCTCTTAATGAGTAATTTAAAATAAAATGATTGTTTCACAATATTATTTGTAATGTGAATATCAAATACTTCTAAGAAAGTCAATAAGATTCTCTATGAGTTTGTATTGCAATCAAGTTGGCTCGACATGATCAACACAGTAAGGAATCCCATTAGCCCTTTTTTAACAAAAATCAAATCAACATTTTTCTCCTCAACAACACATTTCTTTATTGACCCACAAAACACCTATAGTTGACAACTAACACATTTCTTTGTCGACCCACAAAGCACCAATAGTTGACAACTAACAAGGCTTATTCTTTTAGTCAAATTCTTAGATATGTATACACTTATTCATTCAATCATACTAAATTTGCAATCTATGAACATTATCTCATAAGTTACTTAAATGATATGTTTATCATGAAGAAAACTCTATTTATAATAATTTTGAGTTGAAAGCAATCGAATTTTTTTGAACAATCTTTAAGCTCTTTTTGTAATACCACATGTAGCCTATTGAAAGGTTTTCGAGGAAATTAACAAAAAATTAGACAAAAATGATCACAAGCATCTTCATCTAAGGAGCAAAATTGACAAACATTAGAAAATACTATATTATAAATGATAAAAAATAATCATATGCCAAAAAAATATCATGTATTTCTTAAAAATTATTATGTCTATAAATTTAAAAATCTACTATAAGATTTTCAAGAGTTTAATGGAGGAAAACTTGAGAATCCCTTAGAATGGTATTGTCAAGAATTGAAACTCTACTCAAATGAGACTAGCTAAGAACTATAATTCCATTCAAAGAAGGCCCAAAGGTGACTCGAAGATTAGTCCAAATCAAAGGTTAGCCCAATGAACTTACAAATAGTTGCCCAAAAGTTAGTTTAAGTGTCTTACGAGTATAACGATAAAACACATTGAAGACTAGTTGAAAAATTTACTTAACATACAAAACTTAGATTAAGAACAAGATAGATGAGATTAGAGATACAAGATTAATATATGTTATCAATTTGTCAAAAGATATGATCGATAATAAAAATCATGACAATCAAACAAAACATCTTCTTGAACTTTATCCATACTCTTATTTGCTTGTCATCCTTGGAACAATACTAAGTGTCAATGACAACATAATATAACATTCAAATATGCCAAGGATTACCTTAACATTAGACAAACTAAAATGTACCCACAAGTTTAAAAGTGCTTAGCATTCTTGGGTGAAAATTTATTAAAAATATTGTTTTCTTTTAAATTTCAAAAAATATAAAAAACTGACAAATAATTTTAATCTCAATGTTCTCACTTAGGAAACAATTTTGATAAACATAGTTTTACCAAATATTTTCAAATAATGTTTTTCTATCACAAAAACTATCATCAAATAAGAGCAAATGTGGACAAGCAAATATGCATTATAACCAAAAGAAACACCTTAGAATTGGCTAAAGCCAAAGAAAATAACTACAATTGTATTTAAATTTTTTTTAAAAAAGATTTATAAAAAAAATTATAAAAACTGCTTGATAGCCTTTTGATTCATTTGAGAATGAAACAACAACAAAAATGGGTAAGAACATTAACTTACAACATAAGCAAAACTAATATACTTTTGTAGTGAACACAATGAAGATAGAAAAAAGGTGCTCAGCAAAGTTAAGATACTTTTGCATGCAAAAATACATGTTAGTGAATATTCAAGTTAGTTTTTGCAAAATTGTAAAAACAAAAATGCATTTTTCATTGAAAAAACTAAGAACAATCAATAATTCGGTCGAGCAATTACACTAAAATGCTAGTTATTCTCATCCAAATATAACTTTTGAAATGCATTTTATAGATGAACATGCTAAATCATACATTTTTTCAAACTAGAAAGTCCAAAAAATAATTGGAACAAAATTAAAAACAATAGATTATCAAAAACAACTATTTAATATTATTTATTCAATATCATTCTAAAATTTATTTTTCATTAATCTATATAATATTCAATAATAATTATATCAAAAAAATATATGAATATTAATCTACAATCATAAACACATTAAAATTTCAGCACAAACAGATTCTTCTCAAAGTAAATTCGATTCATAATATCACTTTTCTTTCCAAAAAAAAGAAAAAAAAAACAAAGCAACCCAAAACAACATTTTATCATACAATCAATCTTCAGAAAATTGTTTCTATCAAGTGTTTATTTAACCACAACATATATAGTCACCTGATAACAAAGATGTAACTATTGCTCATCTTCTTCAAAATCCAGTGGTTCAATAAATAGGTTGATATTCTTAACAACTAAAAAGAATGCATCAAACAGGAATGCAAATAAATTCCAAAACAACTAAAATACCAAAGAATCCCACACAAAATTGCTGATGAAAAGAAGCATTTACACAACAAATTTTCCAATCTTAAAACTAATGAGAACAATTGAGAGAAATCGTTGTTGTACAAATGCAAGATGCTTAAACATTAGAATATTTTAGGATTTGAAGATTACCGGCTCGCGAAGTTTCCCGAATTTTGTGATTGTTGTATGCATAAACTCGTTAAATTTCCATCCTGCAATCAAACAAGACATTTGTGTCATAGCATAATTATTCTATTTGTCAAGTATAACTAAGATTAAGATTATAAGATAATAATCTTAATGTATAATTAATATGATCTTTATTTTATCTAAAAAGTTAAGTTTTTCAATTATTAGATGTCTATTTAAGGATATATTCTATTCGATATGACTCACTTATCAAATGGCACTAAAACTAGAAAAGAGTGGCTCAATTGAATCGTATAGTTCATAACTCTTATAGGTTGTGTTGTCTTCTATCATAGATGTGGCTTAGTAGCTCTTTTGATATGCATAATACTTGTTGATGAGCTTTTGTTGAGTTGCACAGACTTAGTTCGAGTAGTTGATGCATAACTCAAGGTTTGACCATCTATGGAGATATCTACAAGCAATACAAAAGGTTCTCGTTCATGTCCTTGATGTTTAATATGACAACTTGGACGAGAGCCCCACATGATGAAAAGATTGCTAGGTATAAAAGGAGATTGAAATGAATCCAATTAGAATTTAAGTATAGTAATGAAGCATTAGTTTACATATATTATCACCCTCAATCATAGTGCCAAATTAATAGTACATTAGACCTATCTTTGGCCTCATTTGATCAACCTCCCTTTTACACTATTTCAACACATAAGACTAGAATATTAATGGACATTGAAATACATGCCTAAACAAATAAATGTATTTTTTTATGAAGAGGATGGATCTAATTACCTGTGAGGTTACAAGTTGTTGATGCAATTGCTGATCTTGTGTTGGTATGTAGGGTTGAGGTTGAGATAAACGATAGTATGGTTCTTTAAGCTCGAGTTTACCCGTCGATGTTTGCATTATTCCACCATGATTAGCCCCAGCACCCCACATTTTGACTGCAGATAAGCAGAAATAAGTATCAGCAGTTGAACAAACAATGTTCCAGTATAGGAATCAAAGAGAAACAATCCAAACCTGACATAGTCAAATGAATAGTGTAGCTCTGAGCACTATGAGCCACCAAGTGAAGCCGCCCAGTAATTTCTTGACCAGCCATGACATAGAGAGGCTGAGAGAGCACACAGCGCATCTGGTACCAGTGAGTGGTGGGAGAACCAGGAGAAGTTGTAAGCCATCTTTGAAAAGAACTGCCAAGAAAACACAAATAATCTGGTTTATCTTTAGATCATTCAGAAAAAATAAATTATAGTTGGCATAGGAAGCATAGTGCAGAAATTAAGAGTGCTTAAAAAAAAAACAGGAAAGATAAAGTTGATTATATGCTGAGAAACATGTAGAAAATAGTGTAAAAGAACAAGTCACCAATATCTTTCAAAAAGTAACACAGCAATTTGACAAACACAATGAATTGCAAAGTAAACATGTAACACTTCATAACTAATTAGCACACTTAAATTGATTTTCCATCTTCACTGAATATGTGATCCACTCCATTTCATCAAACAGTTTACAAAACTTGTTTGACATGATTCAAGCATTGAAGTAGCCATATGACACGACAACCCATCAACTCCATTTCGCATGAGAACATTTGAACAGTAGTGCAAGCAATGCCTCTTTAACTTATTGCATTATTACTTTGTCTTTATTTTCTACGTATATCATATGAACTCCACATTCAAATATCTCCAACCACTTGAAAGCTTAAGTAACGTGACTAAAGCACCTCAACAGCTTTAAAGCTGCCCTTGATATACAGCTAATCTATCATAACATCTACCTGAGAGGAGAAACAATATCCCACAATAATAATTAAGAATTGCAAACATTGATGCTCAGTGGTCATTAATCAAGGCAATAGATAATCACTTCTTGTTGTTGCTCTAAGAGCAATTCGACTTATTCAGAAGACAAATTCTACTCCTTGGGCAGCATCGTACAAGTTTCCATACCCTCACAAGCACAACCCCATACTTTTTGTTCTTTCACAATATTTTTAGCATTTTCTCACATCTCTCTAGACTAATTTCTCTTTTATGAACCTCAGAGACCCATCTTGTATAAAAAAAACAATCGATGATATCTCGTTACAATCCCGCACCCACGGGTTTTCCCTTATTCTAGGAACTTTTCACATAATAGCCATGTGTTCATTTCTTGTATTCTCGCCTTTTCACAAGTTTTCACTTTTCTTGAGAGACCTTTAACCGCTAAGAGTACAAAGCAAATCCCTATCTGCTCTCGAGTCTCATGAATCACAAATTTCTGAAGAGTACAAATCTGTAAAGCATCTTTCTGATGTCATCTGCGAAAAAGGCAAGCAGATCGAAGAAAATTCATCAGTAAGAACCTCTCACATGGAAGCTTCTCCTCACCTCAATGGTATCCTTACTGTACTTGAAACCACACTTCAAGTTCAAATATTGCAACTCATGCAGCAACAAGTCGACCTGATATGGGCAATTCTTTTAATAATTGTGGGTTAAACTAGTCCAATGCAATCCATTGCAGTGCTTCTTTATCAAAAAAACCTCCAACTGCTCCTCCCAGTCATGCCGCCATCTCATTGGCTTAGCCACTTCAAGGCTCGAGAGTGGTGGTGGTTGCTCCTCACATTCCTCAAGTGTTAGTCATAGCAACACTCGAGGAAGAAAAAGTTGAGTTTGTAAGGCATCCAATGACAATGCCTCTGATAGTAGCCCTTGGGCCTAGCCATGCTTCCCGTCCTCCATTCTCCCAACAAATCCTCCAAGAGGGAAATTGTGTTCCATGACCACCTACCATAAAGATGCAAATCTTGACAAATACTTCAAAGAATTTGACACTACAATGAATAATTAATGTTGTTAGACATCACGTCTTCCTTATTTTCCTCAAGGGACCAAACTTTAAATGGTTTTATCAATTATCATTTTATTCTATTACCTCCTTTACTACTTTTGTCTAAGCATTCTAATGGGTTTGGCAATAGTGGATGCCCAAAACAGTTGTTCGACAACTAGTTCATTGTCTTGCAATTCATGGATGAGCCCCAATTTCGAAATGGTTAACATTGAGGTTCACCATATATGATCGGCAAATGAGGAAGTTCCACGAATAGCCCTCATCAAAGGACATTAACCGAATGAGGTTACAAAATCTTTTTCCTCCAACTCTCAAGAGGTCCAAGAGCCACTCAATTAGTGCATTACTTCAGAAGAAGATTGAGAAGAAAAAACTCAAATGAAAAAAATGTTAAGATAATTAACAACTCTCCCAAAAGTAGAAACCACGCATTAAGTAGTGTCTTCCTTTTCAACAATAACAACAACAACAACAACTGTGTTGAGTGTAATCATTGAAATACTAGCCATCCTTGAATCAAGCACTCCAAGGAAGCTCTCTAAGGTTAGGAAAACTTAAGAAGAGGCCCTGGACACCCTTGAAAGAGAGGGCTAATACCAAGCCCCTAGGAATTGCAAAGACAAGATAAAATCATGGCTTCAATAACAAACATTAACATTATCAATCTTCTAAGTATGAAAAAAAATTGATATATTTTTACCCATATCAAGAACCTTGAGAAGAGTAAAATTTCGAGTCTTTATAATGAGTCGATTCTTTAAGGGTAATAAAAAACCCCCTTGGTGCCAGTAGCAGTCTTTATAGGTCGTTTAGTATTAGCTTAATCCAATTTTTCCCAAATTGTGTTCCTAGTCCCAAAAAATCTCTTGCGGATGACAATGTCATCTAAACTATTTTTGATAAATTGATTGAATAGAAACCTGAATTTATGTACCTTATCTCATGATTTTGACAAGAATTTTCATATTTCTTCACTTTTGGCTGAAAATGAGTGAGTTATCACTCTTGCCCTTTTGGTAGTATTGACAAAAGTAAAGGTCCTTTAGCCAGAGAATAAAGAAGTCATCAAAGAAAAAATCGAGAGGCTCTTAGAGGCAAACTTTATTGATCCAATTCATCATCCAAAATGAATTGCCATGTTATCCTCATGAAGAACTCAACCAACAAAAGTAAAATCTTTGTTGATTTCATGAGAACATTACATACTCGAAAAGTTCATAGCCTTTTTAGAGCATTGACATGCAAGTGGATTCAACAGTTGGTTTCTAATACCTCAATTTCCTCAATAAATTCTTAGGTTACCATTATATATGTATGTTCGAATAAGACAATGAGAAAACCTTATTCATCATTAATTATGATACTTTCTACTATCAAGTCGTCATTTGGTCTCAAGTTTGCCAAGGAAACCTATCAGAGAATGGTTGACTCATTCTGTCACTAGTTTCGTTGTAACCTTGAGGTTTATGTCGATAGCATCATGGTTAAGATTCAAACCTTCCATAACAATATCATGGACTTAAAAGAAACCCTCGAGACGTTTTCTAGCAACTACACCACTTTGAATAAACTTTAACGCAACTTTGGAACCACATTCGACAAATTTATAGGCTTCATGATTTCAGAGTAAGGAAACAAGACCAACCTTGAGAAAGTCAAAGCCACAATCAATGTATCTTTGCCTAAAAGGACTAATATGTAAGACTTAGCAAACAACATCATTGGGCTCAATCATTTCTTATACATGTTTGGAGATGGTTCCATCCTATTTTTCAAAGCTCTTTGTAACACACCTCGCATGGAGTGTATGCTCCAATGTAGGTAAGTGTTTAGCAACTCAAACAGCACCTACACAACATAGCCAATTATCAAAAGTCCAAAGCAACAAGAAACACTTCTAGTTTATCTCATTTCAACAATTGTAATAATAACCATTGTCCTCATTTGTAAACATGACAACATACAAAAGCCCATCCACTATCATGCTCTGAAAGATCCCAAAACTCACTACTCTCCTTTATTTCCAAAACCAAGAGATTAAGGTTGTCATCAATAATGCAAGGAATTCATCATTCTGTTGAGATATACAAACATTTAACACAAGTTGTTGAGCTTAGAAAATATGAAATTAATTACACTTTGGGAACTATCATTAAGTTGCAAGTTATTGCAAACTTTTTAATTGACAAGATTGATTCAAAACTTACCCGTATTATGTTCCACTTCTTTTGTAGTCTCTTTGGGTTGATAAAGCCTTAAGTGATCAAAGCAATGGCCTCAATATCATACTTATCAGCCCAAAAAGTGCAACAAACCATTCGCGTGACTCTCTCAACTATCAAAAATCAAATGGAGTATTAAACTTCCTAGTCAGGCTTCACAAACCAAAAAATCTATTTGTGAAGTATACAATTATCTTTACTAATTGTCAGAGAGAACTTCTTTTGGTCTTTTATTACAATGAATTGCAAACAAATTGTTTGATATGAGAACACCATTGTTGGCGATCTTGCAAAATTAAGCAACATTTCCTTGCCCATCCATTATAATCTGCCAAGAATAGACCATTTAGAAGTCTTGTAAGTGCTTGCACCTCCTAAGTGGATGGACCAGCTCATCAACCACCTTCATGATGGCATCCTCCCATTATGCCTAGATGAGGCTCCATGAATCCAAACCAAAGCTGTTTGCTATTTCCTAATCAATGGAATGCTCTATCAAAAAAAAAAAACATAGAGCCACTTCTCTCCTAAATTGGGAAATTAAAAACAACCAATATTTTGGCTGAAGTTCATTCTAGAGAATGCAACAACCATTGCTTAGCTCAAACTCTTGCAACTAAGATCCTCCAACATGACTAATATCGGCCATTGCTTCAGAAAGATGCTCACAAATATGACCAACAGTGTCATAAATGTAAGGTTCACGCAAGTTTTCACCACCAACTAGTTGGAACCCACAATTCATCAAAATCTCATAATCATTTGTAGTTGGGAATGGATTCCCTCGGACCTTTCCCAACAATAAATGAGAACAGCAAGCACTTCCTAATGTTAGTTGATTACTACACCAAATAGATCTAAGTAAAGCTTGTGGTCAAAGAAACCAAGGTTGCAATATAAAATTTAAGTGTTTTAAAGGTTTTAAGTGCCCTTGGCTATCATGATCGACAATAACACCACATTTTCAGACAAAGACTCGCAAGAATCCTATTGTTCCCTTGGAAAATAAAATATACGGGCTATCCAACCAATAGACCAAGTGAAGTGGCTAACATGAAGTTGCTCAACATCTTAAAGCCAAAGCTCAGCACAAGCATTAAAGTTGAAGCTACAATATCTTGCAAACCCCGAGATACGTAATGCCTTCTCATTGTCCAATAATTGCTCAAATAAGCTCTTTTTTCAACTTATTTTGGGGCTTCTCCCTCTTTAGCTTTTCTGTCTGCCCATTGTTGTGCTACACCACAGCTTTCTCCATTTTCCTTTCCCTTGCTAAGGCATTATAAAACCAAGCCAATGCCAAAACCACTTCAACTGTTTCCTAAATAATCAAGTCAGAAACTATACCAAACTCAATATTATCATCGAATAAAAACCTAAAGAGACCAAATACTCTAAGTTATTGACCCCACTTGTGCTAGCCTCAGTCTACAGTTTGACTATGTTCTTTCATTCGTCTGGGTGAATTGCTAAATTGAACAACAATAATCAGTGCAAAAGAAAACCCTATTGCTCGAAGTCCCTTGAGGCCTCCATTGTCAGTTTCTCCTTCGAAAAAGACTAGCACCACCCTCTAAGCCAAAACATTGTCAACAAAGAGGTCAGAAATTAGCAAATCACTACTCACTTCAGCCTTGAAGATCTTTACTTGAACCTTCCTTTGGGCTAACACCAACGTTTTAAGACCTATGCAGGGCAGCCTCCACCTATCACTTAGCAGTTGTCAAAGCAAGTGGTATTGAGGATTTCCCCCTCTTCCTTGATCATTAAGTAGTTAATTTAATATTCAAATAGCTTAGGTTGCATTAACGACGTCAACATGTACATCCTAAGATTCTATAAGCTCCCACAATATCCTGGTTAATGAGACTCATCTATCTTTCAAGTATAAGAATGAGATGAAGTCAAAAAACCTCATCCTAGGCCATAACCAAAAAAACATAATACTAGGATGGCTTAACGACTACCTTAGTGCAAGCAAGTATCAGAACCATTCTAGATTGAATGGAAAAGTTCTCTTGAAGGCTTGAGCAAAGCAAAATCATGACTACAATGTTTGAGGCTAGCTGCACTAACATAGACCAATAATGCTTCAAAGCTTCATAGAAATTTCTAGAAGGAAAAGAACTTTATAAAAATCAACAGCACCCTTCCTAAACCCAATTGGTCAATTGTTAGTTGTGGGCATCACCAAAGAATCTTTGGCCAAACACTTTATCCATTTAATGAGATTCACAAATCATTCAACAGTTAAATATGCTCTTCAAAAATCCAAACAAAGAGCTAAAATGAACCAGATAGAGGACAAAAGAACATTGAAAGTAAAGAGAGAGAAGAATGACTCATCATGAGTTCAAAGGATAAGCAACTAGAGCAAAAAAGGGTTTGAAAAGCCCTTGGGTACTTGACAAGAGCCCTAAAATCCTCACCATTTGATTTGATCCTACACCAACAACCCAAATTTGTCTTGAACTACAACATTTCAATTCCTAAAAGATTTAATGTTATCACCCATTTTGCTACCCTGGTGTTAGCACTCCCAATCAAGTTGGGTCCCATATAACCCCTTGTTGGAGTATATTCCATATAGATTTTTAACAATAAACCAAGCAAAAGAATGTTTAAACAAAACCAACACAAGATTGGAATGAAAATTGTATTCATTGCAAAGATGATTCCATAATAATCCTAATGCTAATCAAGCTCTTCTCCAAGTTGCTACTCCTAATCCAAACACCACAAACTTGAGCCCTAACTTATCGACATTTCTTTCTCCACTCTTAGCACTTGCCCAATCTTCCCACCGAACTTCTTTGTGACGTAACCTCAAACTAGTGGGTGAGACAACACACTGACGGCATCACTCTTGAATAAGAACATGTTAATTATATCTTGCTTTTATAGATTTTGTTGTCTCAAATTCTGCAACCTTGGATCGACTTTAGGACTTCAACAACTCTCTTTATGTTTTCCTAATAACAGTCACTCTAAGCCCATATCTCATCTAAGACTTGCTTTGTCGGCTACATTCAATGCACCTTTGTAGCAATTCATCTTAAACATTCTACAATTGCTCTTAAAGCGCATCATTGGAGGATTGTAAGAGCTCAACATTATTTTGTAAGCACTCCACTTCAACAAGAGCATTCTGTCTCTCCTTTAGCAATGTAGTGCATTTTGTCAAAGTATCATTTTTTGCTGCGACATACTCTTCCCATAGCTAGGTCATTTTTATCATCTACATCATTTTTTCTTATAAAAGCATGCAATGGAATTAATGAACACCTTCAGTACTCTCTATGTTGCAGCCACCTTTCACCATTACCCAGATCATTCCTACCCAAATGCCATCAAGGTTATCCACCATATCCTTAATCTCCTTCATCATCAACATCAAAATTTAGTAGATAATTGCTACTACAATGCTATGTGCAAAATCTCCAATCTAGATGAGAAATTAACTTGATGCTCATTCCATGGATTATTTTATACCAACCCCCGCTAGAGCCATGGCTTTGGTGTAATAGATATTCACTAAAATCTCCACTTTGCTATTGCGTCTTCACTAAAGCCAAATTCTAATACTATGCAAGACTTTGGAACATAGAGAGTCCTTCAATCTCCACAATTTTCCCTTAGCCATAGAACTTAAGGGATCCTTAGGTGCAGGCTTTGGAACGTTTTTGCTATCATGTGTCTGTATTTTGCCTCTATTCATATGAATTTATTGTTTACTCTTACATACCCCACACATCATAAATTTCTTGATGATATGTGTTCATACATAAACATGCTTTTACAAACATTAAGTTTTTACCACTTACATAAGCTATATAAATCATATGTCAAATAAACTAAATCTATATTTTTTGGTGTCCATTTATTGCATTTAGCTTAAGCTTTAGAGAGAGTATATATATATATATATACATATGTATGTATGTATGTATGTATGTATGTATGTATATATATACATCATCAAACTTGTGATGAACTTGACTCATAAATTCATATTTCATAACTAACAAGAAAATGAATTTTTGTCTAATTGAAATTTTGTATTTTCTTTTGAATTATGAAAGCTGCAATTAATTTGTTTCATTCCAATAACCCTCATTGAAACTAAATCATTCATTCAAACAAAAACCTTCAAACAATGAGTAATCTTCGTTAAGAATTTCAATAGAGTCAAAACACAAGCTCCACCCCATCAAAAAGTATATGTATCACTCTCCTAACTTTTAGAGTTCACCTGTCTCTAAATGCTTTGATTCCTTGGCTTAGATTCATGCCAATCCATGCCTCTACTCAGCCATTGGACTCATTTTGCTACATTGGGCAGTAGAAATTGAATCCGTTTCAATTTTTTAAAAGACCTTTACATTCCAATCTCCCAAGCACCACAACCTTGGATGCGTCAAGCAATGAACATTTTGCATAGACAGGATTCCCTTTCTATGCCCTAATAACCTTTTTCTATAGCTTCAATGTTTAGGATGGCCACCCCATTTTATCCCTTAAATCTAAAGAACAATATTGCATCCCCCTCATTTCTCAACATGGATGAAACCACCAAAGTTGAGTTAATCATCTTTCTTGAAGAAATACTAAAAAATCTTTGCATATCAATGTGAGAAAGAAATAAATTTGCATTATTGATGGATACATGCTCCTCATATTTCTAGGAAATAATAATTAACTACCAAGCTGTAAGCTAACAAACGCAACTTTAACAATACCATCATCATTCATCTACTCCCAAAGCACCACACATTTCTTTGCCTCCCTTTAAACATGTCAACATAGATCTCTTCTGATGAAAAACAATAACATTTGAACAGATATCCAAACGGCTTCATTTAACCCACACCAACTTTTCTAAAGCATATCAAGCACTTTCCATGGCCATTGCTCGTTACCCCATCATTTTGAAATATAATTCCAATCACCTTTTTGTAGCAGCTACTTAAAAAAATAACAGAAAAAGAGTGAAGAAATAGTATAAAGTTTCAGAGTATTTGAGCAAAGTAACGAGGCACAAGAAAACAAAATAAATCATGCTTGTAGCAGAAAAAACACAACTATGGAAGCAAATCCATTCCCAAAAGCTAAAATCAACGAGGATACCTTCCATTAAACAAAACATCAAACCAGCAAGCCAGCCCATGTACTCTTGTGCCTACTGAAGCTATGAAATTGAGAGGAATGTCGATTTCATATAGATCTTCTTCCTGGAGATGAAAGTAAACAATTAGGAAGACCATTCCTTAATAGGTATACTAACCAAGTTGAATGAAACCTAGGTGTGATGAAAATATTAAATAAAATGAATAAACTATTAGTCCTTTTCTGGCACTATGATGAAAAAATAAAGCAAATTATAATAACAAACTCATGTAATCAGAATGGGACCTTTAGGCACAAAAAGCTAATTATACAAAACAAATAAGAAAGTTGATAAGTCTGGAAATTAGAGCACTTAAAAAGGGAAATGCTATTATGAAGATAATATATATAAATTTCCTGAGGTACAGAAGCTAACAAAGATACTAGTTTAAAACGTACATATAAAATTTTACCTTAATGCAGCTGAAATCCAATACATGGAATGTAGGCAGAGAGACCAAGAGCCTTGGATCAAATGCATCAACGACTGGCTGAAGGTTAAAGCAAATACGTTTAATTCCAGCAAAGGTACCTCCCACAATATTGACAAATTGAAGACAACTAAACATTCAAACACCGTTCACATTTCAAGAACAGATCCCTGGCATGCTATGAATCAAAAATCATGACTGTGATTCAATTTCATAGGAATTTGAAAAATACGTCCTAAAAAAAATTGGTTATTTGGTGGTAGATTATTGAAAGAACTTTAGAGCAAAACCTGAGAAAAATATCCTTGGAATGCAGAACCATATAAAGGAGTTAGATCAACACCATAGAAGTTTTGCTGCTGCCAGAAAAGGGCCTGAATGTTTAAAAAAAGAACTGTTCAATGATTTGCATGCTTCAGCTCGTGAAAGGCACAAATCAAAGCGAATGAAGACTACATTTTGGATGGTCAACAGGAAAGAAAATAAGGTCAACAAAGAATACAAGAAAAAATAAAGAACAGAGATTGCAGTAAAAATCTTGCAACAGAAGATCAACAGGAAATAGCATACAAAGAATTTGTTCAAAGTAACATGGTAGCACGTGAACAACACAAAATGTCTCATCATTTAACATAAAAGAAAGATTATTATGGCCATAGCCGGCTTAGTGATCTTTCTTCTAGAACTTAATCCCCACTTTTTTGGGAAATTGACAACTCAGATATATTCTAATTTCCTGAATACACTGATACCAATGAAACATGGTAAGGTCTCATGGGTTTATACATGTGAAGACAAGAGATAAACTTAGGTAACACAAATTCTAAAGAGTTAGAAGTGGTATAATTCCAAAACTTAGATTTGAAAAATGATTGAAGAACTCTAGCCTCCCATACTCCTTTAGTCATTTACTCTTGGGTCTATATAGATGTTTCCAAGAGAAAATTAGTACTTCGGATCAAAAGGACAAGACTCAAACTCAACCCCATTAAATGATCGCTTGGACATTGCATGGGCTCAATCCAAAATGAAGAATATAAAGCACTTGAGACCAGTAAGACCTCAGAGAAGGACCTTTCAATGGAGATGTGAACCAAAAAGGAATTTATATCCCAAGTTTTACTGCTCAAGAGGCCTTAAGAGAGGAACCATTGAGAGAAGTTCTATGTAAAACAAGTTATGGATTTAGCTATTTTAATCTGTTAACATTTTTAAGGATCTCAAAATCAACATCTCAAGGCTTAATAAGATTAAAGAAGGCTATATTGAGACCAAGATGGTCTTAAGGACAATGCCATAAGAAATAACAAACCTTAAGAAAGCACCCGTGAGCATAATCATTTTGGTTTATTGCACATTAGGAAAGTTCTCGACACAATCATATCTCTTGAAATCTCCTAATCATGAGCCACTTGTTCTAAGGATTCAAGTTCCTTAAATCTTCTTTCTTTGAGCAATCAAATACCCTATTTACACTTTAAATTTATCAAAATCAAGAGCTTCATTTATCAAAATTTAGGTGAGATAACTTAATTGTTCTTTTTTATGATTTCATCACTTATGTGAACTTCTAACATTTCCTACCAATGCAATCAAATGTTTACATTCCTCCTTTTTCAGTATTTGTTTTCTTTTCTAAGACACTATCTTCATTTCATCCGTTGCTAAAACTAGTGTAGTTCCTCACCAAGCATTGATGGCATTAAAGGTTTAAGATATTTGACATTCATAAACAAATAGATCACCGTATACAACAACAATTCAAGCTAACAAACATTGTCATTCATTTTTTTGATAACGTAAAACAGATCATATCTAATAAGTCTTAGCTTTCTTCACCAATCAACATAACCATTATTTAAACGTGCAAAATCACCAAAATTGAATTTCCATTCGAGTTGATATCAATCATGTCTTCCTTTATATTTCTTTGAGGACTAGGTTAGCTAACCCTCAAACATCCACATGCACCATGCTAATTTCCTTTTTTTCTAAGTCAAATCCTTGAAGCCTCTTATAACGTCAAGTTTAAAGTTTGCATGAGATAAACTTTTGAATAAGAAATTCAAGACATGTCTTGATGTGCTTCATTGAGTTGAACCACACAATGCTTGATTGTAAGCACATTTAATATAAGGAAGATTCATGTCATAAGTTTTTGGATATCTTGAATTATATCCTCTTAATAGTTGGATGGTAGTCTTATTCATTTAAAGGCTATCTTCTTTTCCTAAAAATTTGAATATGGCTTACGATAAGCTACAAATTAAATTAAGCACAAAAACAATCCTTGTCGATGATTACACAAAAAACCAATGAAAAGGGAATACACCTTTCCCACATAAAACCCAAAAAGCCACCCCAGCATTTTGTTCATGAACCTAATGAGATACACAAACATAAGACGAAAGTGAAGTTAGCATGACGTCTACATCTGGAACAACCATCCTAGAACAAAGCTCTAAAAATGTCTTCAACAAAAGAGGCAATCAGAGAGACAAAGAGCTAGGTAACATAGGCTTTTGCAAAAGAGGTAATTATTCTTCTCTTTAATGCGGCATCTATCAAGATCCTTAAAACATGTCATAAAAATCCACTTAAAACTGATGATCATGGTTAGAAAATTATTTAAGATTATAATATAAAATGAACCCAAACATTTTACAATTTTTTCATTACGAGTTTTCAATTCACATGGTATTAGGATTGCCATCTTTTAGATTATGTCGAACTCTCTCTTGTTTTGGGTAATCCCCCAACAAAATATGCAAAGATATGTTCCAAAGGCCTCAAAGGAATTGCTAAAGCCACATAAATACCCAAATTTCCATTAGTAGTTTTGTTGCACAAAAAAGTACGTCACCGAGCACATTTCTTGACATTAACTTGTATTCAAGGCCAATAAAAATATCTCTATAAATTTTGGATATGCTTGGTCATGCCAAAACGACTAGTTTGGATTTATGAACTCTCAAATTCATCCCAATCTATCTCCACCTCAAGAAATACAAAGCCATTTAACCTTTGCATAACAATCCCTCATGAAGAGAATATTTGATTGATTTTTCCCTATAAAAATCTATCCTAGAAGAAAATCAATCTTCCCATTTGAATCTCTATAATAACATCATTGAAAATAGGATCCTTAATATACTCATGCTCCTCCAACTGCACATAAGAAAAAAGCAATAATTGAGAGTCAAGAAGCATATGTATCAATTGACTCTAGACTCCATTATTAAATTGATTACAAAATTGAACTTCAACAAGTAGGCCATCCATCTCGCGTGTTGTGCTTGTTAGATCTTTGATTAAATCTAGAATATTGCAATAATTAAAGATTCAAGTATAATATCGTCACCTTGCCAAAATATAAAGATGTCAATCCTTGATTGCTTGGTGTAGTGCACAAATTTTTCATCATGAATTGATTAATGTTTTGAGCCTTACACAATAATTCAAAATAATATGCAAGTAACATTCCTTCATAAATCAATACAACTCCAATAATATAACCAAATGAATCAATCTCAATCACAAATGGTTGATAAAGATTTGACAAAGTCGAGATAGGCGACTTGTTAATGAACTTCAATTTCATAAGTTTATTCACAAACACCTCCCCTTCCAAATTTTGATTTTTTTAAGGAATAAGATGGCACTGTCATCTAAAATCATCCTTTGAAGAATTTCCTTAAATACTTATAAGCTTCAATAAAATTCATGTGAACAACATTCCTAAGACATGACCACTCTTGTATAGCCTCCATCTTCTCCAAGTCAACATTCAACTCACCTTTCTTCATATTCAGCTTGAGTTTGTCGTCCTAAAGTGCTGTGAACACTTTCCACATGTCCTCAAAAAGCTCCTTCAAGTATAGTATATTGTTGAGGTATACAATCGCAAAATCCTCAATATCATTCATCAATCTCATGAACGTTGTCAATGCATTACATAATCAAAATGACAGTATCAGAAATTCATACAACTTTTGTCAAGTGCTACATGCTATATTTCCAGTGTCTTCATCATTAGTTCACTCTTGCTAAGATCCATATTTCAATCCAATTTTGAGAAGATTTGAGCATTTTTGGTTTGGCTAAGTCGTCAATATGAGGAAGATGACCTTTATTCTTAATAATGATCTTGTTGACTGCACAACAATCAGAACATATCCTCTAATAGACATCCTTCCTTGGCATGACTACATCTATAAGGATATAAGGGAAGTGCTTGGCTTCAATGCTACAATCTTAAGCAGCTCTCAAACTTTCTTCAACTCAATCTCCGATATCAAATTCCAATACATGGCTATGCTAAGAGCAAGAAAAACATCTAACATGACAGAATCTCATGTTCTACAACTTATCTTGACGGAAGAACTTGTGGCTCTTTAAATAATTTTATGTTGACTCAGTGGAATCCTCAATGCTACCATAAAGTCTGTCTGATCAAACGTGTAATAAAACATAGATCTAACAAGCATTAAAAGTCATTCTACTTACACAACTATTGCATCCACTACTTCCTTCCCTTGATCTAAAACAAATAAGAATTTCTTGCCATCATTTGAGTTCATGTCAATAATACATGGCATCTCGATTCCTATGAATAACCCAAAATTACTTGAAAAAAGAAATGAGAGATTGAATTTAAATATAAAACTTCGTCAATTTACTTCAAAATAATAACAAATTTTAACCTACACTAATGGCCAAATTTGGCTTCTAAATTCTTGAAAAAAAAGTTAGAAAAAGCTTAAGATAAGGTATAGTAATTACATTAACCCTCTTCAATAAGTTTCAAAAATTAAAATTTTTATTAGTAACGTGTACGATAACAACAACCATGAGATATCCTTATAATGAAGAGTTTTTTCATTCTCTATCTTGAAGGCTCTCATGTATTGATTTTGGGTTACATCATAACCAATAGCCAATCATGTTCCTAATGCATCATCCCAAGAACCTTTTTAGCTTCAAAAATAACCATGACTTTGCCTTTCCGCATTCTCCTTGACTTCCATAGGAATAATTAAGAACATTGCTTCCATACATAATACACCTCAACAAAGCAAGCTCAAGGATTATTAACTTGCCTCATGGGTTAGTTTATTTCCCATGGAGGAAAATTTTGACATAAGCATAACTCTTGAGAAGATCTCCAAAATGCTTAGAGCCTAAAATAAACTGCCAAGTTTTAAACAAATCATGTTGTTGTTGAAGTAGTCATGGTCACATTGCCAACAGCAAGCCTTTAAAGGGCCCCATAAACTCATATTTTTTTGTAATGATCTAAAAGGCTAGTTAAAGAGTATAATTGCCAAACTTTGAGAAGACGATCATAAACAAGACCGTGTTTCATTAACCCACATGGAAACCAAATTGTATACAGTTTCTTAGTCATGCATATTCTATGAAATAAATACAAAAGTTCAGTTCACCATTTTTAAAAGTACGGTAAAGTGAATAGTTAGAATGAAGAGAAGACAGTAGAAATTAGATGTCAAATACACATTCCAATAGTTACAAGTACCTTATTAGCAATTTCTACAAAAAGATATTCATCACTAAAAGGTGCCATGTGAATCCTACAAAGAGCAGCAATTTAGATAAGTTAGCTGTCAATCTAATAAATGATCTACACTTTAAAAAGTCAATACATATAAATGAAAAACAAAAAGGACAAAAACACTAAAAACTTTTAAAAAATTGACATATTCAAGAAATGGTCAACTCTTTAAGGACTCAATCAAAACAAATCAAAAATACAATCAAGAGAGAGAAATTTGATAGCAATTCCAACTCAACTAAAGGCTTGTAAATATTAAATATAAAATGCCCAACCATGCACAAGAATACTTTCTTTAGCCAGATCTTTAATCTGTGGAAATTTAATATGATAACTTTATAGCTACCACAGTGCATTGCATCTCTCCAAGCAATTTACGTCACAAGAGGATAGCATTTTCAAGTGCCTTTATTTGCAGACCCAAACAGGCATTCCTCTATATCTTGACATTCATTAAAACAGTTCTTTTTTTTTTATGCCAAGAAAAATGCAGTCTTCTTAGTTTCAACGTGAACATGGTATCATAATTAACATTTGTATTTAAACTATCTGAATTGTAAGTCTATTAAACTGTTTCACATTAAATATAAATAAGATTCCAAGGAAACATAAAAAAATATGACCTGGTAAAAGTAAAACAAGCTATTCACCTGGATTTTTTCTAATTATATCATATTTATTCTCATGAGGAGTTTCCCTAACTTTATTTATATTAAACATTTTTCTCTGAAATAACTCGTGTATTCATAGACATTAGGTGCTTCAATAAATGCTCATTCGTAGAGATTGCTGATGCAGGAAGTTAAGAGAGCTGTTGCAAGGGAAGAAGCAAGGTACTGATCTAAGTGCAAGTTTATGCTAGAAGTAAAGTAATATTTTTAGTTGAAAATATGATGACTTTATACCTATGCTGTAATTGTAACAAGATATTTTGGCCTGTGGCTTCAGTTTTCCACCTCTATATTTGAAAAGGTGTTTGGTGATACAATTCTTGCCAATACCATTCTCCTTACTATTGTTCACTTATATCAATTTTATTATCATTTTTAAAAATTGCCAATGGATAGTTTATGATTGCAATTGAACGTAAGTTTAGATGTCATATGTAGCACCAATTGCACACAATTAAAAAATACCCATATTTATTAATAATTGATCAGAAACGACCTTATATTCTGATGAACTTTGCCTCATAGATTTAAAACTGAACATATAAGATAAATTTTAACAGGACATTGAATACAAATGCCAGAAAGATTATAACCAGTAAACATAAAATATTGAAGAATGATAAAGGCCAGCCATGGCACGTGTCAGCACTACAAAATAATGAAAAAATTAATGTTGTCATTAATATGATGCAAACATGTTCGATGAAATGGAAAAGTATTCATGTTCTAATTTAAAATCAAAATATCACACTCAAGAATAAAGATAAGTTTTGTAAAACTGCGATGAAATCAATAGGCTATAAGGAATTGAATCATGGTTGGTGAAGTAATAGCATATAAATAAATGGAATAATTATAACTAGATCCTTCTTGTTTAATTCTTATTATAGGTAGAACCGTTGAGTTTTCAAAATAAATTATCATATCAGCATATAGGCATTTGCAGCAATCACAACAGCTTATATCAAATGTCGAAATATCCTAGCCCTTCATATATTAGCAAAATCCCAACCCTTGAGAAGGGAGCCTATCGAAATGCAACCATTGATGTCAACAATTTCTTCACCTTCACAAAAATGGGTTCTGTGTCGTCCAAGTTACCACGTTTAGAGTACATGGTAATCAAACAACTCCTCTAGTGGTTGAAGGAAAACAAAAAAGTACACAAGTTACTAGTGAATTTTAGTCACATCATATGCCACTTGATCAATGAAATAGAGATGTAAATTTACTGATCCAAACCTAATAGGGAAAATAGATGTAGAGTACATGACAGGTATAGCAGATGCTGTGATAGAAAATACAAGCTGTTTAGCAGTAGTACACACCTTCCTACTGAAGGGAACATCTTTCCATCAGGAAGTAGGAATCTATCTCTAGCGATAACATATGTCTCCAGCATTCTTTCATTGACCAACAAAGTGCCTAAAAATATGATATCAAACATCAGCTGGTTATCAAAATATTACTTCAAAATCATTCATTAGTGCACCATAGCCATAAACATAAAAGGTAGAATATAAATGCATATAATGAAGCAACACTGTAGTTCAGTTTCAAATTCGAACAAGAGCTTCAATTACAATGAGTACTCTAAGAAAATTAGGGATGCAATTTCCATTCAATTTTACAGGAACAGAATTTCCAGCATGTGGACTATAGTTAAGAACCATCACAAAGAACATGGGAATGTGTCATGCTCCAGCTCAAATAGCCTAAACAAATCATCAGTAAGGTCTATAGATATGAGCTTTAAGCAAGCTACGCAGGACTTGTAGTCGAACTTGCTTAAAAGATAATCAGAAGACAACAAAAAAGTGCAACTTAAGCTTACCATAAACAAAATTATAGCATTATTTTGAAAATTATTACCAAAAATTACCAGTTCCAATTATTTACTGCCCATCCCCATAAAATCAAACATCTATCTATATCCATATCATAAGAAACCCAATATAAAATGCAATCACTACTACAATAATCAATATAGTTAGTGGACAGAAAAGTTGGACTATCCTTTGCACCATTCCGCTTCATTGTAGCTATCATTGGTCTTCCAATAATTTGTTATGCACTTTCCGCCAAAACCTTTGAATTCCAAAGTTACATTGTAAGGAGCATATTTTTTCCACTTTGAACATATGTCTTTCAATTCTTAATTTCCCCATGAATTAACAAGAATACCACAAATTCAAAGCTGGCTCAAATGGAATCAACCTTGGTTTGTATTGGATTTGATACAAGACAAAAGGAAGGGTCAAGAATAATAGTGTTCAATCACAAGAATTTTGAACTCAATTAAATGCTGGGCTTGACATTCAAGCCAACATAATAAATTTAACCCACCTCAAAAATTTGTATAATTTTGAGTATTCTTTGATAGCATTGAAGAATTTTTGGGCGCAAGTCAACTTCAGGCTAACCAAAATTAAAATTAACTTCCCTAAAGTGTACACAATTTAAGTAGTCTAGCATTTTAATTTGAATTTTAGTTTTTGTTTCTAATTAAGTATAGGAATTGGTTTGGTTCGGTTCCTCTATTGCAATACATATAAACCTGATCAAAAAGGCATCACAACAAGTCTTTAATTCACTAAAAATCTGATTCCAATGCTCCAATTGATCTCTTTGATAAATTAGATATATGCAAAACTAGTTCTTCTCATTACACATACCATAAAAAGCACTTCTTTTGGGTTTTTATAACAAGGATTTTCTAAATTAACCAAATGTGTTAGGGATTAGGGATTCTTTGTTTTTTTTCAAGTTCCAAACTTTTGCATTAAAACTCTATATAAGCATATGGCCTCTACACTAGAACAATCAAAACAAAACCAAATCATTTATAAGATAGACTGACCTCAAATCATAACTTATGCCCAATCACTCTCGCATAGTTTTTTAGTACAATATATGACATTAATTAATGCCTTCTTTTCTCATACATTTCTAAACAAAAATAAGAATGGCATATCAAATAACCTTTTCTTTGTGCTTCATTTTCTCCAAAACTAATCTCAATTTCATTTTATAGATTTATCAATAAAAATAAAAATTCTTGCTTGTCTAATTATTAGCCACCTCTAATTCTATTACCTTGTTCATAACACTCATAAAAAAGCAGATAAAATTTTCAAAATATTTTTTATTTTCTAAAAGTTGGAAACAAATCTTAATTTAAGGGCTTAAATACTAACATTAATAATAGCTTATCTAGTTATTATAATTTTTAAAGCTATCACCACATCCCCAAATCTATTAGCACTATTATATCATCGTTGAAATTCTAATCCAAACTTTATTTCAATTTCAATTCATACCCACATACCAAAGTTTAAATATTAATGATTATTTAAAATGATAGTAAAGGCTATGGTAACATATGTTCCATTGTGGCAAAAGCTAAATAACCCCATAGACAATCTTGAGTAGCACTAGAGCACAAGTTTGGGTAGCTCAATAGAGCTACCCCACCTTTTGTCAAACCATACTTAGCTAGTTTTTACCCAAACCTAATTCCTTGTGAATTACCTTCATTGGCCAACTTTGACCTATTAGTTGACCAATAGATTGATGAGTTTTTAGTTGAACAATTATCAACCCATGACTTACAAGTTGTATATACATTCTAATGGGCTTTCATGCCCAATTTGTCACTATTTAAAAAACCAAAACCCTATTTTTACCTGAGATTAGTATCCAAACAAAAAATCAAAGTCAAGTAAAATAACCATAACTTAGCTTCCAAACACAAATTTGGCTTAAAAACCCTTGCTATGAAATAAATTCAATACATGATCATTTACTCCCTTGTATCGTAAATATTGTTAAATGATTATCATGATTTCGAATCATTAACAAATATATTTATCATAATTAAGTGCAGTTCACATGAAAATTGAGTTTTAAATGTTCTATAATTTTATTCCAGTGTCATCATAGTCTGGTGGATGTATGGTTAGCTACATAGCTTATCATATTTGCAATTTTGTATCTTTTTTTGTTTAAAATATCGAATAGAGTCTATATAATAAAATATCAAACAATTAAGTACAATACAAATCTCACTCAAAGATCTCACAAAAAGTAGCTGATAAGGGCATACCCTTTTCACAAAAAATCAAAAATACAAATCTCATGAACACAAAATCTACAACACAATTGGTGGATCTAAGTACACAGATATTGCAAAATTGCAATAAGGTACAAGCAACCCTAAGTAATGTTGTACATAAGAAGATGCTAGAAAGATAGAAAGCTGGGCAGCTTTTGCCTCAACTGTGGGTGGCACAAGATGGGCAAGATGTCAACCAATGGCAACACTAAGAGGCAAAATGGTCAAAAGCGATGACAACATCACCAATGGTACCTTTACAACAAATCACCTTATCAAAATTCACCTTAAACTAATCCAGTGAGGCTCAATCCCACCAAAAGAGGGAATAGAGTAGGCCTAGTAGAATAAAGGGATCCCAAGTTTCCAGATTTGACAAACTTTAGCAAGATACAATGCAAAAAGCCCCTCAACAACATCATTCATACAATTGTCAATCATAATGTCAAAATCAATCATGTGACCCCCACCCAACCAACATCACAAGGGCCCTCACCCAATGGCTTCATCGGTTGGCACCAAAATGCCAATGGCCTTTGCACAGTGTTGCAAGTACACGATGCTCCAACTCCCATTCCCCATCATTGTCATGTCCAGCACAAGCTAAATTAGATGAGCCATTCAAGATAGGTTCCGTGGTTTCATCATTACCAAGTAAAACAGAGCAAGCCTCACCAACCATAACACTAGGACCACCAACAATTGCCATCACATTCCACCATGCCACCAAGAACCTTGTTATTGCCACTCCTATCACCAACCATCAGAACATTCATACATAGATTTCATTACAGATTTACACCAACCTCCTAAATGGCATCACACGACAGCAAGGTCAAGACTCTTGGTTCCACCTCCACAGAAGAAAGTTGCTTAAGAACCATTTAAGAAACCTTCACCCACCCCAGGCAAAGAAGAAGGTAATTTTACATTAGAGCTTCTAGCAAAAACTCATAGAATCATCCAACACCCTTGAGCAGGATCAATTGCATTGGCTGCCCTCCTTCTAGCTCCTTATAGAAGAGCTCCTTCCCTACTCACCAAAAGGTCAGTAAGCCAACAGAAGCCCATAAGCTTCTGAAACAAGGCAACAAGAAGATGAAGGCAAGGTACCCACCTCCTTAAAGCCCTAAATGAGAAAGAGCTTGCAATCATGCCTCAACAGGTCCATAATATACTTCCAACAATGTTGTCATCTTTCCAAAAAGTGGAAGAGTAGCTATTTCCTTGAACACCCATAGAGGGGTCAACACCTAATGCAAAGGCATCAACAAAAGGACAATTGAGTAGCCAATGCATCTCACTAAGCATTGGAGCCCTCCTTTGTCATAACAAGGGAAGGATTAAAAGAAAAAGAGAAAAAACCAAAACAGGGGACAAGGAAGCACCGAATGCTCAACCCCAAAAAGTGAAAGAAAAACAAAACTACAGCATGGGGCAAAGCCCCTAACCTTGAAGGGAATAAACCCTAGGAGAGCAACAAATTGAAATATAAAAGCCAACACGAAAATTATGTCATTGAATGTTATATTATTATTATACAACGAAAACTTGATAAAAAAAATATGATTTTTCATTATTTTCATTTTCTCAATAAATTTTGCCAAAATACTCGTAAATCGTAAAATGATGTGCAATATAACTATGAGGGCCAATATAATCAAATAAATGGAAAAGTGAGGTTAAGAATGAAGCAATATGAGTTTGGTTTGGTTAATTCGTATCATTTTTTCTAAACTATTATAGATTTCCTAGAATTCAATTTTATCTCTGCCAGAAACAAGTCTAACTTCATTTATTAAATGCATTTATGAGTAATTATTCTAAAGACATCTTAATTATATTTTCAAAATAAAATAATGAATACACAAAACTATATCATATAAAATCAGACAATTTTCTTAGGCAATCTAAATTAACAAATTGGACCAAATTAGCATCACAAAAACTTAAAACTTAAAAGACCAAAAACCAAATTTAAACAAAACAAATTGGCATGGTCTCTTTTTCATATCTATGTGGAATACAATTGAATAGATATAAATTTTACATACGTCTAACCTTTTATGAATCTTGCATATGTCCACCATTTCAAGCAATTTTCTTAAGCAATCTAAATCAAGAAATTGGAGCAAAACAATACCACAAAAGCTTAAAACTTCAAAGACCAAAAACCATATTGAAAGAAAACAAATTGGTATGGTCTCCTTTTCATATGTTTATGTACCCAAAATTTAGCAGAATCAATATGAATCTTACATATGTCTAACCATTTAAAAATATTTTCACATATGTAAATACCTGTTTCATAGGGATATATATTATCTATCATAGTAGAACTAACGAGTTATTGAAAGCTTTAAAAGGAATTGGACAGAAAATAATATAAACATTAATAAACACTTTATCTATAACATAACATATGGATCATTCCAAAAAACATAGAATCAATATACACAAAAAATTTTACCCTAACAATCATGATACCACATCATACACTATTATGTATTGTAAGGTAGAATTTGAAATTTTACCTTGTTGGTAATTTAGAAACTTTGCTTTTGTAGTTCTTAGTATTTGAATTTTTTCACTAAAAAACCATCCTTACATGTAAACAACTTCGCTTGTCTATGTAAAGAAAACATGCCTCCTTGCTTCCAATGAAGATCATTCAGGAGTGACCTATTTACAAACTGTGATAGCAAAAAAATCCTTGAGTTGGTTTCATATTGTGCATGTGGATCTATTCGTGCTGGAAATGAATATATTTGGAAGAATTATGGTCTAGAAATATGAAATGAGTATGATTCCACCTCAGTTCTCTTCTCATTAACCTTGCGAGGTCCTTACCTTTGACCTTTATCGATTCCACATGCTAAAACATTGGTAATACTAAAATTACCCAGATCAACAATAAGAATAGTGCCACAGATCATGAAGTATAACAAAAAGCCAAAAAGAAAAAAAGATTGAACTTGTCTGACGATTCCATTGGCTTTTCAGGTGACTGTTTTTCTTTACTTTTTTTTTATTATCATGTGTACATTTCTAAGCATTCAAGCTCTCGTTAATGAGTTAATCCAACATAAGCCGAAGGCCAAAACACTAGAAAAAAAAGGACATTCAAGCTCAAGTGTTTCAGTTTATGCTGGGATTGAGTATTGCTAGATGAATCACGATTAAAATATATGCACTAGCAGCTTGAACTTGTAACCCCATGCAATGCCAAATGCATCCATGCGATGGACTACATGTTAGACCATAGTCACAAGAGCAACCCAAAATGCATGTTAAAAACAGCAGCCCAAAACAAAAAAAATAATGGCTTCTGTTATTCATGCTAAAAATCAATGCATTTGAACATAAAATAACATAGTAACATAAAATAACATAGTAACATAAAATAACATAGTACAATACAATACAATGTTAAATGCATATAACACGAATTTGAATTAAAAAGTGAACTTCTGAGTTCTAATTTGCCAAACAGTGCATGAAATACATGAAAAATATACAAGGAAGGTTCCAAACATCTATTAAATTTTGTTAAATGATCGATAGATGATTAAAACAGGACAAACAGGCTCCGCCAGTTTCAATAAGTGGGTAAAACTCAGAATACTACACAAAAAATATTTCAACCATAAATTCTGTCTGCTTGGGCAGTTGGCAGGCAACAGAGGCTAGCGGCAAATTAATAAAACTTACCCATAGGCTCTGATATGAGAATATCAGCTTTCTCAGGTAGTTCAACCTCCTCAATTTTTCCTTTGATGACCTGCAAAGCAATTGCCACAAGATTAATGGCAATCTCAAAAGCTGTAAAAGCATACACAATACAGAAATGCATAAATCAAATTAAATAACAAACAGAACCGTTATGCGTGATGCCAGGGCTGGATTCCCAGCCACCAATCGGTTTGCATATTCCGCCATTTCTGATGCCTCTACGGCATAGACATGCTTAGCACCAGCCTGAAAGTTAGCAAAAAATCTTTCAGATCAAACTGTTAATAAGCACTCAAACAGAAGATGGAAAAACTCGATGTAAAATTGCATAGCATCACAAAAACACAAAATTATCAGACAAAAGCTATCATGCCTGAGCAGCAAATAATGACAATATGCCACTTCCAGCACCAACATCAACAACAACACGGTCCTGAAAGTCTAAACAGTTTTCCATTACAGCCGAATAGTATGTTCCTGCAAAATTATGCTCAAAATTGACAGTAGGTTTCATAAAGGTTGGCAATTTCTACATCACAACAATTCAAAGCAATTTGGGATTGAAAAGGGGCACTCCATGCAGAATAATCATAATATAAGAGTTTCAAAAGGTTGTGGCAGTGTTATATATGAACACAACCTGTCCGGACATAATCTTGTAGCATATTCTGCTGATGTAGCAACTGGCCATAGTAATGAAAGTACATTTTTGCAGAAGAAGCCTCTATTTTGTTATCAAATTTGCTTTGAGTAGCCACTCTAGAGCCATTTTCCATAGGTCCTGCAGAAAATTGTATAACAACAAATTGAACCTAATATGAAAATTCTTAAAATATACACAAAATATACTTTACCATGCACATAATATTTTAATACAATGGTTTGAGAATAACACAACAAAGTATTATTATTTCTGTGAAAAAGCTTTGTTGATTATACCTTAATAGGCAATAGAAAAATTTTACCGAATAAATACCAATGCATGAACCTTAATTTGGCATTTGCTAGAACTAAGGTACTCCATGTGAATTCATGAAACATTCTAATTAATTGCACTGAATGCAGGATAAGGCATGGATAAGGCTTCACTTAAGATATTGTACAACATAACCTATTCGTAATGAGACGTGGACACTTCAAGACATGACCAATACGAGACAAAACAAAACTTAGACTTGTTCTAGTGCAAAGTAGACAAGAATTTTCTGACTTCAAAAACCCCAAGATTAAATCTGCATTTTAGCATTTGAGAAGATAGCATGAGGAAACTAGAGAATCAACGTGTGCATGATCTAAAAAAGCACAGCAAGTTTTACGAACAAAAAGTAAATTGGGAACTGAAAAGACACCAAATGTTGTAATAAGGTATCATAATTGAAGTCAACGGAATAAAATTTGTGAAGTAGGAGATAAGGAGTCAAAAGATCATATTTTTAAGGTGAATATGCATAGTTAACAAAATTTACCACATTAAGTTGGTTATTACATTGGATTTATGAAATACTGTCAGCAGCTTAGTGCCAGCGAACAGCAGATTGGATTAGACTAAAATTTGAGAAAAACAGTTTTCAAATGAACGGACGGATCATTGTCACTCATAAATAAGGAAGTGAGGATATCAGCAATTAAAATAGAGATATAGATTTAAGTTCAATAAATTACAAGAGGACTTCATGGTTAATATGAAATCAAAATGTGATGGAGATGCCATATATTTTGTGATAAATATGAACAATAAGTAACATTACGTAGATACTAAATAAGAGAAAAGTGCAAGACTTCCAAAATGGAGGTAGATAATAACAAAACAAACCAAGAAAATCTAATCATCCATGTTATAATTTAAACCGTGAAGTCAATCAGCATAACAGACCCAAAAGAAAAAGGTGCTAATGTAAAAATACAACACACGTATCAAAAATAGAAAAGCTCTCCATAAAGCTCCCTAAGTAGCAAAAAAATTACATAGAAACCATGACTTTTCCATGCATTGAAGCTATCAGCGTAAAAGTTTAGGGTTATGCCACCTATCACTTCTTCCTCTGTGTTTTCAACACTGCTCCATTTATCCATCATGCTCCCCATCCACCAACATGCATGCTCTCTCCCCATATTGAAGTTCCTTAAAAGTTTGGCAATATACCTTCTATCTCAACTACCTCTGTGTTTTAACACAAATACATGGGTGTATCATATTCTGCACACATATATTTTTTGTATAAAAAGAGATATTAAATCGCAAGTACACCATTACCCTATAATTGAAAGAAAAATTATTATACAAAAAACACTGCAGCTATTCTAAAGAAAAGTTTAAACACACAATATAGATCGTTAGAAACTGTCATTTACATGTATCTTTTAAGCATACAGAAATTAATCAAAAGAAAAATTATATTGTAGCAGAATTCAAAAGACAAAAACATTGTTAATTATCAAAGATAAAAAGAGATATTGAAGACTTAAAAAATTACTAACCTAATGTAAGCTAATATGGCATGACGCAAAATATAGACACATAAATTCTTAGAGAGTCGACAAAGAACAGGAACATAAATAAAGAGACTTGACATACAAAAGAGTAAATAAAGATCAATAGCAAAAGAAATTTTCCTAACAAAATTGTTGAAGAAAATATCATTAACTTAAAATATACACTAATTCTCGTGACACTAGAATTTCCAAAAAGGAGAGTACTACACAATTTGATTATTAGTACAGTAACTTAGATATATGGAGACAATAAGATTTACAGTAAATATGTAATTTGTACCATAGTATTTAAATCTTAAGAATTCAATAAATTAATCATCAATGTTAATCTAATTTAGCACAATAAGCTTTTGTACTATAACCAATTCATTTTAACCAATACTAACCATTATATTAATAAAGTTGTTTCCCATTAAATTATTACTCTAAAACCATTGATTAGGTTAAAAAACACTATTTTCATAATTTATCTATCAATTCATAAAATTCAATATAACTACCATCTATAAATTTAAATAATATGATTAAAACAGCTCATCCAAATTGAATTGTAATATTCAAAACAAACTCTAAATTGTTGTCTATATGCTTTTAAATTACAATATTAAACATATACCACATTAGAAGCAATATTAAATATTTAGTACATTACAAGAATTTTGAGCTAAGCACATCAGTTTTAGGTCCAACAAAGACATGTTCTTCATTTTTCCATGAACAGAAAGCTACATAGTTTTGAGAGAGTTATGGATGCTTTAGACCATTCAAGACGTCCAGCAAGTATTACACGAAACTTAATATACAGTGACTATAATTTATCAATAAAGTAGTTCAGCAACCAATAATGTGCATCTGCAAGCATTATATCACAGGGAGATAAACCATCAAGTGGACAACAATTTTAAAAATAAGCCACACCAAAACACAATTCGCCAAGCAATAAGGGATTAAAGGAGCTCATCATACAATAATGCACATTATAAATTAATGTTCAACTGAATCACGATACTCAATGCACCAAGCATATAGTTGACAACACTCGATTGCTACTTAAAAAGAAATTTTAAAGGCTCATTTTTCCCAAACACAAAAATGTAAAATAGATGTCAAAAACTTGAAAAAAGTACTAATTTATTTTACATCACAATCATTTAATAAGAAACACTTCAACAGCACTTTTTAAAAAGTTATTTTACAACTACAAAAGTAGCATCAAACCAACCCTAAGAACAAATAGCCAACTTTTATGGACTTCTTTCTACTAGTGAGAAGATGAGAGAGACGAATCTGCTGACAAAGGATTATCCATTTTGGATGTCTCAGCAGTATTTGAAAATTCAATTAGTAATTTGTAATTTCTCAAATTCCTCTACAATGCCAAAAATTGTGAATAAATATTTGTCTATGTTGCAAACACTTGGCAAGTAAATGATGCTTCTCCAAACCATCCAATGTTATCAAAGCAATTTCCTATGGCAATTAACAAGCTCAACACATGTAAATAGTATCAACCCACGTTTTTCCTAGATCTGATAGCACTATGTGCGTGCATGCTCCGACTTTGCCAGCACATGTGCCTATTAGCAAGCATTTAATCTACAAACGAATCTTAGCCAATGAGCACATTACATGATTAAAGCACATCACCTATGCAGCATGTTGGAAAGGTCGAACATCCCCTGAGTTGAGATTAGCAAAGCTAACAATTGGTCTTTCTGCTCAACACCATTAATATACAATGCACAAAACATTGTATAAACTTGGCTAAATGATAACACAACTAATTAATTGTGCTAGCAACTCGATCTTGATGCTCACTCTTAGCACCATGAGTGCATCAAGGATGCTAGTTAAGAGCACCATTTCCAAGTGAGAATCTATGTGCATGGAAACACTAATGCATTGAATCCATAGAGGCGGGCAATAAAAGATAGGCATGGCTCAATGCCAAAGCTATTGCTCAACCTTAGACTTTTAGCAAACCTAGAATTCCCTTTTAGAATTTGATGTCTTCATTGAATTGGAGAAAGAACCTACATTCCTCGTATCTTTAATCACAAATCAATTATTGGTTTTAAGAAACTACATGAAAATTATATGCACCTTCATATCTAAATAATCCTTGGGTTTCACTTATTCAACAACGCTTATAGTCTTTCTTATTCTCTTATTAAATAACTTATTGACTTAATGCACTCTAATGCAAATGGAACTCCCTTGATCCATCGAATGTCTTGTCGTACAATTTGCCTCCCTTAAGGTCTTATATTCACACTCCCTGAGTAAAATGGCACCTTTCTCTCGTCCTTCTATGAGACCAAATAAAAAAAAATAATCCAAGTATCTAACTTAAGATAATGGAACTTCATTTGTCTCCTCCTAAGATAGTCTTCATGATTCATCAAGGAAAACAACACCCTTCATCTACCTTTATTCTTTGAGACCAAACAAAAAATACATTTTAAATGTCCAACTTATAAAAGGAGAGTATGAAATGATTTCAAGGTCAACTTGTACTTGAAAGCTTGTCTATAATTATGATCTAACACTAACCTACTTTGTTGAATCAACTAGTAGCCTTTTATAGCAAGAAGATGTATCCTACAAAGTTTCTAAAGGGTCCTTCCTCTTTTTTTATAGCAGGAAGATGTATCTTACTCAATATTGATCTTATCAATGTTTTGGATGATGGGCACTCAATGCAATATGAATCCACACTAGACTTAATAAATTGGTTATCAAGACGAAATTCAATCCAAATTGGGCTTAACATGCTGATTATTAAGTGAAAAATCAATCCAAGGCAAAGCTGGTCAAACTTACCATTAATTTTAAATCTAACAACCATAATTTTAAAGATACATCTATTTTTAGATTCAGACATGATAAATTTACAAATATATTTACATACCATTTCTGTTTGATTTATTTTTATTTATAATTTCAATTTAATTTCAAGTTAGTTTTAAATGATCTATGCATATCCTTTTTAATTAACCCATAATACTTCTATCCAAGCTGAAATAAACTCAAATTGGCTCATAAGAGTTAGATTTAAGCCCAATATAAGTCAAAACCAATTCAATCACAAGACAATCCTTAATGCTTGAGTAAACTTCACAACCTTATTAGTAGCTAGAAACAAAAGACAAAGATGGTCGTCAATTGGTAGGGTTGCCGCTTAGCTCCACCCTTTCTAGTTTTTTATGTTGATGAAGCCCCATTTTAAGTAACAACAATAGCTTTTGCCAACTATGTAGCTTGATGTGACTTCCAGATGGCCAAAGAGGGTAGTCAATGGGTAGAATTGTTCAAGATTAAATATCAAGTCAAGCTTTTTAGTTCAAGAAATCTTGTTCATGTTATGGATGATTGGGCATTCAATATGAACTCAATCCAAGCGAGGTTTAACATGTTTGTTATCAAGTCAAACTCAATCCAAGCTAGAGACTAAACATGCTAGTTATAGAGTAAAAACTCAAAAATCCATGCCAACATTGATCCAAATTAGAATTAATTTTAAATAAACTCAAATTGGCTCATAGGGATGTATTCAAGCCAAAGTTGATCCAAATTAGAAATAATTTTAAATCTACAAATCAAAATTTTAGGGATGTATCTATTTTTATATTCAATCATGATAAATTAACAGATATATATATATATACATATCATTTCTTAAATTAATTTGTTTTTATAATTATAATAATTAGTAAACATTATTATTTCAATTTGAACTTGTCTATGCCTACTTTGTAATAAATTCATAATACCTTTATTTGAGCTTAAATAAACTCAAATTGTCCCATAGGACTTATATTTGTGCCTAACATTATTCAAAAACCAATTTGATTACTAGAAAACCTTTAATCATCAAGTAAATTTCACAACCTTATTAATGGCTAGGAAAGGTAGACAAAATGTAAAAAAAGCTTTTAGTGGCAACACATTGGACTAAGAAGAAGTGCAAAGAGAAGAGAAATAAGACCAAGAAAAGAGAAAAATAACCAATAATTCTTTTTTCACTTTCAGTTTCCTTAACTTTAACAACTTTGCGAATTGAAACCAAGCCTTATCTTGCATTAAAAGCCTAATTTAATCAAGAAACCATTGCTATGCAGCTAACAAGCCAAAAGGACCCTTTTAAATCAGTCAACTACTCAGCAACACCAATTCACTTGATATTTACCCAACATCTAGTTTTTAGCACCTTAACTAACTATTTGCACTCCAACTAGTGATCTAGGCGCTCATTCAGGTTCATATTGGTAAGTGCTTTCATCTCAAAGGCCTTTCGAGGAATTGACAAAAATCCCTAGGTTGAATGTTGATCACACTTTTCATTATCAACTTAGCTAGTCTATTGATCCCTTCAGGAAGCAATTACTAGACTAAGATGGATGCATTGTTGCATGTCAATTTTTAATAGCAACAATTGAGTCAATATCTACGATGAACCTAAACTTGATCAAAAACCTAAATAAACTTACAACTTATCCATGTAACAATAGCAACTAAAGTATACAAGAAGAATGATGCACTTTCCAATAATGATGCAAAAGCTTATTTAAAGATAGCAATAAAAAAAATTTAAATGGTAGGTATGGTTTAGAATTATAATGTGCATACCGTTCTGAGTATTTTGTATCCCATGCTTCCATTGTCGAAAATCTTCTATGAATGCCTTTTGCATGTCTTGTGTTCTAAATATAAGCTTATAAGCTTTTGAAAATGAATTCTGGTACATGAAATAAATATATTTTAGAATCCACACTAAGACGTTAAGTTTTTAAGGAAACTGAGAATTAGAAATGAAAATTATCTCAAGCAACAAAAAGGATGTATTTTTTAATAAAATAAAAAAAGAACTATTTCTTAAACAAAATTTACGTGTCAGATCTATTAAAAGATGAGAAATAATAAAGCTTAATTTAATAACTATTAAGTAACTAAAAGTTCATAAATACATGTTCATTGGAAACCAAAAAAACTATGGGATTACTTCGTCGTCAATTAAATTTTTATCAATTCCAACCAAAGCAAGACTGGATCAAACTGACTAATAATGCAACGATCTTGAGTAGAATTTGGATAAAACAAATTAGGGGTATACAATTTTTTATTCAAAGTTGTAGGTAATCAAGGTGGGAATTGAAGGTCATCTCATGAATTGGAGTGCAATGTTGTTACAAATGAGATAGCAAAATTTGCACTAGATCATAAAAATTTGAATGTGCAAATGGCATCATCACAGCAACCCTTTAGAAGTGTCAATGCTTCATACATCAATCTCATAGATGAAAAGCTTTGAATGAAATACCTTTCACCATATAACACATTTTAGCAAGCTTCAAGACATGGACATTGTTATTGAATACATTTAAATCATGGCATTTGCATTATCACAGCTTGATTAATGCAAGAATTAAAAAGCATTCAAGCTGAGAAAAAATACAGATGAGATGAACGCATTCTATACACATGCACGTGGGTACAAAAGCCCACACTACTACAGTTGAATAAATGTGCACTCTGATTAAATATGCTTCTTAAGTGAATTCTAATTTTAGTTTTCAAAATCTCATTCATCATTTGGAAATAATAATAGAATAATGCAAACAAAAGTCATATGTTAGCATTCCTTCCACTTCCCAAGAAAATTCCATTTGGCAACATAATAGGATCATACACCACCTTTTTTCTCACAATTAATGTTTTTGTGAAAGATTAGTGTTATAAAGTCCATATAGCCGATCCAAGTAAATTCCTTTAGGCAAATTGGATTGCACAAAAAGTAATCTCTGAGAATTTCTGCATAAACATTTGATACGTTCTCAGACTTGGAACAGAAAATGATCTTGACTCTAACCAAAAGAAGGATATGAAAGTTGCAATGTGAAAGAGGAACAAAGGTTGAATAGTTCCACACAAAGGGAGTTGCCACCCCATTGCAAAATTTAACTACTTCTCTAAGCCCAAAGTATTGAGAGAACCCTTTTTCTGTGACAATGTCAAGCAACATTAACTTTAAAAAAAAAAAAAAAAAATACAACCTTAGTAAAACGGCCTCACTGCACTATACTTGACATTAATTCGACAAGGAAATGATAAAAATTCTTCCACTTAAAGAATAATACCTCTTTCGTATCACTGCCTCCGGTTTCTTCAACTGCAACCAGCGTCTCCAAAGGCCCAAGACTAAAGACCTACGACACAGATAGACAAGCAGCATGTAACTAATCACAGATTATCCTCGGATTGTAAGAAGACCATCGAACCTGGCAGGAGCGCAGAACGTAGCAGACATCCCCCCGTGAATCAGACCCGCAGAGTCGCAGCTGGGGAGCTCCAGACTCGTCCGCAGAAAATGAAGCCGTTGCCTCCGGTGGCAGCCTAGCTGACGACGGCGACGGATTGAGTTCTGTGACCTCGATATAGGGGTACTCCCGGTGATGCCTCGGCTTCCGCTCGCAAGAAACCTCCATTGCTCCTGCCTCCCTCCGCCCCCCTATCACGCGGACACGAGCGAGACGAAGGTATAGGAATCGCAGATAAGATTAGGGTTTTGGGCAGGAGGTGGAAACAGTGGAAGTTGAGGTGGAACTCCTCTCAGCCGACAGGGAGGAGGGGAGACGAGATGGGGGAGCGGGTCGCTTTCTTTAAAAGAGTCGCGAAGTGGAGCTCCCCTCCATTAGTTTGTACTAAAACCCCATCTGTTTTTACCTACAAACTCTTCTTTGAATCCAAGTCATATAAATAAAATTATATTTAATAATTAAATTATGTTATCTTATGTTACATAATGTTAAATCTCAAATATAATTCATTATTAAATAGAATAATTTATAAATAATTGATATTAGTTGGGTATTAATTATTATTAATAATTAGAAGAAAAGACAATAATAGATGTCATCATAAAGAATTAAAAATTATAATTTTAATATAGATACAATCAATAATAAAGTGATAAAAAGAATAATTTACCTCAATAAATAACTTAAAAAGATTGATAGTTATAGATAAATAAAACAAAAAAAATGAACACATTGACAAGACAAAGACAATAATAGAGATGTGTATCTCGTTGGACAATCGTAGCTCAAATGATGCTATATGAAGAAGAGATGAAAGAGGAGAGGATGCAAAAGGGTAGCACAGGAGGTAATAGGTGGTATAACATTAAGTTGAGTAATGCTAGGGTTATGAGGCTTTAGAAAAGTTAGTGTTAATAAGTGAGATTAATATCTTTTTTAAATAAAAAATGTTTCATATATTTTTAGGTTAAATTAAATACACATATTTCTTTTGTAAAAAAATACTTAAGAGTCATTATTATCATAATATAACAAAATATTTATACAGCAAAAGTAAAAATAATTTACAACACATCATCACATTAGTAAGAATTAACCAAATAAGTCATTAAACCATTTGCACATTAAAAACTAAGTATTCTTAATTTTGCGTATAAAGAAATGATCAACTTCTCCAAGTCAAGCAATCTTTATGACAATAACAACTGACATTGATAATCACAACTGCAACATTTAAATAAAAGTTAATGACCTTTGAACAATCGCAAACTAAAACATTCACAAATGAATATAGTAGTTCATAAATGTAAAAAAACTATTGAAATCTCATGTAGATACAACTAATAGTTACCGATGATAGCTACATAAATATTACATTTGATAACATTATGATAAATTTCATAGCCAATTTGTGAGTCACAATTAACAACATAATTGCATAAAATATTAAGAAATAATAAGAATACTATAATGGTAATTAGTTATGTATAAGTTGAAGCCTTATTTTTTTAAATTGAAGGGCATTTATAATTACCAATTTTTTTGTGTTATATACACACACACACGCATTTTTGAGATGTATATATTGATATTGATTATATAAAATTCAAATTTTAAATATATTTTGTTTGTTATGACAATATAATTTTTTATATTTTAGTTTTAAATTTGTTATAGCAAATTTAGCATAGAAATAGATGTGTTTATTTAATGAAAGACATTGGTTAAAAATAATTTGAAATTTAATTTTCTCAAATTGCATTACTTGAAGATATAATTTGCATTTGCTTAAATAACTAATATGCAACAACAAACATCTACCTCAATCGACTATTTATAAAATGATTCAATAGATTTTTAGGTAATAATCTAAAGAATCATTTCGGAATTACTACTCATAATGACAAAATTAGAGTTGTGACTTTTCATAGATGATATGAATTCATCTAACTTTGTAGATCATTGCATATTAATAGTATTCCTTATTGATTTAAATTTGTGGCATTTGACATATCATTAGTAGATAGCTATTATCTTTGTTTTTTGAAAATAATTTATTATTAGAATTATACTTTTTAGGAGTATTATATGGTAAAATTTTGGGTATATTTCAATATTTGATAAAAAGTAAACTTTGTCATCTATTTTATATATTTCTATCATGACTTATTTGATCAATGAATTAATTAATTAGTTATTATTAATTATATCATAACTTAAATTAAGAAAAACATTGATTAGATGATTAATTAAAGTTTAAAGAAGTGATAATGATGATGAGCAATATTATTAATAAGAAATTTTACTAATAGTGATTTTTATAAATTATATTTTTTGTAAAATATTAAAAGTTTTTCTAAGAAATCATATATATTCATAAAATAAGAGACTTATGAGTTATATGGTGGAAGGTGAATACTAGGTATAGAGTTTTAAATTGTTAGAAATTATTTAATACAAAATTCATAAACTTAAACTTGAATATATTATAAAATACGAGGTCAAAATTATAAAAAAAAATATTATTATAATTATTTTAAGAATAAAAAATGATAAAATTATCAATTGATGTCAAAAGAAATGATGATGATGATGATAAATAGTACATTTTTATTGAGCACCAACGACATTAGTTGTGTGATAATTGAGTATCTCTATTCAAGATTGTATTTACAAAAAATTTGTTAAGCATATGATTTTAGAAAATAAAATGTATTAAAAATATTAAATAATATAAAAAATTGATGATAATATCATGTTTAATTTATTTTAAAATTTATTGGAGAATTGTTTTTAAATATTTATATAAAAAATTAAAAATTTAGATCCAATATAAAATTCTAATAAATGTTTTTATATTTTTCTTATTTTCTAAAATATATTAATTAAACTTAAATATCTAACATAATAAATTATCAAAACCATGCAAAGTGGCTACCAAAAACCATTAAAATGATGTGAGACTTCAATGGAATGCTAAACAATGTGTAACTTCTAGTCCATCGAAGTTTGATGCATTAAGATAAATTAATTTAATGATTTGTACATTTTAGGGAGATACAAGTATACTATGAAGCTTGAAAAGGTTCAAATGAAATGCTGTCATTAGATACGACTAGAATAAGAAATAAATGTGAATTTTTTTATAAAGTGTTATCTCATAATTATCATTAGATGTACAAGAGTCATTAGTTTATCATGTACGTTTTGATAACAACAATTATGAATTGTATTAGAAGATGACACTAGAGCCCTAATACTTAGCTATAATTAAAATATTATGCAAAGCTAAATAAGCTAATTCTAATATCATTAATACTTTGTACAAGATTTGATGTACAAAAATGATATAATTAAAATAACTAACTATAAAGTAATTATAAACTAAGATTTTAATATAAAAAGATGATATATGAGAAAAACTATACCCTTATCATTAAAAAATATCATAAATATAAAGATGACAAAAAATAATTAATAAGTTTTGAGAAAATAAATGTTATAATATTTCAAAAAGTATAAGATGGTTTTTTGCATACATAATAATAAAAAAATAAGATGTTTATTAGCATAATACTAAATTTGTTATATATAAGTATATTTAAGTATTATTATTTATAATAAACTATTACTTATATGTAAAAATTAACTTATTTTGTAAAATTTATTTCTTACTTATATTATAAATTATATTACAGATAAATAAAGAGATAAGAATCAAAATGATATGAGAAAAAATATTTTAAAAAAATTGATAAGATATGATAAAAATTTTTTATATGTAATTTATTATATATATATATATATATATATATATATATATATATATATATATATATATATATATACATATATTCACACACATACATCTGATATAATTTTATATTCATATGATATAATAACACATTATAAAATATGAATTTTAAAAAATATAAAGATAATTTGAATAATTAAGATAAATAAAGAGATAAGAATCAAAATGATACGAGAAAAAATATTTTAAAAAAATTGATAAGATATGATAAAAAAATTTTATATGTAATTTATTATATATATATATACATACATATATTTACACACATGCTTCTGATATAATTTTATATTCATATGATATAATAACACATTATAAAATATGAATTTTTAAAAATATAAAGATAATTTGAATAATTAAATTTTATGATCATCTTTACTTAAATAATTGAGTAATCTCCTACAATTGATTTTTTACATTGATTTATCTCAATATTATATTATATTATATTTTACTAAGTAAAAATGATAGACATGACATAACAACCTAAGTTATATAAAAATAGATACAAAAATAATTTTCAACACCACAACATAATATAATCTTCTACCACAACCATTCATATCATCTATATATAATGTGCTTACACCAAATTTGCATCAATCACCATACCATTTGTTTATAAAGAAATAAACTATAACAACAAACTCAACCTAAATGAGAAAACAAAACAAATATATTTAGTAGAAGCCATGATTGAAAATGAATCACAAAAGATATTTTCTAATAAAAAAAGAACAAAAGTTATGAAAGTTGTAGAACAAAATGTTGATGTTTTTGAAATTGAAACAAAAGGAAAAACACTTTTAATACACTCCCACAAAATAAAACCTCTCGTGAAAAATACAACGCATCAAGCAAAGTAAACTACAAATGCTAATCGTTGTATTTAGGTGTCGATTGCACATAAAACTCATCTTCATCTTCCTCATCGTCATCATCATCGCCTGCACCGACCCAATTGCTTGGATGATGCTGAGAATAGGAATTATCAATGATATCACTTCTAAGTCGACCTTGCGATTCAGCCAAATCATGCATGCCTTCCACCTGTCTGCAGCATAGAAGTCAAGGACAAAGTCTCATTGCAAGCAGTATATGACACAGCTTAAGTCTTCAATGTTTTCTATCTTTCAGGCAATAGGAAGGACTCCAGAAATCCATAGTCCTAAAGAAGCATGATAATTCAATGCTTAAGCCAGTTGGAAACAATGCCTTTTATCAAATAGTCCTTCCTATAGTATGAACAACAATGGATAAACTTAACCATGAGGAAGAGTTTGCATACAATGTTCAAAAAGGGCTTTTCACTACAACTTAAAAAACATCACCTTTCAGAAGAGAGAGCAGAGGAGAAACAAATCCTCAATAAGCTAATTGAACATTCTACTGCAGCTAACAGGAAGACAAGTTTTAAACCTTAATAGTTTTAACACAAAAAATGCATGACATATACCAAAAAGGGCATGAAAGAGTCCAAATGTACTACATCTTAACACATCGACAAACACACAATGAATTAAAAAGGTTTGAACATGATAAAAATCATGAATGATAAAAATATTATTATAGGAACCCTCCACATTAATGTCAACAGTGACTTTAATTATTGAAAAAATAAATAAACAATGGATTGAACTTTCAAAAATATTGGATTAATATATCTAAGAATCGACTTGTTTATATGCTCTAAAGGTTATCATAAGATTATATAATGGTGCCAAGGTGATGAAAAGGTTTGTAACAAGAAAATGAAAAATTCATTAAATTTTCTTAGGAATACACATGAAAGAGTATCAAAAGGAAAACTTTGGACCACCAAGAAAGAAAACTAGAATTATATATATTGAAATTATTGGATACACGAGATAGAAATGCCATATGTTAAGCAATCAAAGTGAATTGAAAAAACATTTCATATTAAAAATAAATTTCAAAAGATAATAAAAAATAGCATTGATTGATAAACTTTTAAAGCAAACAAATAGTTCTAAATGGTCTTACGAAGTTTAACTATAAATCCACTAGGTTTGATTCAACTCATGCATGTTAATACATTCAATTATGAATTGACATATATTGAATAGACCAACCTATTGGGACTAAGAATTGTTGTTGTTAGTACTATAATATATTCCACATAAACAATATACATATGATGAATTTAGTATTAGGATATTATAAAATATAAAGCATAAGAATTTTCCAATACAATATTTCAATTCTTTGGTCAATTTTTATTATCTAACTCCTATAAGTAAGAATCTGCCCTCAAAAAAGCCAAAAGCAATAGGAAGAGAAAAGAAAAAATAACCAAAGAAAGAACTAGCTTGGACAAAAATGACCAAAACCATGCACATCAAAGAGAGAAAAGCTCAATAACAATAAATTAAAATTATTAAAGACAATTATAGTTATAAGGATACATTTCAATTACACCCTCCCTCGCTGGTGGGTTTCTTGTTGTATCCATCTGTTCAGGTCTATGAACAAAACCAGGCGTGCAGGAGTTTGGATTTCCCACTTCTGGTTCAGGCCTTTCTCTGGTATTTTCAGAGCATCTTACAGCAGTCCCTGAACAGAGCATTCATTAGCTCAACTCAAGTTGTGCTAATAAAAAAAAATGGAGTGATAACCACCTGAAAGATCTGACCAAATTTTGGTGTGACCAGAAGGATGCTCAGCGGGAGAAGATGGACCAGTAGCTCTATCGTTTCTTGTTGTTTGCGAACCTCTCCTTGTATCACTGAGCTGAGGTTCAGGGACAGCACGCGGCCGATCTGGTAGATTTGTCTCATTAAGCTGTGATATGAGCATTGTAGCAAGAACCAGTGTGGCATCAAGCTCCAAGTTAGTGCCATCATCAAATCCCAGCCTTGGCGCCATTAAGATAGGCCTGCTAATCTATGCTAAATGTTATTAGAAAATCATAGAGCAACTGCATAACTTTCATCCACAGAAAGCAGCTGTGAAGAAATTTTATTTCAAAATGAATCTTGGAAGCATACTCGCCAGCTTTTTCAAAAAAAATTTGAATGTCAACTTCACATCCTTCACAAAAAGAAAGAAATGCCTGCTTTGGTGACACTGGAATTAGTTAAAATTTCATTAGTCAAGCAAAGGTGCTGTCAGAAAAAATTATAATCAGACTAAAGCGTAAGGTAGAAAAAAATAGATGTTATTCAATAAATAAAGAGTACTGCAAGATCCAACAACTGAAAAAAAAAAAAAGGAAATACAGGATGTCATCCTGTGATCTTCACTCATTGCTTGTTTTCAAACCTACCAAACAAAAGCCACACATGCACACTCCAAGAAAAATAAAGTTAAACAAGGATAGAATAAGCATACTTTGTTAAGAAAATTAGACATTTGGCATCTTACAAATGAGACCAAACACTATGATAAGCCAAGCTCTAGTTGGCATAAATTTTTTTTAATGAAAGGTTTTTGAAGATGCAAAATTTTACCATTGTTAATCTTAGTGATTAATTTGAGTTCAACCATTTGGCATGCAATCAAATGGTTCAAGACATTTAAATTTAATTCTCTTGAAGAGAAGTTTCATAAGTGCAATTTGGGTGTTGCTTGCTGGATCAAGCACTCTCTACTTTAGTCAATTTACAATTGTTGTGTGTTAGTTTAGCATTGCTCAAAGTTCCTCCAACTACTAGCATATTCACCTCCTAAAGTGGCTCATGACACTTAAGGAAGGCCCATGAACTTGTTCCTCAGTTTTTTCCCAAGAGACATTCCGAGTGCCTTCTACTTCCGAAGTAACACTACTCCTATCTAAATCAAGTCAAGGGATGTGGAGTTCATTTTGCTTATTTAGTCAAGTCATTGCAACAAGCTTTGGTAGCTTGAATAGTTTGCATGCCTCATCCTACTAGACAATTATAATAAAATGTTATCTATAATTCTTAAGTGTAAAAATGATATTATCTCATGCCACTAGAATTTATTGACTTTATCACCTATATAAAGATCCCAGAGGCATCGTTACAGAGGATGAAGACTTGGTCTAAGTTTGACATTTTAGATTATAGTTGAGAATTTTGAAAAAAGTGAGATTCATTCTTCTCATTTGTAATTCAAAGTCTTCCTCTATTTTTTTTTCCTTGTAATCTCCTCATTAGAGATCTCTTCCTTCTTAGATTATGTGAGTTTAATTTATCCTTGTTAATCTTGTAATCTTGCCCTTAGGACTCATCATATACTTTTATTAAATCCCTTGAACTCTTAATTTTGCATCAATAGTTTCATTGATGATTCCTGGAATGGTTGGGTACATTTTACATATTTACAATGCCAAACATTTGACAATAACTTTTGTTGTCACCAGAGCCATTGCTATTCAAGAGAATTGAAGGCATCAAAATGCGGGTGAAATGGTTATAAGCAATGAATTTCTTTTAACTATCAACAATTACCAAATATTTATACTATAGTCCATTATTTTAAGCTTCAATTATCACCAAATACAACCTCCTGCATTCAATATTTTCCAACCATAAGAGCATCAGCTTCACCTAAGCATGAATGCGCTCAATCGCCAACCCAGCCACTACTTCCTATATTCTCTCCAAATCACGATCCAATGATGATGTCCACCCCTTCAATTCTACACCATCTAAATTTACTTTGGACTTACTCGATGCTCAACCAACTTTTACTGTTGTAAGAAACAGTAGAAGACATTTAAGGTTTGCATAAAGGATACCCTTCTTTGCATATTTTCTTCTTTATCCATCATTTTCCTTACCTAAGCATCCAAAAGGTGGCATGTGTTCACACCCAAGCACAATTAGTAAAAAAAGTCATATTCGTTGCAATTCTGCATATCAGCAACATAACTATTAGCATACCTAATTTGTAGAAGCTATATTAGTGTAGCTACCTGGGACTCTCGTAACGTGTACACTAATAAAATATGTGAAGTTGCATCCATAAAATTATATTCCCTCATTCATAAAATTTACATTCTTTAGGATATGTTTGTAATGTTATACGCTACTTATCGGTCATGTTATACATTGCTTATATGTAATGTTGGGCATTATCCATCCATAACTTTCAGGTTACTTCAATGTTTGCACATAATGTTATTTGCTGCCCATCCACAAATATGGGTTACTTTAATGCTATAATAATCTTATGGTCAACAAGAACAACTACATGGATATAACATCTCCATTACATATAAAGGTTTACTTTTACATGAAGCTCCATATCTGAAAACAATTTTTCATCATTAAGTAACAAAATAGCTTGTCTTAACACTCCAAAAACAATTCAAGCATAAAATTTATTAAACACCTTGGGTAAATATACATTCACCTTCAATTCTCTCACACTAAAGGTAACATCCACAGGGTCTCCAACATGGCAATACTGCAAAAACTCCTCCGCAGGATCAATCCACAGTTGGGTATGCAGACTGGCGTCACTATTATCTATCATCATCAAAAATCAATTATGCTAAAGGAGCCCAAATAAGAAACTAACAAAATCCATGTGACGAAAGGACCAACAAGTCAAACCTTTAGCAGGATCAATATAACTACGGAGTTCCACCGCCTTCCCACCAATCTCTCCCTGGATATCAGAAGGTAACGCAGACTGTTCGGTTGCTATTATGGTAATCTCTTGAAGAGACGACTGAAAATTCGTGAGAAGCCGGGTGAGATCCCGTGGCCTGACAACGAAGCTGCTGGGTAATCTTCGACGGTCGAGGGAAAGGTGCTGGATTTCGGGCTCCACGTTGCAGGAGATCCAGTAGGTCTTTCTCGTACCTTTTAGCACCAAAAAAAAAAAAAAAGTGAAGGAATCAATAATTATGAACAGAAATCAATAATTCTGAAAAGTGAGTGATTGAGCGAGTATGGTAAAGGGGCAATGATAGGGAAATAGTGTATTTTTTTTTCTTTTTTTTTTTACCATTTTGGCAATGAAGGGTCCATTGGAGCTTGGAAGCATCCAAAGAGGGGAGACGAAGGCGGAGGTTGGAGAGAGATGACACGGGAGTGCGGAAGACGGAACAAACTGACTTGAGAAGCACACTACATCGAACTTCCGGCCAGGAAGACGAAAGAAGCGCGAAGGAATCAAAGAATCCCGTCTTGAACGTGATGGACTGGTAAGCCGAGCGGGAGGAATTCAGCGTGTGGAATGCCAGCTGTCGCCATTAATTAATAGGCGTGAAGAAAATCACAGGCAGAGAGAAAGATCAAAAGAAAAGGAAAGAGTAAGGGAGAAACCTGTGTCGAGGAAGCCTGGAGCACGACCTCGGAGCCGATGCGAGAGAGGCAAGCGACGGAGCGGTGAAGGGTTTTGAGGGAGTTCCCGCTGAGAGACAACTCCATGGCGGGACGATGCATTTCGGGCTTCGATGGTTTATTTATTGTTTATTTATTTCATAACTAATTTAGATAAAAATATATGTTTATTATATATATGTAAAATAAAAATTTATATATTTTATAAGTTTTAAAATAAGAAGACCTTTTAACAATTTTTAGAAAATAAAAAAAAAATACTCATCGGCAATTCATTTTGTCTATCTGCTTCCTTAAAATTACAATTAATAAAAATACAATTTATTATAAAAAGATAAACATTCTTAAAGGTATATATATAATTATTTATTAAATTAACTTATAATATTTTATTGAATATTTTTTTTATCTCTAAACAATATAAAAATAGAATACGAGTACAAAACTATTAAACCAAATTATGTTAAAAAAAATAAATTAAACATTTTACCTTTTCACAACCAAACAAAATTAGGTCAATCAACTATCACCCAATTCCATCATACTTAATTTTCAATTCCTTTTAACTATTTCTATCAACTCTAAAAAGTATTAAATCCCATAAAAATTCATCATTTAATTATATAAAAAAATAAAAAAATAAAAAAATAAAAAAATAAAAAAAAACTTAAAAATTATATAAATAAATTAAAATAAAATAATTATAATATAAATAAATTATTAATTTAATATCATATTATAACATCCCAATCTTCTTTTTGACATTCTTCCTTTAAAGTTCTAATAAAATCCAATGTTCTAATATTAAAAACAACAATATAAACCAAATACTCATAAGAAACAAGACATAATGCAAAAAAGCAGCTAATTTTTGTTGTTCTTTTAATACTACTTAATGTGCTAATCTATAAAAATTAAAAAAAAATAAAAAAAATAAAAGAATCTTAATTTCTACAGCTCAAATTACTCCAAATGGATAAATATAATATATATAAAATACATGGCTGAGGTTCCAATGTTCCTTAAACCATACAAGCTTCCTTGAAAATTTTGAGCTTTTTATTGGATGAAAAAAGCCAATCTTCTAACTGTATAACTTTTATGGCACAAAGTAGACCCACAAGAAAGCAACAAATTAGAAGTTGTTCTCATATGTACAATTGTAAGTAGATATCGACTAGTTTACAATGCAAAGTATCACAATGCTTTCATGATGACTCCCAACTTCAAAATTACCTAACCTGCAAAACAAATAGGGATTCTTTCCATCAGATTCGTTTGACAATACAAAACAAAGTTTGATTCGAAGGACAACATCAAGTATTTTTTGTCGATGCAATGTCGCCATGCGACTTATGTAACGTGTTCAAGTCACATTTTGGGTTAGGGAGATTGAGGTAATACTTGAATTGTATCATATTCACCAAACCCAACAAGAGTTTTGGGTTTAATTTTACTAAAGATTGAACATAACATCAAACCATTTATGTACTTGTCAATGCACTTCATAGTTTGGCAGTAAGTACCTAGTCTAGGGTTTATGCGATGTTGTCAATGCAAATGTCTCAATGTGACTTAGGTAACATGTTCAAGTCGTGGAAACAATCTTATACAAATGCAAAGGCTACACACATTAAACCCTTTGGTTCTATTTGGTTTTGGGCGAGGGAGATCAAGTTAATTCTTACTCGAATCATATCACATTCCTAATGCCTAATCCCTAATCCAAAAAGTTTTGTAGCAATAAACTATCTTTTTCGCATATGTTTCACACTCGGAAGGCTTAAAAAGGTTTGTAAATTTTAGTTTCTACTACCCAATATACCAAGTCTTTTAGCAATATAATAACCTGAATGTATTTCAGATATGTGAATGATTTCAACATGACAATATCATAAAACAGCATAAGAATTAGCCGTCGACCAACAAAACAACAATAACAGTTCATGTTTAACCACTCATGAAAGGTTTTGGGTAGGTTAAACTTCTTATATTCAAGAATTCCTTTAAATCAAAAGCTTAAAACAAGAACAAGGGAATAAACCCAGCAGCAACTTCACAACAGAAGCAAGTCTTGCTTATGAAAATGACACATAAAGTGACATTTAAATAAATAAACTTGAATATTAGTCAATTTGTTTACCAAAAATATAAGCTAGCTGTTTGTTCAATAAAATACTGTAAAATGGGTTGGATCCTTGAATGCAACTTGCCCTTAGGGTACAACACTACAAATTAAATACCCACTCTTTATCTAAGGATGTTTTGAATAACAAAAATGTTTAGATAAATAGCACCTTTATAAAAAAAATTCTATATAGTGTCTTCAACAATCCCTAAAAATCATGAATTTTTTATGACAATTTATTTATGCATAACTGAAGCTGTAGGACTGGCCTTAATAGCAATGATGTTCGGCACTTCAAAGCAGATTTAAGGGATTTAAAGCTTCATTTCGAATCATTTATCAATTGTTCCATAGGTTATTTTATATTGGAGCATAGAAATTATAAAGCAGCATTATGGTGAATGGTGAGATAACATTTAGTGTCATGTTATCATGTTGATCAGTTCTTTACTAAAAACAACGGGGTTAAAATTTTCTCATAATCAACCTCTTCATATTAGAAACTAAAGAATGGTAAAAACAATTAGCTTGCAAGGACAATAACATCACCTGGACGTAGACTCAGCTCAATGATTCCTGGATGCCACATGATGTTTTAAGAAATTGTCTATGAAATGTCAAACAAGGCATCTGCATCCCAATTGAGTAGGAATCAATCATATAGATCGACCTGTAAGAAAGCATTAATCTGAATCAAGAAAAGGAGTGTCTTCAACAGATAAAACATGGTTGAAAATTTTAAGGAAAGTTCCTTACCACATGAGGATATCAAATGTGCACATCGAACGATTTCTGTATATACAACTAATACAGTGGTCCTTATGATAGCTGAGGAGAAGTAAAAAAATTGCAGTACAAAAGAGTTTGCAACCTTTTTTCTTTGATGCTAAAGAAACAAAAGAATTTAGCAAAAGGCCTGAAAATGGTGTTAGCCAGGGAAGAAGACATCTTAACCCATCCATCAACCCAGTGCTCAACAATTCCATACTCATAACGGAAAACATAGCCTTTTCTGCATTATCATACCTATCTGAAGGTAAATAAGTATAACTCGCTACATCTTTTCACAAGGATGGATCAATACTTTCCAAAAAATTGCTTTACAGTGATGTAGGCCAAACCATTTTTACACATCTCACAATTGTGCACACGAATTCCTTCAATGTGCAAAGAACTCACTGCCTGCATGACGACGCATTGAGCTATAGCTGCCCCGAAAAGAATCATGCATGGGAACACAAACAATGTTTCTCTATTCACAGGTGAATACCACTAATTTGAGAGCTTATTGACCAATGGAATTCAATGATTGTCGCACCAGTCGTAGCAGCCCTTCAACATTGTGGAAGTTAAAATCCAGAACCTTTCTGACAGAGCACATACCATCCTTTCCTAGGTCAACGTTAGAAGCTGCAATTGCGTTACGTGATTTCCTCGTGGCTTCAATAGCACAATTTACATGATTTGTCTGCAAGGCAATCAGATGCATGGTAAGTTGGCTTATTCTCCTCAAACGGCAGTCGAATGAATGACACTGGCCATCAACATGCATAACATCTAAAGAAAGAATAGCAAAACAAAACAGCAAATGCAGTGCTTTGGAACTTTAAAAAACAAGTATGATATTGATGGGTACAGGTTTCATTATACCATCAATTCCCAAGTTTACCTTCCTTTCAATTTTTATTGAAGTTTGTCACTACAAGAGGATGCTATTGATTTGTTTGGTAACACTTTCATGACTTATCTAGTTTCATTGTGGCATCTCAGGAAAACCAAAAACTTGCATTCTTAACACACATCAATAAATTACTTTTTTAAAACCATTTTACTGGATGTATGCTGTTAAATTTGCTTCTTGCTTGACTATATAGATAATATCATGTACATCAGGAACACCCTCAGTTTCAGACCCCTTATGTTTTGAAGCCACTGCAGTATGTTTAATCTGTTGGTTTATTTATAAAGCATGTAGAGACAAAAAACAAAGAATCATGCCACTTGTGACCAAGATGTGAGGCCTGAGACCAGTCAAGCCACGTCAAAGTTCATTATGAACTAGAGAATAACAAGCAAGACAACAACAAAATAGATGGCTGGTCTCTTAAATGTTAGGCAAAGCATGAACGAAAATATACTAGGAACCTAAACAGCATTTAGAACATTTTCGTTAAGGGTTGAAATTCCCATAATCTTTTAACATGCCATTTGCTCTATAATAATTAAAAAATACGCTCTTGTACTTTCATCTATCATGCACATAAAAGAACTCAAAATATTTCAGTTCTCATTGATTTAATTTCTTGAAATACTTGATACGATATGAAATAAAAGCATACACAGAATCGCCAGGAAAAAGAATTCAGATAAGTTCAAACATAACAGTAAACCCTATAAGCCAGTAAATTCAGTTGACACATATTGGATATTCTAACTGAAGTTAAACAAAACAGGAAGGAATGAGTACATCCTCCCCAACCCTATCTCGGGGTTGCTCATAAAATATCAATCTAGATAAAACTTAACTGATATCAAATGACAAAGGGTACAACAGACCAAGAAAACGAAACCAATGACCATGCATATTAATGCTAAAGAATAAACTTACAAAAGTAAGAAGTCTCATAACATAAGGTCGATTCTTGGCAGCTATTGCATGTCCGCCAGCAATTTGAGGAGAGCTGGCAGCCTTGGCTGAAGCTGCTTTATCAAAACCACCTTGATTATTTAAGTTATCAACATCAGAAGCAGATGAAGATGGTGACTCGCCTATGAAAGAGCATCAGAAGGGAGCGATATGTCAAAACCATAGCAAACATAAAGTATAAAAAAATAGAACAAGACATATGCGATGGTATGCAGAACAAAACAATAATAGAAATAGCATGGAGAGATAATGCTATACATTTACATGCTGAAGCAAAACAACTATCATAATATACTTGTTACTCTATACAATACCTATAAATCATGAAGCTGTCCGATTCTATAACTGAGCCAGGCTAGTTTTATTTCAAAAAAAAAAAAAAGACAAACTTTCGTTGGAGCTCTCCTGAAATTTACTTATAGAGGATCATTTCGTGTATTTTGTGCTTTGGACAGCAATAGCACATATCTTTCATGATGAACTGGCAGTTAAATACCCTCAATGCAGCTGTTATTTTTTATTTTACACATATAGATACGTTTGAAGCCATACTAGCTCGACATAGATATAGAATTAAGCTATAATTTAAACCATTAGCAAAAGTTTAGCGTTCAAAAACGACTCAGAAGCAATGCAACAATGGTATCAATCTTTTTATCAATCTAAATACCTATTCTTTATCTAATTGAATAATTAAAGAGGAGAACGTGAAACCAAAGAGCAAATGTTGAATAATTAAATTTCTGAGGTGCAAATGTCAAAGGAAGCATAATGATTATGCCAAATTTGTTACGAAGTAGTGTAAACACTCGTTCGTGTTGAGTTTTAATGTCATTAATAAAATTGTGGAGAGACCTCATATGTTTTATAGTGACATTAAACTTAACAAATGCTCAAGTGATAATGGATGGACTAAATAATAACAAGCTATGCTCAATTTGCATATAACCAAAATCTACGTAAACAACCAGCCAGTAGAAAGATGCACAAGAAAATATGGGAAAACAACACAAACCAATAAATAGTAGAGATCTTCTACGATTCATAAATAACATGAAAGCTTAACATATATGCTCGAGTAATAACAAATGGACCAAATAAAATCATAAGAATGCTATGCTTAATTTGCATAAAATGAAAATCTACACATACATACTGCAAGGGAACCGTACACCAGAAAACATGAAAAACAACACAATCAGCAGATAATGGAAACAGCAAATTCACTCCCCTTAGCAGTGGAAAAAAAAAGAGACCCAAACATTTTAGATGGCAAAACTTGCATTAGAACGTCAAGAAACAAAGAATTCAGAAAGTCATTTTCACTCTAAGAAAAAGGTGAAAGGTTTCAGAATCAAAAGGCATTAGATCAATCATGAATTAAAACCTTTTATTTTGAATGTTATCTCAAAACAAAAATTCAGAAAGAAAATTATGTTTGTCAGGTTAGGCAAGATAAAAGACTATCCTGAAAGGAAGGCAACAGAGTAGAGAGACCTCAAGTTGCTCCAACTACCAGAGGGGTAATGTAGTTTCAAACAAAAATTTGTTTTGAACTTGAAAATGAGAAGATTATGAATAATTCCATTAAGGAATGGAAAAACTTCTCCAACACATGCCTCTATCAATCCTAACAAGTGCAAATATCCCATCTACAAGAAAAGTCAAATCCTCATTGCCAGACATCTCCTATTCAAATATTCATATTATTTGTTATCATGTAAAACAAAGTGCACAAGAAACCTTCAGCAAAAAACTAGCAGGTATACACATGTACAAAATCTTCAAACAAATAAGTGGTGGCAGTCAGCCAAAGGGATCAAGGATAACAAGGCCTTAAAATTTCGCCTAAAACTGGTCCAAATTACCTGTTTTGGATTAATTTTGACGGAAACAGGTATGAATCCATTGCCAAAACTCAGGTTTCAAGAAATTTGGTAGTTTCAGACCAAACCTAAACAAGATCACCCAGTTACACCCAAAATAAACAGCCAAGTTTCCACTAGGTTTTTTTTTTTCTGTATTATGCCAATGTTTATGTTCGTAAAAAATTAGTAAAAATCATAATAAATGGCTACATAGCATAGCACAACAGACAAGCATTTCATAAATGCAAGATTATTACTACTGAGTTCAAATCCCCTCTTCAACCTTTTCTATTTTTTATTTTTTATATAACTCTTTAGATTAATTAGCAAACTTTTAAGGAAAAGGCTAAGCATCAATAAACATATTAATTTTGGGTTTCTCAAATTTAATTAGCACATTTCTTGGAGCAAAGGCTAAGAATTAAGAAAGTCACTAATTGACAAAAAAACCAACAAGAACATCAAACACCAAAATATTTGGGAAACACTTCACAGTTTGCATTAACTATTTTAAAAGAAACCTAAAAAAATTATCGAGTCAACCACTTACAATTAATCAAAAACATTGGGATAAGAATGTTGCTTGATAAATCATATATTGTTTATTTGAAAAATTGTGTTTAGTGATTTAGGGAGAAAAGCAGGAACTGGAAAACTTGCATTTTTAACTTTGTGTTTACTGTTTAACTTATTTTAAAAAAACACTAAACCAAAAAACCACGTAGTTGCATGTGCTAGAGCCCTTTTTTATAAGACTTGTTGAGTATGATCGTTAGCATTTATATTTGATTTTATTTTATTTCTTAAATGAACTATATTACTTTGTTTTTAAGGCAAATATTAAACAAAAGAAAATTTAAACATATAAGACAACAGCTAAAAAAGATTAATTTTATATTTTAATTTTATTTATATGAAATGATATTTTAATCAAAATAAAAAATATAAACCATTTATAGTTTAAATCAATCAACATATAATTATATTTTTTAGAAGTTATTAAAATAATTCAAATACACCAGAACCAATGCTACAAAACCTCAAAATTGAAAAGCTTAACCGTCACTAAACTTAGATCCTAAAATTCAAATTAGTTATGAAAGAGAACATTTCATCATGGCATGAGCAAAGTGAGATGAAACAAAAGGAACAAAGTTCTCCGAAAAGTGTAGATACAAGTCTTGCACATATAATTGCAAGAAATACATAAGATGGTGGAAGTGATATAGAAAGAAAAACAAAGTTGATGAATTGCACAAAGTTGAGAGGAAAAGTTGGAAGAGAAGAATTGCAACATGTTGAATGTTACGCTTTTAAAGTCAATGTAACACTATGCATGATAGTACTACAGTCCTAGACAGTAGTGGAAGCCAACAAAATTGCAGGATTGCAAAGCCCCCATCATTCTGCAGAAGCCAAAGGGATTGAAGGAGAAACAAAGGGAGGTTCAAGCGGAAAGTGAGAGATATAGAAGAAAACCATAAGTTTAAGGAGCATAAAAAGGTTGGTTTGAAGGTTACTCCATGCAACATGCTAAAAATAAAAAATATGCATACATACAATAAAGACAACATTGTATAGAAAAATGAACCCATTAATTGTGTTAAATTGAAAATACAATTTGTAAGATAAAGTTAAAACAAACTCCTAAGAGGCATAAAAGGGTGGAGGTAATTATTGGGCTTTCTAAGCTTACCGCATGCAACAGCTTAATTACTTAAAGATTAGTTTGATGCTATCTTTCGCAAGTGCATCTCATGTTCTGGCTGAGGTTATCGAGCAAATATACAGCAATATGGTCAATCCATTCCTTAAACATTCCAGCAAGCACATCTTATTCTCAAGAGAAAAACTAAGGGTTCCAAGTCATCCCAAAATTTGTTTTATACCATATGATCATCTTCTTATTTTTATACCTATAACTGATATTTATTATATAAATGATATCATTTTCTAACATAGCATGTCTTGAATATCTGTGCCCTTCATTCTGCCATCTTTGCTATTGAGTCGTGTCAGGGCATTGAACCTGTGCTTGTAGTTCACAAGGTCATATAGCAAAAGAAAAATACCAGCAAATCCAAGCAACTCCAGATAAAATATGGATGAATTAATACTCAGCAGGTAAACCTTGATGCTGTGTTAGCATCTACCAGATCAAATAATATTGATAAAGTGTCATCAATGCCATTACCAGGAACTGCTGCATCTAGTGCACCTTGCAGCTCCACCCGATCTTTGCTAGCACTGCCATTTTTATAGTATGCAACCTTGAAATATGCCACTTCTGCACACTTGTATGCTAAAGCCGCAGCTGCCATTTTTTTCAATCTTTCATAATCATGGGCACAAAATCTGTATGAATAATACAACATAAGCCAATACTACACAACTCTTCACACAAAAGGAAAAAGTTCAATAAAATAACCTGAATGAATAGTTATAGCAACTTCTGTTCTAATAGGATGGGTAAGCAGTTCGAGATGGAAAAGTTGTAACATTTTCAAGATTTATGACAGGCCATACCATTGCTACTAGTTTTTATTTATTCTAACATATTTTTAAAGCACCAATACACCTGCAAACTTGCCACGTAAACTACCAAACGAATATGTTACTGGAACTACAACTGTTTCTTGGCTTAAGAATATCATTGCTTACATCCCTCATATTTTGAGATGACACTCAACACTTAAAGAGTTAAAAAAAAAAAAAAAAAAAAAAAAAAAGGGAACTGAGCTATCATAAGCACAATATAACACCCTCAACATCTGAAAAGACAAAGGTCAAGAGTATTAGCACTAAATAGTACCATGGTTTATAAAGTAATCAATGAAAAAACTTTCCAGGACCTCAGCAACGAGTAGATGACAAATTTATTCATAAATGTGAAATGTGCATTCAAACATTTTTGTTTGCATATCAACCATCTGCGCTTTTGTTACTACAGGTTTTAAGGTCTACAACAATCTTGCTAGCTCTCTCACTCACTAATTTTTCATCCCAGCCTGTCATTTCCCTAGGTAGCATGGATTGATCTTAGATGTCAGTCTTTTGAAAGCTAATTTGACTAATTGATTTTTAATTCTGAACTTGTTAATACACTACCAAAGCAAACCTAATATATCACCAAACAAAAATAAGGCATAATTTCACCTGTCAAGTTTAGATATAACTTACTCGAAAAACTTGGCAGTCTCACAATACATTTGCAACATTTGCGATGATGGAAGCAAATCCACCTGCCTTAAGCTCTCAGCCTCGGTAGGCTCCATAAGAGAAGCAGCATATAGAAATTTAAGAGCAGACTCGAACAATATGCTGCTGCTTTCATCATCCAATCCAATACTCTGCAAATGCAATTCAGATAACAACCACTACAATAACGTTTTATAAAAACCATGTAAACACTGTCAAAGATGCATACCTTTAAACGCGTAGCCTTGTGCTTCAACTCTCTAGCTTCTTTTATTAATGAATTTACCGAAGGATGGCCATCCCTTTTCATTGGACTAGATGACCCAGGCACACTAATGTTGAGTTGCCGCAATACGTTAGGATGGGTTCCATTCTGACCATCAAGCTTTCTCGACTGTTTGGATAACTTTAACGTCTCACTATTTACTGCATCAACTGGATATTGTTCATTACTAGACACTTTATTAGATTCGGGAACCCTTTGGGGCCCTGGTCCCCTCTTTCCAAGTTTATCTTTAACAGGATGAGATGGCTGTGTTGCTGTCCCTGAATCCATTTCAGGTCGGCCTATCTCCACTGCTATTAATGCACCAGGAGACTTTTGTCTCCCATGAAAAGATTCGTGTTGAAGATTTTCCAGTTGTGACATTTTACTTTGACCAGGAGCTGCAATTACAAACCTTGAGTCATGATCTTCTTGCTGCTTAGAATGGTTCTCCAAATCATCTTTAATGTTCAAATTACAGTGGTCAAATTCATAATCAGCCTGATGGCCTTTTGTTCTTTGCAAAGGATGTAATTCATTGTGTTTAGATGAAGCAAAGACCTTAAGCTTTCCTTTATCTGCATCCGTATCCAAAATTCCAGATTTTAATTTAATACACGAACTCTTAATAAGCTTATTCTGACCAGATGCAGAGTCTTTGCCATCGCCAGAAGCATGATTCTTATCTGAACCCTGCAAAATATTACCTTCATCAATATCAGTTGAAACAACAACTACATTTTTAACCATCCGACCATCTATGCCCTTTACCCTGCTTAAACAATTTGTTTCTGTATCCAGATAATCATGGGGCTCTTTCAATGAACTAAGAACTCTACAATCTGCAGACTGATATACATCTGAAGATTTAAGACTAACAGTAGAAGCTGGATCCATAGTTCTACTCTTCATTTGGTCGGTGCCATAAACTTCGCCATCAGAAAACTGTTTTTGGCCCCATGTCTCAGGAGGACCCGTAGAAATGGTATTATCATTCATTAATGAGTTTCTTTGCTTGGAGATAGTTTCAGTGTTCGAAATCCTCATTGGTGATGAAGAAACAGACTCTACTGGTGATCCCCTTACTTCAGGAAAATTGGATTTACTTTTCTGGGATCCTGATACCTTTGAAGAACTTGAAGTAGCAGCTGCAAAAGGACGCACATAGTTCATATTGCGCTTTGCACCATCCACACAATCCAAAGCTTGTCCCAAATTTGCATTTCCTTGGTAAAGCACCATTGGTTCTTCTGTGGTAGATCGTACAACCCCACTGTCAATTACATCAACCATACGCTTCCTATTAGCAGATATTGTACTTCCAGCCAACCTATCTTTAGTTTCTACCTTTTCAGATCCAATAAGAACACGAGACCCTTTTCCGTCAGACTTTGCTACCTTAGCTTTCTTCTGCTTCCTAAACACACCTGGAACCAAATCTTCTTTGATCATGGGGTTGGTGTCCATGACCGGCTCACTGCTCATAGAAATTTCCTGAAAAGCCTGTTTTTCTTCCCAACCTTTCAGTTTTCTCTTCTTACCATTAGAATCATAACCATCAAGCTTTTCAGCATGTGAAGAGCTACTCAATTCTTTATGTTTCCCAGGAAATTTTGCCTGCTCCCTAGACATTTTAGATGATGCAGACTTAGACTTAAAATCCTTCGATGAAGAATGATCGCTATAGCTCTGAATAACATGCTTAGGAGCTTTTTCTGATACTTTGCTATCACTGTTGACAGCCATTTTACCAGATGTATCAGTAACAGAATGCAAATCTTTTAGTGAATGATGAGACCCATCTTTCTTAAATTTTTTGGACGAGCCATGTCCATCTACATTGATATCTCTTTTGCTACTTGGTTTTGAAGGTTTGTTGGGCTTTGCTGCCACATCACCTGCTGACACAATACAAAATTCACATTGGCAGAAAATTTGCATACTGTTAACGAAAGCACAATAATTTTCAAAGAAATTAAGGCAAAGAAAATAAAACAAAAAGATCTTGATTAAACAATCTAAATGATTTTAATAAGATACAAAACAAAAAAGAAGCACCTCCATCTTTGTATGATGACATATTTTTAAGTTTTTCTCTCTGTTTGTTCATGTACTTCTCTTCAGCTCCTCCGTCTTTTGATGTCATAGCTTTCGAGTTAGACTCCGTCAAATAATAGCCCACATCATTGAAAACTTTGTTTTGGGAAGATGCTTGTACCATCTTTGAAGGATTTAAAAAATGTGTTGAAGATGAATCATTGAGCAATTCAGTTCCACTAATAAATCCAAGCTTTCTATTTCCCGTCAATGATGCATTATTCATATCATTCTCCAGCCTTCTGACAGGATTACCGGGACCAGCTGAAGTTATGCTCGAAGTCGCTGCATCAAGATGCGAAGTCAAATTGGTGCCACTCACTGGAGCAGGAACCTGATAAAGTTCATGGAAAACTTTTGTTGTTTCATCTTCGCTGATGCTACAGTTGTTCAATCCAGGCCTGTTCAATAGATTCAAAAACACAGTTGCAAAAACGCCAACTCCACTTAAAATTAAGCATTATAGAAACATAACAAAAAGCTGCAGCGATAACTATGAACCTCATTAAGGCACAGAAAGAAAGGTGCAGATTTCAGCAACCTACTATGATGACTATTATGTACAGGAGATAACACGGTTCATAGCAAGACATAAATATTGCGAGTCACAAAGAAAAGGAAGTTCACAAAAATTTTCTAAAACATGCTTGTTTATGTACAGGTATCTATATGATTAATTTGCCCCTTGATCAATCAATTTATTGATTTCTTTATCTTTTGTCTCTATCAATCAATATATTGATCATTCCCTCCACATCCAGCAATTCAGCACAAATTATCAAAGCTTTCTTGAACTCATCAATTAACGGCCCCACTGAAAGGTTTAGCATGCAAAATAAATATAAAATACAGGCTTATGCAGCACCACACATTTATCAAGTACACTGACTAACAAATAGAGCAAGTCAAATTTATAGAGAGAAATATACAATGTTCAATCCGAATAAAATTTAAAATGGTGCAAAGAATCCGGAACTCTATGTCCATGAACCCAATTAAGATAATTCTAATACTGTAAATACACAGCATAGAACCTTAAGAAAAAAAAAGCTAGCATTAAGTTTATTTCCAAACTGTTGTGAAGTCATCTTCAAAGATTATTGCGAGAATAAGAAAAGTCATAAGGAAATTGATAATTATATGATAGCAACCAACAAAATTAAGAAAACTTATATTGCATGTATTACGAAGAAAAACTTTTTTAACCTGAACATGCTCACAAATCATCAGCAGTCAATGCAAAGATCAATTCCACAATGGCCCAAATTCATCCCAAAGGCATAATGTAACCACAAATCCAATTATCCCTTATATACAGAGCATAAAAGTTCACAAAACAATACTAAAAAGCCATTCATTAAAGAAATCCTTTAAGAGGAAGTCACTGAAAGAATTTCATAGATTATCAAACAGCCGCTAAAGCAAAAAAGAAAAAACAATAATTATTGCACTTCCATTTCTTTCCCTAAACTATTTAATTTCACCATGGGACTCATCTAAAAGAAATATTGTGCATCAAATTCAATTACCAAGCAAATCTGTATAGCAGATACCCTCCAAGAGGAAGTTAACTGAGCATTTCATGTAGTATCACATAGCTATTAAAACAAAAGTAATAAGTATTGCAAAGCTTCTATTTATTACCTAAAAGCTACTTTACTTTCAACAAGGAGCTTATCTAAAAGATATAATACAAAATTCTAATATCTAAGAGGAAGTTATTGACAGGCAAGTCTTGAATATTAAATAAGTACGAGTGAAAAAAATATTAAAAAATGATTATCATTGCAAAACTAATCTTTCTTGCCCCAAGCTTTTTTTTCACACTAAGAGACTTATCCAAAAAAATCTCGTTTTCAGCATATAGCATCAAGGTTTTCAATTGAGTTTTACTATCTTCAAACATCATTTGCTTCACATTCTGTGAAACTTCACAGTGAGTTCAGAAATTCCTAAGAAACAGAGTAATATATACCGAAAAGGTATAAAATTTCAACCAAATTGTAACATAATAAACTCATTAGACTAGGAAATGATGTTAAACCCAACAAGAAAATTTGTCAAACCCAGCATTTGTGAAACACAAATAATTAGTAGCTTAAAAAGTTAATTTCAATGGCATGCATAGTTAATCTCCATGTTTCAACTGAATATTGCCTACAGTAGAAAAGACCATATCGGAGCTTGTAATATGATTAAGTTGATTACTTCACTAAAAGATATACCGATTTAGGTAACACGGCATTGATAGCACCCACTATTAACAACTTAATCAACAATAAATAGACATCATTGAATTAATATTGAAATGTTTCCAAATAATATTGAAAACTTTTGCTTAAATTATATTAAAACATTTACATAATCAAGGACTAAAAAATAATAACAATAGCACCCCTTGACAATGCAAGGTCAGATGCCTATACCTTTGGTATTGCAAATTGTTTTTTTCTATTCTCTATGCAAATAACATGAAAAGCAAAATTAATTGTACCTTTACTCTCTCTCTCTCTCTCTCTCTCTCTCTCAACAGATTTCCGAGGCCACAGAAGAGAAGCTCATGGCATGTTAAGTTTCATCAACATTTTAGCTCGTAAGGGCCCCACGACGGGAACCAGTAACTCCATGACCAAAAAAACATATCTTAGGCTCAATTGTTTATAATCTACAATTAGCAGAAAATTACCATATTTTTTAACACACATTGAAAAAGTTTATTCCCATTGCAAAAACACCCAAACACATCTGAAACGACCCTCGCAAAAATAGCACACAACTACTCACGTAAAGTATCTTTTCTAAAAACGGCTTTTAAGAAAAAGTCATCAAAAGCTTTGCTGCAAACGAAAGCAGTTGCATTGAACAGACCTCAAATTACAAATACCTAACAGCCTTAGTTTAATCATACATTGGACATTGAAAGTCCCTTATGCAAACTATGGAACTAAACAAACCTAACCACTAGTTGATGCTGCACCTCAAGCTTTTAAAGCTTTTTTGCCTCATTAGTACTTATCTGTGTATAAAAGTATCTATGGATGCATTTCCATGTTTGTACATTGCATGGATGTACTTACAACCCTTAATACTCCAAGGTTACACATTCTCTCATGGCTCATTTTGGGTCATTTTGATCACTCTAAGAGTTTTTGGAATCACCTCAAACAAACATGGTAGAGCCCTAAACGATCCAACAGCACAAAGCAGCTCTCAGTCATCTGTTAACAACAGATGAGTTGGTATAGATTGCCCTAAGAAATCACCATAGTCTCAAAAAATCAACATTCCCCAAAGCAATAAGGAAAGACCATCCTAGCCAAACAAGGAAAGAAATTTTCAACTATTTGATACTTTGTCAGCTTCCAAAAGCCGATATAAGGCATGCTTCTTGACTTTTATAGCTTAAACAATGCTTTCAACAAAACCAAGGTTTTCCTTCCATATGTTCCATGCTAGGAATTCTACATGATCCACAAATCAACAACACACCAAGTTCTTTATGATGTTAGTCAGCATGCAAGGCTCATTCTTGTGTGATTTGAGAATTTTTTAATGAAGTTTTATGCGATGCTCCGCTAGAGTTCAAATTTGTTCTGTCCATTTTTCATGCCTCTTACATGCTTAGTAGTGCATTTGTTTGTTTTATGAATCTGCCAACTTTTAGAATTTAGCATTGTTACTCCTTTGAATGCACAAGTGATTTCGAACTCATAGAATCATATCACTACAAGCCGTTAACAAAGCCCTAGTTTTGACAGACTTTCAATAGAATTTCTAATTCCAAGAGAACAAAATTGCTTGAAATATAAAATTGGCAACAAAGTATAATTTTTTGTCATATCATTTTTTTTTCTATAGCATTTTGTAGCCCTATAGCTCTATGTTCTTGTGCCTATGAACATGCCTCCACCTGCAACTTTTCATAACTCAAACTTTTTACCGGCTTTCCAAAGACTGCTTAGGCTAAACTTAATTCCATTTGGTTGGCTGGAAAGTTATAAATCTCTAAAGTTAGGTATAAAAATTCTGTTCTTTTGCTTAGAATGTGCTATTGTTACTTCCCTTTGGTGGAAGAGTTGCATCTAATGCACCTACTGTATCAATAGCACTCCTCAGTGATGTCAAGGCCAACAATTCTAAAAGTCCAATCCAAAATGAATGTATTAGATTACATGCATGCATAACCTAACTAAAATCATGAGGAGAACATAATTAATTAAAGAAAGGAATACAAAATTGCAGTGACTAAAGAAAACAATGTCATGTTCAAAGTAGAACCTATAATGCTTATAAATCTTATTTTTTAGATTAAACTGCAGTGTTAAATAATAGAGTTATTGCTTAAAGCTACAGACATGCCCATAAATAATTCTTAGGTAGTTGATTAATAATTACCAGATAAAAGGAAGTTTTAATAAAATCATATCACAATAGCTTACTAAAATACTAATTTCCAAACTATTTGTAGTACTACATGATAAAAATGAATGTATTAGACAACATGCAAGCTTTGCCTAGCTAACATCATGAGGAGAACATAATTAAGGAAGGGAATACAAAATTACTGTGATTAAAGACAACAATGTCATGTTCATAGTAGAATCTATAATGCTTATAAAATTCTTGTTTTAGATTAAACTGCAGTAGTAAATAATAGAATTATTGCTTAAAGCTATAGACATGCCCATGAACAATTCATAGGTAGTTGAATGATTATTACCAGATAAAAGGGAATTTAATAGAATCATATCATAATAGCTTACTATACTACTAATTTCCAAACTATTTGTAGCATTACAAGATTAAAATGACGATATTATTTTCCAGATAAAGGTAGAAACTTACAGCCAAGTTTGCATGCCACATCGCCATTTCTTTGGAAGGCTATCCGGGTTAGTTCCATAAGGTAACAGCCGCCATCGTTGGCATTCATCACAGCACACCCAATTATCCTGAATAAGAACTAATGCCGGAATTGCAGAAGCTGCGTCTGATTTTGGGGCAGCACCATTCATGGATTGTTGCACATCAGTGGCTTGCCTAGCAACTTGGAAGTTACCAACTTTGTTAATTTCTGAATCCTCCTTTTCTGCAGAAATGGATAAACCTTCCACATATGTTATCTTCTCAACCTGTTGAGTTCGTCCACTCACTGCAAAATCTCTTTTAACCTGTTGAGGTTCTGCAGAATGGACCTTATTCATTTCCTTCTGTGGCTTGGATATTTTGGGGTTACCTCCTGAATGCATAACTTTCACATGGGATGACTTCTTTTTACCTTGAGGTGCTACAGGAACTACACAACTCAGGCTTTCTTTGTGTGAATCAGCAAACAGTGTACCAATATTTTGGGTTGCCTTGCTCATTCTTCCACTGTCAAATGTTTCACTCTTTTCTTGTATTGCCTTGAAAGCAGTTTTCTCACTTGAAAAACTCTTTTGTGCAGTTCTCTCTTTTACGAATTCTTCATTCGCAGAAGTAGAATCCTTCCTCCTAATATGTCTGTTAGGATCAGCTCTAACCTTGTCTGATTTATGAGCTTTACTCTTGGTTTTTTTATGAGCGCCAAATGCATCTTGAAAATTAGCACTTGATTCTCCACATTCCTTCTCTTTATGGAAATTTTTAGAACATGATTTTCCATTTGAGCGAGTAGCTTCCTTTGCCGAATTTTCAGGTACTTCAGTTCTCCTGCTATCAAGGAACTCTAAATGGTTACTCTTACTTGTGTCAGAAACATGACCTCTTTCAATCATTGATATCTTATTTTGTTCTTTTGGAATGCCAAACAACTCATAATCATCCACTGATAGATCATCAACAGCAAGGCCATCCACTTTAACATCTACACAAGAAACATTGGATGGTAATGGCATATCCTGAGCACTAAAAACATCTTGAGCAGCAGGATTTCCAAGTTTATGCTTAGACAAAACAGTCAAAACATCCTCAGAAGTTCGTCTGTGTGCTTGCTCTAATGCCAAAATATTTTCTCTGGAGTTACTTTCCTTGTGTGTAAAATCTCTAAAATTATTTATATTCTGAGGTGTGTCTGATGGAGCAGCAGGCGTTATTTTTTGTGATATGCATGTCTTGAAATTTTTAAGAAAAATATCTTCTTTCTCAGATGAATGAACCAAAGTCAGTGAAAGAGGTGAAAGCAAACAATCCCCCGGGACTGTAAAGCATGTCATCATCTGGTTCATCACATTTAAAAAACATAGTAATTTGTAGAGAGAAAATTTCCAATACCAGATAATTTAAAAATTCTTCTTTTAATAGCAATTAACCTGAAGAATGGTAGATGGAGATCCACATAGAGTATCAGGAGACTCCAGAGAAAGCTCCCTGCTTTCGCATGGACTGTCATCCAGTGATGGAGATGGAGAAACATCAAGCCCCAAATCACTATAAATGTCGGGATTATTCCTGGCCAAGACATTGCCAGGCCGAACCTTAATGCGAACCTTCAGAGATCCTGGGTCGCCAATACTAACTGACTTACTAATAGACTCGTTCTGGGCTACACATTCCATACTGCATTTGTCCCTTTTTGTCGTTTTCTCAATTGGCTGCATTCCAGATTCAGGGATGGCTTTAACAATAGATGCAGCTACTTGAACAGGAGCACTCTGGTTTCCAGTCTATAAAGGCAGGTATGATCATCAAATGGATGGAAACGACACATCACAAGAGCACCAAAAGAACAAGGTAATGCTTTCGAATAAAGAACGTCAATTTTCTGCAAAATAAAAGAAGGAGATGTGCTGAAAAAGGATACCTCAGACAGTGAGTTGTATGGTGATTTTGAAATATTATGGTTTGCAACCTTCACTGGACTCTTATGTTGTGCCAAAATTGAAGGGGAGCGCTGGTATGCAGGTAGAAATGAGCCATACCCTCCAAACTTAGCTCCTGTTAAGGAATAATTTCCCAAAACATCATCTTCACATTAACTGCCAGTACCAACAATATAGTTGCTGCTTCAAATTTTAACCCTTCCTTACCCAAGGTCTCTGCTGACACGCCACCTTCAAATTCTTTTTGGAAGTGTCCTAAAACGTCTTGAAGTTTTTCATCCTACACCAGCAAAAGCAATTATGAGGAAGAAGATTGTTGTATGGAAAAAGGCATCTCGGCAATAAACTTCTCTGTATTAGTCTCTACAATATATGTCAGAATCAAGTATAACCTACAAAGAAGAAAGGAAACAATAAAAATTGGATTCTATGCAAAAGCGCACCATAAGATCACAGTTTAACTGCGACTTAAGAAATTTAAAAGCACCTAAATTCTATGCGCAAGACTCTATGCTGATAGATACCAAGAATCATCAAAAGGAAATCAAAGATTCTTGCCATTATCTAACAACATAGATGCCGTTAGCACTATTATAATTCCTTCAGGATGAAGAGAAGAAACCCGCTTTTAGTAACTCCACTCTTTTTTTTTAATAGGATAAGAATCCGCACAACTCCTAGTGGGGAAAATGGAAAAAATATAGAATTACTGCTCCATGGCACCCCAACCTTCTAGCTCCTACAGCAAGCACGTTGAGATAAACGAAACGTTTTGGTGATTACAGATGATCACCATTAACATAAGCCGGTAAAATCTATTTCAAAAAGGAAAAATAAACCAAATGATTCATTTCAACTGAAAGGAACCCAAGCAGAATGATTTATAAGCATGATTCCTGAAACGCATCCAATCCGCATCCTCCTAATGGATCTTCAAGCACCCAGAAAAGATGTCAACCTTATCCATGAGAAAGCACCAAGACTCGCTAATTAAGGACGGAACACGAGTAAAGGAAGTCAAATGGGAAATTATCAGGTCGATTAGAGAGGACTACAATCACGGTAGAAGCTCCTCACAATGTAAGAAAGAGCATCGGGGTCGATGTCCTCTTCGTGCCCAGGGAAAGCCTCCCCATCTTCGACCTCGTTCTCATCCATCTTCCCCCTCGCTCCTCCTGCGCCGCCCCTCCCCTCCAACCCTAACACCGATCGGTTCATTCCCTCATCCCTGATCCCCACGGATAACATCGACTTGATCAAACTCCACCAAATAAGCAATCGCCTCCTAATTCCTCCTCGCAGCCGCCACCACAGGGTAAGAGATAAGAGAACTCTGCCACCAATCCCGGCCCAAATCCTCGGGATCTCGCTATAGCCCCCCGATCTACCGGAAACTATCTTACTTCCGCCCTCTTTCCACTTTGATATTACGTTTCCCCTCTTCTGCCTCACCGGTGCTCCCGCAGTCCGCCCTTCTCCCGTCTTCCGGAGGGAGAAGAATAGTTTATTTTTCTTAAATTATTATTTTAGAGACTATATTTCTCATGCTGGTCGACGCGGACGCTGTTCCGCTGTTCGAGCTGCAATACCAAACAGGAGTTTCAACAAATCATATAAGAGCTGGGCCCCACGAGTTCAGGCACCATCTCGGAAGCGGCGGGAAACGGAAGTTATGTCCGCCGATTTTTGTCGCATAAAGACATAAAGGATCTGCCGTACACGTGTCGTAGAATTTTAAGATTGCCAGTTGTCGACCCAATAGGCTGCCAGCGTTGCAAAAATAAAGCATGGGTGTAGTTTACATGGAAATAAAACGGCGGTCTCCGCAGAAGAACCGCCGGCTACGCGAAGATGCTTAAGGTTTATACCTTCAATTGCATTAATAGTAACCTTTTTTTATAATTTTATATAAAATACCATGGTTACCATGAATATTTGTTATGAGTCTTATTAAATTATTAAATTTATCAAATATAATTACTATATATAATTTTAAAAATATTAAAATATGTAAATATCTCATATATTTCGTAAATAGAAATGATAACAATATAGGATACAGGATACAGATACAAAAATTCATAGGTTTAATTTTAATTGATTCATAAAATAGGCATAAAGCAAGTCTCTATGATGAGACACTCGGACCAAGTCCTTGAGGCATAGGATTAAGAATTAGAGATTAGGAATTAAGGATTATAGATGATATTTGGATGATATTTAAAATTTAGAAATAAAAATGATATTTAAGAGGTATAAAAGAAAAAAAGAAAAAAATAATTCTATAATTTTTAACAAATTATGACAAATTTTAATTTGGTTAAAACCTTTGAAAGAGGAGGGAGAAAGTAGGTGATTCCTAGGCATTTGGAGTAGCCAAATAAATGAATCTCAAGAGCTAGATCTAGATTTTAGGAAAAAAATCATGTTATATTATAGTAATATTGTAGCAACTAAGAACAAAAATGAATTTTGTATATTTCAAGGATTCACGGAATGATTATTACATAGGAATTAAGATAGGCATGTCTTATATGCAACTCTTTAATATAATGTTATTTGTTAGCTTAATGCCTAAATAAAATATGAAAATTAATCATCTAAATCGAGTGATTGTTATTCATATTTGTATTAGAATGTTTACTAATGATTATTTAATATGATATTTATTTATTTCAATTTTTGCATGTTATTTGTTCATGTTATCTCATCATGATATATTTATTATTTTTAATAATATAACATGTTTTAAAAATGTAAATTGCGAGAATGTTTATTAACAAAAATAAAGGAGTTAATGATTGATTTTAAAGCAAATAAAAAAGGAAAAACATACAGAAAAAAAATAAAATAAATAAGCATAAGAGTTGATTAAAATACAAAATAATTGCTTATATAATTTGAAACCTAATATTCAAAATAATGTGATATAAAAATAGGATTATTATTTGAAACGATGTATTTAAAAGATGGAAGCCTAATGAAATTTTTTTCTTGAAATCATATATTTTAGAATTGGGGTTTAAGAATGAGATGTTTTAAAGTTGGAATAAAAAAAAATGAATCACTAAAGGCCCCATCTTATAACCAAGTAAAATATAAAATTAATAAGTAAAATGAATAAAAAGAAAAAAAAATTTAAGAAATTTACACTGATTTTGACAATGGAGACTAGTTGGCTTAAAAGAAAAGAAAAAATATTTTTATTTACATGCTCTTCATATATTATTAATATGCTGATTTTGACACAACATTAAGTATGAGTAAAGTTATATTATTTTATATATAAGTTACATAGTTTTTATCACTTAAACAATAATTTTTGACTCAATGTGCTCTTGGCTTAACACTTTCAAACTAAGATGAGCACAAGACACTAGAAAAATATTAAAAGTATTGCTCATGATCCATTTACTTATAAGATTTTTTTATGGTTTATATAAGCTATTATGACAACCTTTTTATATTTTATTAGTATGAACTTGATATACTTGAGATTTAAAATCATATGAATGTTTGTTTTAAAAATTGTTTCTATTGTTTTTTTTAAAATGGTGAAAGCTTTGTCAATTCAATGTGTTTTAAGAAGAATTTTAAATTTTAAGAATGTAAAAGAATTTTGAAATAATTTTTTATAGTTTTATTTATATTTAAAAAAGTTTTGAAAATTAAAAAAAAAATAAAAAGAAAGAAAGAAAGTGACATCAAACTTTGGAAAGGTAGGTAAAATAGAATTTAACCTCAAAATAGTTATAGGAGCTATCGTAATGAAACAATTTATCTCCATACTTGAAAACTGCGTAAGGCCCAAGATCTTTGAATCTACTCAACTTTGAGATTAAATAGCTTCAGTCTTATCGTTAAAACTTATGGGATGCTCTTACACTAGTAGACTAAGGAGAATGATGTTTAACTTCGATCACTCTCATCAGATCACTCAGACCTAGTGACTTCCATAAGTATATCAACTAATATCTCCCAAAATTATTCAAGGGGATCTTCAAACAAGTTATCTACTTCATTAATTAGAAAGAGTTCTCTTCTCCATTTGGAAGTTCTACAAGAAAGATATATTAGCCATAGCAATTTGTCATACATGAGCAAAAGAGGCAGAATGTTAGGAATGGCTTCTCCCAAAGAGTCTTACGATACCTCCAAACTCAACATTATAAGATACTTCTAAATTGCCTCTAGCAAGGATGTAACAACCAACTTTAATTTATCATAAACTATGGTTTTAATCGAGATTTTCTTATTGGATATTGGTTGCGTGGATTTGGAACACGAGCATTATTAAAATTTAGTTGCTTAAAAATACATATCATGATGAATAATAATCAAATCTAAGATTTAAGCATACCATTGTAATAATCTAAACCTGAAGAACTCATAAGTATATTGTTTATAATTTTTAATAGTTTTTTGAAAATTCTAAAATTTTTTAAAACAAAAAAATATATTTAAATAATATTTTCATTATAAAAGGATAATTGTATCTTATTTGTGGAAACCATGACTCATGTGAACCCTTAGAGTGACAAAAAGAAAAAAATAAAAAAGTAGGAAGAAAACAAAACTACTAACAAAGTGTTAAGACTCAAATGAACTACTGTAAACCAGGCTATCATTGAGAGTTTAGTAACAGGAAGCTTGCTTTAAGTAAAAGAAAGAACTCGAGAAATTCCTGACTTATTTTTGGAGTGGAAATCTGATTTAATTATGATTTTAATATAGTATTTCCTTCTTTGGAATGTCTATGAAATGCATGCAGAGAAGATTGAGATTGGACTTTAGATGTGCAAGGGATTATTTCGAAGCCCTCAACTTGTCATTTTTTTCTATGTCAATGGGGTTAATTATTAATATCATAAGGAGAATAATTAGGTCAACTTAATTTTCAAGAGGATCATATAGTTCATCAGAGATAATCAAACAATACCATCACGATTAAGATATGCATAGGTTGTGATTGGCCCATACGATCTATTATCTAATCACCTATTTTTTAGGGATTGTATAGTATGATTTAGGAAATCAAACTATATAATTTGAATCTTAGAATGGTGGATACCAACGAGATTCCAAAGGTTTTTTGGAACCATTTGTGATAGCTTTAAAAAGTGTTTTTGTATAAAAATGAGTAATTTTATGAAATAAGAAGATTATAAAATGGGAAAATAAGATCCATAATTTTTTTAACTTTTGAAAATAGAGTCTTAATCATTATTAATGAAATATAATAAGAATTATACATGAAATAAAATAAAATGATAAATAAAAATCTAAGATAATTAAAAAATATATCTTTAAGTCATCATATAAATAAACTAAATAAATATAATATAAGCAAGTTAAATTATTTAATTTTTGTATAATGTGATAAACTATAATATGATGTGAATATTTGACATGACATAGAATATCTACATATGTTTTAATTTATGTGGTTGCTTATTAAAAAAGAAATAATAATGTGAAATATTTTATCCATGACCCTACAATATAGTTACTCAATAAGAAAAAAAATCATCAATGTTATCATTATAGGCATTAAGAGATAGAGTCACTGCACTATAGAGGTTATATCCTTATTTAGCATAGGATGCTGATAATATTGGTAGTGGCTTTGTAATATATGAGACATCACCCTTACTATCATAAGCACTTAAAGATGATAGAGTCATTATCCTTGTCACTATAAGATGTTATCAATGTTAGTGGTGGCTCCATGTTATATGATGATATAATGCATGATATCAATGAGAAAGGACACTAGTCATACAAGAAAATATTGAACTAAAAATAGAAATAAGAAAGAAATGAGAAAAATAAAATAAAATAATTTTATATATGAAAGAAATAAAATAAAATATATAATATGGTATGAATATTCTATGATATTGGTATTATATAATACTTATATACATACATAAGTATGATGCATATAAACATTTATGTAGCTATTTAATATCTTCATATTTTATACAGATTGTTATGTGTTGTTTATTTATTTCTCCTTTCTTATTGTTGATTAAATATTTATATTTTTATATTGTCTTTATTCTTATAACTAATAACTTTCTTATGAGACATATCATGATCATTCATTACTTAAATTATAAGTTATGATATAGTCACTCACATAATTAAAAGTTTCTAGATGTTAACTTAAGACCTAAACGAGAGAGATTTTGTAGCATTATGTGAGCATTGTCAGAGAATATTTTGTAAGTGATGACTTGTGATACTTTTTGACAAATATTGTTTTAGCTTTATTATTTTAGCTTTTGCATTGAATGGTAGTTTGAAATTATGCTTGTTATTTTTTATTTGATTGTTCCAACAAAGATGATTTGTGGATAGTGACATTTTATCATCATCATTAGTACTCTTTTTTTATTTTATTCCATTTGGAATTGTTGCTTACTTCAATGTACTTTAGTATGTTTGAGTATTTGTTAGGTTTTATTTTGATTTATCTTTGGCAGAGCTTAATAAGGAAGTATCATGCCAAAAAAGAAAGATGGTGTGCTTCAAAAACCAAGACCACTCTTAAGGGATAATAAAGACAACTCAAAGTTATGCAAGTATTATGAGGATCATGATCATACCATATCTAAATATAGAGCTCTCAAAGTTGTGATTAAGAGGCCCTTAAAAAAAGGTCATCTTTAGTACTATATAACAAAAAGGATGGAACTCTCAAGTGCTCCTAAAAATCAAAGTTTGCAAGCTATCGACTATCCATCTTAAGTTGTTGGAGATAGCCAAGCCCCTTCATAAATGACTAAAGATACAGGCAATGTTCTGGTCAAAATTGTATGTTTCTATCAAGGGAAAGATAGGCATGTTCCTCGAGGTAAACTTTGAAGGCATCCAAGAAGACCTTAGTAGTGAGCATGACCACTAGAAGCTCATATCATGTTTTGATTTATTTTGGACCCAAGTATTTTCCTCCACTTAGCAATCACTCTAATTGATATAAATAGTGAAGGACAAATACAATAAGAGTATGAGTTAATTATGGTATTTAAATCAATTGTTAAATAGTTGTTTTTTGTGAAACAAAATTTAATTCTTAAACATAACAAAATTAAAGCAATAGTTATATAAAGAACAACAAATCTGAAACAAAAACAACAGATAAAAAAGAGCACGTAAAAAATTCTTAAATAGTTTGACATGATTAATGCTTATATCTACCCTTAAACAATATAATTAGACTTCCACTAACCACTCATATCTTAAAGTGCTAAGATAAATTGTATACAATAAGGTCCATAAAGGAGACATCAAAAATAGTAGCCAGTTATATCTACAGTTACAAGAATAAGCTTTTTATAGTTTATTACATACAAAGTCATTATTAATATAAATAATAAGAAGAAAAGTGTAGATGAGTAGTCAAAGTACTACAAAGCTAATCCAATTGCTTCTATTAAAATGACAGTGATTTCTATGGTTTAGTATGTCACTTTCAACCTCTTGATTTTACATGTATCATTAGTTCATTCTTCTAGAAATCAACATCTAATTATATTACAAGCCATCTTTAACTCAATTATAAAACTTGTAATGACTAAAATTGAATTCCTAAAAAAGTCCAACTAACTGTTACACTCTTGGGATACAGATCATATTAAGACAATAGGGTTTTGTATCATGGAAATAAGGTCTTTACAATGATCATCCTAAGGATGCACATATTCGATCAATTTATTTTTGTTAGATCTCACTTATCAGATTGATCGTAGTAGTCTAAATGTATATTGCTATCGTATGATACATATTTTAACAAAAGTTAAACTCTTAATAAGGTGTTGTATGTTATAAATTTCAAATGTTTATATAGTACATATATTAATTAGTTGATAGTTTTACACATATAATAAACTTATTATATAAATATAATGGCAAATGTGATGAAGTTAACCACCATACAAGTTGAATACATTGATTATCTTAGTACAATGTGTAACGTACTAAGTGATAAATGTACTTCTACAACATCACTATCATATTAAGATGATGTCAACTTAATGCCTTTATATTGAACATTAATTATACAAGTTTGATGCATTAATGTTTTTATACGTGAAATTATTTTATATTGGTTCAAGTACTTACAAACAACACAAATATTATAACTGTATAATACAATAAATATGACTATTAATAAAATTATAGTTATAATACAAAGACTTCATATTATATGATATCAAGTTTATGCTTTTATTATTTAAATTTAATCATATGAGTCTAATACTTTAACCATACTAATAAATGGAGGAATAATATATATCGATTCATGTATTTATATGATTCAAGTATCATGCTCTTACTATGTATAAAATAGTTATATGATAACGTCATACTGGTATTATACAATATCTATATTAGTATGCATAATAAGCACATTTATCAACTTATGTTAGGATTTTACTAGACCATATAATTATGACTTAGAGACTTCATATCGTATAATATATTTAGCGCTTGCCAATCCACTTATAATAGGATATGGTCGTATTAATACAATATAAAAATTATATATGTTTGATCATTATTAAATATATATATTTAATAATCATGAGAGAAAATAAATGACATACTCATACAAAAAAATCTTTATATACATATGATGTTAGGGGAAACTATACTCTCAAAGAATTAACACACATGTATAACGTTGATACTTTGTACGACCACATTCATCTTTTTAAATGTTGAATTAGTTGACGATCATAACTTTATGATTAAGGTATCGTATCTTATGATGCCATTATAGCTTTAAACTTTAGTTGAGATTTTAAGCCAAAAGATAGATCGTCAGTTATAATATTGGACATCATACTTTAAAACCAATACAGAATGAACAATAACTTAAATTAAATATATTTTAAGTTTGATTTTTCAATATCTTAAAGCTTAAGATGACTTGGGACAACATATTGTGATATTGTGAGTGTCCTAATATAGCTATAATAAACTCAATAACTCAAGAGAAGATTTAATAAGAGAATGCATGAAATGAGTTGATTATTCTTAAGTGACACTTTTGCAAAAGATGAAGGTTTAACATTCTAACTTAATAATAAAGTAAAAATGTACAACTCCATGTAGATTAGCCATGCAACAGAGAATTTGGTTGATCATGATTTAAATGTTAAGGTATTAATAGACAAAGATCTTCAATTTTCATCCACTTCAAATGTAAGATCCTTACTTTGGTTAGTAAGCCAACCTTGATTAAGAGCATCCAAATAACAGCAGCTACACCTAAAGTTAAAATTACATGTTTACAAAGCTTAAACATCTATTAGTGATAAATAACTTAGTTTTTTTTATCATCATTCTTAGGGGTACAATAATGATGATATTATAGTCATCTCTATAATGATAACCAATACTAAGAGGTCTTAGATGTAGGTTGAAACTAGTACCTCTATCAATCTCCTCTCCTTGATATCATCGACAAGATCAACATTAGTCAAAATCTTATTTCCATCACTATTTCTCTTACAAGCTTCTTGAAAGACACAAAGAAACCTAAAGGTAATATCACCTTACCCTTGATTCTAAGATAGTCATGCATATGGTGGACTTCTTGGTTGTTGCTACTTGTTCCTCTTACAAAGTCATTCTAGGGCATACGTCAAGTTCAACTCTTTAAAAATTGTTGTGTGAATATATGAGAAACTTTTGTTGTCCATGCAATGTTACTTGAACATGATAAAGATCATTATTGGGACTGGACCTTCAATAATTGAATTTATCGAAATAAGGAATGGCTTTGTTAGCATTGACATCATTATTAAGGTTTAACATCACTAAAGGTATGATAATTATTTTATTAATTATGTTGACTTAGGAATTTCTTAATCTTTACAAAAAAATAATACTTTTAGTCAAATTGTTGCATTTCCATCACATTTCTTCTAATTTCCTTAGCTTATGTAATTATGAAGTTGCTTAAAAAAGGGGTAAAACGATAGGGTATAGTGCCACTAATCGGCACTAGTCACTTAAGTCAATTCTTGGCAACTACAATTGGTCGTATGCACTTGCTACAAGCCTTGGCCTCTTCTAGCATTTATCTTCTTTCTCTTCATTCGCCCCGCCATTGCCACATGCATCTTTCCTGCCCATTCGTCATCATTTTTATATCAGAGCTATTTTTATTCATTCTCCATCATGGTTGGTTCTACACTACCTATAGCCATTGAAGCGAAGCTTCACACTGAGGCTGAGGAACTATATGTTTGGTTAATATAGATAGAAGATTAAGAGCATGGAATTGGGCTGCTTCATTGAGTGAAGGGAACTTTGAGACTCTAAGAAAAAATCATGTGGGGAGGGGAGGTGAGAGAAGCTTTAGGGATGTTAGAGTTAAGGGCCAAAGGTTTGTAATAAAAAATAATGATGGAAATCTTGAACAAAGTTAGAAGTAATAAATGTTTAGAATATTATCTTTCACTTTTGTTCTATTCATAGGGACTACTAGTTAGGTAAGCTTTAATCAGGGAATCCATATCTCCATGGGTTAGTCATACATCACTTAAGAGAATATGGCTCCTCAAGAGATTTCTTTAGTTTCCTTCAAGGCTTTTAGCTTTTTATGTATTATCATACATTCTTGTTATATAGATTTTTACCTACTATGTTTGTAACAACTAATTCAATCTATTTTGTAACATAATATTATAGATAATATTGATATATATCATGAGACTCTAAGCAAGTAATAAGAGAGATACTTAGCTTTATTATTTTTTTCCATATCATAGATGAACGTTTTAGGATTTGGATTATACGAAATATATTAGATAATGTTATGACAATAATGCATATTAGTTTAACATTTGTTGCTTTGGTTTTTGTTACGAGGACTATTTTAAATATGCGACTATTATTTTTACAAAAGATGTTTAAATTTATTGTTATTTATCATTTATCTATTTTTCAAAAAAGCATTTTATTTATGTAAAAAAATTTGAAATATAAAAACTTTTTACAAGACAAGTTTTCTAAATGATAAAAAAAAGAAATTGGATAAACAATTAAGTGACAGCAAAAACAGCACTACAGAAAGATAGTGGTGGGCAATTAATGGGCATCAATGAGATCTACTTACCTTCAATTACACCTCAAGTTATTAAGGATCATGCATCAAACATTTGAACGACCTTCCTCATGAAGATCACAATAGGGAGATAATAGCATCAAACTTCATATAAAGTTTGAGTAAAGCCACATGCAATAGATTCTAATGTTATGAAAGCTATAAAACTTTTATTAATAACGTTGTGTTAGTTGATGGACTAATGCATGAGTTAGTTTTTTGAGAATGATTTTAGATTTTTTTTTCTAATTGTTGTAAAATATTTAAAGATGATAAATTTTTTAAGCTTAACATAGGAAAAATAATGCATAACTATTTGATATCAATTAAATTGATAATAGTGAATTGAATGTTTAGCTTCTTAAACCCATGATGTATGGTTATGGCATCATAGGTTGTCATACAAGCTTATCAACTCTTAAGGAAGTTACTAAACTAAAAATGTAGTGAGGGGTTCCACATTTCAAGTTTGAGGTTAAGGATCTTTGTAGACCATATTAAAAGGGCAAGTAAAAACAAGTCCTACCTCAATACTATAGGGTCAATTACCAGTTTTAATCGATTTGAACTTTTTGTATCTAGATTTGTTTTAACTAATTCAATCTTTAAGTTTAAGAGGAAAATAATATGGACTTATTGTAATAGACAATTAATCTAGATTTATTAGGATGCTATTTTTAAGTCGCAAAAAAAACCATTTAAAAAATTATTGAAATTAGAAATAAAATTGTTAAATCAATAAAACATGATAATCATCTCTATTCATAATGAAAGAGGTCATGGAATTAAAAATGAATCCATTAATATTTTTCTGTAGGTTATTGCATCTCACGACACCTATGTGCCCATCCTTGTCGTTTCATTGTCTTCCTCATAAATGAGAAGGGTGTCATTTTCCTTTATTTATTTATAATTGAAATCATGTCTTTCCTTTATTTTTTCATATTCAAGTACAATGGTTTTGCTCACCTTAATGGCTATTGATATTTGTATTATTATTAGAGATAATGGTGGCTGCTTGATAATTGTCAAGGTAATCCAAGTACATTCAACTATGACTCAAACAAATGAGGATAGTCAAACATTTGAAAGAACTTTTCCCTTAAGTCAACAACAAATAGATATCAACATCAAACTTCAATCATAGATTAATCACAACGACATGCAAAGCTAGAACAAATGGTTTTGTTGCTAGGAATTATCATCTAAATATGAAGTTACAATAATATAGAAATTGTCATCACACTATGAGAAGATAAAAAAGAGAATATGCACATTTGCTTGCTGGAGAAATGATATTACACAATGGAGAGCAGTATATGAAGGACTAAAGTTCATCAAATCTACAAAACTAATGGGGATTTAAGTTCAATCTATGAGGTAAATAGTTGGCTTCCAAGAGTCACTATAGGCGTGTCATCTCCCATCACAATGGTTAGAGTCATCTCTGTCTCAAGAATCCGTTCGAGCTCCCTCGCAATGTGTACCATCTTTGGCCGCCTTCCAGGAGAGCTCAAGCATCGAAGAGTAAGTACAATAAGTTCTTTCATCCCTTCACATGTGTATCTACCACCAAGTCTTTTATCAATGAGAGTATTAGACCTCAGATGAGCTTCCACCTAAAACAATAAATGTTAATTCTTTTAAAAGTATATGCCCTTGCAAACATATTTGAGTGCAATGCAAAACCAAGTTAGTTTTAACAACAATCAAAGAAGAGCAAAAACAAAATTTTCTTCCTCATGGTATCCTTTCTTGATGAAGTTTATGGCATGCAGAGCTTGTTTCAAGCAGATTCTTTCATCCAGAGATGAATGAAGACTTCAGCAAGAAAATTGCTGGAAACTACTGTAATTTTCTTCTTGGTTAGAACATGATTTGAATGCCACATGAAACTAGTTTCTCAGATTACCAACAGGCTGCTAGAAGAAGAAGATGAACAAATGTTTCACACAGTGTACAGCAGCTGCTTTCTATCAACCATTCAGCTGACCACACTTCACTAGACACATGAAAGCAATCCCTCATAAAACTAGTTGCAAAGAAGAATTCAGCTGGTTTCCCATTTTTACTTCTTGTTTTATCTATAAGTCTCATCTTTGAGTTAAATGCAGTTCATCCCAACTACATAAACTGGAACATCTACCTTCCACAACAAACAAGTGAATGCCATATCTGGGCTAGTTTAGTTCTCTCTCCCAAAGCTAGGCTAGCATAAATGCATTTACAATGCTTGTATGTGTGGCATGTGGAAGCCATTTAGCTCAGTTGCTAAAGACTTGGAGAGTTATGACTATTTGAGTTTTACTCTCTACATACCAGTTTACTCAAGCTTTCACTTGGAGATTGAGACACGAGTCCTGCAGCTTCCTGGCCAGTTATAAGCTCCAAAAGGAACACACCAAAGCTGTAGGCATCACTAGTCTCAGATGGCACCCCATATTGACCAACCCTATATCAGTTCCAAAATCAACAGCTGACAACAATGGAAAGAGAAGATGACCAAAATGTATGAAAAGTTGGAAAGTTGTACACTGGTTTTTTGAGTTGGGAAAGTGGTTCTTTTGCTGTTCAGTTGAGCATGCAAGAAAAGTTTCTTACTGTGGGTCCTGAAAGATATCAGTAGCTGAAGCCTGGGATGGGCCTGTGTCATCTAATCTCTGAAGTAGCTTCACAATTCCAGCATCAGCTACTTTAGCAATAAAATTCTCATCAACCAAGACATTGCTTGTCTTGAAGTTCAAGTGACCCATGGGAGGAGTAAGGCTATACAAGTGAGATAAGCCTGCAACTCATGTGAACCAGAAGAATCAGCCTTGCGTTTACACATCTGCAGCATAAGCAACCAAGTCAGCTTTAATACCTTTAGCAGCTCCTACAGCTATTGAGAGCCTTTGCTTAAACTCTAACTTTGCTGCTTGATTTCTTGTATCTGTAGCATAAGTAATTTCGAATCCATATCTGTTCAACAAATACAAATCTTGTTTCCAAATTGAAAGATCAATGTTTACCATATAAGTGATGTGAAATGCTCCGGTTCGGCAAATACTCGAAAACTAGCATTTGCAAACCACCTTCCTGGCAATAACCAATAAGATTGACTAGATGTCGATGCCAAATTGCTGATAACTTATTAACCTGATGTCATGTATGGAATAGTCAATGTGGATACTAAGGAAGCAGTTCAACTACGTTTTAAGGAGCTTAAGCAATGAAAAAGTGATGCTGTGAATTCATGAATTAGTATTATCTAAGCTCATGCAGCTAACCTTAGTTTGCTTGATGTTTTAGAGGCAAGTTTTACCTCTTCAAGGAACTCCTCCTTTGGAGCTCTTTGACGCCTTTTAATTGCAACAACTGTGCCATCAAGAAGCAGTCCTTTGTAAACCAACCCAAAACTACCAACACCCACAAGATTGCTCTCGCCGAAACAGTTTGTCGCCTGCTCCAACTCTTTGAGGCTAAATCGCCTCGCCTCTTGATGCTCAGAAGGAGAACAACCTGAAGGGGCTTGGCCCGGACGATTGCTTTCCACTACTTGTCCAAGGTGATGAAGCAGCTCTTATGGCAACATTATGATTCTAACAGTCAAAAAGGAAACAATGTGTTTTTGTGGAAGAAGCCTACCAAGTGTAGATGGATCAGAAGAACCAGTCTCAGAAGTCTTGTTTGAGAAACCCTTGCACCCAAAGAAGTAGAGCAGTAGGATGCCAATCACCAGCAATACAACCCCTCCTGCAGAGCCTCCAACTATGGCTGCAAACGGCGACGACATCGGACAAGCACTCGTCTTGCTCGGTGAAGCCTATACATTGGAACTAAGAAGAAGAAGAAAAGAAGCTTGTGTTTCAAAGTGTGCGCAAAATACATCAAATGCAATGTTATATCACACAGTAAAAGCTTCCCTTACCTTAAGTTGCAAGCTCAGACCAAACTTAGTCTTCTTTTAGAAACAAGGCACCATGGTTTGCTCAACCATTCAGGCCATTAGCTAGCTTGGACACTGCCAAAAGCCAATTGGGAATGGTCACAAGGCCAACTCAAGGTCTCACAAACACAGTCAAAACAAAATGGTGAGTACCTCAATAATCCTCTAGACTAACTCACATGAAATGCATTGCCCTGAAAATTTATCTATAACAAAGGAAAAACATGAGCAAATATTCACACAACAAATCAAACTAGGGAGGAAGGAAGGAGAACAATGGTGGCCGATACCTGGCAGCATATTGGTGAAAAGGAGAAGCGGCTAGGGAGACTTATACCCACATAGGATGGCTCTGCATTCCCAGCTGGCCTCAGAAGAGAAAGCAGCAATCAAACAAACAAGTCCAAAGATAGACAGAAGAGAAACCTGCAACCCCACATGGCCATTGGCCCTTAAAAATCTTTTAACTAGGAAAACCCTTGTGTGACCTTCCTGTGAGCCAATTGTATAACCCAGCATGTGGAATCTCCCTTCCTATCGGAAACCAAGACAAATGAACAAGCTCGCGTGGAAAGAGTGTAGGACGCCGTTAAAAGTAAAAAAAGGAAAAAGAAAGGCGACGGTTTGATGTTTTTACCCGGAGGAAGGGGACAGGGGAAGAGCTGTGACTTGTGATTGGAACGGAACGTAGACGACCATTATTGAAGCAGGGAGTATGAAAAAGGTGGCATACAATCGCCCAATATCAGGATTTCCTTCACCCCACCACAAGATTTCTCAGCCTCTCTGCTATCATTTCCAAGCCATGACCTGGAAAGAAACCCAAGAGTTCCATTTTCCTTCTTTTTCATCCGGTAAAGATGTGGGGACGAAAGAAGGCGGGTGGCAGATGACAGCCAAGCAATTTCAGCGAGAGGAGAACACCATGGAAGACGCATCCAGCATTTTGCTTCAGAAAACAGGAAGGAGACCAAGTTTCAAATGGTCCTCGTCCTCCTCTGTTCCTATCCTGGTTTTCTACAACCAGTCCATCGGAAGTACCGTGGTCGGTAAAATTTTTAAGACAACTTTGTTTTCTTAAAAAAAAAAAAAAGATTTTTGCTGAAAAAAAGTTCACGAAGATGATTTGTTTTCACCAAAAGACAGTTTTTTTTTTATCGGGAATCAACAAATCTGCGTTGAAGCCCAGCTGTGGACACCAGATATGCAAAGCGCCTACTTAAACATGTGAATAAATGTACCATTTTTGTATCTTTGTTAATTCAAATCATAAAAGATAGTTAAAGCGAAGCGTTGTTAGTTCTTAGAAGCCAAAACGGTCGGTGACCCATCCATGACTTGTATTTTACCGCCTGTCTCTCATCTTTGATTGTCGTCTTCCTTTACTTAACTGCATTTAGCTGTAAAGGCAACGTAGGGATAGAAAAGTTCAGAGCTTTGCAGACAAGGAAGGTGAACTTAACATATTTCGTATTCATTCATTTCTAAAAAACTATTTTGTTATTTATAATTATGAACCTTTCATAAGTACATTATACATTCAACTTATGATTCATCAATTGGCACAAATATTATGAAATATTTAAGAGATTATAAATATTAAATTTTAAAAATAATTCATAAAATTAAATTATGAAAATAGAATAAAATAATATTTTTTCTCTAAATTACAAAAAAAATTAAAAGAATAAGAATAATACATAAATCTCATATATGTATAAAAAATCTCATCATTTAAATAAATAAAAAATATATCACTAGCATGCATATTGATTATTTTATAACAAAAAATATAGATGTTTATATAATAATTTCATACAAATTAGATATTAAATTATATTTAAATATATTCAATATCATTTATCAAATAAATAATATGTTTTTATCATTAATTTGTTATAAGAAATCATACTCAAATTATCTAAATATTACATTTCCTATATCCAAAAATATAATAAATCTAAAATTTTAAAATTTATACTATGACTTATGTCAATATAGACATTTTTTTACTCAATTATTTTTTTAATTATTTTTATCATGTTTTTTAATAGGATATAAATCATAATAGTTCTTTGTTCATGCATGAGATTGATACCAAAAATTATGACAAAATATTATGCTTTACTATCAAAAATAATAATGACATTTGAAAATAAGGGTTTTTAATTTGACCTTTTTAACTCATTATTTAATAATAAAAATTATGAATGACTTTATACAAATTTAACCACAATATATGCCTTATGTAATTGGATTAAGTCTTTTTGCTACAAAATCAATTTTACCTCAAGTAAATGATAAGACATTTACCCCAATATTATTTAGATCATATTAATAACTAAATATTAATGTTGTTTATATTTAAATATTATCTTAAATTTATTAATATTTTGTATTGTATAGTTTATTATCTTTTCATTTTTAATATGAAGGTCAATATATATATATATATATATCTTTGAGTGATAGAATTACAAATTATAATAATATTATTTAAATATATCTTCATATTAATAGTTAAGATTTTTAAATAACATTACATGATAAAAACAATTTTTTGTATTCATTCAAAGACAACTTAATAAAAATATTTTTTAAAAGTCAATGCAGATTAACTAATTATTTTCAAACTTAACTTTTAATATATTTTTTTAAAAATATAACATAACATTTTAAAATAATGTTTCAAATATAAGTAGAACAAATGATAATTATTCTTTTAAAAAAAAAATAAAAAATATCTCACTTTCATAAAAAAAAATTCAAAATGATGTGATTATTTTATATTCTTAATCATTTTACTAAACTTCTATCAACAATGTATTTATCAAATAAATACTTCTTTAGCAATATTTAAAAATACTATTTAAAAAAGCAATTACACATTGATAACTAAATAATAAATGAATAGTAATACTTACTTTCCATAAGCTCATCATCACTTTTTTTCTAAAAACATTATAAATAATTTATAAGTTAAAATTTTAATATAAGTTTTGAAAATAAATTTAAAATATTGTGTGATTAAAAAATTATTTTATTTTAAAATAAAAAGATTTTTATAAACTAGTTTAAAATTAATAGAAGAAACTCAATAAAATCAGTGACTCTAAAATATGCCTATAAGAAGGAGATAAAAGATAGAACAACGAAGAAGGCAGACATGAACAGGTAAGCTGATCTCGGATGCACATTCCTCTGAGCCGAGGCAGTTCAAGGCGAGCTCAGAGGTTGGGCCCATCCACAGCCTGTCGTTCGTCTTCCAGCACCAGAATTTCATCTCTGGCAAACATCACCAAGGAGAAACATGGAACATTTAGCACTCAAGACAGGCAAAGGAAAACAAACAAAAGGAGCCTGGAATTCCAGTCTGGAACCCAACTTGAAAAGACGGGTCAATAATGGCGATACTTGTTGTTCACAGCTCCGTTTGGCACAGCTTATCGAACCCATCTTCACCTGCTTCTCGATCACGCATGTTTAAAAGGGCCTTGTCTCAAATGGGTTTGGTTTGGAACAGGTGGATCTTAACCTGATCTAAACAGCCATGGCACTTGATGTAAGACCCTTGACGCCTAGCTCTCCGGAGCAAGCACTGGAGGCCCAAGTGCTCAAGGTCAAACCCTCGAGACCCAGGCTCCAACGAGTGCTACTTAAGGTGGATCAAGTCATTAAGGCAACCTCTAGAGTTACTCTTTTCTTGTTCACTCACTCTTTGAATTCTTATATACAAGAAAGCTTCTCTTCATCTTCCCGAATCCAATTTTCTTGACCACAGAAACCAATTCAAAGGAGTAGTCACCCAAATTGCATGTTCAGCTGTTCAGAAGCAATCTAAAGCCATGTGAGACCTATGGGCTCAGCAGTACAAGACATCAAAGGCAAGACAGGCAATGTTCTTCTATACTTGGAGAAGAGCAAATGTCATGCAATTCCAACAATTCTTTTCTACGATTGGCAAAAAGTAGGGATAATGTATTCTTTTTAACATTTACCTCTACAGGATCAAAGAGAATTGTCGGTTGAAGATGAAGTTTAAAAAGAGAATTTAAGATTTTTTTTTTTTTTTTTTGAATAAAACTTATTTGGTCTTGTGATTTGATTCAGGGGAGGTATCTTTAATTCAATTTCAAGTTGGCTTAGTTACATCAAGAAAAAGTATAAAAGAAGCATTTCACTCTTTCTTCAATGAAACCCAACTTTTGCAATTCGATTGTTGAGGTTAGAAATTGAGTTGATAGATGGAAGAAAGACCATGACATGCCGACCCACACCACCTTGACAAACCCCGGTTCAGGATGGGTCAAGTTCAGATTTAACTGAATGCAGGAAAGATAGTTCGAATTGAGTCAAAGTTGGATTTTAGCACAAATCTTGGTTTCTAGCTAGCTAAATGGGTCTGGTTAGAAACCTGACTAGAGCAACCCCATTACTATTCCTATAAGTTCACAAGAGCTAAATTATGCACCAAACTTGTATTGATTCAATTCTGATTACCTAAGAAAAGGGGGCTTTGCTATAATGTTAAATCAATTTATCAAAACAAGTGATTTGAGCATCAAAATGACATCTATTCCTATTAAAACTGAGGCTTCCATACAATTTGTGTTGGAAAAGAAAAACCATTTTAGCACCCACACAACTCTTTTGATGAGTTGGTTGAACTCTATGGCATTTTTCTTTTGATTACAATCTCAATTGGCAAATCCAAAAGGTCAAAAAACAAGAAAAAAGAGAACCAATGTAGCCATTAAGGTTTTGGGATCATTTTGTACTTGAAAACAAGCAAGTCAATACATGTATGAATAAATCACTCACTTGAAAGCAAGCCCTTGATTCAATACAAGCCCATCAATTACCTACCTACAAGAACTTTTCACAAGTTCCTCACAATTGATACCCATTCTATATTAACTACATGATAAACCTTCAATAAAAGCAATTATACTGTGTACCATTTAGGTTTGCCATCAAACGCAGGAAGTGCAAGCAAATAACTGCACTGTAGTTCGGCCAATCAATGAACCTAAACGATGCTGTAACTGGAAAACAAACAGCCCATTCACTCAGGAATCACTGGTGGAGCAATCGTCCTGGTGTTGTATGAATGACAATGGATGCATTTGTGGCCAAAAATGTGAAAAAATACTTGAGTAGTATCATTGCAGTCGTTGCAAAGGATCCACACCTGAAATAACAATTGTAAAACAACAACATTTCAAAAAGCATAGATCTATCCTGTGCTATTTGGGTTCGATTATTCTCCTATCTTATTTGGGTTTTGTCCTCAACTTGTTAGAAAAACAAACAAACAATGGCCAAATACAGTAAATTTGTTGTGATTGAAATATAGTGGTTGAAAAGCTATGGTTTAAAGTTGCCATTGGAATGCAATGGCGTCTGCTGTTAAGCAGTTGCAATTACAAAAAATGCTTGAGGTTTTCTTATGTTGTGATTAACGTGGGTAAAAGTTTGCCAAGTGTGAAACAGCTAGTTGGGAGATAAGGAGAAAGTAACTATGGTCCAAATGGGTAAAACCAAAGGGCCTTGAACCACAATGTTTTGACAGAAAGAGAACGATTAATCTAGAACAAACCTTTGTGTTGCGATAATCCTCCGGCATCAAGGTAGATTCTATCTGTAAGAGTTGAAATAATTCCCGTTAGGAAATGAGAGTGTTGGGAAAGAAGAACCTGACAAGACAATTAGTAATTACTTTCAACATTGAGAACTGGGTTTGCAATTAGAGTTGGATTCATAGATAGTATGAGGGGTCATGTGCTATTCAAACACTTACATTAATTAGTTTCAATATGAATTACAATTAAACAAAAGAAAGAAAAAACACAGCTGCAAGCTTTTAAAGCTTCGTATCATTACATTGCTTGTAAGCTTTTGAGTTTTATTTGGTACAAAAAAGTATATTACAATAACATGGGTGAGAGACTCATGTTATAAGGATTTCAAGCTTATAAGCACATAGATTAGGATGGATTTTAATGGTTTTGAAGGCAAAATTGCTTAAAGAAAGGCATTCTCAATTTAGATGATGGAGAGCTCTTCAACCAGCTAAATCTTCTTTTCTTAGTAGAATATGCAAAGAAAATTTCATATGCTTGGAACTTCCTTTTGTTTCCTAGAAAACAGAAGCTTTTCCTAGAAATAACAGGTGTTCAAAAACCTACAAACAGCTTATGCAAACAGCATCTCTAGGCACATAAATGCAAAAATCCCATTTAGAAAACTTTAAACAAGATATTTTGTCAACCGATAAGAGAAATTTGGGTCTAATTACCTCCTCATCTAACTTCCTCCATTGTGTGGACATGTCTATTACAGACTTGGAGCATATTGGGCATGTAAATCTGTTCAACATGGACAGGCGTCATAAATAAACATATAACATTGGGAAGAAGAGGAAGGAAATTGAGTGGCCTGAAGACTTCTTACTGTTCATGTTCTATCATATCATGAAAACAAACCGAGTGCATAGTATGTCCGCATTTTAAAACTCTTGTCTCTTTCATGGAGTCAAAAAGATACTGCAGCAAAATTTATAGTGTTATGATAAGTTCAGAGTTCAACATAAAGAAGCATTTCAGTACCAACCTCATAGCATATAGGGCAGTGATGCTTCATTGAGTTCTCTACACATGAATGCTTATTCAGCAGGTGGACCGAATAGCACGATCCTAGAATATTGAAGAGACAACAGGAGCTTAATTGATTCAAGAACATGCAATTAGTAAATAAAAGCATGAAAAGGATAACAAAAATCTAGTGTATTAAGCAAACTGATAAAATAATCGACATTTGCAAAAGCTCAATTCCATGCATTTCTGATGTTTGAAGGAACATGTAGCAAGGCAGAGTGACAAATTTGCTTCTCATAGAATCTGTGGATGTTCACATTTCAAAGAAAATTATTCGAAGCAATGTAAGTTAATCCCCTTGAGAAATTACATAAATTGATTTCTAATGATAAACTATCCACAACAATATCACTCATCACTCTAAATATTGAAATACCAAACATGGGTTGAAGAAGACAACAAAACAGAGCACCGACAAATGTGAAGCAGAAGGGAGAACCACAAGATGAACAAAAAACAAAGATTTATGAGGAAACTCAAATTAGGGGGAAATTATAACCACAATCTAGAAGAAATTCATAAAAAAAATTTTAAAAGTAACAAACTTCTCTCAAAATTTTGCTCCAACAATAGTGAATGACAACTATCACAGGATAATATAATAGCATAGAGAAGAGGAAGGAAAAGCATAATAAAGGATCATACAAAGTATACACTTAGTCACCTTATATTCACATTTAGTCGATTCTTCATTATATTAAAAAGCTATGCTCACTTGCAAATGAAGCACGATTAAGGAGAAGTGAGGTACTATGTTCCCAATCGTTTACATTCTATTAAAAGAGGTAACTTTGACACATAGAAACACGTTTTTATATCCTTTCAGAAAAGCAAGTTTTTTATAGAAGTGGCTAGAAGTAATTGGCTAAACAAAACATAATACATAATCCAACAAAACAAGTAATAAAGATCATATTTAACTCCACAGGCAAAGCAGCAGGAGATGCTTACTATGCAGAAAACCAAATGCAATGACATTATTCCAAGCGTGACAAAAAGTGAAAGAGAATACCACACTTCTTGCAATGGAAGAAGTTCTCCTTGCCACCAACTCTGCACAGGATTTCGAATTTATTTAAGCCTGACTAAAAAATAGAAAGGAATATTCATAATAAACACAAACTAAATTTCCCAACCTGCAAATGCCACAATCATCACAATGATATAGCCCTTTCTCAATCTGCAGAAAAAGGCAGAAGATTTAACCTCGGTTCCAATGCCTAGGTTCAAAAAACATGTTCTGAAATCGAACTCACATCATCATCGTAGAACTTGCATTCTTTACAGAAGTACTCTCCCATGTTGATCCCACAGTTCGTACACACCTGAGATGTCTATCAAGGAGAACAAAAGGGGAATTCAATCCTTATTGTTCTTCAACAATAAATAGCAAGAGAGGAACAAAGAATGAAAGATAACAAAGCACACCGGCTGCTCTGTATCACAAACGAGACATATCACCTGCACAGCAAAAATAGAAACCCAAAACTCAAAATGGTTTTCACTTCACAATAACACGACTTACAACAACAAAATCAGAGAAATTGCATAAAAATCCCACCGTTTTGACATCCTTCCTGCAGATCTCGTGGCGATCTTTCTGCCCACGTACATTAACAAAGCGAAGACTCAAATCAACAAGAAAAATTACATAAAAACCACGCTTTGATGAAAAAAAATAAAGTAATAGGGAGGAAGAAAGACGCATATACGGTAGATTCATTGTGGCAATGACGGCAATGGAAGACTTCATTGCAGCATGGGGCACGAATCCGGCACCTCCGCCGATAGTGCGCGCATCTGAATACAAGCAGCTCATCAAATTAACAAAAGAAGATCGATACCTCAAAAGAGAAAAGGAGACGGAAAAAATAACTTACCCGTAACCCATTTTGCCGTAGACCAGTCGAGAACTACCGGCGGCGGTCTCCATTTGCGTCCTGGAAATGGAAGTTTCCTTAGCCGAACAAACTGGGAAAAGGACGAAGAAGTGATAAGCAGAGAACTCCTCATCAATATTCCCTTGGTTTTCGAAATATAATATGGGGTTGGGGATTGGGTCGCCCCTTCTGCCATGATTGATTTTGACCGATAGCCGAGCGGTGGTGAAACCGAAAAAAAAAAACAATTTTTATTAAAAAAAAGTTGCTTCTTTGCATAAAACTCCAACTAATATAATTTTTTATTTATTTATTTGTTCAGCTACTGTGATTAAACAAAATACATTTATAAATATAATTATATTCAACAACTGTTATTAAAACGTAACATCTAAAATTTAAAAAATCTATTAATTTTTTAAAATATTTTAAAAAAATAAATTAAAAAATATTTTGGATATAATAATTTAACGAATAATATTATTATATTCGCAGTTGTTTAGATTAATGGGAGGAAGGATCGGTTGCGTGAGAAGTTGTTTAGGATTCGCCGCTTGTCCATGTTGGATGCGGCGATGGGATCGGATCCTTCCATCCGCAATCGCAACCGTCCATCAAGATCCGTGATCCATTACTTCAACCCCTCGGGATTCCTTCTCCACGTGGATTCGGCTTTTAGCGCCGGTCTTGCGTGTCGTCGCGCTGGCAGTTAGATAACTATGGAAATCATTTTTAGCTCCCACCTTATTTATAAAAATATACTAAATGGTTATTAACAAAATATTTATTAAATATATAATCAAATATACTTTTATTAATTAATTAAATATTCAACGATAATATTTATAATTATAATTGGATAATAATGTGTGTTTCATTTGATACATAAGGAGATGCAAATGTGACATAGATTGATTGATTTAATTACATCATTATTTTGATTGACATTAGATTTTATAATTTTTTAAATATACGAATTTTTAAAATGAAACTAACAAATTAAATTAAGATATAGTATATAAACTAGAGACAAGGAGAGTGATATTTAATCAAGATACAAACCAAGTCATAAGATGTAAAAAAAGAGTTATATTTTTCACATAAAGTTTAACTTTTATTTAATTAAAGTTTTAGAAAAAAAAGTCATGAGAGATGATGTTTATGTTATGATAATTTTTTTCAATTTATGAAGAATTATAAAAGTGGTTAAGTGATTCATTCATTATGATTTATAAGTCACTTATGATGATTTGTACATTATGTCAAATAATCAAACCTTCACATCAATCATATGTAAGTTAATCTGATAAGTGATCAAAATAGTTATGACATATTAATCTTACTATATTGTTATATTATCTTATTAAATAATCAAATTCTTAAAAAGATGTTGTCCCTTCATATATAATGATATTTATTGGATGGTCACTTATTTTAAAGTTATTTTAACTATAATATGCTTAATTATGAATTTTTTTTATAATATCTTATGTAAATTTTTTTCCAAAAGTTATTTCGATATTTTGACTAAGGTACAACATTTAATGACTAAGATCCTTTACTTAGTAATCAATATGTCATAATTTATTCATATGTCGTTATAAATATTATATATCAATCACTTTTTTACTTCAGTGGTTTCTCTCTCATAAATATATCATCTAACATCTACTCTTTATCATATTTTAATATTACAATAATAATTATTTATTACTTTTATGATTTTTATTTTAATTTATTTAATGATTTTTATTTAGTTATTTATACTAAAATATTTATTAGCATGAATCATATTACTTTACCCACAATTGCATTATATTTACATTTTTTTATTCAACACTTTTTTATGTGATGTTAATATTTATAGTTTGTAACTTCAACTCCATTAATAGCTTTTATTGTCTGAATTTTATTGAGATTTTAAAAATAACTTATAATTTTCAATAGGCTAAATTTTATTATTATTTTTTTATTAAAAAGAAGTTTAATTTATTTTTTAAACTTTACAGTAGTCAAAAGTTTATTAAAGAATGTTTATAATTTTTTCTGACAAAATATTATTTAAAAAACAAATATATAGTTTCTATATATATATATTATTTAATTACAATAATGTTTCCCGGTTAGGGTTCATTTGAATTTCTGAAGGTGTTATCTCTCTCTTTCATCTCCACCGATGTGCATCATTCTCGACGAATGTCCACGAAATCACTCAACGGAAGCGACGTAGCTTCCGTTGGAGACATGTGCCGTCGCCACTACCATCAAGATCTTCCCCGGCGATCTCCCCGATTTCTTTTGAAAACAGAAATTTCCTCCGAACAACCCAACACCGCGAAGAAATCTGTGGAAAATGTTAATCCGTCTAAATTTTCGAGGAAATCCGTCACAAGAAGCAGCCTTGCTGTTGATGAAAGTCGTCCGTGCTTCAGCTCTTGCCGAATTCCTCTCCGGCGTTCTCCCAGATTCCGTTCCTTGGGGAAGAAATTCGATACCTTGTCGGATCTATCAATCTTATGTAAGGAATCTGTCGAAACCCATCCTGTGTCTTTTTCCATTTCCACCGAAATGAAAGAAACAGCAGTTAACAATGCCGTACAAGAAGCGAGCTTCGGGAATGGTAGGCGTATGTCGTCCAGACAGATTCCTAAGGAGCTTCTTGCAGAGGCGCAGCTGACCCGAAGGCATTCAAAGAGGTTAGCTTCCCAAGCTAGAGAGAAATCTTTTGAAAGCACAGGTTTTCGTGATGTTAAGTGGCCTCGGAGGGTTCTTGGTTTGGCTTCTGTTTCTGCAGAGAATGAGTTGATGAAACCCGGCACTAATAACGAAATGGAAAATGGAAGACCTCAGGAACTGCTTTGCGCGGCTGCAAAATCTCAGATCTTGAGGCGTTCTACTCGTCTGGCTTCTATTTCCTCTGGGATTGGAAAAGAATTTAATGATAAAGCCCGGGGAAGACCACGCCACATATCACAAAAGGGCAAGTCTTGCCGCCCGGCAACATCAGCTGTAGTGATGAAGAAAGGAGTCAACAGGTACTCGTTCAGCAAAGAGAAGAAAGTTGCTGAAGGGCATAGGTTGTATAGGATGAACTCATTAGAAGATAAGAAGACGGAACAGGGCTGTGTGGCAACAAAGAATAGACAAAGCCACATGGAAAAGAGTAGAAAAGTTGAGAAAAAGTGTGCATCAATGGCTATGACAGGCACAATGGAGACAGGAAAATGCTTGGGTTCTCTGGAATGGACAACTGAACAAGAAGCGGCATTGCAGGAGGCCTATCTAGTGGCCAGACCATCGCCACATTTCTGGAAGAAGGTTTCTAGAATGGTATAATTGCTTACCTTATTTTTCATTTTAGTTCGTTAATCATGATTCTTTATAATGTTGATCTTAATGGAAGTGATCTCTTGAGGCATAAATTGATCTAGTATTTAATGGACATCCATTAACCAAAATTTAAGCAAATATGTAAAGGTTGTCCCTCCAGACATGAACTCCTTGTTGCATTTTGGAGGATTATTTTTTGTTTGCACCCAACAAATTTTTTTTTTGGAAGAGCTCAAGTATTTAATATAAAGTTTTTATACTATTGATTGCATGCATGTCAAGCAACATGAGTTCTTTGTTTCTAACTAAACTATCCACATTGATTACTCTTCTTAGGTGGAATGATCATTGGTGGGCAAGTTTAGCATCACCAAATGGTGGATGGAAACTAATCAAATAGAAAATTCTAGCTAAAAAATAGGTTTATCATCTGTGTATTACACCAGTTATGTGTTGCAATGACTACTCTAAGATGTTTCTAGCAATTTTTTGTTTGCAAGGTTTTCTATCATGGATAGCTAATATTAGTTGTTTTTTCTTTTGAATGATATCTTCTTCATATTGTTAAGATAGCTTGAAAATAAAAATGAATTTTGGCTCCAATTGAGTCAATTTTGTTCCCTTCTTAGCTTGAATGGAAATATTATGAGGCAATTATTAGTTGAACATGGATTGGATTGGATTGAAATTATTTTGTATCCATAAAAAACTAATTGAAAGTTGTATTTTCTTTTGCTCGGATCAAGTTCAAACTAATAATTAGCTCAGATTGAGATGAAATCAAATCCTTTCCATCTAAATTTGAATTGATTTGAGATTGAATAAAAAAATTTGATCTAATCTTGAATCATAATATGATGAGCTCAAGATCTAATTGTTAACAAACCTACTTCTCTAGGATGAATACCTACATAACTTGCTTGTCTATGGGTGACATTAGATTAAAAAGAGTGTCTTTGACCTAGTTTTTGGGGAAAAGGGTTGTGAAGGATGTTCATTATAGCATAGCATTACTAAATTCATCTATCATCACATGCAATAAAATGCATGGGGAATTATGGAGTGAATCCAATTTAGCCTAACTATTAGATTTTTCATACTGTTCCATCTGTATCTTTTAGACTGATTTATATGAACAATTCTTATGCATTGTTGCTGAAAAGACAAGATAACACACGGCAATCATTTTATTCAACCAACAAATATTTGATTTTTATCTCCAATTTGGATGCTTGCTTTCTGATGCAATTAACTACCCGGTTTTAGAAGCTTGGAACTTGAATAATAATTACCCATGTTAAGGAAGTTCACTTGACATATTCTGCAGGTGCCTGGAAAATCTGCTCAGGAATGCTTTGAAAAGATTCACTCCAGCATTTTAACTCCCCTTTCCTCTCAACCAGGCTCAAGGCCAAGAAGAAAGAATCTCTCTCCAATAGGCAGCTTCAGTTTGTCCGGAGGTATTTCACCATATATGACAGAACTCAATGCTGAAACTTTTAGGAGGGGTAAAATTAAGAAGCTTGCAGCACAAAGGACTGTAAGATGCCTGTTAAGAAAGCATCGCCTTGCTGATCAAAACATAGAGGCAGACCATTTCACCCTTCTCGAATCCTCCCCAACTAATATCACATTCGATTTGTTCGGTATTGAATTGCCCAAAACATCTACTTCAACTCCCTGTCATGCCGATCAACCTGGTGAAAGATCGACCATTAACTCGAAGATGTACTCGAGGTTCAAATTACTGAGTTCACCTGGAAGTTCAAGTCCTGAGGTGCTGAAACAGATAAAAAACAGAGCTTTACATGATAAGTACATAGACCAACTGCATTACAGAGAAGCAAGGAGAGTGATGCTTTCTAAAAAAACAAACAAGGATTCCAAGGGCAACGAGTACAATGGTAAGCTTGATAGTTGTGTACTAAAGGCGGCAAAAACTGCCCTCATATGTGATGCCAAGTCTTTTATCAGCCATTTCCAGCGCACACAAGCTAACCTTATTGAAGATGACATAGATGAATACTCTGATACTGATAGAGATGAGCATGCCAGTGATCTGGATGAATGATACTAAATCATGTGATTGGTTGTATTAGCACCTTGAGATGTCATTTGGAGTAATGTAAAACTTTGTAATGGCATATGTTGATAGGTTTAAGGTTTCTTCAAAACTATGTTTGATTCTCTTCATGTCATTGTCTTAGCATCTTTCAATATCATCTCTTTTTTATATTCCATCCTCTTTGTAAACCACATCTTAGTTTCCTTGATCATATAGTACGAACGAGTGAACAAAATGCTCATACCATAATACTTTGTTTACAATAAATGAAGCTTGTATTTATGTTATTAGGAATGTAGAGTCCCATATTATGTTAGTTAAACAAAATGATTAACACAAATATTAAAAATTAAGAAATGGTTAAGAAATAATTTTGAATAGTGGTAATAAAGTAGAAGTTTAAAAAAATGAAAAATGAGAAATAAAATTTTTGCAAAATAATTAAAAGAGAATAAAAATAAAATGATAATAAAGAAACAGATAAGAAATAAATTAGATAGAGATGAATGGAAAGTTCTTCTCTGACTGCCTTCGCCACATAAACTTTGACGCCTCTATCTAACCCGGGTTAACTAGAAACTTGTCATTCTGCCGAGCCCAATGTGACTTGTGCGTTCCTGCATCAGTTGAAACAACGTAGATCACTGATGCATCAACCTCCTTAAGGCAAATGGCTCCCAATTGCTTCGCAATCCTCCACATCAGCTCATCTTCTTGCTTGGATTTTGATTGAAACATTTGGAATGAGTCATATTTGTTTTGCAACAAATGAGAATCTATCATTACTTAATAGTTGTAAATATGATGTTGAAAGTGTACCTGCCTCAGATCTCTGCAAGAAAGATCCATGTCAAGGTCCATGTCAAGGGCCTTTACAGAAAGCCAACAAATGTTTAAAATGGCTATGGCATTTTTAACCTTCTAAATATAGTATGAAAAATAGGAACTACAAAACCGGGTCAAGCCAAACTACTATACCTCCCAACCAACGGTTCAAAATCCTTTCTCTCTCTTCCAATGATAGAAATCACAAGGGCAAAGTCTCCATCTATATAAGTAGCATGCCTTGCCCCTTCATGATCCCCATCTAGGAGGAGGAAGGGATCAATAAAGCAAAACATAAGAACAAGAAGCCATGGCCAAGTTTGAGCTTATCGTCGCCCTTTGCCTCCTCTCCTCCGTTGCCTTTGTGGCCGCCACCACCACCACCGCCCCTACCTTCTTTATCGTTCAAGGTCGCATCTATTGTGACACTTGTCGTGCCGGATTCGAGACAAATGTCACCGAGTACATCTCAGGTAAACAATCTTTATCTTACATCGAGGTTTCAACTAAATGATATTATTATATCATGTATTATTTAAAAACATCTTAATATTGACAAATTTTTAATAATACTCAATCAAACATCTCTACTATAATGGTATGATGATAGGGGCTAAAATGAAAGTGGATTGCACTCACTTCTCAACGGGCAAGGTGGAGCATAGCAACAGTGGCTTGACTGACTCCACAGGCACGTACACCATCAATGTGGTGGATGACCATGAGGACGAGACCTGTGAGGTTGTGTTGGTTGAAAGCCCACTCGACAAATGCAAGGAAATCAAGGTTGGTAGGGACAGGGGACAAGTCGTGCTCACGTTGGATGCTGGCATGAGCACCAATGTTAGGCATGCCAACTCGCTTGGCTTCCTCAGAGATGAGCCTCTCCCTATCTGTGGCAAATTGCTCAGAGAATTCTATGGGCTTGCAGAGGAGGAGTTGAATGTGCTATGAGACAATTATTATAGATGAAAATGAATCATTCATTTATACATGTCTATCTTTTTATTCATCCTTTATATTAAGATCATATAAAGTGTTCTTCAATTTGAGATATATTGTGTTGTTTATTGTCAACGATGTATTAATATCCATTTAATGTGAGATATTTTTTTTTTTTAATTTAGAACAATTCTTCTTGTTTGTGAACATTGACAAGTTTTTTTTAAATAAGATGAATATTTGAGGTATTTATTTATTTTTTGAGTTTTAATGTATATATTTTAAAATTTGTGTAATTCATAAATATTAAATTTTGAACAAATATTTTTTTTTTTAATATTTTAATTTGTTTCAACAATTTTATTTTTCAAAAATTAAATAAATTTTTTTCAAATTCAAAAGCAAAATTCATAAGTTATTTGAAACTAAGTCAATTAGATTTTAATATTTGATCGAATCCGATATATTAGATTATCTTTAAATAAATTGACATACAACGAGATATATATATATATATATGTTATTTTTGGACTAATAGATATAAGTTAGTTTTTTTTATGCAAATGTGGAGAGTAAATGTTATTAATTATCAATTTTTTAAAATATATATTTTAAATCTTAAAAAATCAAAATTTTTTTGAATAGTTTTCATGTTTTATAATTTTATTTACATAAAATATTTTTCTAAAAATATTTTTTCGAAAATATTCTTTTTATTTTCTGCAATCACTTGTGGCCAATAGAATTGGTGTGCAATATTAGAATTATTCTAGTTCATTGATCTTTTACGGAGTTTAATTGAATATTATTAAAATAATATTAACATTTAAGTATTAATATTATTCAAAAGTATAATTATATTTCAATGACTTGATTTAATATTAATATAAATAATATTAAGATATTTTTCAAATTTAGTAACGTTTAAATGTATTTTTTAATATTCAAATACGCAAAAAACAAAATATTTGAAATTATTAAATAATTTATTTATTTTCGTAAAAGATATTATATTTAAAATCTCAAAACGCAGCCTGCCGCACACGGCACGGAACAAAACGTCAATTATTGGAGACAACTGGCAATTTTAAATAAAAAAAAAATAAATGCAGATCGGTGACGTTCACATAATCCACACACAAAATAAAAAAAATAAAAAACATATTTCTCCCAACTAATATATATATATATATATATATATAAACATAGCCAACAAATGTTTAAAATGGCTATGGCATTTTTAACCTTCTAAATATAGATGAAAAATAGAAACTACTAAATCGGGTCAAGCCAAACTACTATACCTCCCAACCAACTGTTCAAAATCCTTTCTCTCTCTTCCAATGATAGAAATCACAAGAGCAAAGTCTCCATCTATATAAGTAGCATGCCTTGCCCCTTCATGATCCCCATCTAGGAGGAGGAAGGGATCAATAAAGCAAAACATAAGAACAAGAAGCCATGGCCAAGTTTGAGCTTATCGTCGCCCTTTGCCTCCTCTCCTCCGTTGCCTTTGTGGCCGCCGCCACCACCACCACCGCCCCTACCTTCTTTATCGTTCAGGGTCGCATCTATTGTGACACTTGTCGTGCCGGATTCGAGACAAATGTCACCGAGTACATCTCAGGTAAACAATCTTTATCTTACATCGAGGTTTCAACTAAATGATATTATTATATCATGTATTATTTTAAAACATCTTAATATTGACAAATTTTTAATAATACTCAATCAAACATCTCTACTATAATGGTATGATGATAGGGGCTAAGGTGAAGGTGGATTGCACTCACTTCTCAACGGGCAAGGTGGAGCATAGCAATAGTGGCTTGACTGACTCCACAGGCACATACACCATCAATGTGGTGGATGACCATGAGGACGAGACCTGTGAGGTTGTGTTGGTTGAAAGCCCACTCGACAAATGCAAGGAAATCAAGGTTGGTAGGGACAGGGGACAAGTCGTGCTCACGTTGGATGCTGGCATGAGCACCAATGTTAGGCATGCCAACTCGCTTGGCTTCCTCAGAGATGAGCCTCTCCCTATCTGTGACAAATTGCTTAGGGAATTCTATGGGCTTGCAGAGGAGGAGTTGAATGTGCTATGAGACAATTATTATGGATGAAAATGAATCATTCATTTATACATGTCTATCTTTTTATTCATCCTTCATATTAAGATCATATAAAGTGTTCTTCAATTTGAGATATATTGTGTTGTTTATTGTCAACGATGTATTAATATCCATTTAATGTGAGATATTTTTTTTTTTAATTTAGAACAATTCTTCTTGTTTGTGAACATTGACAAGTTTTTTTTAAATAAGATGAATATTTGAGGTATTTATTTATTTTTTGAGTTTTAATGTATATATTTTAAAATTTGTGTAATTCATAAATATTAAATTTTGAACAAATATATATTTTCAAATATTTTAATTTTTTTCAAATATTTTATTTTTTAAAAATTAAATAAATTTTTTTCAAACTCAAAAGCAAAATTCATAAGTTATTTGAAACTAAATCAATTAGATTTTAATATTTGAACGAATCCGATATATTAGATTATCTTTAAATAAATTGACATATATATATGTATATATATATTAAAATATAAATTATATATACAAAGATACAAAATTCCAAGTCGTCAATTTGCCAAAAAAAAAGTTGAAGTAAAAAGCATTAGTGTTGAGTTAGCCCGAAGTTAGAACCTTGAGACCTTGCTCGAAAGGCAATTACCTCGAGGCCAATTCCTTGAAAGTTGTCGAAGAGTATGAGAACAATTTTGATTCAAGATTCTTCCTTTTTGGCTTGTGGTGAACTAGATTGAAATTAGAACCCTCTCGACGCCTAGTGCACGAGACTCGATTGCTTGATGTCAACTTTGTGAAGCTTGATCATCAAACTAAGTTTCCTATAGCGAACATTAGTCAACAAGAATTGACTCTATTACGTTAACAACATAAGCACACTCGTCTTCCTTCACGCTCACATGTGAAGTAAATCAAGTCAATAAGAACGACTATCCATTTTCCATGATTCAGATAAGTTAATAAAATCATTATTACCACTAAAGAGAAATAATAAGATTCAACTATCATTTACCCATATTCTGTATCACAATCTTGAGTCTTCACCAACTATAATATCACCTTCAAAGAAGATAAAAGATATCCAACTATTTAAATCCCATAATCAATCTCGATCATAAATGAACCCTAGAATAATCAATTGTTTACTATCTACTACATCTTTCAATGGATCTCCATCTTGTTCTTTGCTTGGCAAGCCAATGCATGTTTACAAGACAAGAAGGTACCCATCAAAGTTTAACAATATTTTTCAAAAGTACTTTTTTAATTAACACCATTGTCAACTACATTAGAACATTAAAATAAAAAACAAGAAGAAATCTAACACAATCTCTTTTGATCATGTGAAACAAGATTCAGAACTTTGCATTCAAAAGAAATGCAGACAATCTTCTGTCCATTTCTTCATTGCAAAACCAAAAGAAATACATTTGCTGGGTACAACATGAGAGGTGTTTTCTTCTTCTTCAAACAAAGCAGAACTGAAGTAACAGTTCATAATTTGCTACAAATTGTTCACCAAATAAACCCCAGAGCTCAAACAGCAAGCTACCTTCAACACTTGAGTGAGAAAGAAAACACAAAACACACACACACTAACACACAGAGTAGCTACTTTACAGAAGGAATTGCTTTACAGGAAAGAGATAATCAACTGATCAGCCCAACACCAAACCAAGCTCATCTTAAAGCATCTTCAATACCTCAGGAGCTTTATTCTGATGCCATAACATCCTGAAGGGCTGTTACAGAAAAAGGGGAAAGAAACTTGAAATTACAAGAGTAATATCCCCTGAATAGATGTAAAAAGTTGGGGCATGCTTGGAGATTGCTCCTTTAATTTAACTTCCAACTTGGATAACAAGAGCTCTAGAGTGTGCTTGTAGTTGAGGGTATATGACTGGATAAAGTGCGAGGTGTCGAAATCTTCACCAAATAATGTGTTGATCACAATAAAAAAGCAAGAAGGTGAGAATATAACGAAGTTGGGAATGCAGTGGCATCTTAAACTGTGGATGATAGTTGTATAAAGTCAAAATTATGTTTTGATTGTTTGAGAAAGGAATAGAATCGTATCGTTTGTATAAAAAAGGATATAAATTTGTAACATTTGAGTGATGGGTATCACATGGAATCACCTAAGATGAGTAAATAACCCTCAAAACAAGATTGCATCCCAACGTGGTATTAGGCAGATATAACACAAACCGTTCAACTTCCTAGCCAAATAGAACCATAAAGAAATTCTGTAACATGGACCAAAGAGAAGGAAATGCCAGTTTGCGATTTGGGTCATAAAAAGTGAGGCTAGGAATGCGAACTAGAGCAAATTTAAAGTATAAACTACTTATAAACTCTTGTTAGTTGCATGTTTAATTTGATTATAAATTAAAAATAGTATTTTGTTAAATGAACAAACATAAGCTTCACAGGATACCTTGTTTATTCGCAAGCAATTTTGGTATCAAAGCTACTGAGGCAGATGGCAAAGGCCTGAAATGCAGATATTGGGTACGTATAATCCATGGTGAACAAATCCTTCCCCACTTTTCCAAACTGGAGGATGACCTTATCGAGATCCCGTGCGCTAGGACCATTTTCTTCTGAAGCAACCAACTGAAAGTTCTTCACCGATGCAACGGTCACCCGACCACGAAAATTCAGGCACCAACACTGAAGCTGTTCATGCCACCTTGGAGCTTTGTTCTTTAATATCAGCTTTGGTTCCTTCTGATCACTTGAATGATTAGAAAGGCTATCTGTTTGAGATTTGGATCTAAAGAATGGGATCGGTGAGAATGAATCGATGCTGTACTGTGGGAAATCAATTGGTGTTGGTGCTGCACCTCCAGGTTCCATTGCAGATATAGGGATAGAATCCATCACGCAGTGCATTCTCCTTGGACCTCTGCACATAAGCACAGTTAATCTATTGAAACCATCTTTAACTCATGGTAACATAACTTTAACCTTAAATGTTTTAAGAATATTTAATACATGGCCTACTTTACTTGCATCAAAAACAAAAAAAAATTACTTAAAACCCACATTTTTTCCAACAAGAAGTTGAAGTATGAAGATGATTGGGATTGATTAAGACCATATCGAGGAAGGAAAAATATGCTCTCGATGATTAGTAACCTTAGACAATGGAAAGAAAACCCAATATCCATAATGCAATAGAAACATAAAACATATTGAGATAAGCAATCCCAAAAGGCTATTTACACTTCCATACAGGGGAAATCAAACTGCAATAAAGATAGTATCCCTTACCTGGAGCCAAGAACATTCAACTCATAAGTAATGCGCGCAACTTGATAATTTCCGGCGGGTATTCTCGGAGATATCTGTTTGGAGCCAACCAGACGAGTGGAACGAGACTTTGAAACTGCTGCTCCAGAATGAGGAGGATGAGAATCATAAACTGTGAATTTTGTGCCCAGAAAGTTTGATCTGCGAAGGAGAAACAATAATAATAGAAAAAAAATGAATAACTCATGACAAAACAGTTTGCTGGTTTCCTTCAGGTTGATAGATAAATGTTAAAGATGGTAACATCCAGCTATCACTGAAATTTAATTAATGCTGGTTTCAAGAGGAATTCAATTGGTCATCATAGAAAAGTTAAAAATGCTGTTTTCATCCCTTCTGCAATATGAAACATACAAACACTGTGTTCGAGAATTTCCACATTTGCATTTGGAACTCACTAAACTGCATTTGCAAACTGTCACATTTAAAAAAAAAATAAACAAAAATTCTAAACAATCATTCAATAACAACAATTATTACATTTTTATTTTATATACCCAACAATGTTATATTCCAATCTCACGTTCCAATCTCACCGATATCACTATGTTCCCGTATCACTGAATTCTAGACATGACCAATAAAACAAATGGAGCCTTAGGCTGTCTTGAAATGCAGATTGCTTGTGTTTCACCTACTTTGCTTTTCAAGACCTCTCACATAATTTTGACTTTTGCTAAGGAAATATGTTTTCTAGAACTTCATGCATGTGACTTAATAAAGTTTTACTATCCAAGGGATTCAAATGGAGCAATCATCATTCTGCCTAAAGATGCAATGACATTTTACAAATCAAAACATCATGATGTTCTTAATAAATAGTTCCAAAAAAGCAGGTCCATAGGAACCACATGCAGTGTGAATGTAAAAATAGAGTAGATTCATTGATAAAATGAATACAAACTATTAAAATTCATATTTAAAAGAATGATTTAATACAAATGTAAAAGTTGCCAAATTGTGAAGAATCATGCACTGTACAGACACAGACCATTATGCCATATCCATCTACAAATCTTCAGTAAAATACAATCACATCATTCCTTTCTTTAAACAATTTCTATCATATCGTTCTTGGTATTGCTATTCCTATACATCGGATCAAATAATTCACAAGTTATTTCAGAAGAATTAAGTGGCCAACATTTAACATAACCTTACCACACACCTAAAATTGATTTCATAGATACAAACATTTCTAATCACATATTTCAAGTGTAACTATTTATCTATCTTAGCATCCTTATCTTTACAACACTTATTTAATTTGTGTGTGTCCTAAATTTGACATTCATTCCATTAGCAACATCCCCATTTGTTTTCCCATCAATTTGGTTTGTAAACTTAACAATGAAAACTTAAAAAAACAAAACGACAAAGGTTTTCAAGTCATTCTGCACAATTCCTGTTTTGCCTTAATCCATTTGTTGCTTTATCAACTTGTACAATATTATCAAGATTAAACACATACTAAGACATTTTATCTTGGATTATCATTATTCGTGAACCTTACAACTTAACATGTAATAAGATTTTATCATTTCTATAAAGTGACAAGTAATGAATGTTTCAAGAAAGTATACACAATGCATATATCAATATAAGAACGAAGCATCCCCCGATTTTTAGAACACATTAGCTGCTCGATACAACATTCTTCACCAACTAGTGATGCATTCCAAAGTCAGAATCAAACAATCTAAGCACTAAAATATCAATACATGTTGATCAATATAATGTACAAAATATCATATGGCATGCTTGCTGACATACCTTAACTTCCCAACATATGTGCTGCTCCCTTTTGACACGTTGTTGGCATCTATTGATATTATGTATTCAGTGCATGTGGCACGACGACATTTACGTGCAGCAAGAAGAAATTTGCCATTGTCCGTTAAAGCTGACAAATGGGAATTGCAAGGTAAGGAAAAGAAGTATCAAGATATCCTTGCAGAATATGAGCATAATAAAATGATAAACAAAAATTTGAGAAACTATATATTGTAATGACGTGACAGTATTTTTTTATCAATATTCAAAGGATCTGATACCATTTCCATAGCTTTTTTATCTGCAATGCAATAAGTAAACCATAAAAAGCCATAAAAAGGATCGTGATGCAACAAAAATAGCAAGCCTGTTTATATGGTCCTGGTACAATCAAGTGTTCTTCTCAAATAAAAAAATATTCCTCCCAGATGATTTTGGTATGATCTTAGATAGATATTGCAATTTTTTTCTTAGTATTTTATTAACAATATATGGGTTTTAGCTGACCTTCAAGGAACCAAAAGAATTTAAATTGTTTATGAACCATTAAACACATTGCAAGCATAATCTACACAAGCAAATATATAGAAAGTAACAAAAAATTTAACAAGCATATGTTACTTGAATTACAGTTATGTACCAATCTGATTAAGGAAGAGTGCATTCTTAGGATCAACTATCAAAAAACAGAAAGCTAAAGCAATAAAAATGGGCACTTAAAGCAAACCTTCAGTGAGGCCGACATAAAGATAGAATGTCTGAGAACTTCGATTCCTCTTTATAAAGCACTGGAGTGCATCACCTCTAGAGCCAGGCTGTAAAATTATTAAAGTCTCTTAGAAAAACTGGTGGCATAAGAATACGTGAATAATGATTGAGATGACTTCCAAAACTTATGAAAATTAAGAATAGGATGGTGTCCATCAAAGTTGATCAAAGGAGATCAATGAAAAATAATAAAAAAAAATATTCTACTTTAAAGCAGTTAAGATACTTCCAGCAATCCATAATATGGTAAATCAATATTAAGAAGGATAAGGCATGCTACAGTTCAGGGGTTCACAAAGGCACCCATCAGACTCTACCCACAAGAAATCAGAAGGGAGAAAGAAGGAGAGAAATATACTATCAGCTCTAAATTGGTGGTATTTGAGTGTCTATGTGTGTGATTGGATGATAAGATAAGCAGTTTGTCTTTGGTTGGTGAAAATTATGTTGATTACAATCTGATTAACATTGTCGGTAATTGGCATTTGCCTTTGAATTAGAACCATTCTGTCGTATATAATCTCGAAGCCCTAAAACAAGTAGATGGCAGATGATCTGAATTCCATGGAGAAATGAAATTCGGGAGGAAGAAGTACTTTGCCTCTATCATCAGCTTTGCCAAGTCAAAAAAAAGTTATTTGTAGTACCACTACAGGCCATCTAATTATGGATTTGAAGAATGAGGCATGCTCATTGGGTGAAACTTGATGTATGACATTAAACAAGTTGCTAAGGAGGCTGACAAAGCTAAATATTCATCATTCTATGCTTGAACTGCATTACATCAGAAAGGAGTTGAAATAGTGCAATATACACTCAAGGGCAAGCTACTTGGACGTGTAGGGGCATCCAATGTTGCAATGCTTTCGAGGTACTGTCAATATCAACACCATTAAGGGAAGCTGGAAAGAAGAAATGAAGCAGGAGTGCAGATGAAAATAACCAAGGACAAAGCACCAAGAAGTAAATAAAATGTATATGCTTATATAAGACTTCATCCTCTCCTTTTTGTATAAGTCAACATGAAATTATTTCATTGTTCTAATATAATTGACCTATTTTTGTATATAATTACAACAGAGACCTTCCTAAACATGGTCAACTATAGCATCAAAATTGTCTAGTGAACGCTCTAAGCAACAAAGGTTTTGTGTGCAAACATTTCAGAAAGAACATTCTAGATTTCCTAAATAAAAATTGCAACACTTAAAAACTACTGTGAACCCTTCTAGAGCAAAGATTTGCTTAGAACAAGAGAGACAAAATCTTATTCAAAGGGAGACGTTCTCCACTAAAAAATATTTGTCTAGAGGGTGCCAACAAAAATATTATTCATCAAAGGTTTTGAAGATCAAGATAGAGCTTCATGAAATTTAAAGCCTATTCAGAATACGAATTGTTCATTCCTCTGCATCGTAACTTAAATGTGAAGAAGGGATAACCATTTGAAACACATTTAATCAGCCTATTAATGGGTAGTCACTCAATTTTCTAATATGTTATTTTCAAAAACATCTCTCACAACAAGGATTTCGTTGAACATCCTTGACAATCACATTTCCCCTTCCACAAAGCCTTCAAGTAATAGACCTTGAAGACAATCGAAGACATTCTTCATGAACCAAATGGGTACAAGGAGCATAGAAGAATTAAATTACAGTAATATGCTCCCAGATACGTTAAAACTGACTGTTCTCTTCTTGTTTACCAAATTCCTACTATAAGTTATATTCCCCTCTTTCCAAGCTTGTTTTGCTAAGACCCATGCTTTGGGTGTTACCAAGCAGCTAATATCCACCATTTTGCTAGGGATCTAGAAGGAGATAAAATCTAATGTTCAGTGTAGTATTTCTGCAACAATTATGCTGCACACAAAAATTTCTCTGTCTCAAATACTGAAGAATTACGACCCCACATACACAACCCTAAGCTTGTAATGGAAAGGAACCATTAAAAGAAACAACTGTAAGCATAGATTCAAGACAAGACCTGCTTCACCGATATAGGGAAAGTGAGCTTCCCACAAACTTCCGGAGTCTTAACGATCTCCTTCATGATCTCCCTCCAGCTCCTACATACCCCAGCACAGGACACAACGTCCTTCCTGGGCGGCCAAGTTCCCTCGGACTCCTCTATCCGCACCAGAACGTCACGCAACAGCTCCAGGGGAAGATTAGCCCAACAGCTCTGCTCCAAAGCATCTATCGGCAATATCCTCAGGCCATCGAGCACCACCCGGGGCGACCTAGACCGCAGCCCGTAAGCCAGTTTCGCTTCAAACCCTTTCCTCGATATACTCCCGATCTCCTCCCTCATGTCATGAATTATGTTCCGGAACGACATGGGATCCACTAAACAAAAGCTAACCCTCCTCCAGATGCAAACTTTTCATCAACCAGCGCCGAATTTAGCAACTAGAGCTTGGTGCACAGAAGAATCCGACGCTCAAGAAACTTTTTTGCCATCAGATCCGAGCTTAACAAGCAGGCCTACGAAGCACTCTGTCCGTTTCTTGTTAGCTCAGGCCGACCACCGAAAAGGACGCGGCGAAGAAGAAACCTGCTCTAATGGCGAAATTCTCGGCTCCGTCCCCACCAAGTTCCCAACTTGCCGTCAAAACCGGGGCTAACTGTATATGGTGGATCTAAAAATCGAGTAGTTGGGAGAGAAGAAAGATGGAATTTTAGCCGAGAACAATTGGAAGAACAGCGGGCAGCGTCCTTATCCTCATTGGAGTGAGCATAACAAAGAGCCTCCTTTCGACACTTTTCTCTCCATTATGCGGAATGATTCATTGGCTTTGGTGTGTAACAAAAAGAATTAATATTTATATTCTTTATTAATCCCACAAATTATTAGTTTTTATTTACTTTTTTTTATTCATTGCAAAAATATACATGAAATCTATAACTTCAATTTTTTTTTTAAATTTTATTTGTCAAAAATAGGTTTTTTAATCATATTTTAATAAAAAAATAAGTTCTTGATTTTATCATAATTATTTTATTATTTAACACACTCAAATGTATGGAACCTTTTTTTGAGGTGTTTCACATCTGAAAATCTTTTCTACTTTTAGTTGAATTCCTACATAAAGATTAATAAAAGTAAAGATGAGAGCTTTTTGGTAAGGTGCATATGATTTGGCATCATGAATGTTTGTTTGTGCATGATTTTTTAGTTTATGGATAGGATTTAATAAAAGAATAAAAAGTGGTTGCGTGAGAAAATAGAGTTGAGATAAAAAAATGTTTGTTAAAATTTTAGCTTTTTTAAGTTTAAAGAAAAAACTATTAAAAATTTATTTTGAGGCTTATTTTGCAAATAGAGTCAAAGAAATTGTGCTTTAAAAATAATATTTATTTATAGGGTAAATTTTAAGTGAATATTATTTCAAATTTTGTTAAATTATAAATTATTATACTAAGAAGTTGGTGTTACAATCAATTCAATTAATAAAGTTGTGGTGTTAACAAACTTTAGAGAGATCCTTTCTATTGATGTTGTTTACACTTGAAGAAGTGATTATACATAAATATATGAAATATGATATAAAAATGATCGATTTATCTTAATTGATCAAAAAGAAATTTGGTGTGATTCAAGGGATGGATTTATTAGTTGTCCAACAAGTAATATTTGATTGAATAAAAAAAAAGAAAGTAATATTTGATTGTCAAGAGAAAAAATGTAAAAATTCAACTAAAGGATAACATTAAAGCTGTCTATTTTGGGGAGAGAAGGAAAATACATATTTTTGTTGTTTTGAAGATAGAGAAATTATAAAAAAATATCAATATTTTCTAAATAGTAATACAAATCTTTGAAAAAAAAAGAAGATTTTGTTTGTGAATATCTTAAAGTATTTCTAAATAATTTGTCAAGATGGTTACCTAACAAAGAGATAAAATTTAAAATAGATCTAATAAATGGTGCAAAATTTATTTTTAAAACTCCATATAAGAAGACACTAACAAAATTATAGGAGATGAAACTATAGTTACAATAAATGTTAGAGAAAAGACTTCATTAAGCTAATTATAACACCATGGGGTAAACTTATATTATTTGTAAAGAAAAAATATAGTATTATAAAAATATGTATTCACTATCACAAGTTAAATAAAGTTAATATAGTGAATAAATATCTTTACCCATGATTGATAAACTTTTTGATAAATTATAATGACATAAATAAATAAATGTCGTGATAGCAAAATCTGAGAACAATCGATGAGGGACGCCACATATCTCCTTACTTGTACGATCCAAATCCTTTCCTACACTTGCCTTATCATCCTATTTGACCCATTGTGATAATGCTCTATTCGACATATTGTCATACTTATATATTATCATTTCAGTCGTATTGTAGGATAAATATATTCTCTCTCTTACCTTACTAGACATACTCATCGTATCATTGAACTATCGGTGTGACACTAAGAATCGAAGAGGGTGGGGAATGATTATCAAATGATGTCCTAAGAAAGAAATTACTAAATAAGAGGGACTCTTAATAAGCTTTAAGGTGAAGGGGTATAAGGACAATTATCTTATACTAATTACTAAAGGATTGATTCAATTATTTATATGAGATATCATAATCTTAAGATATTGAGATAATTTTTTAGAGAAAACCTACTTAGGTCGATATAAGACAACTTAAAGAGATAATATCTTAACATAGTGAGACTATAATGTCATATTTTATATCAGAGCAGTTCCCTCTATTAGTTTAATTTGATTCAATGATAAACTAAGCTGAAGCTGGTGGCCTATAACACCTAGGATCAAAGAGAGTAGTAAGTGATTATTGGATAATATCTTAAAAGAGGGATCATTAAAAAAGGAGTAGCTCTTGATAGATTTTTAAGAGAAAGAATATAATGAAGAATTATCTCACATTGGTTATTAAGTGATAGATCATGACATTATATGAGATTCATAATCTCAACATATTGATTCATCTTTTGAGAGAAAACCTCACTTAGGTTGATATAGAACAACCCAAGAAGATAATACATTAATGTTGTGAGACTATAACACAATTGAATAGGGCATCATACTTATATGAGTTTCATAATCACACTAATGATCTTATTCAATATATTCATCCATTACTTCTATTCTATCATATTAGACAATGTTAAATATCATATTGTGTGATTTATTTGGTATTTAAAGATATTCTTAAAAAAGTTTTAGGCAAATTTATAAAAATCATAAAAACATAACCTACTCAAAAATATTATTATAAACATAATTTATCATTTCTTTCTTCTTAGAATCATCAATTAATCTTAATATCACTAGTTTTTTTACTTTTAATATTTAATATTTTTAAATTTATCAAAATAATTTGTTTTCACTTTGAGGATGTTACAATAATATTTAGAGATTAAAACTTCTATGAGTCTCATCAATTTATTATTTTGATTTAGTTATAAATAGAGTATAACATTGGTAATGTTTGTTATTCTCTTTACTTGGCTAACACCAACATTGTTTGTATTATTGCTCTTTGTCTTGTATTAGAAAGAAGATTATATCCATTATTCATAAAATAATTCTATTGTAGTCATTAATAGTACATGGGTTTCTTAACATAATTTGATAGACATGAAAGTTATCATTTTCTTGATAACTCTATTAATCTACTCTTTGGTAATGATAAATTTTATCTTATATTATATTTGGGTTCTTGTCTTATAGTTTTTATGAATTCATGATAAGAAATAGGGTATTTTATGTGTTTTAGTATATAGGTTTTACCTATAAAACTCTCTCATATTAGATTCTTCTCACTTATTATGTCAATAATAATACTAATAAAATTTTTCCACTTGAATACTGATGATGAAGAGTTTTTTTTGTTATATTTAATGAGATATCTCTTTTGAACTTATCATAAAAGATAGCTTTCATTAATATGATGTAGGATTTTAAATATCATTTTAATCTTAGTTGTAATGATTTTTTTTGCCTTTCATGTCTTTATTGAACTTGTTTAGAAACAAATTATGATGTATTTTCAACAATTTTATTATTTGTATTTAGTCTGTAATCACAATACTTCTAAATTATACTGGTAGGAGTGTTTGTAATCAAACTTGTACTTAGATTTTTTTTACATTTAGTCATTCTATCTTTGTCTCTTTATTTTAATTATTCTTTTTCATAACTATTACGAATGTACTGGCTTGTGTTAAAATTTAATTAGAAAATATAGTTAATTTGGTGGAAATAAAATAATATAAACTTGTGATGTACTTTGATAATAAAATGTGTATATCTTATCAATGGGTATTCCTAAACTTATAATTTATAATTAGAAATTAGTACATATTTATATATCATTTGTTTTATTAATCTTGTAAGTTATATTATTTTCTCCAACTTTTCTCCATGTATTTTATGGGATAAAATTTTTCTCTAATTAATTTCTTAAATATGCTCTATATCACTTTTATAATATATTAGTTATTAAGTAAGTAGTTCACTAGGTTACACACATGATTCATTATTTTTGATTGAGTATATACAATTTTATTAGTTGATGAATAAATATAAAAAAAAAATATCTATACTTGCTCCAACTAGGCATCTCATTTATGTGCATTTATCATATTATCATAAATAAGTAGCTCAAGTTTAGTTTGTATATTGAAGGGGAAGGACTAATGATTTCATCGTCATCTCTAATTACCTTTGTATTAATTCTCAATCCAAAGTTCATTTAGTTAAGAGTGTTTTTCTTATTTAGCAAATTGTCTTTTCGATCTATCAAATGAGTAGATTGTAATTTTAGGATAATCTTCATTAACATTTGTATTTTTTGAATGAATAAAGCTATTTGTGTCTCCAAGTTTAATGGTAGAATAGTTAATGCAACCACCATGGTTGATACTTCCCTTATCTTCTAATTTATTTTTTCAATTTACTTAATTCTTTTTTTATTTCTTATCATTAGCATTGTCATGTGGTGTTTTGATAACAAAATATGATCAATCTTTGAGGATCTTTCCTTCAATAATAGATCTTGATTCATAGTTACAATAATAGAATAAAGATGAGAAATGACAAAGAAAACAAGAAAAAATAGAAAAATTGTATTTTTTGTCAAATGTTGGAAATTCCTTACTTCACCACTCTTCTATCTCTTTTTACAAAAACTTCGATATTCACAATAATTCTTTTGTTTATAATAATGGTGTTTATTTATGTATTCCTCACGTGTTGTATGTATTTTACATTAACTTGGCCACTAGAAAGAATTTGCATGCACAAGAGTATGCATCTATCTGCTTGTCGATGTTGCATGTGCATGAATAGTGTACTTAACACTCTCATGTGATCCACATATGGCGATAAGTTCCCCATGTGCAATCCTCATGTGGCAATATGTGTAACATCTATGATCTAAATGTGGTGGTTGGTATACTTACCATGTGCGTAATCATCATAAGGTGATAGGTGTATCCAATACATATGCATGATGCAAGTGTGAGGGTGTTGTTATCCTACATGCATTATGCATGCTATGCTTTCTATAGGTGCAATGCTTGTGCTAAGGCATCTTGCTTGCTATTACTCATCCTATGCTCTATTATTAAATGCACCACTATCTTGTTTGCATTATGCTGTCTTGTGTGTCATTCTACACCATGTCTTGTACACTACTGCATTTACCATGTTACTTGTGCATTAGTGTCCTACACTTGTCACGTGCACACTATCATGGCATGCAATGGTACCACTTCTGCACAGCTCAGTTATTGTGATAATCAAAATAGTTTCCCTTAGTCTTTATTAAAGATAGATTACTAAATGACTGAATGATCTATAATAGATCCATTGATCACCATATGAGAGATTGGAAACCCTATGAGATAATTGTTTAGTTTGTTTCTATGTTCAATTAAATTCTTTTTTTATTCTTTTTTTTATTTCAATTCTCATGCTTTCATCTTACAAAATAAAAATTTTATCAATACATACAAATAAAATCATTTTGTGAGCACACACACACACCACTAAAATAGGTCTTATCCCCCTCGCTCTATATAATGTTATTATAATGCCATGTTATATACATATGTCAATGCATTCTTTTTATGTTAATTACTTTTCTTACTTAAATTACTAACTAAATTTATTTACTTGAATTTTTTGGCTTGGACTTCGATCTAGGATTTTTTTCTTTTTGATACATGTATCACAAATTAGATGCAAATAATTAATATTAAATTATTTTTAAATTTATTTTATTATTTCTATATACCATATTCAACTAATTTTGCTTTCTTATTGTATTGAATGATTAGTGGACTATACCATATATGAAGAGTTTTTTCTACATTGATAGACCATCTAATTTTTTTAGGCTATGTTAACTCAATTATTAGGGTCTCACCTAACTATATAATTAAATATAATAACAAAGGTTTAAATGTAAACTAATAGATATGAGAGAATAATTATTCTTAAGTAAGGACCTACTAGTGAGAAAAAATTTGAAATGCAACCAACCAAGCAATATAAATAAAATATCATAATTATAAAATTGTATTTAGCAATTTATATAATAAAAAATAAAGAACTTTGTATATATAAAACTAAGTACTAATAAATAATATAACCACACACCACACATTACACTACTCATTATCACATCTCAACAGCATGCTCCTCTTCTATAGCATCAAAAATTTCATCTTCTAGTGTCATGGATGAATGCTCTGTGATGTAAATATTTGTAAAATTTAAAGTGCTTGTAAATACATCCATTATTATAACAAATATAAAATACCATCATATAATCTCAATAAAAAAATACTACAATAGCATGATACTAGTATCCAAAAAGTAAAAAATAAATAATGATTAAAACAATAATACTAAATAAAATATAAGAAATTGCTTTCATGGATACTATATATTTTCAAATTTATGTACTATATTCTATAAGACCCAATTGAAATTTGAGACAATATTCTTTTGATCCAATAATTAATATCATATAATCTTGATTGGTATCTAACAAAAAATAAAAATATCATTGTTAAACCATCCTCGATAAAGTATTAGTAGCACCGTATGCATGGTATCCTCACTTTAGGGTATTCTTGCTCTATCACATGAGTTATTCACCTATAAGGGCATTGTCACCTTAATAATATGAAGATTATATCTCAATGCGCCAATTATTTCAATTTATTCTATTCTTTATAAATAATCTTTCAACCCAATATTACGTCAACGTCACCAATTCTTATCACTAACTTAGCATATATATATATATATTTATAGAACTTTTTATAAGATTACTTTTACGATAATGTAATTCAAATGACTATGATACCCAAATAAATATATGTAATAAAATCATTGTCGAGTCAGATGTCAAAATAATCATATGTAAATAAAAATACTATTAGTCATACCATATAAACTATGACATCCAAGAATAAAGAGGGCAGTGAATAATTGTCGAATGATGTCCCAAGGAAGAGAATAATTAAAAAGGAACAACTCATGACAAGCTTCGAGATGGAAGAGAATAAAGATAAATAAGTTTCATATCGATTACAGGAAGACAATTCTTGAATTTTATAAGTAAAATCATAGGCCTTGAAATAGTGATACGCCTTTTGGGAGTAACTTGAGATTGAATCTCATGAGAGCTCTATGGATAGACATAACTATGGTTAGAATAATACTGGCACAGTTGGTCAATACATTACAAAGATTGAGATGTTACAATATGATATATGAGCGATATATCCTCTAGTTTGATTTGGTATGATATAAAAGTTGATGGGCTAGTAACACCTAAAACCAAAGAGTGCAAGAAATGATCGTTAGATTATATTCTAGAGAGGAAAGCATCGAACAAGGAGGGTGTGTACAAATTTAAAGTTAAAAGGTTAACAAGTTACAAAAATCCCATTGAAATTATCCAATGAATTGGGTCCCCCCAAACACATTAGCTTGCACTATGACTAAAATTTACAAGATTGCCTAACTTATTCTTCATCCCATTCTCAATAATTTATGAAACAAATCCTAGTATTTATTTTATTAAAAATATATTTTCTCCTTCTATCATAAAATCAAATTTTATTTTAATCATTTTACAATACTAATCATTTTCATATCAACAATATGTTTACAAAATATAAACTTTCAAATAACACTTTATAATATTTTTCAAATATCTTTTTCATCAACTACTTCAATATTCAACAATTGAACACTAAACCACACCCAAATGAGTGTTATCTTTACATTTGAAGACATCACTTTCCAAACAACCTGAACTATTTCTAATAACCAAAATAGATCTTAAAACAAAAACATAGCATTCATTCATGTAAGCTGAAAGCATTACATTTCAACAAATAGATTCAAAGCTGTATTACACACTGCAAAAACTTGGTATTTAAGACAAACAATAGCCCTATAAACTCCAAACCTATTGAGCAAAAACTCATCTAAACATCTGCAATTGTCTAAAACTCTCACAACCCAAAACAACAACAAAGGATTACATTACAAAGATATATTACAAACCTATGCTAACTAGTAAAACAGCCTTCAGTTCACTCTAAACAAGTTCTTTTTAATCTCCTCCATGAACACTTCTTTCAGTAGGTGAACCAGGAACAAAGGGAACAAAGCCTCGGCCGCCAAAAACCGGGCGCATGAAGCTGTCATCAAACTTCCTCCAGTAATGATGCACGGTGTGCGTTGGCTTTGTCAAGAGCATTCGCAGACTTGGCGGGCGGGGGACGGTTTGCTCTTCGTCGCCATGACCGTTCTCGAGGAGGGAAGCAAACAGGGATACCGGAGTAGAGGGCTCGGAGAAAGCAGCATTGCTTTGTGGCTTTTGACATGGAGGCAACAGAAGCCTTATCAATGGCTTGGTCATCAAACCAAAGACCTGAGGCATCAGAACAGAGGAGGAGATCAGAAAATTTTGCAGGTTGGGTTTGCTGAATCTTACAATTGCATGTCCTCATCAAGCTGTTGAGCTCTCACAGAAGCTGCCTTAGCTTTTAGCTTGATGCCATAAGGAGAAAATATAAACATAAGTGATGATTATACGTGGTGCTATGGGCTATGCAAGAAATAAATCAAAGTAATCATGAACAAATGCTCTTTCTACTAAGAGAATTGCCATCTTTAATATCAACTATGAGTTCTTTTTCAAACAATACAACCAAGGCCGCTTATGAAAAATCTCTTCACTTAAGAGTGTTTGGTTACTTAACAAAAATTCATTCTGTTTTTTTATATAAATAGTCAAAATATAATATTGTTATCATATAATGAATTAACCCAATAAAAACAAACAACAAATTAGCAAACACAACTCTTAAAATATTTAATTTTAAGATTGGTGACAACTATGGAAGTACATCCATTGTACAATAAGGGTCTTTATTTGCTGAGTTCTTGTTTAAGCATTTTTCATGCGTTGTTCTTTCCCAAACAAAAAAATATTTAAAATTTAACAAACAACTTTTACAAAGACTCTATTTTTACTCACAAAAACTTCTTTTTAAAAAAAAAACTTCAACAAAAATAAACTTATAACTTATACGCATACAAAACTAATGAATGATACAAGCAAAAATTATCTTACCACGGTGCTAAAAAGAACAACGGTGATCGTACTGGTAATCATGATTGCATTGCCAGACAACTGGGTGTGGCCAGACCTTGTGAACTATAAACATAATAAGCACATCAGTTTTTGCCATTAAATCTACTTCTTGAACTAAATAGAGCAATAAGAGACAACATGAGAAATTCATATTGCTTTTATGAACTTTTGGGAGTAAAATAGAGGTGTGTGTATATAATTTGTATGTTAAGGAGAATAAAAAGGAAAACTTTGTGCTTAACAATGACGTTAATTTAATTTTAAGGACAATAAATAAAGTGTAGTCAAGATATCTATCTTGTACATTATTCACTATTTGGGGTATATGATTATACACCTTATGCCTATCCCAACAAATGCCTGGTGATTTTTCAATAACCAAAGAACGCGACATCCGACGCTTCAATTGTAAGGACCATAGAAGTAAAATTCCTTTTGCAACAGAATTTCCATATCAGAAAAGGATGGTAGATGAGCTAGGGAATTAAGGGTTCAGTCTATTCTTCATCATGCATAGGACATCCATAACCCATGATTTCTTCATCATCATCTTGTAGATATCATATAATCTTCTACAAATTTGGGTTAGTATGCTAGTAATATAGGTGATGGTCTATCAGCTGATTAAGACTTGAAACTACACCCATTATCAATTGTACATTGAACACACTTAAGGTCATTGGAAAAATTATAACAATGATACCTAACAAAAAATAAAGGTGGGTCAAAGAGTTCTAATTCATGATAATAAAAAATCAAAATCACATAAACATCTAGTTCGGATTGCAGGCTGCAACTCATATGCATGAAGTCGGAATGGCTAGTAATTGTCCTTAAAAAGAAACCATCGAGGGTTTGAATCCGTCTCTCTTTTTACTTCACTTCAAAAATTCCTTATTTATTTGTTTGGTCACATGCTCATCTTTTTCATGAAGGGAATGGCTTGGTTAGGAGGGATAGCTGAGCCAAAAACAATACCAAAAGCTAACAATGGAATCTTGTGGAAGTCAAGGAGAGCAAGAGCCTACTCATTGGACCAAAAGCACAATTGTCGTCGGAAAGGCTCAAAGCAAGGAAGAAATGAGGACCAAGGGTAAAAACACAATAAAATAGCATGAATTAGCCATTTGTATTAGTGAGAGTTCAGATATATCAAAGAATGAACAAAATTCAAAGTACGTGCGAGAAAGTACAACAATATCATCAAGTCAAAACACACTCATCCTCACACTTTGTCCCGAAAATCTGATTTTGATAGGGAGTTCATAAGCCTCATTGTTGTTTCATCGAGTGCACGTTGCTTTCAGACAAAAGGTCTGCACTTGGGGTAAAGAGCTACATTTTGTTAGAGATTAGACATGAGAAGAGTCCTTGCCTCTTGGTCTCTTCTTCCTTTTTTTCACAAAAGCATAAGCTCTTGAATGACCTCTAATGGAGCTTGAGTTGAACCTTTGTGTCATCAGACACCTTGAAATGTCTTGAGGGAATCTTTTATAATCTAGATAAGTGATGACATGGAGAGCAGTTGAGTCCTAGAAGTTTAGATAGTTATAACTACCAAATGGTTTGGTTGATTTAGATTCACTAAATTGGAATGCTCCAAAGAAATTGCTTTAGAGGTAAGTATCCTTCCCAACATGTTCTATGTTAGATCACAAATTTGAGAATAAAAGCCCGAACTATGTCTAATGGATTCAGGTGTTCTTCTCAACAACCATTTTGAGTTAGGCTGATGTTCTAGGGACATGTTAGTTATACTTAGTATGTGATATTAGTTATTGATACACAGGGTCGGAATTAATCCGATGCTTAGATAATACTCCTTCAGCTGCTGAAGTCAACAACCATGCATACTTCGGGAGGCAAACCTAAACGACATTCACCCAAAATATATAACATTTTGGTCGTAATTTGTCATAACATTACTTCTAAAATAGTCGTACATGTACAAGAAGATTTATTTTCAGCCAAATTACTAAACATAGCCCATTAATAGAAAATGCCATGAGCTATTTTAGCACGACCATCATCTACTCAAACTTGGCCAACAGTTGGAAAATTTAAATTTACTTCTCAATTTTTTTATCGATAAACAGATACCAAACGCAATGCCAGAAGGCTTGATAGCAGGAGTAAGACATAAAAAGAGTGATAAGCAATGAGATGGAGGACATTGGTCCCTCTCAAATATGTTTTGGGAGACCTTGCACAATTTCTGTCACAAAAGTTTAAAGCTTGATAAATATAATCTCAAGACTTCTAAGGATCCAAAATTTATCACCTTATTATATGCAAGAGCAATGGAGACAGCGCCTCTCATAAGTCCAGCCCACCATATAATAACCTGTCAATAAGAAAATGAATTAATGGTCTTGTTCTAGCTTTAAAGATAACAACACAATACGAAATGCAAAGAAAGCCAGCAACTCACTTGCTTTCTAAGAGTAAGCCTTTGATCCTTTGACTTCTTGGCCAAGTTGGAAAGAAATGACAGTGGAAAAACAAATGCCGCTCTTCCAACCAAAACCAAACCTAGAAGAATTGAGCTAATGCCGATTGATTTTCCTGGGCTGCAGAAAACCATTAAAAGCATCAGTTAAACAACATTATCATCATAATCATCTTCTTTATACTGACAATTTGGAATTTGGCATTTATGAATGTTAATTTTTCGTTCAATCGATTTTAGAGCATTAAGTGATGCTAGGTTCGATTTTAGTGCTTAACATTCCTTATTGTTGTAGCTCTTTAAATCTATCATAAGGATGCCCAAACAACTCATCTATGTTCCACAGCATTCACATGTTATATGACAAAAAAATGGAATTTTAATAGCTAGTTGACGAATAGGAGTGTCTTCAATTATGTTTTCATATCTAATGCTGCTCAATGTGCAGCAAAAATGGAGGCACCTTGCTATGTAGTAATCCATTCCACCAGTTTCTTCATTCAAATAAAACAACTGAACCTTTGCTCATGAACAAAGTTGTCTATTAGCTACAATTTAGAGGTTTCTCTTCTACATTTGAATATGAAATCAAGACGTGCTTCTTAGGACTGCTAACGATACAGCTAAAGTGTGATGCATATGGCTACTGCAAAGCAAAAGTTCTTTGAAGTCTTCAATTTCACATTACAGCAACTTTTCAAAGCTTTATAACAGACAAAATTTCTAACCAAGATGCTAAGAAGTGCTAGCTTTGAAAACAATTATTAACAAAGTACTAAATAGGATCTGAAAATAAACCATATGGACAAACTTCTCAAATAATGTATTCCACATATAAAATTGCATAGGATGAACATGCAAAGCAAACATCAATGAAAAGTCTAGATGTTGGTAATGAATTATAATCCCATTGTATTTACCACAAAGCCACATGTGCTTACAGACACAACCAATGCTTTAAGTTTTGGGTTTCTTCAAACTAGAAGAGGACCATGGTGGGAGGCCCAAGTCTTTGGCTAGCCTATAACTCTTGCTAGAAGATGGATTTACCAAAAAAATATCAGCTGATTTTTATCCAGTGCTAAATTTTTTTTTGTTGAAAACACAAATAGATGTGAACTATTTAGGTAAATCAGTGGGGAAGAGTAGGTCTCAGCAATTCAACTAATTTGACACCGTTCAATGAGAAATTTTCAATCGGAAACATATAAATACTAGATACTTGGAGCATGAAGAATATGAAAAATGGCATACGCACACACACCAAGAGTTTCTTATTAGTTGCAAACATATCAGTCATAGCAATAACAGAAACCATAACTATTAGTTGCATACACGTGTAGTATAAGAATACAGTTTTATCTGCGTTTAATAAATTCTGTTTACCTCGGGATTTTCTTGGTAGTAATTCTAACTTTTCCACTAAACCTAATGAGCTATGAAGATATATTTTCATTTCAGCAAATTTTATGCCGAAAAGATTGAATTTATTGATGGGGAAATCAAACCCACTGACATGGCTACAGAATATTCGATAGGGCTACAGATGATCGCAAAGTAAGCACATTTGGAAAACTTGTGATTAGAGTGGTGATCGGACTGTTCAATCCAAAGACCAAACAGTGACAATAATGGAGTATTGAAGTGTTAGAGTATTAATCAAACTACTTGATTATAAGATTGTACAAAGAGACTAAGGTGGTTTATACGGAAGATCAACATGGAGGACATTCTCCAACTCAATAGGTGGGGGCATAACTGTAAACACATACAATTTGAAGAGACCACAAAGTGAGCCATCTAATCCGTCATGCAGTTGCTGTCTCTAAACACATGGTTGACCTTGAAGTCGGCAAAGGAATGGATCTATATCACAGCATAAAGAAACCAAGCACTAATATCATCCCCAGAAAGGCATTAGGAGAACGCACTGGTCGCTCCAAGGAGTCAAACTTAACCCATAAATACATATATTGCATGAATGATGGAAGTGCCACAAGGTCAGAGCAATCGCAAAAAGGAGCACACATTCTTCCAACACAAAAGGACTCCATATGACAATAATGGCACAGTCCAATATGCGAGGATGGTCTCGCTTGGTTGTAAGATATTTTCAAGACATTTATTAATTTAGATTTAATATATCCCACTCTTCTTATTACATCAATTCAGATTTCTCTCCAACAAAGGTTGGTTTGAATTTTGGTTGAAAAATCTCAATATATAGCTTTCAAAATCTGGAATCTTTGCCTTTGAGTTACTCAACCTTTATTTTTACATCACCCTCCTTGTTGTTGCTTTAGAGATCATCAAAAAGGAAAAATTTCCTTTGATAATAGTTGTTAAGAATTAACAAGAATGGAAACACCACTTTCCTATGAAGATTCCATACATTATAATAGAAAACTATATCATGAAGCATGGCACAAAGGAAAATACCCAACTATGGGAAGAAAAAATTGATAACAAATGGATATTCATAGTCAAGTATAGGTTAGATGGAAAAATTGATCGATACAAAGTTAGAATTGACTATAAGGAAACATTTGCTCAAGTTTCAAAATTAAGTTCCATTTTTGTTCTATTGTTTATTATTGCAAACTTAGATTAACAATTACACAAAACTTGATATTAAGAATATGCTTTTGAATGACACTTCAGAAAAAGAGACATATATGTAAGCACTATTATAATTTTAGGCCGAAGAAGCTCCAACCAAGATATGCATATTTGAAAAAAATCTTTGTACAACTAAAAAAATCTCTAACGGCATGATTTATTTGATTTAGTGTAGTGAAAAACCAATTGGGTTACATGCGACGGCAAGCTGATCCTACCCCTATTTGTAACAAACGATGATTTTGAAAAATAAGTAATTCTCATAATTTATGTAAATGATATAGTTATTACAATAGATGATGAATTAAAGATTGAGTATCTCAAGAAAAAAATTCATGCTGAATTTAGAATAAAAGACTAAGGAAGTCTTAAATATTTCTTCAAGATGAAAATTGTAAGGATCCCAAAAAAACTATTTATCTTACAAAGAAAGTACACTTTGGATTTGCTCAAAAAAACTAATATATTTGGGTGTAGACTAATCGGAATAACTTTAGAATGAAATTGAAAGTAAAAAACTTTAGAGGAAGATACACTAATGAATTTGGATAACTAGCAACAAATAGTAGACAAACTAATCTATTTAGCTTTTAAAAGGCCATACATTACTTTTGGTGCAAGCATTGTTAGTCAGTTATACATGCTTTTATAAAAAAGTACTGGGATGCAATGAATTAAATCTTGGATATTTTAAGAAAAGTCTTAGTAAAAGGTTCAAGAAAACTGAAATAATGGATGTGATTGGATACTTGGGCTCAGACTACAATACAGTTGTTGAGGATAACAAATCTATAACTACATACTATATCAAGGTATGAGAAAATTTGAAAATTCTGAAAAGCAAAAAGCAATCTATAGTAGCTCTCGATAATATAAAAGCTAGAAATAAAGTCATTCAATATAGAACATATCAACTTATCTGCATCCAAAGGTTGATAAATGATTTGAATATGTCATGAACTAGTACTTTAAAGTTGTTTAGTAACGATCAATCAACAATCAATGTGGTTCACAACCCGATTCAATATGACAAAATAAAGCATGTGAGAATTGATAAAAATTTTATAGGATTGAAATAAAAGAGACTCTTATGTTTCATATATTCAAAACTAAGTCTTAACAAACAGATTTCAGCACAAGGACTTTATCTAAATAAGGATTTGATATGTATGCCAATAAATTAAGAATAATAAATATTTATTTATCAACTTAAGAGAGGGTATTGAAAATAACATTCAAATCTCAAAAATCATGTCACAAATTATAGAATTATTAAATAATAATTTAAATCAAATTAGTTATGCACATCTTAAATAAAAGTAAATAAATCTCTAATATATATTATCTAAATAAAGGAATTTACTTTTTTATGTGTAGCAAAATAATTGCAATTAGTGTATCATATTTTTATATAACTCATATAAATCTAACATTATATTTAGTGAAACAACAATATAATTTTCTTCATTATAGTCAAATTTCACCATTGTTCAAAATTTGATGGTTTTCCTAATTTAAGAAGTAGAAGTTTAATGTGGGAACTAAGATAGGTTAATAAGTGCTGGAATTTAACAATGGTGATGAGTTTGAAAGCAAGGAATTTAAAGATTTTTGTTTGTATCATATTATCAAAATAATCAGAATTTAACCTAATAGTCCTAAATGTAATGGAGCTGTAGAGAGAATGAGCTAGAATCTCAATGAATGTGCCATAAAAATGAGAACCCATGCAGGACTATTCAAATCCTTCTCCAAAGACGCAATTAATACTACAATTTATCTACTCAATATAAGACTTTACATTGAAATTCAATTTTTAGAGAAAGAGTAAGCAAGAAAAATGGTGACCTCTTGCTTGTTTTGTCTTATTTCTTGTGTACATGTGAATGTTGATAAAAGAAAACAAACTAGATGCCAAAGTAGTGAATGGATACAGATGTTGATAAAAGAGAAAAACTACATGCCAAAGTAGTGAAATGTTAATTATTTGGATATGAGGATAATTATTTTGGTTATAGATTCTTGGAAAAACAAAATATAAAGACAATTACAACCAATGATGCAATTTTTGATGATGTTAGAGCATACCAAGATAAATCTATTTTAGAATCTAATAAAGTACAAAACAATTAAGGGTGATTGAGCAAAACAAGTTTCCAATGAAGTCTGTTCTAAAATACTGAAACCTTTTACTAATGTTTCTAATTATGAAACTAGAACAATGTAACTCTTCAGTTGAACCAACTTTAAGTAGACCGAATAGGACTCCTAAAACTATATGGAGATATTCTCCATTTACAATGTCTATTTTTTTTTTTATTGATTCTAGCAAATTAGAATATCATGTTGAAACATAATAGATTGAAGATTCTATTAAGTGGTAGTTGGTTGTGTAAGATGAGTTTAACTAGCTTAAGGATGACAAACCTTGCAAGTACCTTTACTATCAAACGAGAAGAGAGATCTCCAATGCAAATGATCATATAGAATTATAAAAAAAGGTAATGTTAACAAGAGGTAACAAGACCAACTCAATTGTTAAAAATTTTCAATCGAGAAAAAAAATATTGATTACCCTAAAATATTTTCACCATTCAGTAAGTTGGCTATTTTTAAATTAGCCTTGATTATGGTTACAACTAAAGCCTTGTATATAATGCACTTAAATTTGAAATTTATTTTTCACCATGATAATATGAAGGAAAATATATTTTCATAGTGCAAACAAAATATTTTCAAGAAGTTGACAAAGAAATCTTCTTATCTGAACTCAAAGATTTTTAATGGTCTAAAATAAGCTCCAAGATAACAGTGCAAGAATTTGATATCAATGATATTTTGTTACTTTTTTCAAATACCTTATGGGTGTTAGATAAAGAAGAATTTGGACTAAGGTGATTTTTAAGAAGCTAACAAAGAAACCTTGGTATCTAAACTCAAAGAGTTTCAATGGTCCAAAACAAGCTCCAAGATAACAGTGCAAGAAATTTGATATTGATGGCATTTTGTTACTTTTTTCAGTGAAACAAACGAGAATTTGGACCATACCCTTGTCGCGCGCTAGTTCATGACCACAGTCTTCCAATGGTTGTGTGAATCTTATGCTAGGTTCTATTCATACCACTTTGAACGGTCTTTTGGAGTTCTTTAGTACTACTATTAGAAGGGACACACCAAACAACAAGGCTCTTTCCCGTTATTGCTATCTATGTGATATGGTAGGTCCATAATGCTAGAGTTTATAGAAGCACTTGCCCCATCTTGTGTAATTGTAGTATTCATCTTAAACTTCCTCTTCATCCCTATCCAAACATACTTTCACCTATACATGGGAAGTTGAGATTGTTTGTCAAGCTCGACAAAGGTTACCATTCGCTCATTGGTGGGATCTTCCTCCACCATGTTGGATTCCTATGGAGTTCAATGGAACAATAAGTCTCGACAACCCTAGTAGATGTGACATAGTCATTTGAAACCCCGAAGGTAGCCGCACAAGACATTGTGAGGCTGGCTCCTTCATGATTTTAGCAGAAGTTCCTGCGGCTCGAGCCAGCTTTGCGCCTTTACCTGGATGATATTCAATATTACGATATTTACTAAATTTCATACGTTCATCGGGCACCTTCTCATACCAATAAAATGTTGTTTGACCACATCTTTTTTCACTGTTGCCAAGCCTACTAACATCTCTTTGATCACTAATGCTATCACAACGTGGTTGGTTTGGATTTTTAGTATTTATGTGTTTCATAATTTAAAATTGATAAACTGGATTGCCCTTTGATATAGGATGATATGTCCAAAACTTATTTTAACTCATAGACAATTGAGAAACACTTAGGTTCAAACAATATATCCATACAAGGGCCTACCCAAAAGTATTGTAGATTTAGAATTAGAACTCTTAGGATTGCCAAACAAGAATTTTCTCAGAAACCAAGAACTTGCACTGACTTTTAGCATAAGAGATCTCAACCTAAAAAAAGTGATTTGAGCAACTCACACCCAATTACTCATATTGGTGGTAAAGTAACATGATACACACAATTAGAGTCCATCGAAGGCCAAACAAAAAACCACACAATCACATGCATAAACTTAGAAATTTGGATGCAATAGATTTTTTTCTAAAATATGAAATAAAGTGACTAAAGACTTTCCTAGTGATTTGATGCTTTTGTAAATGTTGAATAATGGGTTGAGATCTCCCCTTTTGAACCTTTTGCTCGCTTTCCCAAGACACCTTCAGAATCACACTGCCGAATTTTTAACACACAACACGCTTGGATCACACAAGCTTAGCGACAGTACTTTATTACTTCATTAACAAATTCATCACTTACAACATTGTGAGCATCTCTATTTATAAAGACTTTAAAGGTACAATAGTAATTTGTTAACCTAGGAATACAAAATAATATCTTGGAATACTAAAAGACATTTTTTAATTCAAAAAGACATTTTAGAATTCCAAAAGTCACAACAAATACAAAATAAATACTTTAAATTCTGTCAAAAAAATTGACTTAAAAAGCTGCAAAATTAATTAAATTAAGCAGTTCTCAAACAACATATGCATTTCGAGCAGCAGTAACGAGAAACGACAAGGTGGTGGGCGGTGCAAACGGCGTAGGCAGAGAGGCATGTGATGCCTCGGGTCCGATTTCTTATTGGCGCTGGTTGAAGTGAATTGGCAAGGGTTAATGGGTTGGCATGCGTGTTTTGCGTCAGGTGCGGGTTGAGTGGGCATAGAGGGTCGATAATGGATGGTGGGTCAAGCGGGTCGACATGGGAGGTGTTAGGGTTGGTGCGGGCTGCAACATCGGAGCTGACAACAATGGTACTACAATAGAGGGCTGCAGAAACAAGCCAAACTCAAATTTTAGCTCTTTTGAAGTCATTTTTCAACTAAATTTTGCACTGACAAAATTACAAAACTACTAAAGGGATGACCAGTACTAAATTTCAAACTAGAAATATCCTAAAGTCTATCAATTGTTCATAAAACAACTGAAACGAAATTGTAGAAGCAAAAAACTTGAATTGTTGAAAGCAAACAAAAATGTACAATAAATACAAGTTAGTTGTAATTTACTCCCACAACAAAAAAAAATAATGGAGTTTAATAAGAAGTAGAGGGGGCTAATCTTGGTACGACTCCAAATCCTAATAGGACTAGTATGCCTCCAAGTGGAACCTTTGCATGATGTATTGGACGCTACTGTCTCACCATTGTAGGTAAGCTCAATAGAGGAGTGAATTTGGCTATCTTAGATTTTTGAAAATTTTTTCAACAGGTCACAACAAATCACAAAACTTTGCAATAATTTAAAGAAATATTTAGTGCATAAGAAAATAGGAAATGAAAGTGTAGTAAATAAATAGACTATAGATTTTTAGGTAGTTTGACAACTATTTCTTAGCCTACATCCACTCCTAAGCACTCACGCTTAAGCCTAGTATTATGCCAATCTCTCCTTCACTACACGAAAAATCCTTTACAACATACCTTTTATAAGCAAAGCATGTCTCTCAATCTTTCTATACAAGGCTCAAAGTTGGGTATCTTCTCTCCACATCAAGCATAAAGTAGATTCCTTTCTTCACACAAAGCCCAAAGTAAGCTCATCTCGTCACATCAAGTTCAAATAGACTCCTCTCCAACACCAAGCCTTGGAGTAAGGCCTTCCTGGCTCATAAACCAACCCAAGAGACACATAATACAACTTAAATTTCTTTTGAGAAATAATTAGAGAAAAATAGTATATATTGAATTGAATGTTACCAAAGAGAGAAGAAGAGCAAGTGTTCGAATAATAGTGAGAATAGATGCAAAAATGTGTAGCAACTTGTGCAATTATGCACTAAAGAATTCTCTCAGAATAGAACTTACAATAAAAGCATGAGTTGGGCTCTACAAAATGAATAAAAATGTTTTAGTAGCTTGCCATTTTTTTAGAGATTTTATATTACAAATTTTTTTCTTAGATATTCTTCAAGCCTTAGCTTGGTATTTATAAATTAAGATTAGACTTTTAACAATCCCTAAGTCCTCTCAATGTCGTACTAGCTATTCCACCTCTCTCTCTACACTCAATTACCCACTTAAGCTAAGGCATTATATTTTGCATTAGTCATTAGAGTCTTAACTTATACAGGACAATTCAATTGACCTATTGGATAATTTGATTAATTCATTTTTGTTCTTCCAAGTTCAATGAATTGTTTGTTAGCTGGACGATGTGCTATCTAATGACGATTGTATTACTCATCGTATGGTCTTATAGCATTTCAACAAAACTTGATGTTTAGTATGATTTATATCTAACAGTTTCACCATTTTCAGACTCATCATCGAATTGCTTATCGAACGCTTATTAGATTATTAGATTGTCATTCATACAAAAGTAGATTAACCAATTTTTTCTTCTTATTGGATTATGCCTTAGATGATGTGATTATTATCAGACCAATTATCAAACTACTCATTGAATGATCCAGTGACTTTCTGATAAAAGTTTCAAAAGAGGTCTAAATTCAATTAACATATGTTTCCTACTAGAAGATTCAATTTCCATCAAATACATGATCAAGAAGTTAATTGGATGGTCCAATTTATTATCTAACGATGCTGATTTGCTTTTACTTAATTTTCACTTTTAGATTAATGCATGATTACTAATTTGTTTAAGTAATTCTTATGCAATTTTATAAATTAACTTTATGAAACAAAGTATTTAATAATATGAATATATCATGAGCTTTTATTGATCTTGACATATATCTTAAGTTCAAGTTTTACTTGGCTTCTTATACATGTGTTTACCTTTGATACCCTTTGGATTAATTTAGGCATTTAAAAATTATTTATCAATCTAAGCATTAAGTTTAAATTCATTTCTATGTAATGTCAAAATGAATGAAAAAGATGTGGCAGTGCAATGAGTGCATGTGCAAACTCTTGATCAAATTATGATAAGCAATAACTCGACCCTTATGCAAGTTCTTCGAAGAATTGACATCTTCATCACAGACTCGTGAAGTCATTGGAGCTCTTCATTAATTCTTTAAGTTGCTTTTATGTCTTCCACATGTCTCCCTTAAGCTCTGCTCCAAGTATTATTTTATTCCATAAGATGGTAATATTTTTCTCTACCTATATAAATTATAATACGAAACCAGACTATTAGATCACTAAGATAAGGCAATTAAACAATTTGTTATCATAAAGACCAAGTGTAGCTTTTCTAGCTCATAAGGTCGATAGATATCATTGTGTACGATTTGTCATGAATCATTGGGCTAATTTCCCATCCCCTCATTCTAGATGGATCCAGACTAATTGGTAGATACCCTCTCAACTCTTCATAAAGTTTTAACATCCTTTTTTAGCATTTTGATTAGATATATATATAAAATTTGCAAATTAAGGCATATACTTTGTAGTGCACTTAACCTATCATTTTGATTTCTCTTAGGATGGGGAATGACACTCCCAGATAATTTACGCTTGATACTTAATAGGGATCACAATTTCATAACTTAACATTTTGATATATAACATGTAGACCAAGATCCATATTCAAAAAGAAAAAAAGGTGGCACAAACAACACAATGGATATACTCACCAAGGTGGTTACTATTAAAAAAATAGAAGTTGTGCATTATCTTGTTTGGTCTCCACATAGAAGTTGTGCATATACTTTGCAAACAGCATGTTTGCTTGCGGTGGGCTAGCTAGCTTGGTTGGCAAAATTCTTTACTGAGAGTTCTTAGTGGCATAACGTCAGCAAGTTGCAGAGATCTTTATTATGGGACCGTTCAGATTGCTGTGCACGAACTGTGAACATGTGCACAACAAAGATAGCAAGGAACATGCATTCAGACAATGGCTTTTCTAACAGGAATAAAAACAACAATAATACAAGAGAATAGCCAGCTTCTTCGATGACGCCACAGGATACTTAAATGAACATATGGCAGTAAAATCGCTCAAATTGCAAGCAAAGCAATAGTTAGAGAGAACTAGATGCACCTTTTTTGTAGTATAGCCCTACTTTTCCTTAAGAAACACACCAACAAACATAACATAAAATGAAAAGAACCTATGTTGATATTGCTACAAAGCTGCCCCAAAGACAAATTCTATCAACATAATTGTGTTTCAGATTGGCAAACTGATGTTCTTTTTTTCTCTTTGAAAAACATGAAAAATTGCAAACTTGTGCAGAAACAAATAAGACATACCTGGACCTGACAAATTTCCACTTCTCAATGTCTAATGCATCCATGCCAACATATAGGAAGAGAAAAATCTCAGCAATAAAGGACAAAGTTGCAAAGGCATGCCTGAACATAAAATCCTCTATTGTCATTCCTCAAGAAGTCAAAGTCTTGGCGTTTAAGACTAAAGAGTACAGAATGAAGCTCAACTCACTTGGTAGTTACTCTGGAACTCTCAGTAACGTTATGCCAAGTATAATGTGACATCACTATCCCACAGAAGAACACCGTCAGAATGCCACTAAGATTTAATAACTGCAACCGCAAAATAGTAAGGCATCAACCATAACATCAAATAGGTTGTTCTCACAAGAGCATGCTAAATGAAATGCAGAATTTTATTTAAAATTATTTTTGCATCTTACTTCAGCTAGCATATAAGAAAAATATGCCATTAGTATCATTATTGCAACTTCACGGTCAGTAGAATGCCTGTTGGGAAAGATAACAAAACATTGGTCTGAAGATTAAAATTGATTGAAAACCAATTTGCAGTAACTTGGATGAGAAAAGACCAACAATTAAGAACATGAATTTGAAGTGCTTCCAAGATTGGCAGAAACTATAAGAGAACGTCATATTTGCTAGACAAACAAACCTGCCAAAGTATAACTTCTTCATGATGTAGGCACTAAGTAATCCAGCCTATATATGAGAGAACATAATTAGACTTTGTTAGAAGAAATTAGAAGAGGGATTCCTTCAGCATAATGTAGTAATGTGGAAAATTAATAAGAACGAACATACAAATACTCCAAGAAAAGTGCTGCTCGAAAACAAATAGAAGAAGTTTCCTATGAACTTTAGTATGATAATAGCGTCAATGTGCACCAAATCAAAATTCTGGAGCGCATTGAAAAGCACAACTGATGTGGCATCATTTACAACACCTTCGCCAAAGACCAAGCTATAAAGTAGAGGGGTCTCATCTTGATTAAGAACCTACGGGGATAAGATGATGTTTACTATATATTGAAGTTATTTTAAAAGGCTAAACTATCAATGACACTTCCATAAGATCTCAAGAACCTGCAAGGTGCAAACTGAATCGGTTGCAGATAATATGGCTCCAATAGCTGCAAAAACAGTTTTGGATGCAACTGATATCAGCAGATGAAAGACTTCAAAAAATGAAATGTATCTTAACATGATGGAAGAAAAACTGAAATTACCAAGATAATCTCCAATATCTAGGCCTATGTCCATTCTCTTAAAGAACTCAATAGCACCTGGATATAACAATACAGTCAAAGCACAAAACAATAAAACACTGGTAAATAAAACTAGTCAGTACTTTGTTTAGAAAAAGGCACTTCACAAAGAAGTATTTCTTCATGTTTCAGTGCTTTTATGTATGATTATGCAGTTGAATATCTTTTTAAGCAAAGCTTAATAGGTCTATTCTAATCCATTGAACCAACAAGGCTAGAACCACCTCGAGGTATCAATCACTCGCTTAACAGGCAAAGGATGAAGCTATGTATAAACTAAACTACTGGAAAAACTTTACAAGAGCAAAGCTAATTCAGCATACACTTTTGTGCATGCAAATGTTGGCATTCCAGAGACATAGTGTAAGACCACTTTAAGAAAATTTCAGCAAAGTCAGAAGGAGCATTAAGATTTAGTGAAGCGATAAACATGCAAAATTCCTTCATCAGTTCAAAAAATTATGAAAATAGTGAAGCAATTAAGTCATATATATATATATATATATATTATCTACAAACTTAACATGTAGTTAATTTAACTTTTGGTAAAGAAAAGAATATAAGATTTTGCAAAAACAAACTTTTAAACTTAATTACAATATACTATCATGATGGAGAAACAGTAATTTTAACTCTTCAAGCACTGAATAATCAATAAAAAAAGTTTGCTAATAATAATCAGATACAACTGCATTCCAGCTTCAGTTTTGCATGACCTGGGCTAATCCAAACGTCAAAAGTTTGCCAGGAAAACAAGTGCCATAACTCACCAATTGATATTATAGAAAAGGATATTAATGTCCCAACTGCAGCAAACAAAATGATTGTCATGAAGTTCCGAAAAAATTGTTTCTTTTTAACTTGAAACCTGCAATAAAAGAAAGCATATCTATCAACTTCCAAATTTCTTAATTGAATCATGAACCTAACTGAAAGCTCTAAGAATCAAGAACAATGAGTCCGAGAATGCTGAACATTTCATTGTCTAAAGAAGCATTGCATGTAAAACTCAAAGGATAAATTAATCGAGTAAACCTAGTACCAGCATATCAAAATGAGATAGAAGGAAAATTGCAGAAAAGGGAATTTTCTTGCATAAAGCATGGCAATAATTTTATCCAGTTAATGAAGTATGCAGAAGCAACAATCACAGTATAAGTTTGAATCCTTTTGCCGAACATTATAAGGTCCTTACCAGCTAAAAAAACTTGTTAAAAACTTGCCGAACATTATAATTTAGTAGAAACTTCTCAAACAGCAGATAGAATAAATTCATTTTTATGTTGTATATCCATGTATGAAAAAAAAAATATGGCTGCAGCTGAATTTTGGTTACTATTCTAAGACAATCTCACCTGCCCCATGACTAACCTAATAAAAGACAATAGAGACACTAAATGTTGGAATGAAAAAGTGGTGTCCAAGTAGACCTATCCATATATTGCGGGTGAAAAGTGGTGTTTATGCATGCAAAACGTACAAGATGGAAGGGGTGAATTATATGTTTAACAAATTTTTTATTTTGAAAAATTAGAAAAAAAAAATTTGAGCTTAAAAATAAATTTTTTTATTAACAAATAATATCAATAAAATGAGATTGCTCAATCAATAAACAAAATGTACAAATAGTTTTTAGGTTCGGCCAAAACCCATGCCTACATTCACCCCCGATCACTGATCGGGCTTCCACTCGTCGAATCCAGTAAAGATAAACCAAATACATATTGGTGCTTCAATGAGACACCAAAATCCATAAAAAATTTGGCAATAGAAAAATTTGAAAATTTTACAATTTTTGTATACGAAATTCTTACACATTTAAATCTTTAAAATAAGAATAACAACTAATAAACGATGTAGATGTTACCAAGATAATGCAGAAAAAGATTGTAGAAGAATGTAGGAAAATAAAGATTGAAGAAAACCCACAGCTTTCGTAACTGCGCAAAAATTTGTTGCTCACGATTTTGAGCTTCACTTGAGCTCTTATGAAATTTTTTAAGTTTTATTTAAAAGTATAAAGTTTGATAAATAAACTTTATTTATAGTTGAAATAAAAAAACTCAAAAAATAACTCACCCAATGGCTAGAATCAACTTTTCCAAAGCTAGCCATTACAAGTGATGTTAATGAAGACAACGATACAACTGTTGTCCGATTTTAAGTACACAGAGCAGATACCGCCCTATCAGAATCATAGATAAATAGCCCAGATCTAATTGCAGCAAGATGAGATCTGGAACGTTAGATTCGAAAGCCGAATAGAGGGTGATAATAAACGGTTATATTCACAAAGGCGAAGAGACATTCAGTTGTTCGATCAATCATTTCAGACGAACGGCTAGATGTAAGTAAATTGCTCACAAATGCAGGCGTGATTTGAACCATTCGATTTCGAAAATGCATGATCAGTCAGTTCAGAAATACTCCCCATATTATGAAATAGTTGACATGATTTATGTTTATATTATTTCCACTATGCTTAATATGTAGCCTAGTAGAGTTTGCTATCCTGTGGTGTTCTCGGGAAGTCATGACCCAGGTCACTAATGTATATATGTAAATACGGGTCCAACCTAACCCGATTCCTTAACCAATTCACAAGTCCGCCATGACTTGTTACACTTAAGTCAGTTCAAGAATTATGCTCTAAACCATTGACCCAAAAATGCTGTAGAAACCATGCTTTAGACCGATACTTAGGCCTGATCAGTCTCAGTTTCAGTCAAGCTCTTGGCTTGCGGCTCCCCAAGGTCCGTACCCGATACTACGGGCCACTTGACCTGAGCCCTTCGATCTTAGTGGTGGGGTTAGCTGCTTAGGCAAAAAAAAATATTTTTTTATATTTTTTCTATTTGAAAAATTATTTGAAAATTTATAAGATTTCAAAAACTCAAATAACTTAATTAAAAAAAAAACAAATACAAGTTAATACAAACTCAAATATGCATGAAAAATGATAATTATATATGCCACAATTGCAAAGAAATTAAAAATTTAACATGCTAACCACTAATATTTAGAAATATAATTTTTTGTGGATTAACCACTCTACAAAGACCATTGTCTTTGGCTCCAAAATCAACAAGTTAAGCTATCAAATTTCATTCACTGCATATGCTACAGTCCTTGCTCCAATAAACCCAAACTACTATAGTACTCGAGATTTAAGTAAAATAACACTAAATTCAATAAAATATTATTAAACATTTAGCTTGGTTTTATAATCATCACATCAAATGGTACAATAGATCCGTCCATATATAACGAGTGAAAAAGTAGTGTTTATGTAGGTCCACATCTAGCTTCCTTTTGTATGTTTGATCCCATAGACATGTATGTGTGTGCGCTTCTCTTTTGGACTCCTTGGGTGTGAACCATAAGTGGCACTCATGTAGTGAATGCACTGTAAGATCAAGAAAAGTGTCTTTCTTATCAATAATTACTTTTAAGAAAGTTGATAGCACTTGAGGTCCTATAAGTGGTATCAGAGTTGAGGTAACGGGTTCAAGCCCTTAATATGTCATTGGGGAAGGGAATTGTTGGAGTGAAAAAGTGGCGTCCACGTGGAATGAAAAAATGCATTTACATTCTGCATCCAACTCCCCTTCATGTGCTTGATCCCTATGAAAGTATGTGTGCGCGTGTTTCTCTTTTGGGTGCCTTGTGCTTGGTTTTTTGGGCTCCATAAGTGTGAATTGTAATTGACCCTCATATGTGAATGCATGAAAAAACTAGGATAAGTATCCTACTTATTAACAATTGTTTTTAATAGAATTGGTAACATTTGAGGTCCTTTATAGATGCATCTTCATTGCAAATAGAATTCTGAATTCAACAAATTTTGTTCAACAAGCATAAAGAATAGAAACAGGAAATTTGAACTTCGAATTGCTTTGTTATTTCCTCTCTCAAATATTTTCATTCCCCATCTCAAACAAATTAAGACCTCTTTAGAATATGATAAAAACTATCCCTTTTTCTAAATTAATTTCAATAGTTAGATGAATCATCATGGTGATTTGATCAAAAATTTTATATTACGTGGCCTAATTTAGAATATGATTAGGAAGTGCCTTTTTTTAAAAAATCTATATTTGACAGCTCAATGAACCATTGTGTTGATTTGATCTGCAATCTTTAAAACATGTGATCCAATTAATTTTGTCGAATGTATATATAGAACTATGAAATTTACACTCAACATCATTTTTTTAATTCCTTTCTCACATATGGTCTTCCCATTTCAAAAAAGTGACACCCAAAACATGATATGAAATTGTTACCCTTTAAATTAATCTTGATGTTTCGAAGAACTATCGCAATGATTTGGTCCACATTCTTAAAACCACAATCTAAATAATTTATTTTAAAAAACTGAAGGCATTAAACGATCTCAAATGTTGAAATTTCTAATATTTGACGAGCGAAGTTAATTGGAATTAGTGATTAAATTTTCATCTTTCCTTTAATGATAAGTATAACTCTTTTCCATTAAGACAAGTAGAAAAAGATGTTAAGAAACATGATTCCTATTCAAAGAAAATCTTCAAGATTTTGCAAAGAGAATTTAAAGTGTTCAACGGCATCATCTTTGACATCGCAACATTTCTCTAGTACATTTTTATACATATTTATTTAGGTAATTACTGAAGGTTCCTATTATAAGGAACAATGCATGTATAGAATGAGTGTATTGTGTTTCATTCTACACAAGAAAAATGAGCATACACAATTTAGTGGTATGGGCATAATGTGTGTATAAAATGCATGTCTTGTCTGTATACAAAAAGAGTGCATTGTAAGCACAAGGTGCTCATATAAAACATTGAACAATGCATGTATAGAAAAAAAATTATATTTGTTGATTGGGATTTTGATTATGCAAGTAGAATATGGATTATACACTTACAAAAAATTTTGAATGTTAATGAGATGTTAAACCTTAAGTTTTCCAAAACTTTTTAAAGCTCTGATTTCACAATGGTCTTCATGAGGTCTTTAACAATAAGTTGGGATTTAAAATCAGAAACAATTATTAACCCAAACTCACATTATTCAAAACCAGCAACCAAACCAGATCAATTTATGTCACCACACTCGTGAAATATTCATTTTTCTTTCACACAACTAAACTCTCCAAATCAATTATATCATTGAATTTTTATTGAGAAGTTTATGAAAATAAGCCTTCTATCTAACTATTCTCTTCACTTCCCAAAACAAGCTATTCCGCTTGACCCCTAGGAAAATAAAACCCAACTATCATGCTATCACATTGCAAATATCTCTCAAGCCCCTGGTCGAAAACCCTTTCCCATTCTATCACTTATAAAAAAGATATAAGCTAGTTGAAGTCCCATTTCCCTCCTTGTTCACATACCTTTCTTGAGTTATCTCGACCTATCCCCTTATGATAGCCAAAGGCAAGTCGCAATGTCCAACGGAAGGATTATGTTGATGTAGTTCTCGTAAGCTAATACTTAGAGAATTTTTGTGGAGTCAAGCCAACTATTATATGGTATGGTCTACACTTTGTCTTTTCTCTAACAAGCATGTGGTAGACTACAAAGCATCATTATCATGATTAGCCAATTTTGGTTTAAATAGATTGACCCTAGTCAATTTTAACCAAACTATTTTCTCACGCTATTTCAAACAAAGGTCGACTAAAATTTAATCGAAACTATTGATCAAATTAAATTTCACCCAATCGTGTAGACCTTCATATCAATAAAACTATTAATGTTTGATAAAGTATATCCCTGATCTAGAAAATGTAAGTGAAGAATGTTTTGAAAAAGATGAAATATGAAAACTCAAATTAATATACTGAAAAAGATGAAATGTGAAAACTCAAATTAATATCTGAAATGCTATTCTTATAGATATTCTAAAAATTGAGAGAAGGTATCTATTTTCTAAGTAACTTCATAAGCTAAAATGATGCCAAATGAGTAGAGAAAAATACATAATTATCTTTATAAAACATAGAATTGTGCAAATTTTAAAAATATTAAGTGGATGAGCTATATTTTAAAATTTCAAAAGAGATAAATTGAAGGTAGATGATTTTGGTTATGTCAACTTTCAGCTTTTTTTTTTTTTTGAATAAATAGGTTGTTAATGTGGTTTGCTTATATAGAGAACTGTGTAAGGGTTTGGACCATCATGATCCCAGCTATACAACTCCACCATTGGATGAATGACAGGTGTTAGAGCATGTTATCAATCTTTTGAGTACATTAGTGTTTTTTGAAAATAAGATTCCTTTTCCAGTGAAACTTTGTTCTCCTTTTTCAACCAGTTTTATGGCTTTTCTCTATGTGGAGAAGCCGTCACCAACAATGTCTCCTAAGGTATTTCCCAAGGTCTCTTGAGAAACAGTCCAAACTCTCAAGAAGCTTCAACTATTAGTTTGTTATGACAGCTGTAACTATTATAACTGTTTTTCTTTCCAACTTTAGTCTATAAATACCCCACCAATGGAATGTTTTAGGGATTATTTTTCTTAGGATTGGTAATCTCTAACACTTGCAAGCATACAAACATGCAGAGAGACAAAGCATGATAAATTCTTATTCCCTTAATAAGATTTTCTCTTTACACTTCCTCCGCTACCCACTTGTTTTCTTGTCACACATTCATCTCTTCTTATTTTCTAATTTTCAGCACTATAATGCCCCAAATTGCATTAATTAAAATATGTTCTTGCATTTTTCATATTTAAATTTAATTTAAAATAATTATCCAAATTTTGAACCACTTCACCCAAACTTTGACATGTACATAGATGTTAATGTCTTAATGCTTACCATAATCATCTAACTGGAGTTTACCCTTATTGGCTGGAGTTATTATGTGTCTTGCAGTTTGTGAGTTCAAATCATGGAAACAACCTCTAACAAAAATACAAGGAAATTCTACAAACAAAAGACCCTTTGGGTCAGACAATTCCTTGGACCACATGCTTGTGAAACTTTGTAGCGCAAGGCTGCCTTTTTCCTTTTTTATCTTGAGAGGAAGAAAAAAAAATTGTATGCAGCCACCTCCACGAATCTGTCACGTGGAGTCCTCTTCATCTCATTCTCATAATGTTCACTACATTCTTAACCCTTTAGCAATGCTCTCCACGATTACATTCTTTTTCATTGACCATCTCAATCCACTGATGATACTCATCATCGCACAAATCTTGCCTAACATTGGCCTCAAACCCTTTCAAGCATTAAGCTGCATGGAAAAGTCCACATTAAATAACAACTTGGAGCATGCAACAAATTTTCACATAATTTCCATATCCATGGATGGCGATGTATTGTCACAAAAAATAATGAAAACAGAAACTTGCACATTTAATATGTATTAGACTTTTTTTTTTTTTTTTGCAGACCAACTGGAACCATGGGGTAGAAGGTAGCCACAAGGTCATGCTCTTTATATAATTCATGTATTTGTGAATCATGGTTGCTGCTACTAAAGCAAATCGTATTTTTCTTCATTTTATTTCCATTTGAGTAATACCTCATTACTAGGTTTTTTGGGTTGACCCGAAATCCATCCTTTATGAGACACTATCATCCGCTCAATCTTTTGATGCATTTAAGTCGAGCGTAGGCCTAACTCTTAAATGTCTGGCCTGATCTCGGAAGAAGTTTGGGTTAAGATGTAAAATATTCCTAAGCCATCCGACTGATCCGTTGTTCCTATCGTTTAAACAAAGAAAAGGCCAAAACGACAGCTTTCTTAAGAAGTTGAAAAAACGTATAAACCACAAAAACTAGTGGCGCCAAAGAACAAGGACAAATCAAATTTGGCGTTCTTCGAAACCATTAATCCAAAAATTCGAGAATAAAGCTAAAGGATAAAGGAGAGCAAGTTTTGACGGGAATACCCAGCATTGAATATAATCGGCGGCAGCAGGTATATGAAAAAGAGATCCTCGCTGAAGACAAGCAGATGAGAACTCTTCCCCTTGGTCGTGAGCAGAATGACAACTCCGGTGCACAATCCCTGCAATTGTTTCGGAAAAAAAAAAATCTACTATTAGAACACTGTAAAACTCAAGAGAAACTATTCAAACAAAGCAGCAGCGATCCCGCTTCAGCTCATCAAATGGTTCGCGGCAAAAAAAAAAAAAAAAAAATCAAATACGAGTTGGAATGGATAGCTCACGATGGCGAGAGCAGTAATAGACTCGTTTATCCACCGATTCTCCTCCAGGAGGTGTCCGATGACGATGCAGGCGCAGAGCAACGCCACGAATAGATTTATCGACACGACCGACGTGTGGTCGGAGGTCTTCAACACAACCTCCATCTGCAACAATTTTGCTCCCAAACAAAATCTCTCTCTCTCTCTATCGAGCCACAACAAGCAAGAACAAATTGATGATTCAAGGCGGCACAAATGAAGCAGGCCAAATTGTTCACGTCTCCTCCGAATCCATTCGAGAAGATCTCCGCAATGCCTCAAGATAGCAAATGAACAGATTCCATTGGATCAATTTAAGCCGAGTGGAAGACGGATGCAGTGCTCCGTAGCAACTTAGCGGCGCTCACCGAATTCGCTCCCTCGTTCTTTCTATCCGATCTCCCCTGCTCTACGGGCTGCGGCTGACACGACGTAAAGAACGGCAAAAAGAATCACGATGAACCAGAAGAATGTGCACGTAGCATATAAATTGGTGGCTCATAATACTTACTGTTCGATGGGATGTCGTAACGCATTCAAATATATATGTGGCAATATTTGTGCAGCTCCAAACACTGTTTTGAGGAAAATGATGATCAGCCAGAAAGAAACACGCGTGGTAGACAATGTTAAAATGAACCCTCTTTACCGGGCACCCGTCGGGCACCCACCATCGCTGTCAGACAGTCTTGCCGCGTGGCAAAGATTCAATTGTGGGTCCAACAACTGCTTCTAAAAGTTTTGTGGCTTTACATGATATTTATATAATCTTGCAAAACAAGATAATCAAAATGATACATAATATTTAAAATTTTGAAAAAAAAAACTATAGAACAAACACATTATATTTAATAAATCAAATAACCAATCTTTTTAAGAAGCAAAAATAACAATGATTGATGAAGACGAGTGTTGTTAGTCATCTAAACTTTTTCTCTCATATAATAATGAGTGGTAGGAGAAAACTTCGTATTATCACCTAAACAACGATAAAATAATTAAGGGATTATTAAGATTAAACCTAATCAATGAACTGACAATATTTTTAATTTCAAGATGATAAAAAAAAGACAGATGAAATGATAAATCACTAATAAGAAATGATTTGTCAATAAAGAACAATGTTCAAATGAGGGACAATCGTCGATGAGGGGATAGAGCAATGTTAAAGAGGCCAAACATCAAGACAATGGTAATTGCCTCAAATGAGCAATATTACCAAGGCTAAAGCATCTATAATTTCCTATAATAAAGGTAGCAATAAGAAGGCATAATCAATTGAGCATGATAGCTAGTTTTACTCGTACATCATGACTATGTAATGATATTAATCACTATTAGAAGCAACTAATTGAGATCATTTTATAAAATTAATAAGGGGATGAAAATGAGCACAAAATAAGTCCCCAAAAACATAGCAATCAAATAAATAAGCTTTCAATATAGCTTTGTAGTGAAGAACCTTAGATGTTGTTTGTTTATAAAGGGTTTAAATGGTAGCAAATGTCTTCATGACACCAATAGAAATGAGCTAAAGGAAATGGAAGGCTTCAATTTGGAATTCATGGTGGAAATAATATACGACAATGCCATTTTCACCAGATTGGCAAATTGGAGCTTCCTTTGCACATTTAACCCTAATTATGCTATGCTAATTAGGCCTCATGAGGGTGACCCTTCAACTATCCCAATATTGATGACATCCAGATAGCAACCCAATGGTGATGGACAACATCTGTCAGAGAAAGACAAATATTTGCCAAAACCAATAAGACACTAAACCCTCCAAAGGAGAATATCTAAATTCTCTAAGGAAGACAATATGCCTTAGTTCTAATATTGGTAAAAAAATTTCCAAAAAGATGCCTCCTTTAGACACCTTATACTTATTCAAAGGTGACCATCCAATCATTTAGGTTTTCTAAAAGAATAAAAGGCAAATTCCTCTAAAGACTAAGAGGTCCTTTTAAGTGAGCAACAATTGGCTGAGCTTAGGTGGCTTTGAAGAGTGAGGCAACAAGTGAAAAGGGTAATTAGGAGAGATTATTTTTTGTGTTTTTGGTACAAATTTAAGTTAAGAAAAAGAAAATCCAAAAGATGTACTAAACTAACAAAAGAACAATAAGAAACCACCAATAGACTTAAAAGAAATATAAAACAATTTGTTAAAAATTTATAATTAAATCTAAATAATCAAAGAAAATGTTTAGGAATGATTAAGAAATGTTTTAACAATATTTTGACCAACTAAGCATAAAAAGTTAATAATAAAAATTTATAAATAAATCAATGAAACTATTTGGGAGAAAAAACCAATAATAAATTTTATTCAAACCAAAACTATGACCAAAATAAAAATAGATGAGATTTATTTCATTTGAATCTACACATAATTGATAAGTCTAATGATCACAAAATACAATTTAATATTTCTATCCCACATTTCTACTAATTAATAAACCATTTATCTACAACCAATTATTTTATAACCAAACACCCAATTTTAATAAAAATAAAAATTATTAAATACTTAATGAACTTTCAAACTGATTTTCATTACCTTTTTTATGCTATTTTAATAAGAACTTCTACTAAAATATATAGAACAACAAAAATTATAATAATATTGTCGACAACTTTAGACAAACAAATGACACTTGGGCCAATGAACAATTCCACAAAAAAATCAAAACTCTTCATATCATAATGCATGCTTATATAAAGAAAGCACATTAAAGATGCATCACACAAATCATTAAACAAGCTCTAGTATATTATATATCAATAAAACATCAAATTATACAAAGGAATGCAAAAGTATTCATCTTTCATCTTATAACAATCTAAGTCACAAATAATACCCACTATAATCAATTATCACAAAAGATATAGCAACTATTGTTCAACGACACCACAAATTCTTTGTCAAGAAAACAACGCTAACAACAACAATATATCTATTCAATTATACTAAAGTTGCATCACAAATCATTAAACATGCTATAGTATTTATCTTTCATCTTATTACAAGTCACAAATAATGCCCACTATAATTAGTTATCATAAAAGATAAATCAAATCTTGTTCAACAACAAATTCTTCATTAAGAAAACAACACTGACAACAACAATAAAAACAACAACAATATATTCGCTCGACTATACTAAAGTTACATCACACAAATCACTAAACATGCTATAGTATTATATATCAACAAAACATCAAATTATACAAAAGAAGGCGAACACATGCATGCATCTTTCATCTTATTACAAGCTAAGTCACAAATAATGTCCACTATAATCAGTTATCATAAAAGATATATCAACTCTTGTTCAACGACACAACAAATTCTTCATCAAGAAAACAACGATAAGAACAACAATAAAGACAACAACAATATATTTGTTCGACTATACTAAAGTTGCATCACACAAATCACTAAACATGCTATAGTATTATATATCAACAAAACATCAAATTATACAAAAGAAGACAAAAACATACATCTTTCATCTTATTAAAAGCTAAGTCACAAATAATATATATTATAATCAGTTATTAGAAAAGATATATCAACTCTTGTTCAACGGCACAACAAATTCTTCGTCAAGAAAACATCGCTAACAACAACAATAAAAACAACAATATATTTGTTTGGTTATACTAAAGTTACTCACATAAATCAATAAATATACTATAATATTATATATCAACAAAACATCAAATTATACAAAAGAAGACAAAAGCATACATCTTTCATCTTATTACAAGCTATGTCACAAATAATGTCCACTATAATCAATTATCACAAAAGATATTGCAATTGTCGTTCAACGGCACCATAGATTCTTTGTCAAGAAAACAACACTAACAACAACAATAACAACAACAACGATAGTATAACTGTTCGACTGCACAAAGGGGCTTTACGGCCGCCATAGGTATCCCAAAGCCATACCAAGGACCCATATGAACACTACAAAGTAGGAGGGAAAGCCAGCTTGTGCCTTGGCTGCAGCTCTCCTTCTCAGAAGAATCTGAAATGAGGGAAGGTCAAGATTTAAGGATAGAAACTAGGGTTTCTTTTTTTTTTTTTTTTTTTTTTTGAAGAAATCCATGTGCCAAGCTGTACAATAAAATCATTTATAGATAGTGAAAAGCATGCAAAGAGATCCGGAGTACAAAAAGCATTAATTCTCATTGCAAATTTCAAACCCAACAACAATATCAATCCAAAAGGAGTTTTACGAGAAGTAAAATAGCATCTTGGTGAGAAAATATTTGTTATAAATAGAGTTTAATAAAGAAAATTTTTGAAATAAAATATGAAAAACCAAAATCAAACAGATGATATAATTGATATCATATCACTGTAATACGGTGGTGTTACTCAGCAATTCATGAAACGAAATAAAAGAAAAAAATAAAAAACCCACCTTGGCTTTGTTTGTGTTCTAAGTTTCAAACTCTATTTCTTCAAAAATACTCTTTAAAACTCTTTCAATCAAATAATTTTCATCAAAAACTCATTTTCTCTTCACATAAAACTAATATTTCAAAAGCTCCTTTTTATAAACATTCTTCCTAAACCCACAAACTATATTAAAAAAACTTAATTCTGACTGCAAACATGACAAACTAAATTGCAATATTGGCATTTTGAAAGCCTTTTATGTTAGAAAAAAGCACACTGTTTAACTTGACATATTCTCAGCTATTCATGCAGAAAAGGTATTTGCCTCTTAATGGGCATTAGATTGAAGTAAAGTATCTATATAACATTGCTGGGTAAATTCCAAACCGGTTAAAAATGACACAAAATGATGCAACATTTTCAGGTTAATCACAACGTTTGAGCTCGATTTTGTAGTATTACACGGATTCTGTGTATTGCGCACCAGAAAACAAACAGAACGCTTGCAAATGGTGTGTAGGGTTTGTTGTTGAACATATTCAGTGCACAAATCAGATTATGAATTTGTAAAGTTTTGCTGATGATGTGATGAAGCCAAATGGCTTTTGGTTGAGAGGACAGAGATGACCTTTTACATGCCAAAGGAGGATTGTGAGAGATACAATAAAAACAAGGGAAAGAGGCAAATAAGTTCATGTTGTTTACCTATTCTTATTGATTGATCACTCAAAAATTAAAAAAAAAAAAAAATAGGTATATATATATATATATAATTTTTCATTGGCGTCATCCAAACTCAAGTAAAATGCTGAAATTCACTTAAAAGGGCAAACTAGGCCTTTACTCAATGATTGACCATACTTGATAGGAAGAGAGATAGCTCAAGAAATTTAGTCTCTCACGAGATTTCTTGGGCATCACAAAAAAAAAAAAAAAAAAAAGTCTTATAGTCATTCCCTCCCTTGAAAAATGAAAAGTCTCAAGGAATATTATCCAAGACCAAAATCTATAAAAAAACTTTACTAAGCTGCAAGAAAGGCCAATGGCACTTGAGGGTTCGGGAATCCAAGATGATAACCATCTTGTGATTATGCTCTCAAACCAATTTAACCAATTATGACATTTCTTTTGAAGGATCTCAATAGTTTAAAGCACAGCATTCGTTTTAGGCTTGTTATTATCTATCATGTTTATTAATAAGATATGCTATATAAATCTATTAGATATGAGTCATTAAGTATTGTTAGTTTTATTTCTAAATTTCTTTAGACTCTACAAAAGTAAAAATATTATGTTCTTAATTTTATTTTATTTTTTCTCTATCTATTTTTATTCCACCAATTGATTTTATTTTCCTAGTACTTACAATATCCTCTAGTCTACAGCTCTACGAGCAAATTCGAAAGAGAACAAATCATCTAGTATTAAAACCTCATTAGAAATTATACGATAATCAGAGAATTCAAAAAATTTGGTGCCAATGCAAATGATAGAGAATTCAATCACAATTGTCTGAAATAGTTCAAATCTTAATAGAAATTGTGACAAGACAGCAATCTGTCCCAACAATAAACTAAGACAGACAAACTTTGGAAAAGCATCACCCCTCAAAATAGACACAACTGGCCCAACATGGCACGAATTGAGATAACCCTCACCCGACAATCCCAACATAGTGGCCTCATAATAAAAATATAGACAAAAGCTATTTAAGGTCAAAACTGAAGTGGATTTGTAGATAAATGATAGAGAAGAAAATGATGAAAAATTAAATACATATATAGACTAGCTCAAGTATAGTTCTTGCTATATGTGTATTCTTCATCAGAGAAAGTTGTTTTTGCTATGAGTTAAACTAGCCTAATGAAATGTCCATCTTAAGAAGGCTTCAACGCAGGAGGTATCATGGGATAGTTTATGATGTTGATCTGACGACAATTTACTCGATAAGGTATGTCAAAAAACGATGATGAAAGTGGCATAACATACGACATCAACAACGACATTATACCACATAATTTTGACATTGTGCTATCACTTGATGTGGCTATTGATGAGGTTTGTACTTTCACAAAGTAAACTAAAGGATTACATCACCCAATTGCAATCAAATTTGGGCCGTTTATAACTCTCAGTCAAGTTAGCTCATATGTGCAATGATAATTGAGAAAAGGAACAAATAAAACCAAGAGAAAACTTTGATGGTTAATACTAAGAGTTCGAGAAACACCATGAAGTGGGAGAAGTCCAAGGGCTTGTAGAAGCTAATAGTGGGGAAAGAACAGCTTCAAGAAAATAAAAGATAGGCTTGGGAAACTATTATAACCATTGCCAAAGAAATGGGTATATTGACAAGAAAAGGTTATGCCCTATACAACATTTGAACAGAGAGAAAGGATCTCAAGAAATGTGATGATTCCCACAGATCAAAGGCAAACACTCGAAGCAACGTAAAAGGCAAACCCAAACCACAACTTGATGGAAATAGTTAGGTGTATGAAGAGAAGAAATATCAAGAGTTAATCACTCTCACCCATAACCCTACTCATGTGGTAGGATATAACTTGATGCTGAGAAAAAGATTGAGCAATAATGCTGGGTGAAGTCCGTTATTACTTGGGAGTACATTGATGAGGCTGTATGTGAAGTGATACCTATCGATGCTTACCTGATTATTTTAAGGAAACCATATTTGTGGGATCATGATGCAATTTATTTTAGAGAAGCATAACAGTTCCAATTTACCAAGAATAAGAAGCAGTATTTCATGAATCGAGAATGCAAACTACAACAGTGATTTGGTAGCTACACATTGGTTAAAGCGTCTTGTAAATGCTTGCTACACTAATGTATTACTTATAGCAAGGTCGACTGCTGAATCGGGCCACTCCTGATAAAGAAAGGCAATTAGATGCAAGGTCTCATCAAGGGATTCCCAATGTTGTTCAAAGAACCTCAACGATTACCCTCAAAGAGAAACATAGAACATAAGATTACCCTTTTATCAAATGTTCTAGCACCAAATATTAGGATATATGAATACTTAGTTGCAAAGGCTGAGGAAATTAAGTGAAGGAACTTCTCGAGACTAAAGCATTAAGTATGAATACTTCATTCACTAATTGGATTACCAATGGTTTATGGTATTGCAACAGGATTGAGGATGGTATATGTACATTAATTATTGATCACTGAATAAGATAATAGTAAAGAATTGATTCTCTATCCCATATTGAAGACCTTCTTGACAAATTGAAGGATGCATAAGACATCATAGATTCTTAAAATCTAAGTATCATCAAATTAAGGCTCATGAGTTAGACATTTGGAAGACTGCATTCAAAAGCCATCAAAGGGGTCGTATGAGTAGTTTATCATGCAATTTAGGCTATGTAATGTAATAGTCACTTTCATGCAAATGAAGAATGTCACCCTATGACCTTATAATAATGAGTTTGTGATGATATATTTTGATGACATCTTGATGTGCAATCAAAACTTCAATGAATACAAGGAGCATGTTAGAAAGTCTTGAAACTTTTCCAAGAGAGTCAACAAAGAAGAAATATGAGTTGGATCATCAACCTTACTCTATTTGGGCTTTGAGGTCAAAAAAAGAGAAATTAAAATCAAGAAAACCAAAGAAACTATTTGGGATCGATTGAGACCAATGAACATCACTAAGATTCAAAGTTTCTTAAAAGCATGCCAATGTCTAAGAAAGTTCATTCAAGGGTTTTTGAGATGGTGACACTTACACGACCTCACGCAAGACAAAAAGAATTCAAGTGGAAGAAAGAATACAAGAGTGTATTCCTCTTATTAAAGAAGATTTGTGATACTTGCATATCCGCCTTTCCAACACATGACAACCTTTTGAAGTTAAGATGCATCATATGCGCTATCGGGGCAATGTGCTTTTACAACATGGAAAGACTACAACATATTACTTTGAGATGCTACATGGCATCCAAAGAGTTTATCCAACATATTATAAAAAGCTACTTGTACCATATCAAGTCATGAACATTGACCAGCTTATCTACTAAAAAAATGGACAATGATCTACCTCGAACATCAACATTATAGTTCTTGCAAACCTAAACCAAGATGTGGTCGGAACATTTTAAATAGATGGATTATTTGCAGCAATACAACTTGGTCATGAAAACTAAAGATAGTTTAGAACAAATTGGTTGTATGTTATTGAGGACTTCAATGCAATATATATATATATATATATACATACATACATACATATATATATATATATATATATATATATATATATATATATATATATATATACATACATACATACATATATATATATATATATATATATATATATATATATATATATATATATATATATATATATATATATATGTTTCTCAACTGTGATTCAAATTCAACCAACAAAACATGATCAATGCTTGTTGAAGCATGTTGAAGATCTCAATTATTTGTAAATTCTCAAAGATGTATAAGCTAAGAGACCTCAAAATACTCATTACAAGAAGGGTAGTTGTATCATAGGAGTCAATTAGGCATTCCATGAGGAGAAGATTGGATTAAATGGAGTTGAGAAACACATGATCTACTGTATTAGAACAATTTATAGTAAGACGATTCTCAATTCGAGGTGGCACATTCACTGGCTACAAATGAAGCTCGATATTATGAGGTATGCTCAAAGATGTGTAGTTTATAGTATGTCAAAGCCTGCCAACAAGAAATATGGATTATGTTTGTCACTTTGATAGCAAATAAACGATGGAAAATTATATTGACTGACTTCCAAGAGATTTGTCAATGACTAGGCAATGGGATAGTTATATGTTCATGGTTGTAGATACATTCTTGAAGATTTTGAACTTAAACCTTATTGATAATAAATCAATAGTAAGGAAGCAACATCACAATTTTCAAAAAAGTATTGTATAATATGTATTCTAATAAACATTAGCAATTTTTGAGTAAATTCTAACAAATCCTCTTGATGATGATGAATATAACTCTATAATGAAATACAGCTTTCCATACTCAAAACGATAACCAAACATATGTAGTGGTATATCTACTAAAGTGTTGCAACTCGAAGCGTCCAAAGACTTGGTATAAAAGTATGCCATATATCCAATTTGCCTATAATCAATTTGTGCATTAGTTATATTGAAAAAAGACCATTTGAGGTATGTTTAAAAGTCAGTTTAACTTGGACTTCTATCTTAAAACTTATGAAGGAATCGGCAGAACCATACAACAAAAGGCACAAAGGTTAATTTGCATACTGTGATCAAGAAACGACAGAAGCTCTTGTAAAAGGAATTCAAAGAAAGGCACAACAAGCATTGTATCGAAATAATGATTGACGTTGGAAATTTGGTTTGGCTATATCTCAAGAAGGGCAAATTAAAAAGTGAAGGGATGAAATTGTAACAAATCTGATCTTTGCCCTTTCAAGCAATTGAGCAGATTTGAAACATGCCTACAAATTTGATTTATCATGAAAATTTATCCACTAGTCGACATTGAGAACTTGAGACTATTCAAGCCATCATTATTGGATAAAGAAAACCACAAGGTATTACCATCATTAGATGAACTCATGAATAGCATTTAAGATCTTGAGGATACTATCCTCAAGAGAAGGGAGAAAACCAGAGATAAGACACCAATGTTTTCTTTCACATTACAAGAAAAGGACAAGTATAAACAAACAGTAAATGGTACAACTTTGAGAAAAAACCAAGTTCCCTGACATCAGTTTTTCAACTCAAACATAACAACACCTCAAGCATCTTCCTTTGGGGACTTAAAAATTCAACAGAACCTAGATTTGAAAAAGAAGGGAATATGATTAGTGATCCACTTAACCTAGTAAGAAGGGAGATAGCTTAAGATATTTAGCCTCTCAAAGGTATCATGACCTGAGAAAAGCAAACAATTCTCCCTCCCCCAAAAGATAGAGCCTTAGGAAATATTATTCAAAACCAAAGGCCTTGAAAGACCTTTACAAAACCATGAGGAAGACTACCAATATTCAAGGGTTATCAGATGAACTTGTGGATGGAGGATCGACTAGAATTAGACGACAACTACTTTCCAAGTGTGATCTTAAGCCACTCTAAACAACTAGTTGAGCATTACAACATTTTTGTTGAAGAATCTTAGCAGTTATGTGATATCCTTAGTTTTAGAATTATTATTACCAATTTGTTAGAATAGGGTGTGCTATATGAGCAAATTAGATTTCAATTAATAGTTATTTTTTATTCTTGAGATTCATAAAAATCTACAAAAGTAAAAGAATTATATTTTTGTTTCATTTTCTTTCTCTTTATTGCTAACTAAAAGCACCTACCTGAACATATTTGTCCTATTTTTCCATAAGGTCTCTTAAATATCCTCTCATCCAACAACTCCAAGAGTAAGTTCAAGGGAGAACAAATTAACTAAGTCATCTGAATGCTCCACTAAACGCTCTCCACTAGCAAACCATCAACAACTAAGACAATGGTTCCCAAATGCAGGTCACTCATCATGCACCATTGAACTTTCTATCCTTAAAAACAAGTTGAGACCTACTCATCATGTGTCACAACATATCCATTAGTACAACCTATTCCTTGGCCTCAATGTCTTTGTCTTCACTTTCCTCCTAGAATCGCCATCGCATCAAGGAAACCCGTTCACACAATGCACATCACTGCTTTTAAGAACACTTCCACATCGATATCAAGTAGAATCCAACAAGTCTAGGAGTTGTGTCAAGAAGAGGCAAATCATTGGGATCATGAGAATGCATGCATTTTGGCAACTAGAGCGATAGTTATTGACAGTACAGACCAAGAAAGGAGTTGATCAAGCAAACAAAGGTCCAAGATGTAACTCATGCAAACTAAAGAATCTAGTTGCAACTTTCAATAAAGAAGGCGTTCAGCATTATGAATTTTGATGGTATTAAAATGAAAAAGAAAATACAGCTTTTACAAAAGTTGAGGAAATGTCTATTTTTTAAGCCTAAAGTATCTATTCGTAGATAGTAAGATAAAAATAGAACCTATATGAAATTTGCCATAAAAATGATACAACAGAAGTCAAATCTTCTTCAACAAACTACTGAAACCTATACAACTGAAATCTTAGAGCCTAACAAATGTAAGCCCATGTTGCATTGCAAATCTAAATGAAAGCAATTGAAGAAATACAGGAGAGAATTGACAATTGATATCATAATATATGAAGTTTTATGTTACTCACAATTTCTTGTTGGAACCTTTCCCGCTCTTGCATACTGACAGTCTTCTCTTCCTTCAACAATGTGATCATTTTATCAGCCTGTAAAACGTATGCTAACAAATAAATTGGCAGAAAAGGTTAAAATAATCAGTGCCTAAATTAACACGGAGTTAAGTTTGCAAATACATGTACGATGATGTCTTGGATATCTTTGTGAAAAAAGAAACAATTACTGATATTGTGAATAATAGCAGGAAACAATAGTGATTTGGTCTGCTGCTTGACCAGTAGAGACTGAAGAGAAAAAGCCTAAATATATGCATCCAGAAGGTCGCCATATAAAGATTGACTTCCACATGTTTTTCTTCAAGGTATCTAAAGTGAGAATGGTGGATGGAAGTTAAGATGGGCGTTCAAGGATGTTATAATGCAATATGCAACTCTCCTCAGACGCACTGAAACTTTGAGTTCAAGATTGTTTATCTTAATATTACTAACCTCAGATAGTTTGGATTCAAGGCTGTTTATCTTTGATTTCAGGTCCTCAACATCCTTAGTCTGCACCACACAAATAAATTATGAGCAACAAGAAAACATAGACCACATCCTTGAGGAAAATAGAACCCTTTGAACCAGTTATTTGGGTAGGTTGAAGTGGGTGGATTTCGTGAATGGGTTGCAAAGCTTTTGCTGCACAGGAATCACCTAACCTCTGATACTCCAAATTCAAGATTACTTCTCTTTGATTGATCCTCAATATCCTTAGCCTGCACAAAACCAAAAAAGAGAACAAGAAGAAAAGAATCATCCATGTTCAAAGCACAATCCTTTGAATAACTTTTCACATGATGAGATTTTACATGTAGGTGGATATCCTGACAGCGATGCAAGCATAATAGAGCAGTATAATGAACTAACCTCTGATACTCTGTTATCAATTTGCCCGGCCCTTGATATCAACTCCTCTTCATTAGCCTGTGATGAACAAGAATGAGTAAATGCAGTTTCCAGATTTTTGAACAGAAACTAAGCCCTTTTAACCATTCCATTATGGCACATTGATCAGCAAAAATCACTTGGTAAAGCTTCAAGAGTGTTTACCTTTGATTTCAAGTCTTCAACATCCATAGCCTGCACTTAATATAAAAGAAGAGTATCAAGAAAACGTTTGTCTACAAAGTTGCAGTTGAAACCTTTGAACCCACTGATTTGTGAGGTGACAAGTTAATGGAATAACACAACAAGAAGACCATCAATTAATTAATACAAGCAACAAAATTGCATAAAAAATAGTAGATAATATGAGTCAAATCGAGATGCTACAAAACTTTATTAGCACTTTGTTGAGGTAGTCATGAAGGCTCTTAGGGTGTGTGCCATGAAGAATATTTTTGATACAGATCTCACAAAAAAAAGTGAACAAAATTCAAGCTGCACAGACTCATTATAATATGAGGATATCGTATAAGTGGGGGAATCATGCCATGGTTTAGCACTTATGACCCAAAAGGAACCTTAGGATCATTCAGAGAAGGTAAAAGTCATGTGGGTGGCTTTGGTATTGATAAAGCAAGATGCTATTGATAGGTCGAAATGGCATTGTTGGAAAAATATAGCTGATTTTTACCATTTCTTGAATCCCTGATGTAATATCCAGTTTGAAGTGGGCTCAATAAATAAAAGGGCGATATGCCATAGGTTCTGCCAAAAAAAATTCAAACTGGAAAACTAAGAAGATTTCTATTCAGTTAGATGATGCAAAAAATTTCTTCCTCCGACACAAACATTTTATTGAAGCAGTACAGAAAAGATGGAGTAAATCAATAGGAATATCATGTCTTACATGAGATGGGTTGAATTGCTTATCAGACATAAATGCACCTTTGAATAACGGTACTTCTTGCGAAACAGGAACTTCTTTAGGCATAGAAAATTGTTTCAATATAGGTGCTTCAATGACAGGTTCCTGCTTCAAAGCTCCATTAAAAGGCTGCAAAACTGGAGAATGAGGTGGGCTGACAAGAATGACTCTCAACTTGCACTCTTCAATATATCTTCCACCTTCTTTAGAGAACTGCTAACAGAAAAACAAAAGAAGCATATTTTTTACAAAATAAAAAGGGCAAAAGTTGATAAAAGAAGGTATTCACCTTACCATGCTAGACATGATATCTTCATTAGTGCTTCCAAAGGGAACAATGGTGGTCTGAACTAGGAACTTGTCTTTCAGTTGCATGTCAGGTGGTGCACTGCGTTGAGCTTGCATGGTCACTAGAATCATATAAGAACAAAACATAAGTAGAACACATCTGAAGAACAAAAAGAACGTGCTTTGAGAATTCTTTTTTATGTAGCAGCATCAAAGCATTAGTTTTAGTTCTTCGTTTTATTAAGAACTAAACATTTAAAATATGGCAGGATTAAATGCATTTTAAACGTCTGAAAAACTTTCAATCCATGCAGATACCTGTAAAATCACATGTTAAGCCCGGTGGAATGACCCCAATATTTGGTCTCACACAATATCTCTTCGGTGAGGTGGTCTTAACCTGGAAATGGAAGCAAAGGACAAAGTATACTTAAAAGGTAGAAAGCTACCTAGAAGAGATTTGAATACTTATAATCATATCAAAAAAAAAAAAAACAAGTCAGTTCTAGTGTACAATGACAACAACAAAAGGCTTAATCCCATTTGTTTGGTTCAGCTATATGAAGCTGTTGACAATGTTGCATGCTTTTTTAGTGGCCACTTCTAGTTTTATTGATTAGTCTCTTATCATCTCTATCTTGATTTTCTCCTTTTAACACAAACAAATTCCAATAACCCATCTTTCCTTACTACAGCATACTATGCTCAACACTTAACTAACTCATTTTAAATTTATTCTCAATGAGAGGTACATCGTTTTCTATAGAGAGAGCATTGGGATAAGATTTAGTTTTTATTACACTCATTTCTAAATATATATGAGTAAAACCATTTATCCTTCTCAATTTTTGAACTTTACAATACTCATTTCTAATCATAGATGAGTAAAATCACACATCCTTCTCAATATTTTCATCTTTACAATACTCATTTCATTATAGATGAGCAAAATCACCCAAGCTTTTCAATATTTTCATCTTTGCAACACTCATTCTAATTGTATTTTATACTTTTATGTCAACAATCAATTCTAATTGTATTTTATAACATCCAGTCTCACTATAGCATATTAAACCTAACTTCAATCTAGAGCAAGTTATCTCAATACATAACACAACACAAATAATCTTCTATCTTCATCCATCAAGCACGAATCTTACTAGTGATCTCAAAATCAAGTTTGCTATAACTTTGAGCATAGATTAAAGATAACAAAAATTCTCATTTTGCAATTATGGTAACTGATTTTGATGTCTGTATCATTTATACTTCTATCTCAACTAAATATGAATTTCTATCTCCATTTTCAAATATACTTAAAAGAAACTCCTAAAACTACAAGATCACTCTATATCTTCAATTTTGCATTGGTCTCCTTAATCCTATCAAAATATTTAACATCATCAATAAAAAAATATACACAATAATTCACATTGAACTTGACAAAGAAGAGTTTTGATTTCCAATACAAAAAGATAAATGACACATTGTAATACTAAAAAATTTAGCAAACCCTCTTTATATACACATGGCAATGCTCTATTATACTTGTAATTAATATTTATTATACGTGCAAAGTTACAAGTTTTTCTTAAGAGCTTTAGAAGTACTCTTTTAAGTTTTATTATAGGCCTTCCTTAAATAAAAAATTGAAGTAAATACCTTCTTTTCTTCCTTCAGACTTCTCCATTAATAATAGTAAGTGTAAATCATCTATGATAGACTTAACATAAAATAAATTGATTTTACAATGCTCTATTCTCATATCATACATAATCTATGCTTTGTAATTAATATAATTCTAGATATGCACTTTATTTTTGAGATGTGGAAAGGAAACTTCCTTCCATAAAACCATCTGGGGAGAGCATTCACAGACTGAGAATTAGTTTTACCTGATGTTCTGTCCATCTAAAATAATATCTTCATTGCTGCCTCGACAATCTAGCCCACATATTGGTAAACCTGGATTTCCAATCTCTCCTTTGGGTAAAAACATTATATTAAATAGGGCAGCTCTCACCTTGAGGAGCCTCCCTAAACACTTTCCTAACATCCATCAAATTACCAGCAGGAGCAGAATTCCCTAAAGCATTCAGGCAGTTTCAAGAGGCAAAAGCACAAGCAACTTGTTTGTCCAAACCAGGTTCTATAAATTCAGTTCTGTTTCCATCGTCCCATTCTCCCACAATGGAGTACACCCATCCTTGTAAGATTGCATAAACATGGGAGAAGCATAAACATCCCTAAATTGCTTGAACACCATGTTACCAACATCTAGGAGGTCAGCTTTGCAAAGAACTTGAAGCTGGACCTCTTGCGAGTCATGCGTTCCTCCATGAATATGTCTTTGTCACCTCTTAAACCTCACAAAACTTTGGCATAAGTAGGAGAAAGGAAATCACCCTTAACAACATTACTACAGGCAAGCAGCAGATCTCCCATCATCTTTAATGCATCCTCAACAAGCAACACTTAAGAAACATCCACGATGCTAAACCACAATTGAGCATCTTTCACCTCCGTTCTTGTCCGCTCTCCAATGGATGCTAAGGGCAGATAATGGTTGCTAGATGGTGGAATGTGCCCTAATCAAATCTGACATTATTTTAGTCTTCAAAATAAAAAAAAAATTTATAAACCAAGTTGTAGCTTATTCCTTCTCCAATAGATTTTTACATATTTATAAGAATGTCAAGCGGTACAATCATTATTTCACACTTCATATTCTCCAAAATTTTCCTCACCTCAATTTTTTTTATTCTCAGGCAAACATAAATTAATAAGCACCAATAAATCTATCTCCTTGTTACAACCTTCAATGAAAAGCTTATAAAAATAAGTCGTTTATCTAGATTAATATCCTCATCGGTAATAGAAAGCCACCATAGGTAAGAGAGGCCAGAATTCTCGACCTGAAGATGACTTGGGAGCTACAAGACAAACACCCTTAAACATAGCTCTATCCTAGTGGGTTTAAATAATCATAAAGTAATGCACAAATAGAAACGCAAAATGTTGAAGGAAAATGTACAGCAAAAGGCAGAAAATTTGTATGGATTTACTTTGTGGGGAATTAATAAAGTAGTGGATTGGTGTATGGTTAAGGAGAAGCTTCATGCTGAGCCAAACATTATATGAGAATATCATCTGTCATGCATTGCTAAAGTAAATAAGTTCCTTAAAACAGATCACATAGATATCTAGTGACAAAGCCCAACCCCAAAACACTAAGATGTACCCAGGATATTGTGACCTCTCCTCACCAAATAATAATCCACTCACACGACACAAACAGCAATTGTAATGACTACCAGGGCACAAATTATAAATTTGGGAGAATGTCAATATAAATGTCAATAAAGACACATAAACAACAATAAAGAGAATACTAAAAAAAAGTTGAACTCGTTTCTTTTCAAAGAAGATATGAAAGAGCAAGAGGAACAAAATATGGCATTCTCATTTCTAGACAAGAATTATAAATTGCAGCCCCAATAAATAATAAGAGTGGATAAATCTAGAGGTGAGCATAACCTTGAATGCAACATATTCATTGGACTTATTGGAGAGTTGAATCAAACATGAACTTTGCTTCTTCAGCTCAACTAGAATAAACAGATACAACTATTAGTATGAGAATAAAATCATCATGATTTATATCAGGTTTACCATCTTGAATTCTAAAGATTCAAATGGAATTTCAGCAGCAAAAAACATCACCAATAATAAGGTGCAGAAAAAGGTTTGCCTTTGAAAACAAAATAATGAACTTTAGAAGAAAAGAATTCAGCCGACATTCAAGATAAAAAGCACAAAATTAGCATAAACAAACAATTTTTGAAGTTAAAATAGGTTTTTAAAAGAAAATTGTAATCCTAGTTCCTTCAAATAAGTTATTGCAGCCTACAAAGGCCCCTTCATTCTGTGCATGGCATATTTTTTTCTTAATTTTTTACCATGCAGGAAAAGATCCAACAATAGGTGGAAGGCTCTTTGGAAAGAAAATCGAAGGAGAGTCTAAAAGTTTTGGGACTAAAACAGTTACCTTCTACTTTAGACGAACATGTATACACCGAAGCCATCAAGCTTTACCAGATTGCAATATTTAAGTTAAATGTCGCTTCAACCAGCACCATCTTCCCTAAGGAATTAAATGATAGACTGCTCACTACCTCAAATCCCACAGATGTCACAGTTAGGAGTGTTTACTGAGACATTAAAACCTATTTAAATTCCCTTTAGAAAGGTCGAATATATTTTGAGGGCTACCAAGGATTATCTAATTTTTTATGGAATTATATGGACTAATTTAATCCCATATAAAGCCACTAATTTCTAAAAATTACTTACTACTTCAATATCTTCTCTCTTTATTTTATTACTTCAAATATTGAGTAAAATTTAAATAAATTTAAATGGATTGATGTAATACTAATGATCTTATAAGGACTTATCTATCTAAACTTTAATCTAACTTATTTTTAAAATAGAACATAATTAAATAGACATGTGGGACTAAATGGAAGCTTAAATCATCAAGTACCTCTAGCCATAACAGCTCTCAACTCTCTCATCCTCACGGACTTTTAGTGATCCTCAAAGTTTAATATACCTATCATCAATGACAAGGAATGGGATATGTTGGTGTCCTTAAAGGAGCTTTACTAAATTGACTCTAGTGCTAATGCCTAATCTTGCTTTGCTAGGTTGGAAGGTCCATCAAAGTTGATTTTGGCCGAGCCCATTAGATGCTTTTCAAGAATGGCAAGATATGCCCCTAGCATACATGTCTTTAGATGAAAGCTATGTCATGGTGATAAATTGTATTTTACAAACAAGCTTAACTTCTAGAGGCAATCAATGATGATGTTGGTATGTCCTCGAAGATGTGAGTTGCAACAGTTCAAATTGAGGAAATTAGCAATTCTATTGAAGAGGATTTAGACAACAGCTCGATAAGAAGCAATAGCGCTTACATTGGCCCTAGGCAAAGACAACTAAGGCAACTGGTGACTAGTGGTTAGCCACGAGTGGTGATGCTACAGTGGCAACTAATCAACAATACCACACTGTTGGGTTAAGGAGGCCATGATGTTGCTAGCAATAGTGGTAATCAAGCTTAAGCAACAATGGCATCAATCAAACTTCAGATGGAAAGCAGCAAATGGAGAGTGATGCTTGGGCATAAGGGGAAATAGAAGGAGGGCATCGACAATCATAGGAACAACCGTGAGCAAGTGCAATACATAGCAAGCACAAGTGGCAAGAGGTGGTCCAAGGCTAGAGCACATGGAGGAATCCACAATTGAGAGGTAGATGTCACAGTTAACGAGAAGTGACAACTGAAAGCAACTGTGGCAAGATAGCTTGCAATGCGAGTGGAAGATATCAATGGCATGGGATTTACGTAGTGGTACAAGGATTAGATAAGGCCAAGGGAGCTAATGATGGGGGAATCAAAGATCAAGCATGGTGTAAGATGCTAATGAGCATCAAGACTTGAAAGCAAGGCAGCATGGGCGAGGAGCGGTCGATGGACTTAAATAGAGATCCACAAAAGTGGAAGCCTAGTTAATGCCCTTTTAAGGGAACTTTCATGTGCATGTATTCAACAAAACCACCTAAAGTGGTTCTCAAATTTTATAGAATACAAAAATGTCACATTTCATTTATTCCCTTAAGAGATTAAATAGGTTAAAATGTACAACCTTAAATACAAAAAAAGAAAAGACTAAAATGACTTTCAACTTAAAACTAATAATGAACATAAGAAAACGCATATAACACTTTGTGCAGAGATAAAAACAATCATAAGCCTCATGAAAGGCCCGTATTAACACAAAACAAATACTTTGTAGCTCTTTTTCAGATTCTTTTTGGACCCATGTTTGTGATCTGGATTATAACCTATGACAAACTTACGTCTTATGTATCTTGGGTTGTTATAAATCCTTTTATATTACATCAATTTTATTCTTACCTTCCAATGACATAAATAACAAATAATAACTAACTTAAGTTTCAAAGATTTGGTACCTTAATAATAGTTATTGGTAAAAAAGAGTATAATACAAAAGGTGAAAGAATATATTATGGAGTTTCAACATGCCATAGCTTTGGGAATACCCATTATTAAAGTACATCTCAAATTTATACCATCCAATTAACCCTAGTCCCTATGCAATCTTCAACTCAAGCTGGCATGTTTGCAATGGTTATCGAAAAGAGGAACCAAGGAGGAGGTGTAAAGGCAAGGGTTTCGAATATCTAAGACACCAAAACTAATTTGACAAAATGGCAAAAAGGGAGAGTGTTCTCAAATGAAAAATAATGTGGCCATAACTATTAATAATCCATCAACAATTGAGACTCAAAAGTTGTAAAAAGAGCATACAAGAAAGGAGTTAGATCTTATAACCTAATTTGTTCAAAAAAAATTCAAGCAAATAGAAAAAATAAGATACTCATTATAATCAAAAGTAAGAAGAGTCCAGAACTCTACAATATGAGATAAGAGTCTACCTCTTATGATGAAACTAAAGGAGATCATGGATGAAGTTAACAAGACTACAATGGGAAGACAAAAGCTCTTTATAACCCGCATCCATATGACGAAGGAGCTTGTTAATGATATCATTAATATTGAGAGTTCGAAGAATTTGATCATTGCAAGACTCCAAGGAGAGAGAAACAACGCAAAATTAAATTCACAATCATTAGAGAATATATTGATGAAATTGTTTGGGAAATAATACTTATACATATTTGTCAAATTAGATTAAGATGCTACACTTGTGAGATCAAAACATTATATACTATTGTCATGCCTACCAATATTTATATACAAAAGATGAACAAAAATTTTTAGTAACGCAAGACATATGAGTGACAACAATAGGCACTACAGGTGCTAATCACTTAATTAGTAAATACAAGCTAAGGTTATGTGTTTCGAAGACTGGAGAAACTAGTAGTTGATACTTATGTAAGTCGTAACATTCCAAAACCACTCCAAAAGATAATAAAAACCTATCCTACTAAGCCACAAGCAATTTGGTTGTATTTGACAAAAAAAAATTCCTTCAAACTCGAATCATCAAAAAAAGAGCATATGATCAAGAGATCTATTCTAGGTTCATCTAAATCTTTAATAATTCAGCTTCAAGGACACTAAGCAAAAAATGATTTTTTTGTGAAAATTTGACAAAAAAATACCATTGTTGCATGGAGGACATGTAGCAACACAACATGCACTTGCACAAGTCCTATGCCACAACCATGTGCATGACTGTGCAAAAATGAGTAACATTGTTGTGTAATTGCATGCGTATGTTGAAAGCACGAATATGTGTATACACATGTTGAAAGGAGCCACGTGCCACATAAAGCATCCTTGCGTGTGTGCTTCGGCACATGCAGAGACACATGCAGGGGCAAGTGGAATGCACACACATTCTTCATACAATTTTTAGTGGTCACGAATGGGAATCTTAAACATTCCAGCATGGAAAAAATAAAATAACTAACATTATTGCAATTAAAATATTATATCTAATATTTAAATATTGTAACTAACAATAAAACATTCATTTATAAATGAAGAGAAGAGGGACAAAGCCAAGGGAGTTCTATTTAAGTAGAAAAAAAGACATTTTCTTAAATCCATTGGGTTTGGCTTATAAACTCTCATCTTTGTTTTCTTAATCATTATTCATTTTCCATTGCTATAATATTGGAACAACATCACTGTTGAGATACTGGAATAAGACAACTCACATATAAATCAGGTAAGGCTATCACACTAGACACGATACTAACAAGACCCAAGTGTTATTGGAACTTAACATCTCTAAGTGACATTCCTCAAGTTACTATTAACCAATGCATTTTCATAAGGTTTGAGATAAAGCTCTACTTTTAAACTCATACGGTCTAAGGCATCCTAAGATACTACAATCATACAACTATCGTTATCTACAATCAATTTACATGATTTCTCTCCATCCAGGAAAAATGTTTGGAAGATGGAAGACCTCCAATCCAGATCCTATTGTAAGGTTGCTAAGATGCAACCAACTATATTTAAAGAATAATCTTCCAAAACATTTTAAATTTCAGTAGAGCCATCACAAGGTTATACAATATCACCCTTAAAATCAAGAGCACCTTACTAGCACCCTTCTCCCTCCTCTTGTTCTGCAAAGCAAATATAGTAGTTCTTGTGGAGATAGCTATGGGCATAATGTCCAACTAACTGACATTTGAAGTATTGTACACGAGACAACTCTAAAGATGAAAAATCCATAATACCTTTTCTTTTTTATGTCAATAATATTAGGATAGGAGTGAATTTGATTAGAGTTGAACTAAAAATGGGCATATTACTTCTCATTGTAAAGGGCTCACTATGAAGTAGGCCTTAAGCTATATCTGAGTGCCACACACATTAATATTCTTTCTTTCTCGTACACACATACTAAAATTCACTTTTTTTGTCTATACATCATTCAATTATCACACAATTTAAAATTTGGAAAACAAAATAATAATGTAAACCAGTTTCAATATCAAAGTTATATATTCAATATTTGCCACAAAAAATAATAATATAATACAAAAGTCTACACATTTGGTATATATATGAAATATTATATCATTTCGTAATATCTAGAGAATTTAAAACACGTAATATTTTCTTGTTTTGTCATGCACTTACACTTTATGCTTTTTTTAATACAACTCACTAATTTCCAATGCCTTATGGTATTATCTTATACATCTAAAATTATTAATGTCAAAATAAGCCAAGTGGCTCGATACGAAAAATAACACAATAATTACATATCAATCATTATAGCACTTGGGTCACACCACATGCAAATGCTATGATCACATCATGTTGTATTATTGATAAGCATAAATAAGATGCATTTGTAAATATATCATCCTTTTTCTTACTTAGCAAGACTTGCTTAAGAGCTTATTTTTCTCTTAACCAAGTGTTTGCTTTAAGGTGTTCAAGTCCCATTGCTCCCTTATTTTCTAAAAAGCCAATAGAGTTACCTCAATTCTATCAAATCTATGATTCTTTAAGAGTCAACCACATCCTTTTTCTTATTAGATGAACAAGCAACAATTTATTTTACATTTCCTTCTCCATCTCGCTTTTATTTTCACATAAGCAATTAAGCTACTTTTAATAAGGCTATTAGCCACTTCTTTTCATAAGCCTTTATCTTGTCCTTGTATTTCCCTTGGCCCATTGGCCATTAGATCACATTGCTATTTACATGGTTTATCTTTGCAACTATAATGTCTCAGGTTACCTTGCTCACATTTAACGTATTTGAATACATGTTGATTCATGAAAAAAGTAAATAGTTTACATGCATTTAAGTATTCACACAATCAATTCACCATTCCTCTCAATGGATAGCAAATATTGTACTCTAAAGGACGACATATGAATCAATACAATAATATATCATATCATGTGTTTGAAAGTCTATGTTTGACTTAACACCAATATATCATACGTATGCCTACTCCAACGTGCTAGAATGCCAACCAATTATCTAATAGTTTTTTGTACAAGATTTTCATTTATTCTAGTCCTGCTTCTTGGAATTGTATGCAAGGAAAGCATTAGGTTTCCTTATCTTAATGATATTTACCACATTTCTTTAGTCCTAATGGACCCATCAAACTAAAAAAACTCTACAATAATCGGACCATCTGTCGACCCATGGAATCGTCTAACATTACGTCTAACAGACTTCAGACCTATTCGATTGCCCCATCTGACCTTTCATCAAATCAATTCTAAAACCTCATTGGACTGCTTGATCCCTTTGTCAAATCATATGACCCGCATTCGACAAATATTTAGGACTATTTGGTCAAAAATTCTCAAATTATCCTATATGTTTATCAAACCTTCAAATACCTATCAGACCATCATCAGATAGTCCAATGAGCATCTAACAAAGACTTAAGTCTCATTCTCCAATTTTATTGGATTATACAATAACCACTTAAAACTACAAATTTTCTTACAAATAATATACAATATTTACAAAATCATAACAAAAGTTTCCAACAAGCTACAAAATCAAGCTTTAAACTCTCATGCACACTCCATACATGCACTGAAACTTAAATCACACTAGATCCTTTCCAAAATAAAAGGCATGACTAAGAGAGAGCTAATCTCACTTTCTTGAGAAGATTTCCTCTATGAATCCTTCTCTTAATCAAGCCCTTTCTCAAGAGTTCTTCAATCCATTTCCCTTTACGAACTTCCATTTCTCCACCAAAAGTCTTAAGGAAACTCAATTTCTCTTTGCATTTTATCTCTCCTTTTCCAATTGTTTCTCATATATATGTTTATAAAGGGAAATGATACATCTTTCTAATCAAAACTTTATAAAGCTTTATATTCTTTGCATTACTTATACCAAATAACTCCCAAAATTCATAAGACAAATTTTGGTACAGAAGCTACTCATTGAGCTCTAAATTTCCATACCAAGTTCTTAATTTTCCAACATCAATTGAGATTTATCATATTTTCCATCATGAAACTACCAACACAAGTAAAATACTAATATTTTCTCAATAAGTTTTGACCTTTTTTTATAGTTAACTGCACCCAATCCCAATGAAATTATTATAATTATATTTCTTATATTTCATTCTATCTTATTTAATATTTACCTCCCTCCTTAAGAGTTGCCCATACACAACAGTAGACACAACATTCACACGAAATGCCTCTTTTTGGATATGTTTCTCATTTTTATTCCTTTTAAAGTTAAAAATACAATGTTATTCAATTCAACTACATTTCAAATTTATAAAATAACTCTTAAGATGTTACACTCTACCAACTTAGAAAGGAGCTGCCTTGGTCATCAAATAGTGCTCCATTTCCACAACTCGTTGGAATAATTATTCCAAAGTATAGACTATGTGAATTTCTCTTTCGAGGCATGTCCGAAGGAAGCGCATAAACCTTGCCATTGTAACTCAGAGACTTTCTTGAATATCACATAATTCATCAACTCATCAAACTTTGCACATATTCTAGCATGGATAAAAAAACTTGTATCAAGGAAATAATTCTTCCAAAATATTCTCATGATACATTTGGGTTAGCTTTTTTTCTCAAAAAACTCTCACCTTCTCACAATACTAACTAGTTCTTGGCCTGAATGATAAAATTGGCACCTTACATTCACTAGATAGATTTTAGCTTGTCCTATAAACTTAGCTTTTCAAAACCCAATTGTCATTCAATTGACATCAACCATCACATTAAATAATTATTCATGTTTAATAGCCAATCAATGAAGACATTAGGGCAAGTCTCACATCGAAAAATAGCTATGCCAATCTTCACCTTCTTTGTAGTATCATCATCTAGGCCACCCTCTTGTTGATGTCCTTGGACCAAATAACCAATATATAAATCATAATAGAATTAATGCAAAATTGGTTGCCTAAAAAAACAAGCATCATACAAATTGACCTATAAATGTGGGAAATCAACTGGGGGATGTGGGATGTAACATTTAGATTATATCCTTGTTTTGGAAAAGATAGTTGCACATACAAACTATGAGACCTCAAAGTGGAGATGGGGACATAAACCTTGTTGAGGTTATCAATAGGTAAATCAATTTCTTATGCTAAATATTCATTTTGCAAACCCTCAAAGGTTACTTGTGCTTTTAAATAAATAATTATAAATTTATTCATATAAATTTAAAAAATAATAAAATAATTATTTTATCATAGTACACATTTGTCTCTTTCATTATAAATAATTTTTTAAAATGTTTATAAATTTTAGTAAAACTTGTAGCTGTATTATTCCAAATTTATATTAGGTTAAATAAAACTTCACTCTAATGACTATATTTCTTAGCTTAAATTTCTAAGAAATTAATTTATTAGAAAGTAGATTTTCATAACTTCAATTTAATATATTTATTAAAAAATTTTAAATATAAATCTATTTATTATGAAATTTCAAATATATACTCACTAATTTTATATTTCATTTAATATAACCCATCTTTATTAATCATAATCTTTCATAGAATTTCAAATCTATTTACATCATTTTTTAATAAACAATACTTTCTAGCTTTTCACATATAGTTCATATAGATTTTTGGAATAAAACTTGAATTTTTTATAACATTTTAAATTAAAGGTATCTCAAAATTTGATAATTTTTCTTATTTTCAAAACATAAAGGCTACCTAACCTTTTTGGTTGATCATACATTTCATCTAATAGCTTTACAAAATATTTTTGTATACCTAAACTTATATTAGCTTATTTTAATCTATTTTAAACATCTTAATAAATTGAATGATCTTCATGACTATAAATACCCTTTTATTTCTATCTCATTATTCTTTTGGCTTACTAATAAGTTTATGCTCTCCTGCTCACAAAGTTCCTAGCTTTTTTGTGCTCTCGAACTCCCTTAAACTTGTAAAAAAATTTCTCTATAGAGTTTAAGTCTTTGAATCTAAAGACAATATTTCTTAAAGAGTTTATTTTTCATTTTTATTTTTCATTTTTCACAAATTTATAATCCTCATTCAATCCTTCAAAGTTCTATTTTTTTGTTCGAATTTTGGTTTTAGAATTTCTACACTTTACACATCTTCTTATAGATTCAAAAAAATTGATTTGAAACAAAGTTTAATAACATCAAGTTTGAAAAAGCTTAGTTAGTGCACATTTATAAGATTTATTTTTTGTGATAATTATAAAGTTATAATATTTATAGACTTATATTCTTTTTCTTTATTGTAGAATGGTCTTGTAAGTGGTTAAATCTTAACTTAAAAAGCCCTTGCAAAGTTTTTTGTAAGCCCTACTTGAAGTTGCACTTAAATTAGCCTTAAACTCTCTTGAAAAGGTAGGTTGCATTTGAACCCATGAAAAGTAAAGTGTACTACTTCTAAAGTATTTTTGGATTGAGATAAATCTTTAGTTACCCCAATAATAGATGCCTCCAAATAAGCCTAAGGGACTAGAGTAGGTCGATAGATTGGTCGAACCAATATAAATTTGTGTGCCTATTTTTACTTTTCTCACCTTTACTTATTCTTTAATTGCACTCATTTTCAACATTTATTTCCCATGCAAGTTTTGGTTTTGTGATTATTGATATTATAAAATGTATCAAAGAATCAAACCTTAGACTTTCTTATTCTCTTAGCTTGTGCAACTTTTGAATGATAGGATTTTAAGTTTGTGATTTGAACATGTCAACCTTCTAAGTTAAATTAAACAATACTAGCATTCTAACATTTACTAATTATTTACTGATTTTTTAGTTGCATTTTAAATGCAATAATTTTATTCCTTTTTTTTTATTTCTAAGTGTTAAGTTCTCGCCCAACATTTACTTTCAATTTATCTTGTTTCTCGTCTCTCTTTTCAAGATATTGTGTGAACTAACACGTTTATTGTTTCATATCTTTTATTTTGATTATTTAATTAAAGCACATCAAATTGTTTATATTATGAAACACTTATCATGAAGTTTGGTTATACCACAGCCTAAGCTATTTCCTTTTAACTTATCTTATTTGCATAAACATATTTTGCTTGCCAACTAATAACCCTTGAAGGCCATATCATTATATTATTTTAATTTCTCCTAATTACTTTCTTGTTTAAGAATTGTATCTTTATGCTTAATCTATATATAAATGAGATACAAAGTAACTCCAAAAGCTAAAACACAAGAAAAAAATATTTAAATTTGTTATTTTAAAAAGTTTCAAATTTAAAATCTTTTCAAAATAAGTTTATTTACTTTTGTTAAAAGTTTTTTTAACCTTAAAATTATATTAACATCAAATTCACCCACCCCTTAAGTGCCTATGGACCAACAAGAATCTCACAACAAAAACAATCTCAAACATGCATACACATACACATAGACATATATATATATATATATATAAGAGCAAGAGTAAAGTGATATTCTTGAAGATGTTTAAATGTCCTTACATTTACAAAACCTTTTATAAGCTCAAAAGGACATGAATAAAAATAATTATAGTTTGATAACCATGAGTGATTATCCCGAGTAAATCAGTGACCACATTATGTAGTCCCCTATGAACCCCACACCATGTGGTTATCCTAACCACACTAGGTGGGTAGTATAATCACACTTATCCCATGGTGATTAGTTCAATTTGTTCTCACATCACTAACAAAGTAATAACAATCTAGTGCAATGTAAAATCCATGCTAGATGACCCAAACAAAACCATAAGACCATAAGAGCATCTAAAATATTGATAAAAGAAACCACAATTGATGTGTACATAATCAAACTAAATAGGTACAAACAAAACAATGCAATGCATTTTTAAACCCTAGCATTCTTATTACACTCACATTTTAAGAACTACAATACAAAAAAGGGATACAACCAAATATACATTCAAAGGTATACCCATCAAGTATATAATGAATACATAAAATACAAGAAATCAAAAGATAATCTATTATTGATCTCTAAGGCTATATGATGATGGCCAATCCTCTAGTGGTTGTTAAGAAAATGGGACTCAAGGTAAATCTATTAGGCATCTATTTAACTCCTAAGCTTCGTGCCACCAAGCTTTCTAGTTCTCCAATTCAGCCTCTAGGCTCTAGAAAAGTGCCTTACGAGGTCATTTCTGACCTTGTTAGACCCTCAAGAATCAAGTGCCCAATAGCAAACAAACACTGAGCCTTCAAGCTATCAGATGTTCCAGAAAACTTTGAAAATTACACTAGTTAGCATTTTTACACCATTACAATCAGCTACATCTACCCTATCCATGAACCAATGACGAGAGTTCTGGCATTCTAACATCTCGTATTCAACATTTTAGAGCTTTCGCACCTTTAATAAAGAGAACGAGATTAAGTAGGAGCCAATCATTGCATTTCCCAAAGTGCAGAAGCATCCAAAAATCTGGAATTTACTTTATCTCAACAACAATGATGAACATTTATCAATAGTTTGCATGCAAAAAACCAAAAAGTTACATGCAAACTAAATTGAAAAAGAATCGTGTAACCAACCAATTGCAGCACCAAGTCCACAACCCACCTCTAAGGTCATGAGCTATTAATTAAAACATTTCACCAAACTCAAATTCAGCCATTAAAAGGACAATCTCCTTCGGTTTTTCTTAGCAAAGGCTTAGCAACGTGAGAGGAAACTCCAAGTTTTGCTTGCAATTTTCCAAAAGAATTGGTGCTCGTCTGTATCTAGATTTTTTAAGAAAATATAACGTGTAAATGATAATCACCATTTTATTTTAAATTTCATTACCTGTGGGCATAATCAAAATTGCGTGATCAATTTAATGCGTAGAACAACTTCTTCGGCATTATGATGCACTTAAAAAGCACTTTCTTTCGATCACCATTAAGAAGTTTCGGTTTAAAAAATGAACGGCACAAAAGCAAATCATGATAAAAGATTGTCTGCAACAACTTTAGCCACTTTTTGGAGAGAACTTACTCCAGATTCGAAAAAAATGCCCAAACTTTATGTACCCATGAGGTCCACTAAATCCACCATCATGCCATTGAAAGATCGACTAAGACACGGAACCGAACCCTTCGACAAAAAACAGTATCAGCATCAAACTTACAAGTAAACTTGAGTTCCCGCGGTTCGATCACCACGAGTTCGGAGCCCATTACTCGAATCTTACAGCCAAGAGTCCGCCTCCCAGCCGCAAGTCCCAGTCTTCCCGCCCTCGATCTGCAAAACCGCCGTTCATAAGATCAAAGAGGTCACAGAAACCGTAATCAAAATCCTAACTGCAGAACGTGTTAGGCACCGGAAGGTTCAAGACTTGCGGATCATTTCGTCGTTGCAGTAAAACAGAGGACCAATCTGAGGAAGAAGACCGATAACCAACAGCTTTCCTTCCAAATCGCAGCCAATCGAGGAATAGGTCGAAGTTTTGGAGATCAAAAACATATACGAATTAGGCGAAGATCCTTAAGCTTTGTAAGTGTTGTGTTTGGTTAACGCGTTTATGAAAGCATTTTTCATTGTTAGTTGATTCTAGTTTGTCTTTTTTTACGAAGTTGTGGAAATTCTTAACCATAATTTATAAATTAATTTAAAGGGTCAAAATATAAGAAATTAATTTTAAGGGTAAAAGTCTCCACTTATTTTTCAATTTTATTCAATTAATTTACTTTGTAGTTCATGTAACAATTTAAAATTATTATATATAAAGTCAATATAACCAATGATTTTATATAATAAAATTTTGATTTGTTTTAAATTATTAAATAAATATTTTTAAAATAAAAAATTTTGGAAGTTCAATTTTTTTTTTGGAGATTTTAACACACAATTTTCTCCACTATTTATAAATTATTAAGTTATTATATTTGTTCATAAGTAGGCCAATTATTATATGTTCCAAAAACTTGTATAAAGTTTTTCATGTCTAGATCTTAAATCAGGCTTTCTTGGGAGATTATATTATTGAGGCTTTCTCTCTCTCTCTTTATAATAGATCCTACTTGCCTAAGTGTGCTTATCGTAGTCATCTCATCAAGGAGTATCTCGTCTAATAATTTCCTTAGTGAAAATTGCTGTAAAATGTGAGACAAAATATATAAGAAGGGAGAAGTAAATTATGCATTTAACAAATTTCTTTTATTACAATAAATTAGGAGAACAAATTTTATGCTTAAAATAAAATTTATTTTTTTTTATAAATATTATCAAAGAAATAAGATTGATCAACAATAAATGAAATGTACAAATACATTTTAGGTAACTTGGCCAAAACCTATGCCTACGTCTACCCCTGATCTCTGATCAAGCTTCCATTGAACTATTTTCTTTTGTTAAAGTTGATAGGGGTAAAACAAATATACATCGGTGCTCTAATGAGATACCAAAATTACAAAAATTCTGGCTATATAAAAAAATTTAGAAACTTTATAATTTTTTATACAAAATTTAATGTATCTTTAAAACAAGAGTGACAGTACTAAAAATGATATATATATTATCAGGATATGTAGAAAAAAAAATTGTTAACGAAAATAAGAGAAATGGAAACCATCAAAACCTGCTACTCTCATAATTACACAAATTTTGTTTCTCATGATTTTGAACTTCACTTATGCTCTTATAAAATTTTTTAAGTTTGATTCAATTAATTTTAATGTTTGGTAAATAAACTCTATTTATATTTGAAATGAAAAAACTTCAAAAATAATTCTCTTAATGACTAGAATTAGCTTTTAGAAAAGCTATCCATTACAAGTGACACATATGAAGATGACAATACAGCTGCTGTCTAATTCTGGTACACAGAGTAGCTATCGTTTGATTAAAATAATTAATAAATGGTCCAAATCTAATTATAACGAGATAAGATCTGAAATATTAGATTTAAATTTTGAATTGATGGAGATGATAAATGGGTTACTATTCAAGAAGGCAGAGAGACATTGAATCATTCAATCAACCATCCCAGGTGAATGGCTATATGCAAGTAAACTGTTCACAAATGTGGGTGCAATCGGGACCGTTTCAACCAAGAAAAAAATGCAAGACTAGTAAGTGTCGAATAACCTATGTTTGGAAAACAGTTTGTTTAGTCCCACGTTGTAAAACAACTCAAGTGATTTATGCTTATATTACATCCACTGCACATAATAAAATAGCATACTAGAGTTAGCTACCTCATGGTGTTCTTGGAAAGTCATGATCCAAATTGCCATATCAAATATACAAGTCTAACTAACCTAATTCCTTACTTAATCAATCAACAAGTTTGCCCTAATTTGTTATGTCTAAGCTGATTCAAGAGTAATGCCCTCAATTGAATGACTCAAAACTCACTACAAGAACCTTACCTTAGACCGATACTCGGGCCTGACTTGTCTCGATTTTCAATCAAGTTTCTGGACTACAGCTCCTCAAGGCCCGTGCCCCATATTACAGACCATTTGACCAACATTTTAGGCCTAATAGTTAGGTTATGTGCTTAAGCAAAAAAATTATATGTATAAATTTTATATGAAAATTTATTTGAATATTTATAAGATTTAAAAAATTCAAATAACTTCAAAAAATTATAACTTAATACAAACTCACACATATATAAAAGATGATAATTCTATATGACATAATTATGAATAAATTTAAGGTTTAATATATTAATCATAAAGATTTAGAAATATAATTCTTTGTAGATTAGCCACTTTATAAAGGCTATTGTCATTAGTTCCAAAATCAACATATTAAGCTATTAAATTTTATTTATTACTGATACTGTAGTCATTGCTCTAACAAACTTAGACTTTAACAATACTCTTTGAGATTTAACTGAAACAACACTAAACTTAACAAGATATTAATAGATATTTTGCTTGATTTTGTGATCATAATATTAAATAGTACAACAAATATTTTCTCAATTTTTAATAACTAATCTTTTGTAATATAGTAAAAAAACATGAAGACAAATGGTCTTTAATTGTCTCAGTATGGACATCTTTTAGAAAACTTTTAAAACTATTTTGGAATTTGGTTATTACACTTTTGAGATATGAAAGCAATACACAATCAAATGAATAAATGATTTGCACAAAGAACATGAATTAAGTTTCTTTTTATCTTCTTTATGCATCCTTATGGCCTTAAAACATGTCTTCAAAGGCTCATTAGTTGCAAAAAAAACTTTAGTTATCAAAGTAACTCTTTAATCGAGCCAAACTCTATAATTCTTCCATCTCTACTTTTAAGTAACGTGTTTCCTTTCTTCCTAATGCTTACGACACAAATTTCTGCTAATCTAGAGAAATGCTTGCATAATTCGTCTGGTTTAGTTCCATGTGATAATCGTCTTCAACGAATTGCATTACATATGCCACGATTTCATCTACGACAATTGATCTTAAAGTCAACCCTTACAAGAGAGCATTTTTTATAACACATTAAACCAAAAAGTTTCACAACTTCTAAAGAAGTGGTCGTAAAACTCAGACGAGATAAACTAAAGTCTCATTCAATCCATACATCCATAGTCCTTCTCATCATTAGTTCGATAGAACTCCCCTTGCCTATCTAACATATGCAAATCATCACCATAGTTTGAATAACACTCTATATATTCTCAACTTTTATTGACCAAAACATCTGATCAATTGGAGATCTTTCTTTAAAAATGTCCACCTCATACCCTCAAATATTAATCCATTCAAGAAAAATATCCCATTTTAAATATATAATTGCATTAATTCAACAAATTAATATTTAAAAGTTGATGAATACATGAATTGATTATTTATTTATATATATATCATTTGAAATCCTCACTCATTTAGTTGGGCTTATGTGACAGTTATTTTATTAGAAAAAAATTGCAACGGCGGTGGTCCAAACTTTATTCTCTCCACGTGTTTGACTATTCTTATGAATAAAGTATTTCTTTTAAAGAGTAAAAAAATATTATAATTAAAAAAAAACTCAATATTTGGCAAAACACCTTAATTAGATATTTTAAATGTTATAAAAAAAGGGGTTAGATATTTCATCTATTTTAACACATTTAAATAAAAAAATCTTAATTATGTTAATCTCTACACCTTGGGTATTATTACAAAAATTAAAATAATCATGCTATATTTACTTCATTAGTGAGACATTATTATGATATATATATTGATAAGGATATGATTTCTATTATCATCAATATTTAAAATGTTTTAAGAGAGTGATGATGATATGCCTTATTTGGATTACGATAATATTAACTTTTGGCCACGTCTTGGTCTCTCATTTATTTCAGTTGTCCCAATCTATTGCATTGATATCGGTCGACAGACCAAAAAAAAATGTTAATTGTGGATTTAAGGTTAAGTATCATTTATGAAGTTAGGAAGGTTAGTTCAACTAAAGAAGAAGTTTTGTTGAAGTAGTTGGATTGCATTTAGAGAGTTGTGGTGAATTGGTCTTTTGGTTGTGCCTTAATGACAATGACATGATATCACAAGTTTGTATTTTTTTTTATCGTTATAAAATTAAGAAGTTTGTGTTCAAATTAAAAGAAATCGATAATTCAAATTTGTTGGGAAGCAACGTATCTTTACCAACTTTATTCGCTATTACACGTGCATTAAGAAGGTTATGTTATGTTGCTCAGCTACTTGTGAGTTGAAATAGAAGAATTAGAAACTTTAAAAAAGAAAGATTAGAAAAAATTTGTATGAACAAAAGTAGAATTTTAATTAGTTGCACATAGAGGTTATGGTGTAAAAATGGGAGACTTCAATCTATCAAAGTGATACGTGAAAAATCGCTTACCATAATACTCTTATCATTTAAGAGAATGGTACTTTGTGTAATGGGTTGTTTGATTAGTTTAAAAGTGAAAGAAATGTTAGGATATACATTTTGTGGACATCTCGTGTTGGATGACCATTGTTCGCTTCTTGATCGTTGCCTTCCCACCTATTTGTTAGTCATTGTTGTATGTCAACGACACCTTGGTCATCAATGAGAGTCGTTTAGTAGTAATAACTATAGGAGACAATGACAATGATGTTATCTTACATCTACAAAAGCTAAGAAGGTTGAAATAAAGGAATTGAAAAATTGATATCATACTTGTATAAGGCGAAATGACTTCTCTCTTTTACAATATGTTAAACACAAATGTCAAAACTCCTATTTACCTTGTTCTCAACTACCATTACAAGTCTCTACCATGTCGTACTTTGTATAGCTTTTTCTCTTGTATGTTCAATATTTGTTTTGCAGAATTAAGCAAAGCAAGCTCAAGCAAAAGTCTTCAACATGCAATGGAATATTATGCATGCCTTTTCCATTATTGTCTTCAAGATCGTTATAAATTGCTAAGTTGCATTGCATGCTTCTTGGTTTGTTTGTATCAAATTCGATTCATTGATCATAAAACTTTGATAATTCAGATGCAAGGCCCAAACATGTTCATGGATCCAAGATGTTGGTGGATCATTTCAATTGCTTTCTATATGCTCTATTTTGTGCTCAACTATAACTTATCAGGATATTCTTTTCCTTGTCTCAACTTGAAAGATTCTCGCAATCCTTAGTATGAAACTATAAGAACAAAATTGATGAATTTGAGTTTGTGAACAATTAATGAATAGCTTTTCTAATACTCATTGCACGAGTCAAGTTTTGATCGAAAAGGAAAGAAAGGAGATCTTGGGTTTTACAAAAAGTCATCAAGCAATGAGAGATCATCCTTAATTTGCCCATAATTGCCAAACTTTCAAACAATGAGAGAATATTCTAAATTGAAGTATATACATCATTTCTCAAATAGTTATCAATAGTGATAATAATATCATTAGTATATACATCAAGTATAATATTACATTGCATATTCAACAAGTTGTGTAGACATACAAAATAAATAGCCTTAGCTCAATAACTTAGCACTTCACATTGATGGGTATCACTTATGTATTGAGCCTTACTCATAGCCTTAACTTGAACATGGGACCACTCTAACCACATATCCATAAAGGTGTTGTACCTTCATCAAGGGAACAAACAAATATGAAAGGTCATATTTCTGCAAACATTCTGCTTGCTAAGGTTAACATCATGTTCTTTTAGGCAAAACCCATTGCCAATTTTTGATTTGCAGGTTATAGTGACATCGAGCTTAAGGCAAGTTTCCCCTTCAAGTCGAAGTTTATGAGCATTCATGTGATTCACAATAGAAAATCTCAATAGCTCGCATAATTCTTCCCCTTGTGTTGACATAAAGGGTAAATTACTCGAGTTTCTTGCTCTCATTCCAACTGCTAAATGAACCTGAGAAGATGAATACATTCAAGAACGATTCACCTCTCATAAAGTAGCATGTCGAAGACCAAGAATTTGTCCATTTGGTCTCCATGTCAATGAATTTGCTTATGGCAACTATGCTAAAATGAGGATGGTCTTATGTTTGCTAAAATAGTTCTAGGCATGTTGAAACATTCTTGAAGATTAGGAGAGCTTCAAGGATGTCTTTGAGATTAAGCCTATGAAGGTATTGTTGTTGAGCCCTTTTACATTGTCGGTCTATCCATTTGAAGAACATTTCGACACCTTTGCGTAACTATGTTGTTCTAAGTTGTTTGTCTTGTTATAATTGAAAACCAGATGCAAGAGATGAGGTGACTATTGTTATTGTAAGCAAATATTGGAGGGTTCGATATAAATGCACTAAATGGTTGTTGGTGTGGGGTCATGTACAACGACCTATGCGGAACATCATACCATCGATGTTTCTTGAGCCATCCACTCTAGTTTGCCTTCTTTCAATCAATAGTCAAGAAGCATTCTCAACATGGCATTCGTCGTCTCCCTTAAGTGGAATTGGTATTTCTCTTTCATATAAAATTTGTTTATTAGCTTATAAATTCTTTTTCGAAACTTTCAAAATCATTCCAACAATTGTCATCATCTACAAAAAAAATCATTAATCACCTTCAGCGATCGCCATTGCTATTGACAACAATAAATCATCCAAATGACCAAACAAACTTGAATTATCAAATACTAACATCTTGATAAATATTTTAAAATATACAAAAAATGGGCATTATATGATTCAATTTATGGTTGATCTATGCGTAATATTAGTTAGTATGTATTTTGAGAAAATGTTATTATTTTTGGGTTTTTTAGATCAGAGATGGAGAAGAAGATGAAATCATTTGTTATATTTTCAAAAATTAAAATTTGAAAATGAAAAATGAAGGAAAAATACTTATGAAAATGTTATCCTTATTTAAAGGATTTACTATTTTTTAAAATATCATATAACTTTATGTTTTATTATGTCAAAAAGATTATATTGTGTGATAATAAAAATTATTTATGAACATTATAAATAAAAACTATAGAAATAAGATAATAATTTTAAGAAATTATTTCATAATAATTAAATTATCCTTTAACTTTGTAGATAAAAATAATATAAAAACATGATTATAATATTTTGAAAATAATAAAATATAAAATATCTCATCTATTTTGTATAAGTCAAAATTTTTTAAATTAAATATGTGATGACCCAGTGGGACAATGTCTTAACAAAATAAAACCAGGATGTCATATTAACTATCAAAATTAAATCTCACTAATTCGATATGTTTCGAAGACAAACTAAGCAAAAGATGATGAGCTTGAATAAATGAGACCAAAGAGAATGGAGATTGAGTGTCAATGGATGCTCCAAGAGTATAATCACTTAAACAGAGAGTGACTCCTTATAAGCTTTTAAATGAACGAATACATAGATAAATTGTCTCACATAGATATAAACGGCATCAATGTTTCTTGAGCTATCAACTCCAACTTGTTTTTCTTCAATCAATAATCAAGAAGCATTATTGAACATGGCATTTGTCATCTACCTTAAAGTAGAATTGTCATTTTTTATATAAAATTGCTTCATTAGCCTCTACTTTTTTTTTTTGAAAATTTCAAAGTCATTCCAACAATTCTTATCCTCAAAAAATCAAATCATTGATCACCTTTAGTAGTCGTCACTATCATTGACAACTATAAACCATCTAAATAACCAAAAAAAACTTCAATTATCAAACACTAACATCTCAATAAGCATTTTAAAATATATGAAGAAGTAGGCATTATATGATTCAATTTATGCTTGATCTATGTGCAATATTAGTTAGTATGTATTTTGGAAAAATGTTATTATGTTTGGGTTTTTTAGATCACAGATGGAGAAGGAGATTAAATCATTTGTTATGTTTTTCATAAATTGAAGTTTGAAAATGAAGAATGAAGAAAAATATTTTTCAAAGTGTTATGAACAAATTGACCCTAAATTAAATGATTTACTATTTTTTAAAATATCATTGAAACATTATGTTTTATTATGTCAAATAGATGATGTTGTTTGATAATAACAATTAGTTATGAACTTTATAAATAAAAAACGTTGAAATAAGATGATAATCTTAAGAGATTATATGCATAATAATTAAATGATTTTTAACTTTGTAGATAAAAATAATATGAAAACATGATTATAATATTTTAAAAATAATAAAATATAAAATAATAATGGTGATGGGTTTTATCTATTTTGTGCAAGTCAAAATTTTTCAAATTAAATATGAGACAACCCAATGGGATAATGTCTCAACAAAGGGAAACCAGGATCTCACAATTGGTATGAAAGTCAAACATCGCTAGTTCAATATGATTCGGGGAGAAACCAAGCAAAAGTTAATGACTCTATAGTAAATAAAACTTAATAGAGTGGGGAGTATGTGTCGAAAGATGTCCCAAAAGTAGAATTAGTGAAACAAAAGGTAACTCCTTACAATTTTCTAAATGAAGGGATACATATATAAATTATCTCACATAAATATAAATACCATCAATGTTTTCTGAGCTATCAATTCCAACCTGTCTTTCTTCAATCAATAATCGAGAAGCATTATTGAACATGGCATTCATCATCTCCCTCAAACTAGAATTACTATTTCTCTTCCATATAAAATTTTCTTTTTAGCCTTCATTTTATCTTTGAAAATTTCAAAATAATTCCAACAATTTTCATCATCCACAAATCAAATCATTGATCACCTTTAGCAGTCATCATTGCTATTGTCAACTATAAACCATTTGAATAACCAAACAAACTTCAACGATCAAATACTAACATCTCAATAAATATTTTAAAATATATGAACAAACAGGCATTATATTATTCAATTTGTGCATAATCTATGTGCAATATTAGTTAGTATGTATTTTAAGAAAAAGTTATTATTTTTAGGTTCTTTTAGATCAGAGATGGAGAAGAAGAGATCTATTATGTTTTTCATAATTTAAAATGTAAAAGTAAAAAATAGAGAAAAAATATTTATCAAAATGTTATGGATGAATTGATCTTAATTTAAAGGATTTACTATTTTTTAAAATATTATTGAAATTTTATGTTTTATTATGTCAAAAATATTATGTTGTGTGAAAACATAATAATATGAAAATATGATTATAATATTCTGAAAAATAATAAAATATAAAATAATAATGGTGATGGGTCTCATCTATTTTGTGTAAGTCAAAATCTTTCAAATTAAGTATTGGACAACCTAATGAGACAATGTCTCAACAAAGTAAAACCGATATCACATTTGATATTAAAGTTGAATCTCATTAGTTCAATATGATTTGAAGACAAATCAAACAAAAGATGATGAGCTTGTAATAAATGAGACTTAGGATAATAGGGAGTAAGTGTTGAGTGATATTCTCATAGTAGAATCTCTTAAACAAAAAATGACTCCTTACAAGCTTCTAAACTGAGAAATACATAGATAAATTTTCTAAGATTGATATAAATGACTTCAATGTTTCTTGAACTATCAACTCCAACTTGCTTTTATTTAATCAATAATCAAGAAGCATTTTTGAACATGGCATTTGTCATCTATCTTAAAGTCGAATTTTTATTTCTTTTCAATATAAGATTTGTTTTTTAAGCCTTTACCTTCTTTTTGAAAATTTCAAAATAATTCCAACAATTTTCATCCTCCACAAATCAAATCATCGATCACCTTTAACAGTCACCATTGTTATTGATAATTATAAACCATCTAAATAACCAAACAAACTTCAATTCTCAAATACTGACATCTTAATAAATATTTTAAAATATACTAAAAAATGGGCATTATATGATTCAATTTATGCTTGATTTATGTGCAATATTAGTTAGTATGTATTTTTGGAAAAATGTTATTATTTTTGGGTTTTTTAAATCAGAGATAGAGAAGAAGATGAAATCATTTGTTATGCTTTTTATAAATTGAAGTTTGAAAATGAAGAATGAAGAAAAAATATTTTTCAAAATGCTATGAACAAATTGAGCCTAAATTAAAGGATTTATTATTTTTTAAAATATCATTGAAACATTGCTTTTTATTATGTTAAAAAGATTATGCTGTTATAATAAAAATTATTTATGGATTTTATAAATAAAAATGAAGAAATAAGATGATAATTGTAAGAGATTATATGCATAATAATTAAATTATCCTTTAAATTAAATATGAGATGACCCAATGAGACAATGTCTCAACAAAGTCAAAATGGGATATCAAATGTGATATTAAAGTTAAACCTTACTAGGTCAATAATGTTAGAGGATAAACCAAACAAAAATTAGTGACCTTGTAATAAACAAGACTTAAGAGATTGCGGTGTGAGTATTGAGTGATATCCTCTTATAAGCAGAATCACTAAAATAAAGAGACATTTTTTATAAGCTTCTAAATAGAGAGATATATAGATAAATTATCTCATATTAATTATTAAGAGAATAATTATAATGTTTATATGATATGTCTTAGTCTTAAAAAAATTAAAATATCTTTTAAAGACAAAACCCTTTAGATCAATATGAGATAACTTAATTGAATAATATCTTAATTTAGTGAGATTATGTCATACTTGTTTATTTTATGTAAGTTAATTTTTTAAATTAAGATTGTAATGTTTTAAATCCATAAAACTAAAAAGCAAATGATTATTTCTCTTTTTTACTAACTTTATATTATTTGTTCCTACATCAAACTAAATTACATATTAGTCATTATATAAGGGATTTAAGTTAAAAAAATATTTTCTTTGAATATAAAAAAATCAAGATGTTAACATGCATTTTTGATAAAATTTTATTTTTATTCATATTTTTAATGTACATTTTTAATCTTGTAACCTCTACCAAAGCAAATGTGGTGATGACTAAATGACCTCGAGTGAATATGAGAAGAACATACATGCAACAATGTAAATGGGAAATAAATGAGAGAGGGAGATTGTGCTTAAAAATGAAGAAAAGCTTAGACACCATGCAATAAGTTTTTGGTAAAATCATGAACTTGTTGACTTTGTTGAAATGATCAACTATGAACTATCGCAATTCATCTAACTCTTTCCCTTCACAAAATTTTTGGGACAAAAGCTACAAGAAGAGAGGAAGAAAAGGCGAAGGAGAAAGAAAAAATGTGAATTATATGAGAGAAAAAACAACATAACACAATGAGGATAAAAGAAATAGTTATTTAGGCAAATGCATTGAGTAGATGCAATAACAAAAGAACTCACCTAAATGTCGAATATTTGAGAAAGAAATGTCTATCATATGGTAGAAAATAGCACAAGTCTCGAGTCAATACAAATTTGACAAACCACTTATCAGACTTTTAGGTTAATAAACTTAACAACCCACTTAACAAACTATTTGTTATGAACAATTTTATGCAAGACTTTTGATGATTTTTTTAAAATTCTTGTGCCTAATTTTCTAATAACTTGAGCCATAGCCTTCCATGGATTGTTAGAAACAAAGCATTTGACTTATATAATGTTTTATTATTTTGAGTAAATTAAAAAGAATTATCCTTTGTTGAATGTAATTAATTGATTAGATTATGTCATAGTTTTAGACATTGTTTAATATCAAATTAATTAATAAAAATAAAATTTCAAAACTATTTTTTATAAATATTAAATAAAATGATTGATGATATTAATTTTTTTATAAAGAGTAAAAGATTATTTTTTTAAAATAATTTTAAAGGTATAAAATTATCTTCTATTTTTTATGATTTTTTAAAGTTTTAAATTAAAAAATGCTTCAAAACATACTTAAAAAGTAATTTATTTTATTTCAAAAAATATGTTTATAAAATACTAAATTTGAAAACTATGTGCCAAAAGAGTCTTATTGGTTTGAAACACCGTGTGATTAATCAAATAAAAACATATAGCATTTGTTATTTTTTGTTATTTTTCAACTATTATATGATATTTTTTATCTCATAAAAACTAAAATTATTTAAATTTTAGTGCTTGTTTTGATTGAATCCCTTTATTATTCCAAATTATCTTTTTCTTGATGGGACCTAAAGATTTGCTAGTTTCTAAATTTTAATCATTACATTTAAGCTTAGTTTTGATTAAATAAAATTTTTAAACATAATTAAAAAATAATAACAATATCATTGTTTAGTAATCATAATTATTAGATTTTTCTAGTCGTCCTATTCAAAAAAATAAAAAAAATGTTTTATATATTATTTTTTTATTGTTTATTTATGTCAACATTGTGAATAGTGGACCTTGAAATTGTATATTTAATGATAATCACATTATCTACATTATCTATGTATATAAAAAGTTTGACAGTCAAAGTTTTTTTATTTTTTTTATTTTTGTTGTGTTATATATGTATAAATATATATATATATATATATATATATATATATATATATATATATATATATATATATATATATATATATATATATATATATATATATATATAGAACTTTTTAATAATATTTACTACTGATATTTTAATACATTTTTATTTTGATAATATATTTAATAGTTAAAATCTTAAAAAATATTTAATTTATAAAAATCATTTTCCAAATCATTAATCATTAATCATTAATCATTTTTTTTTTGGGTATTTTTAAGAATTTTTGTGTGAGAATAAAACAAATTATGAACAAGTCTTTTTGTCATATTTAATATTTTTTAGTTAGAATAAAAAAATTGTTTGAAAGGATGATATATGTAAAAAATGATCAAATATTTATGTGATAACAAATTGACTTAAACAAAGATAATATATTTAATAATAGATGATTAATATATAAGTTGACATCGTATGCTATCAGATATGATAGATAACAACTTTTATCCTAATTAATCATTATTATTATTTTATTATTATAAAATAGAAATATGAAAATTCAATAATAATTATCACATATTTGATGCTATATTTTAAAAACCAATTCTCTTTTCAATTGTGTAAAGCAATAGAAGGGAGTGAAATACAAAGGGTAAAATTTCAGAGCAATTCATTAAGAATATATGGTGAATGGTAAGGTTGAGGAAAGCATCGTTCATGATGTGATGAAATTAATAATAATTTTTCCTCGTCGCACATGTAAAGAAAACAAGAAATTCACCATCTTATACAAGAAAATTGAGAAGTACTCTTTCAATCTCACACACTTTTAATAGTTAATAGCTAACTACTTGGTGGCAATATTACAAAAGAAAAATTAAGATTATAAGAAAAAAAAAAATAACCTATTAAGAATCAAAGTCATCACAAATAATATCGATCTTATACTTCTAATTTTATGTTTTAATTGATTATTTTTTTTGGTCTAACTATTTTGATTTCTTATGTTTGACATCTAATCGAAGTTGGGCCTTAAGATTCAAATGATGATCAACATCTTTAGGTTGTTGTCAAGATCGTGTACTTCATCATGTTAGGCTGTTCCTCAAGAAAATTGCAGAGTACTCCATAGAAAACAAATGTAATAAAAGCAATGCAAACAAACCAAAAGACAATGAAGGTCACATTGTAATTTCTATAGCTCTCTTTAGAGCAACATATGTTGTGAAGACACTTTGAATTGTTTGAGACCATGTTTTATTATATTTTTTTAATTATTAATAATTCTTTTAATTAAATGAAGATAGACAAAACACTTATATATATATATATATATATATATATATATATATAAGTTAATTAAATAAATATTTTTAATAATTATTTATATATTACAAAGACAACAAAACAAACAAATCCTTCCAAATAAATGAATGAACCTCATCAAGATCGATTGCCAGCTGTGATGGAGAACTATGATTGACGATTGTTGATGCAAAAATGGACACGTCGTGCCTAGGGTCCATCAAAAATGGTATTTTTTATTAGTACCTCAACTAATTATTTGATATTAAGATTGTTTTTACCTGAAAAATAATAAATTGAATTATTTATAATTGTGTAACTGATTAAATCAAGGGGCAAATTAGAAATTGAATATATATATATATATATATATATATATATATATATATATATATATATATATATATATATATATATATATATATATATATATATATAATTACAATAAATTTGGATGGCCAAAAAATAATCATTGATAATATTCATAAAGATATTGTGGTAAAGTTAACATTAATGACCTACTTAGAAAAATAAATATAAGTTGTGTATATGGATAATATTAACTTAAAAATGAAATCATTTAAGCTACATTCATCCAAAAAGATTCAAAGTGTGTTAAAAGAATCTCGTTACGATGAACCTAACATTTTTTAATTTGTAAGAATCATGAATCATTTGTGTTTTTTTTTTTGAAAAGGATATATCATTATATCAAAAGTGGCAAAGCCACACAGGTTTTACAGTTAGATCCTCAAGGGGGATCAAACAGAAAATCAGACAGCATAAGTTGGATGAGAGGCTGAGGAAGGGATTCCCCAGGACCCCAAATGAACTCATGAATGCAAGCTCTACGGGCAGCCCAGTCAGCAGGCTCATTCCCCTCCCTGTGGATATGAGAAAACCGGAAAGCCTCCATGGCCTTAACATACTGCAAAGTAACAGCAAGCATCCCCTCCCCACTGGGTTTGGTAACCAAATCCCGAGCCTCCAGAAGTGCAGCCATCGAATCAGACTGGAACTCAACTGCATGGTACTGGGAAAGAAACTCCCTCAGAAGGTCAAAGGCCATAATTATGGCCTGGACCTCCATCATATCAGCAGCCACTGAAAACATCCTCCTACCGGTCACCATGAGAGGTTTGCCCGAGCAATCTCTAACAAAGACACCAAGACCAGCTATGGAGTCACCAACCGCGGCATCACAATTGACCTTAATCCATCCTGTGGGGGGGGGGGGGGGAAGCCAACCGTTCGTGACAAGCAAATCCGAGGACTTGCCAGGATTCCCGCTGGACAAAGATGAATGGATAAGAAGCCTCCTGAGGGTTGTGCTAACCTCGAACCTAACCGTCCGAGACACCGAGCATAGAGTAGGCACTAAGCCGTTGTGTATAAGCGCATTTCTCCTTGACCAGATGTAATACAAGGTAGTAGCAATAGTCGCCACATGCTGTACCACACCGTCACGCCGCGCCGCAGGAGAACTCAAGAGCCTGAACAGCATCTCCAAAATACTGAACCCGGACGCCGCACCCGTGGGCCAGCCCAGCACCCTAAGCACGTGACGTGCATGGCTGGTCCCCCACACTTCCCGAGCACGTGGGCAGTCCCACAGCGCATGCTGCAAGGTTTCCTCCTCCATGCAACCGAACGGGCACAGGGGATCGCGGCTTATTCCCCGGCGAGCCTTCCATGTCGTCGTAGGCAGAAAGTCGCCGGCAGCCCGCCAAAGGAAGACCCGAACCCTCGGAAACACCTTTACTTTCCAAATTCTCCCCGTAGCTTCATCACGCCGCCGGCCGCCGCACCCCGCTGAGGACGATTCGTGTTTGATCTGTGCGTAGATTCGGCCTGTCAAGCCCCCACCTAACCAAGTACCATTATATAACAATATTATCATAAATTTGCTTAGCTGTTACATCAGGTGAGGACAATTAACCCAAAAATCAAAGGTAGGGACCCGACGGTAAGACAAACACACACTCCAAAATTTGCAATATATATAAACACGAACATGTTTTTATAATAATCACACCAAAACCTCTTTTTGTTTTACACATCTCGTGAAAGGGGTTCTTTTGTAGCAGTACCATTCCCATCTCTCCGTGTAGTGATTTCATGACCTGTGATGTAAGCACTAAATGAGATTTTATAAATCTCAGTAGATAAATTCACATAGTTAACCAAGAAAATAAAAGGCATAACAAATACCATTAACAGTAAAGATGAATGTCATACATACATATAAGGTAATACCAAATGAAAACCATAAAGAATGTCAATTTCTTATATAGTGTGTTGTTATCGGGCCCAATTCCCTTTGACGCATTATCCTCTGGATCCAATCATCATCAATAAATGACCTCTAGTCGGCATCCAACCAAACACATAACACTAGGCAGATATCTGATCCGAAGATCGATACCCTGCAACACATGCTGGGCCTAGTGCCACCAGGCAGGTATGGTACAATACCCTGCAACACATGCTGGGCCTGGTGTAAATCATCATGGAGTCATAGCATATAATACCAGGCAGATATCTGATCCGAAGATCGATACCCTGCGACACACGCTGGGCCTGGTATAAACACTAGGCAGATATCTGATCCGAAGATCGATACCCTGCAACACATGCTGGGCCTAGTGGTGAGGATAATGTTCTCTGTGAATCCATTTTTACTATCATTTCCAATTATAAGTACAAACAAGTATGCCATATCAAAAGACCTTTCATGTCATATTGTTTCATCTCTTTCTTTAGCATATTGTATCATATTCTTTCTTTCCATGTTATTTCTTCTTTTTCTAATTATCATACCAATGCATAAGTAACAACAAAAACATCATGTTCTCCTTTACCATATGCAACATTTAAAACACCATGTGATAGAAATAAAACCATGTAAAACATACAATACTGTGCTACATCACAGGGTTAAGAAATTATCTACCTGAATTTGATGTACCAACTGTCTTACTCACTTCTGTTTCTTCTTGATGTCCTACAAGCCCGAAAAAAATAATTAATTTAAATATGCTAATTAGTCAAAATTGCTTTCTAAAAGCTTTCCCAAACACACCCCAAAATAATCCCAAAAGATGGGCTTACGCGGCACTGAACTGCCCGCTGGACCGCTCGCGCACGCTCGGCGCTGGACCGCCCGCGCAGAAAAAGCTTTCTAAAAGCCTTTTCCAAACGGCTTTCTAAAATAAATCTGGCTTACGCGGGCGCTGGATCGCCCGCTCGGCTCGCTGGACCGCGCGCTCTCGGCGCTGGACCGCTCGCTCTCGGCACTGGACCGGGCGTGCTCGGAGCGCTGGACCGCGCGTGCTCGGCGCGCTGGACAGCGCGTGCTCGGCGCGCTGGACCGCGTGCTCGACGCGCTGGACCACGCGCTCGGCATCCGGTTCAGCAGCGTAACCAGGTCCAAAGCCTGGACCGGTTCACGCCGCCCCCCCTCTCCCTCTCTCTCTCTTGCGTTCGGCGAAACCGAAACCTTTCGCCGGCGAAATTCGAGACCTCTGGCGTCTCCCGCCGGCCAAATCAACCCCTCTCGATCTCCGTCGCTCACCGAAAAAAAAAAAACCCTTACACAACCCCGAAGACGAAGTAAATTTTTTCTTACCTTGCGTATCTTCGTCGGCCGTCACTGTTGCAGGCCGGAAATTCCTCGAAGAGTACGGCGGCGACTGCCAAAATCTCGCCCCTAAGGAATTCTCGCCGCAGTCGCTGTTGAAGAACCTCGCACTCCGGAAATCTCTCCTTGCAGCTGCATGCAGTTGAATTTTCGCAAACGTAATTCACCCGATTAGCATTTATAAACGCTGCAGATACGTGTCAACTATCCCGGAGCAACGGCCAGGTGGCTCGTAAAACAGCTCTTTTGCATAAAACCCCTTATAAATTTTATATTTGCAAATATTTCCTCCGTCAATCGGATTTGAACTAAGCCGACATTTAAAATTTACAGATTTATCCTCTACGTTACAAATTTATCCCAAATCTTTAAAAATTCATAACTTATGCATTAGAGCTCCGAAAATTACAAATTAAACATCGTTGGATTCGTCTCATAGAGCTCTTTCTATAAAAAAATATAAAAAATACAAATAAGAGAAAACTAGGGCTGTTACACGGCCACTGTGAGCCTTCTCCTTTTCCGTATGCGTCTGGAACAGGCAGTCCTGGACGGAGTCCCGAGCACGCGGGAGATGCCTAATTCTTTCGATAAGCTCCTCACCCGCCCAGCTGGAAATCGCCACAATATTCCAAGCACCGTCGTCCCTGATGCATTCGACAACGCTTTCCGGCCAGCTTGTGCGGACATTAATAAACGTAGGCCAGCAGCTGATAGGAAGAACCCCAAGCCAATTATCCTCCATAAATCTCACCCTCCACCCATCGCCGATGCGCCACACGAAGCACGAAATCGCTTCGGCATGGCTCCCAGGATCATCTTGCAAACGGTCGAGGCATTCCGGGGTGTCTTCATCAACGGGTCGATGAACCCGTACTTCCTTCTCATCATCTCGACCCATAATCCGCCTTCCCGCCCAAGGATGCGCTTACAATTCCCCATCTGCATGGCCTGGTGCCAAATGCGAAGGTCCCGCAGCCCGAGCCCGCCGGCCACCTTCGGCGAAGACACACAATCCCAGGGCACATAGTGCAGCGTCCGAGCACTACTCGTGCCGCCCCATAGGAATTGTCTGATTCTGCGTTCAATTGCAGCAATGGTTCCCGCCGGCACCAAACAGTGGTGCAAAATATGGTTGGGGATTACACACAAAACCGAGGACGCCAACACAGCCCTGCCCGCAAGCGACAGTACCCGTCCGCGCCAGCTGATTACTGTATTATCAATTCTTTGGACGATGGCACTCAGGTCCTCCTTAGTCAATCGGCGCGCAGTAATAGGGACCCCCAAATACACCAAGGCTCGACCGATTGCCATACCGAGCTTCCGAGAAATTAAGCTGGACTGCTTCTTGCTAAATCTGTTGCTAAAATAGACATTTGATTTGGACAAGTTAGCCTTCAATCCAGCGCTAACCTCAAACGCCCGCAGAATGCGGCGGACAGCGCACGCAGCCTCCCTGGATGTTGGAGCAAAAATCAACACATCATCCGCGAAGAAGAGGTGGGAAACCCGCGGTGTATGCATCCCCGGCATAAACCCGAGCAGCTGCCGGGATTCATATTCCCGCATCATGCACGACAGGTATTCCATGGACATGACAAAGAGGAAGGGGGATAATGGGCAGCCTTGCCGGAGACCACGACGCGCCGACACCCAAGGAAGACGCGCTCCATTAATGAGTACAGCGTACCTAGGACCAGAAATACATGCAGTAATCCAGTTACACCAAGTAGCAGGAAATCGCATAGCCTTCATAGTTTCGAGCAAAAAATCCCATCGAACCCTGTCATAGGCCTGCTCCATGTCGACTTTCACTGCCATAAGGCCGGAAGCAGCGGTGCAGGATCGCATTCTCGCTACCATCTCCTGGGCAATATTTATGTTATCCGATATACTCCTCCCCGGGACAAAGGCCGCCTGTTCCTGAGACACAAGACTAGGCAGCAGCGATTTCAGCCTGCCAACAAGAATTCGAGCCACCAATTTGTAGATTGTGTTACACAAACTGATCGGCCTGAAGTGCTCCGGCCAGCAAGCATCTTGCTTCTTCGGGATAAGGACCACAAGGGTGTCCTTCCAACTCTCCGGCATTCTACACTCCTCAAAGAATGCCAAAACAGCCTTGATGATGTCCCGCTGCGTAATTCTCCAATATCCATTGACGAAATCCATAGTAATACCGTCGATACCCGGGGCGCGATTCCTTTTGATGCCCCGCATAGCCACCAAAATCTCATCTTCCGTCACCCTCCGGCAAAGGCCAGAACCAGCCTCCTCACTGACGAAACCTGAAAGCGGGGAAATTGGAGGCAATGGCGCCAAATTGCTATCGCCCCATTTCTGTTCGAAAAACTCGAAGACAAGCTGCTTAATGTTGTCGAGAGAGTCCACAATGTTGCCGTCAACGTCCCGCAAGAATGTAATGCGATTCTCCCTCTTACGAGCCGATGCCGCAATGTGAAAGAACCTCGAATTGCAATCCCCAAGCTGCGCCCAATGCACCTTAGCGCGCTGCCACCACCACTGTTCCTCGTGAGCACACCCCCGGTGAAAGGCAGCAACCAAATCACCAAGCCGCTTATGGTCCTCGACCGACAGACCATCGCTAGACTCCCTGTTTTGGAGCTCCTCAATATCCCGCTCCAACACCTTATTCCGATCAATAATATTCCCCACCTCCTCACGGCTCCATCTGCGCAGCGCCCACATTGACCGCTGAAATTTTGTCATCACAATCTCCATACTGTCGCCCTTAACAGTCCTCCTCCAGGCCTTCTCCACCACCTGGAACGATTGAGGGAAGTCCAGCCACACACTGTCGAACAATAGCCTGCTGGAATACTGCCACTGATCTCCACCTCCCACCTTGATCAACAATGGACAATGATCCGAACCCAGCCTGCTGAGGTGATGAACCGAACAATTGGGAAAAGCAATCAGCCCCGCCGAGTTCATAAGAGCCCGGTCCAGGCGTTCAAGAATGTGCGCACCCCCTGTGTAACAACCCTAATTTTCTCTTATTTGTATATTTTTTTATAGAAAGAGCTCTGTGAGACGAATCCAACGATGTTTAATTTGTAATTTTCGGAGCTCTAATGAATAAATTATGAATTTTTGAAGATTTGGGATAAATTTGTAACGTAGAGGATATATCTGTAAATTTTAAATGTCGGCTTAGTTCAAATCTGATTGGCGAAGGATATATTTGCAAATATAAAATTTATAGGGGGTTTTATGCAAAAGAGCTGTTTTACGAGACACCTGGCCGTTGCTTCGGGAGAGTTTGACACATATCTGCAGCAGCGTTTATATAATCCGGTGAATTACGTTGCGAAAATTCGACTGCATGCAGCTGCAAGGAGAGATTCCGGAGTGCGAGGTTCTGCAACAAACGTTACGGCCGGCGAGGATTTCCGGCAAGCGACAGTGAAGGCCGGTGAAGGCTTCCGTAAGGTAAAAAAATATTTTTTTTATTCGTCGTTAGGGTTATTTAATTTTCCGGTGAGCGGGGGAGACCGAGAGGAGGAAGCCGAGCCGGATTCGGTCGATTCAGCACATGAAACAGCCGATCCAGTGCCGGCGAAAGATTTCGGCTTCGCCGGACGCGAGAGAGAGAGGGGGGACTGCGTGAACCGGTCCAGGCTTTGGACCGGGTTACGCCGTTGAACCAGATGCCGAGGCGCGCGGTCCAGCACGTCGAGCCCGCGGTCCAGCGCCGAGCGCGCGCGGTCCAGTGTCGGGCGCGGGCGGTCCAGCGCCCGCGTAAGCCAGATTTACTTTTTGAAAATCCGTTTGGAAAAGCTTTTAGAAAGCTTTTTCTGCGCGGGCGGTCCAGCGCCGAACGTGCGCGCGGTCCAGCGGGCGGTTCAGTGCCGCGTAAGCCCATCTTTTGGGATTAGTTTGGGGTGTGTTTGGGAAAGCTTTTAGAAAGCAGAATTTTTAACTATTTGGGAATAATTTTTAGAAAAAGCAACTTTTGGCAAATAAACATATTTTAACTTGATTATGTTTGCACTATGGCCTTGTAGGACATCAAGAAAACCAATTAGAAGTTGACAAGAAAAATTTGGTACAACAAATCCAGGTAGAATAATTTTCTAACCCTGTGATGTAGCATGATATTATGTGTTTTTACATGCTTTTCTTACTGTTATAGAATTTTGATTGTTGCATATGTTTATGACATAAAAAGGAAGAAATATTATGGTATGGATTACTTATGTATTTGCATGAAAAAGGAAAAAAAAAATACATGGTATGATAATGAAATCAAAAGAAAGAAACAATATGGAAAAAATATATCTTTTGATATGGCATAATTGTTTGGAATCATGATTGGAAATGGTAGAAAAAAAAAATGGATTCCCAGAGAACATTATCCTCACCACTAGGCTCAGCGTGTGGGATCGCAGGGTATCGATCTTCGGATCAGATATCTGCCTAGTGTTATGTGCTATGACTCCATGATGATTACACCAGGCTCAACGTGTTGGATCGCAGGGTATGGTACCATACCTGCCTGGTGGCACTAGGCTCAGCGTGTTGGATCGCAGGGTATCGATCTTCGGATCAGATATCTGCCTAGTGTTATGTGCTTGGTTGGATGCCGGCTATAGGACAGTCATTGATGATTGGATCCAGAGGATAATGCGTCAAAGGGAATTGGGCCCGGTAATAAGCACAATATAAGGAACTTGCATTTCTTTATGACTTTCATTTGGCATTATCTTATATGTATGTATGACATTCATCTTTACTGTTAATGGTATTTGTTATGCCTTTTATTTTCTTGGTTAAATATGTGGATTTATCTACTGAGATTTATAAAATCTCATTTAGTGCTTACATCACAGGTCATGAAACCACTACACCGAGAACTGGGAATGATGCTGTTACAGGAGAGCCCTTTCCAAGAGATGTGTGAGAGGGAAAATTTTAGTGTGATTAAATGTTTAAAAACATGTCTTTATATATATACTTTGGATTTTGAGTTAGTGTTTGTCTTACCGTCGGGTCCCCACCATTGGTTTGTTTATTTGTCCTCACTTAAATGTTGTATTTGGCGACTCTGATGATAACTTTGTGACATAATGGTATTAGATGTCGGTGGGGGCTTGACACCCTGCTTCCCATTGCTCCACGTAAACCTGTTGCCGGAAAACCCCAATCCACAAGTTGAAGCTCCTGCATAAGATCCGCAAAATCCTGTTGGTCCTTACCATAAAAGAAGCGCCGGCCCCCCCCGTTTTTCTTCCGGTGCCAAGATCAAATTAAAATCTCCAGCAACTAGCAAAGGCTCATTACTACCGCAGAAATTTCGGACATCCTCCCAAATAATCCGTCGTCTGTGATGGCACTTCGAGCCGTAAATAAAATATCAATTCAACCTGCTATCATATGAAGTTTTGATTGTGCAAGCCATGGTATGAGATGAAGCACCAGAGACCACAAGGTCCACCTCCTTCCTCCACAGAATAAGAAATCCAGCAGATAGTCCCTCTGAGGGTTGTGCCTCAAAGTCCCATCCTCCCCCAAGCAGCCAATTTGCATCTTGTCTGGAGAACCCCACAGCCTTCGTCTCCATTAACGCCACAACAGCAACATTCCTTTCACGGATCAACCTGCGCAAATAGCTCCTAGACTTCTTCTTCTTGACGCCTCTTATATTCCACACAATAATGTTCATTGATAATGTCATCAGAGAGCCCATCGCCAAGCTACTACATACCCCGACCTTCCGCCACCCACCAGAGATGGCCGCTGCGCCCCACGAAGCGCAGCCGCAGTCCACATTCTTAAGCCGCATCGCCCCCCACACCAGAGGGCGGCTCCTTCTCCCGAGCCGTCATTGACCCTATCAGCTTCCCCCTAACTCCGCCCCCCTGAGCTTCCCGCTTCGCACCTTCCGCCCCCAAGCTCCGATCACCAGGATCCGCCACGTGTTGAGCACGACTCCTGGATGGTGAGCCCCGCCTTGGTCTGCTCCTCCCGCGTTCCCTCGAGGAACGACTAACCCCCCTTGATGAGCCGGCGTGCACCCTCCCACGGGTTCTTTGAACGTCCTTCCTGAGTTCATGGCTAGCCATGACCGCCGGACCCCTACGAGCATCAGCACCCGTTTTCCTCCGTTTGTGTTGAACTAGCATCCAAGGCCCAAGTCCTTGCGTTTCATCCGTAATCTCGGTGGGGACCTCTCCTCCTTTCCTCTGCTCCCCGTTCGCCTTCATTCCAGAGCATTCACTCTGTCCAGGCTGAGACACCTCCTTCATAACCTGCCCATTGCACTGGCTTGCAAGATGCCCCATGCGACCGCATGAGAAACAAATCATCGGCAGTCCCTTATATTCGAAACTTTGGTAGATTCTCTCATAGTCCCCTTTTAGCCAGACGCCCGGCTTCAAGGGTTTCGAAAGGTCTGTACGAATACAGACCCGAGCATAGGACGCTCTCTCCATTGCCGCCGTCCACCCATCGAGAAGGAACGGATCCCCTATAGCCTTCGCAATCCGCAAGATATTGTCCGTATCCCAGTAAATCAGGGGCAAGCCGGGGAATCGCACCCAGATCGACGCGCACATAGCGTGGGAGTCGTCGGGAGTGAATTCATGCGACCAAACATCCAAGCCCATGGCTTGGCCGGCAATTTGCCACGGCCCCCCGAGCCACACATCATTCCGAGCCTCCTTCGATTCAAAGTGTAAGCAGAAGCAATTCGCGGACAGATCAAACACTCTAAAGTTCTTATGGTGGCCCCAGCATTTGAGCAACACTCTGGCGATCATCGGAAAAGGCAACGTATTCCCGAAAATACGACCCACCAGGTCATATTTGTGAAATTCGATTCGCCGTTGAAAGGCTTCAGAAGAAACGAGGACTTCACCATCCTCCGCCACGTCCGGAACAGCAGCAGCACGTTCCTTAACATCAACATTAGCCGGCCGTGCGAAAGTGTTCACCAAGTAACCACTCTGGAAATTGCGGGCTGTCAAAACCTCTCTAAAGCTAGCCTTAGTGGGCAAGTGTTCTGCACCCCTATGAGTCTCCGCTTCTCCGGTGATATTGTTCTCCTCCGCGACCCCAGCTCTCGTCACCCTGTCATCGACCTCCAGTACAGCGCCGTCAGGATGTGGAGGATCCCCGTCAAGTGGCTGTCCCACTTCAGACGATGATGAAACACACTCCCTCATCGGGGAGTTGCTAGCAGTGGTCCTTGCACGCCGGCTGCTCCTTCGTAATGTACTTCCCGCCATCGAACGTCAATTTAGGGCTGCAGGGTCCTTGGCGCGACGACCGGGATGAAGGTTCAGGTATCCCGCAGGATCTTGAGCCGATTAGTCGTGTCCCAGCACACCCCGCGTGACCAGAATTCAAATTCAAACGAACCCGGACCACGTGCAGTTTGACCGAAGACCGTCTCCTCGACCGCGCCGCTCGCCTCCGCACCCAGCCACGCGGTGAAGCCGATGTCAGGCCCACCCCGCGGCCCCGCAATCTTCGCCTCCGCCTGCGCCTCCGGTCCCTTCCCAAGGTTGGGCTGCACCTCGAGTCAAGTTTCCGAACCCCTCCTCGTCCCGTTCCAGACAAACCACGGCCCCCTCCCGGCACCTCCGGTTGGGGTTTGCTCTCCTGAGTTCACGCAACCAATCTCCTCTCGTAGTTCTTAGTTACCGGAAACCGCCGGATCTTCCTCTTCGATCCTCGCTTGAGCTTTTTCCTATCCTCCCCATTTTCGCATCATAGTTCGGTGTAACCAAAACTACTCGGGAAGCGGCAAAGACTGGGATCGGCGGCGGAGGAGGAGAAGAAACCGACGAAGTTTTCAAAGCATCCATGAATCATTTGTGTACATCATATATATATATATATATATATATATATATATATATATATATATATATAACAATTAGGTATAATCAAATACAAATATTTATAAATTTTTTGATAATAATTTTATATTAAAATGATAATTATATTTTTTAATAGAATAAAACTTTAAAAGAGTATGTCTCATAAAGAATATATTTAAATAAATAAATAAAGTAGAAATTAAAAAAAATCAAATTGAAAAAATTATTATAATTAATAAAAAAATATTACTAAATAATAGAATCAATATGATTGTTTTAAAAAATTAATATAATTGATGAAAAATATTTATTAAAAATATATAATAAATTATAATAAAATATATAAAAAATATAAAAATTAATTTATGAATTTATTCTCAAAATATATCTCAGAAATGTTTTAAGTTTAGTTAGGATAAAAACACAAGATAAATACATCACTTAAGATTAATATGAAACTATAATTATAATTATTATAATCATTAGAAATAAAAATAAAAGAAACATGTGTTAATAAAAGTTAATAATGATGAATTATCATAACGAGGCCTACATAATTTTAATATATAAAAGTATAATTTGTATGAATAATTTATATGAATAATTAAATATTAATAATTTGTATGAATAATTAAATCTTAAAGAATCTCACAATACTATTTGAAAATTTTTATCCTTTGAATTTTTTATGTTTTTCTTAACATCATTTCCCATTATTATTATTATTGTCATCATCAAATATGTCACAAATTAAGATTTTATTTCCAATTAGCATTCTGATGAATTTTTATAATATTATTTAATATAATTTATTTTAAGCGATAAAAATAAGATATATTTTCCAATTTTGTGCCGACCAATTTTTTTTTACCAGCACCAATTTTTTTTATGAGAAATAACAAGAGTTTGATTAAACTAACAAACTGAACTGGATTAGCCATAAGCTGAACCTTGGCCTATATAAACCGGCACCGACTAAGAACAACGCCGTACATTCCCGGTTCACCATCTAATGGAGCAAAAGGGGCCGTTCTCCGCCACCGTGGTCATCGTCGGCTCCGGCCTATCGGGTCTGGCGACGGCCGCCTGCCTCGCAGACCGTCACATCGACGCCGTCATCCTCGAGCGCGACGACACCTTCGCCCCCCTTTGGCGGTACCGAACCTACGACCGCCTCCACCTCCATCTCCCCAAGAAATACTGCGAGCTCCCGCTCCTCCCCCACCCACCCTCCGCCCCCAACTTTCTCCCCGTCGCCGACTTCATCCGCTACCTCAACGCCTACTCGGCGGCCTTCGGTCTCGAGCGGCTCCTCCGCCTCCGCCGCCGGGTCGACTCGGCAGAGTTCGATACGGCGGCGGGGCGGTGGAGAATCGCTGCGGTGAATCTCGACAGCGGAGAGGCCGAGGAGTACGAGGCGCTGTTTTTGGTGGTGGCCACCGGGGAGAACGACGAGCCGGTGGTGCCGACAGACATACCCGGTCTTGACCGGTTCGAGGGGAAGGCGATACACTCCTGTCGGTTCCGATCGGGGAAGGAGTACGAGGGGCTCGATGTGCTGGTGGTGGGGAGCGGGAACTCTGGGATGGAGATCGCATGCGACCTCTCGCATAGTGGAGCCCGAGCGTCGATCGTTGTGCGGAGCCCGGTATTTTTTTCTTTTAAATTTTTTTTATTGGTAGCTATCCCATAAAAATAAGCTAAGCTTGTTGATGACGGTTTTTAAGCGTTGACTTTATGGGATTACGTTGACTTCTTAATAATTGGTTCACATAACCAACTCATTAAGCTATACTCCTTAATTGTTATAAGATTTAATTTCTTATCATTAATTCTTAAATACTTAGTCCTAATTAACTTATGATCTCTAATTCCTAATTAAAAAATAATAATATCTAAGTCTTTAAACCCTAATTGTTATGATAACTACGGTGAAAAAAATGGTAAGATTGATGAGATATATTCAGAATAAAATGATGATTAATAAATTACAATTAAAACATAAATATTAAAATAAATATATAAAAATATAAAAGAATGGTAAATAAAAAAATAATATATATGCATATATATTACGATTTAAGATTTTTTTTAATTTTCTTCTAAAAACATTAATTAGGGATCTCACTACTAAAACTATAAATATTCAATTTTTTTTGAATATTTCATATATGTATGATTAAGATTTCCTTGTAATAATTGATCAATAAATATGTAAATCAACTTATTAAGCTTTACTTGATTGTTATAAGATCTAATTTATTATCATTAATTTTTTATTTTTAATCTTAATTCATTTGTAATTTGTAATTCCTAATTACGAGCCAATAATCTAAAATATATGAGGCCCTTTTAGTTTCGATGATTGGAATATAATCAGAATGAAGTGATAATTGATACGTCATAATCGAAGCATAATATTTAAAATAAAAATAAACATATAAAGATAAAATTGTCTTAACTTTTAAAAATTGGATAGATAAAAGTATAATATTTATATATGACACTTCATGATCTCTTAAATTATTTTAGACAAATTTAATAATAGATTATTTATAGTTTCCATTACTACAACATGAAATGTTCCAATTTAACAATTAAATGTGTTGATAATCTAATATTGTAACATCTACTTAGGAATGTATCTATTTGACTTAATCTTAATATAATCTTTGACCTCATCTCAATTGTTGAGGTATTTAATTATGATATGTTTACATATACTTGATCATGAATTAATTTACTTATATGCATATATTTTTGATATATACATATTTTTATATAGAACTTTTATGATTTAATTATTTATTATACTTAATCTAGTATAGCTTGATTTTTGAAAACTTTCTTAAAATCTAAGATTTATTTCTAAAGTCCATACTTCTTCAACATATACAGTGAAAAAATAATGAAATTAGAATATGCAGTTTGAACAAAATAATGTTTGACAAATTAAAATTAACATTAGATATTTGAAATAAAATAAATATATAAATACAAAATTATTGTACTCTTTTATAAATTATATAAATATGTGATATAAATATATGCATATTTTATTATGTATGTTTGTTATTGTTCAATCTAACATTTGATAATGGTGTATACAGCTCCATATAGTGACAAAGGAGATATATTCTTTCGCACTAGTTCTCTTGAGAGTTTTACCAATGAGTTTGGTTGATTCCGTCATTCTTTTCCTTTGTTATTTGTGGTTTGGGAACACATCTAAGTATGGCTTACATAGGCCAAGTAAGGGCCCTCTGTACCTAAAGGAAAACACCCCAATTTACCCTGTTGTAGATGTTGGCACATACGCAAAGATCAAATCTGGTGACATCAAGGTACCGTGTTAATACACTTTAAATGTTTTTTAGTTAACCACATGCTAAACAACTAAAGTTGCATCATCTATAGATCATTCCAAGTGTGTTAGCCATTGAGGGCAAAAACGTTGTCTTCAAGAATGGGAAACAACAAAGGTTTGATGTCATTATTCTTGCAACTGGTTATAAGAGCAATGTTAAGAGGTGGCTCAAGGTATTATGTAATGATTAAAACAAAGTTGGAAGAAATATTTATAAATGTGTGCTAACCTTGCTTTTGATTTGATTTATAGGGGGATGATCACTTGATTGGGGAGGATGGAATGGCCAAGCAGATGTATCCTAACCATTGGAAGGGAAGAAATGGGCTCTATTGCTCAGGGCTTATAAGAAGAGGAATTTACGGCTCAACTACAGATGCAATCAATATTGCAGATGATATAAGTTTAGAAGTGCAATCTAGGATAAAAGACAAGGTGGCTTAGGGTTTGACGATTTAAATACAATAAGACACACAGTATTGTGCCACATGTTAATGGAAAATACAATAGAGAAATTTATGTAAACCTTGGGTCTTATAACACCTATTTTGGTGTTATTTTCGTTGTGCAATTAACATTTTCAATGTTTGTAAGTTGAATATTTCATAATGAGCATGATTCTATATTTACCAAACCAACTTGATGACCACATTAAGGTTCTTCATAGATTTAAGAACAAAACATTTACCCATCTATTTTTGGACTTTGCATACTGATCTATTGTTAATCATTCATAGATTCGTTTTTTCTTTCTATTAGTCTAAGCATTTTAGAAGTCTCCTAATCATCAATGGTGTATGATTTATTAATCATAAAGTCTATCTAAGTGTATAAGGAATTTTTTATAAAAACATTTCAAGGCTTTCTAACACTACTACTCAATTATAAAATAGACTATGTGAGCTCCAATCAGATGACATCTTAAGCATCTCTAGTGAATCGAAAGGTGATTCTCTGTGGTAGCCACACTTGACATTTCCTAGGTGAAGTGTCACGTTGTTTATTTCTTTTATTTTATCTATTAATTTTTTAAAAATATTTTTTCAAAGACATAAAATAATGTTAAACATATTTTTAAAAGTCATTTATATACTTTACTTGAAAGCCACTAAAATTTCTAGCATTATTTTATAAACAATTTCAAAGGTTTTAAAAGAAGTAAATATAAGAATATTTTCTTTGAAATTCAATAAAAAGGAAAATTTAAAATATTTAAATATTACTTTGAATTCCATATTATTACAATCAAATCAAAGTATCGATATTTTCATGCTATCAAAATGCATAAAGTAACTAAAAAGTTTTTTAATAAAAAAATGTAAAACAAGTTGACATACTAGCTATACTACTAATAATAAAAGAGCATAATTAATAAGTTATTTACAAAAAATTATATGTATATATTAAGTAATATGACATTGGATCATTTTACACACTAGGTTATTCACTAACATATAACACAACATGAAATATGAAAGAGCAATGTAAAGTAGTATTGAATTCTATGTAAAATATTTTATTTATTTTATTTTTATTTTATTTGAGAATTGGTTTAGGACAATATCTTTTTTGTAATTTATTGGGCTTGTTTTTTAAAACATGTTATTTCAAGTAAAAAATCATGATGAATGGTTCACTTGGTTCTATTGAATTAATTTGGAAATGGGTTTGGCAAACTTCGATTATTGGCCACAATGCTTGGAGGATGTTGCAAGTTTTAACTCCATCGATCAAACCAAATAATTACTTTGATAATATAGGATGAGTCTATAGTTAGAGTTGGCAAGATGCTTTTTGGCTCATATTTTTGGGTATTAAGCATAGCATCACATTAGTAGTATTCCATAGTTAGACATGCAATATTTATCATATGGAAGGCTAGAATGAGAACCATATACTATATTTACTAGTGTATATTGAGGATTGTATTAGTATGGAATGAAAACCAGACAATATAATAAGCTTTGTACTACTTCATAAAGATATCAACTTATTCGATTGCTTATCCAGTTGTATTTACATATAAAAGTACGGATAACACTAGCTCGACAAATATATCAGATTGGTACACTGATGCATAGTACATTGATTTGTGAATTATACTAATACGATGTTGTTAACGAATTAGCATGAATAGATTATGATCCTGTACATATATATTATGAATTGATAACAAATCTTTCTATATACTTGAATTTTTTTTTAAAAAGTTAGTAACTATCGTAAAAATATTATTAATATTTAATATTTTGATTCATATATTATTTTTATTAAAATATTTTATCATCTAACAATCAAATGACTAAATATATATTTAAAAGATTTAAGTGTATTGATGGAAGCCTTTGTGATATTGTTTAAGTTCTAAGATCTTTTATATAATAATTATTGAAATGTGTATAATAAAAAGAAGAGGTATTTTAAAATACCTCATTTTCTCCTTCTCTCCCTCCTCGTCTGATGATTCGAACCCAAGACATCAATAATATCGCAAAACGATGTTGCCAACTGGCTTGGGTTAAGAAAGGCACGAATCGTTTATATTGTATTTTATTATACCATAGTTAATTTGAAATAATTCAAATTTAGAAATTATTTTACAATATCTTATAAAAAAACTAAATAAATAATTGCAAAACAATACTAAATTCGAGATTGAAATAGAATACCATTTTTAAATGAATGAAAATTAAATGTGGCGTTATTTTTATTATATTTAGATTATATATTTTATTTAGATAATATTTAAATTACAAGTATTATTGTTAATTAAGCTTATATTTGTTTGGTTTTATGATATTTTATTATTTGCATTTAAATATTAACCTTAATGAAGAGAGTTTAATTAAGGCTGTGCGACATGAATAAGTGTCCCTTCGTCTACTTCTCGCCTGCTGCTTTCGACCTGATGTTAGAAACCTAGGGAGAAGTGCAAAATAGAGGGAAAAAATTAAAGCAAAAAAAAGATTAGGCGGAGAAAAGGTGGTGCAGGTCTTCCGTTTGCTCACATTTCTGATGGCTGCTCTCCCTCCGCCGCCGCCTCTGATTTGGCTCCGGCAGACGGATATAGAGATAGTGATATAGAGATAGAGATAGAAATAGCGATAGAGATAGAGAGAGCTACGTCAGAAGCATATCGCTGGAGCCCTAAGTTCCGGCCTCATGTGACCATCGCGGAAGGCGCGGCAGTTGTATGAGGCATTCGTCCTTTGAGGTATGTGTCTTGCTTCTGTCTATTGTCTCCTCAGTCCGGTTTTGCTTTTAGTAGTGCATTTGAGCTTGTATTTTCTATTGCGTGGATGCATGGGGGGTTTAAGTCGCTTCACTGGTTAACAAGACGGCGTACGTTGTGTTTTGATCTTATGGTTTTACTTTAATTACGTTAGTCGGCTGCGTCTGGATTAGTTTGTTCTATGAGCACCGATCATTCGGAGTTTGCTTACTGCTGTTGGATGAGCTACGCAGTTTGAATGTTGGAGATTACTTCAAGCAGATTGTTGTCTCGACGTTTTTATAATTGTCGTTGCATTTGTTTTTGTGGATAAAAATGGATGTATTTTGAGCTAGTTGGGATTAAAGGAGGGTAGGTTATCTACTCATAGTGCTATAAGAGGTTTCTTCTTTTGTGCTTTCTGTGCTATTTTTCTGTTACTGGTTTGGTGAGATTTGTTCCAATTATGTTAGGAAACGCTTATCTGTCTGGATTTTCTTAGAGGCATTATATTGTTCTGTGCAATGCAAAAGTGACTCTGAATGATGGTAAACGTCACTCTTTCAGAATGGGCATGTCGCTCAATGAATTACTTATCAATGTTTGTGAAATCATTTGAGGTTTTTTGATGAACAAGTGATGTGAGGTTTTTAGAATAAAGAAAATGAAAAGCGTTAACCTCCACAGCATAAACTGGAGCAGTGTATATGAGCTTGCAGTCTGATTTGTTGTTTTGATATGTTTGTTATTGACTAACCCGTAGGAAGAAGTTTCATGGAATGGCCAAGCCATCTTTTGAAAATGAAACTTGTTACCTCATATTGGATAAAAGTTCATGATCTTTATTTGTTATTCTCTCTCCTTGGGTTTTTCCCTTGTTTTAGTTCTTGTCACAACATACGGGTGTATTTCCTTGTTTAGTTGCAGGAGAACAGAATTTTTTTATCATTATGAACTCCTTACTGATCATGATAATGAAACTGTAGTTAATTAGCTCATTTAAATAGTTTTTGTGTTCCCTTTTATAAGCACCACAAATATTAATGATCAAGTAATTGATTCCTTAATTCAGGTGAATTCATTTTGTAGGAACAAATGAAGATTGTTATTTTGTTTTTGCAAACATTTACCAATCATTATTTAAAAGTATTTTCAATAAGTTTGTCTTGCATTAAGGTAAGTCAAACTATGCCCAATATGCTACTTCATTCAATTAGTTTGCTGAAACAAATTTTATTTGTTTTTGGGACATGGTCATACTTATTTTTATGAGAAATGGGCCACCGTAATTTGTTTTTATTTGCATGTATCTAATTATTTATTTAAATTACATAAACAAGTGTGGTTGTTTATGTTGAGGAGAAAAATCTTTTTCTCTTTTAGTGTGTGCCAACATGATTGTGGGAAGCACTGTTATAATCAGATCTCCTCAATAGTTTATTTTGATGAGAAAAAGTGGTAAACCATGCGTTCAATTTTAAGTGTGTATAAAAATCAACAACAATGCATATAGTCTATAATTGATGGACTGCTATTATGGATCACTTTACTCTTCTCAAAATTGTTGCTATTATTGGTTAAGTTGATTTGAGGTATTAACAATATATCAGCTGATTCATATCTTCATTGATAGTTATAGAATTGATTTTAAGACTTTTTATGTTAGGGTGGGACAATGTAAAAGAGCAAGGATTCATTATACTTTTCATGAATTTTTTTTTAATCAATATAGGATGTTGGAATCTTAAATGCTTGCTATAATGATTTTCGTTTCATTGTTTGGTTACATTTATTTGAAGTTTTAAAGGAGATCGATCAAATGCGTTTTTAGTGAATTACATATAACAACTAATATCAAAATATACAATGATTATAAGGAAGCTAGATGATAGTTTTGGGACTAGAAATCAATAATATAAAGGTGCAATTTTTTATAATGCAAATAATTGTTAGGTATTGTAATTGTAAATGTTTAGGTCAAGGTGATTCATCATTTGACATCTAGAGTTATCGAAATAAGAAATTGTAATAACATTAATAATCATTAATTAAATGCATTCTTGTCATATTGGGATTAATTTGATCAATTCATGTATAGGTCTCAAATAGTTGGGTTTTGTTGGATGAAATTAGTAGGAGAAACAAAGATTTATCAGATTTAGAGTTGAAGAAAGAGTGTGAATAAAGTTTTAGAGACTTCAGATGAGATATAGAATTTCATAAAGAACAATACCTGCTCATAACCTATCATGAAATATGGATCCTTAGTAGGTTGATTACATGAACTAAATGACTTATGGTTTGTTATGAGTTAGTAGAACTCTTAATTTTCACAGTATCAAAGTTTTAAAATGGGCTTCATCATGACATTTATCAGGAACTTCGTTGAAATGCTATTCTTAAGAAGAAACCAACCTTTTAGCCTTATGCTACAAGTTCTATTCAATGAGTGGTTATAAAACTAAAGCCAGTGAACTTTATGCGCAACTTGGGACTAGCACATTGCAACAGCTAAGCCTTGTACATCCAAGATCATTTTTGTTGTTTAAGATAGAGAGAAGACAGTAGGGGAATGTACTTGCAAATTTCCAATGCAATACTGTTGCACTGTCATCAGACTGCTCACATAGAATCTACACTTTCTATCATAAGCAAGAGCTAAACTTGAACAAGTGAGTGAGCTTCTCGAAAATATTGTTGAACAGTGTGATGAAGGTCGTAATATTTAGGAGAATTTAGGGCAAATTGGCCTATTAATGGTAAATTGCTGCTGTTCACTCTCACAGCCCATTAAAGATATGAAACTTGGTGATTTTTTAGAAAACTGGCAATTAAAATCAATGGTACACTTTTTTATCATGTAAATAATTTTTGAGTACTAGTTTGATATGATCACCTAATGTTATCGTAGAGATGCATAGTTTATTACTCTTTTTGTCATCCACTGCTATATTGGGAAGGAATTGGAATAGCATGATTAATGTAATTATAGATGCAATTTTTATGACTAGGGTAATTCTAAATATGGTGGTTCATTTCTCTGTTTATTGAGGTTCTTGGTGAGATGATGATAATATCAAATGATTGAAGAGTTATTCTTATGTCAACATGCAAAAGGAATTTTAAATTTCATTGCTATCAACAAGGACAATTCTGAGTCACAGTAAGTTTATGGATGTACTTCGTGTGTCTATTTTTGTTTATATTAGTGATGGACATGATCATTATTTGTCAAGATTTGTTTGACTTTAACAGCTAATGCTCTTGATAGCTTAGGCTCCTTTTAAGTAATTGAAAGCATAGAAATTGGATAATAGCTTCATGCTGGTTTTGGTAAAGCAATGTTATCCAAAAAATATGCTTTCAAATGAAACATAACATTTTTACCCTATTTGGTACCGAGGTTGCATGCACAATACTTTCGTTTTATGTATCTAAAATTTTCTTTCCATGATAGCTATTTGGAGGAGGACGGTTTGGAAGAGGCAGATTAGGAAAAGAACTGGTAATGCAAGATATGTATCTAAGATTTTCTTTCTGAGATAGATATTTTGGAGAAGCTTTTTGGGACAGTTGCTGTACTGGTAATCTACATGTAGGATAGCATTACCAAGCATAGCCTTAGCTGATACGAGATTTATGGCTTAAAGATCAAACTGAACATCTAGGCTACAATTTAGGTAAACATCAAATTGGTAATTATTATTTAATAGTTCTTGAAATTAAGTACTACTTAAAAATGATGTTTCAATTACCCATAGTTTGTTATTTAAATAAATAGTATTAATAAGGGCATTTAAGTGTGCTGGTTAAGGATTTTCTTGGAAATGCCACTGCAGATTTGTTATGTGAAAAAACATTGTTGTTTTTATAAAATTTGAGAAACCATTCATTTGTTACCTTGCTTATAGTTCTTAAGAAATGCATTGATTTTTCAGAAAACAAACTTGAAGGAAAGCTTTGCTAAACATACCCGTATGGCATGAGATAGAAAAGTGCTTTAGCTGTTCTTTCTGATAAGAGAATATTACTAGGACTTAAATTGATAAATAATTATGCATTAATCAAATTTGGATTTTAGAAATGAGATAATTGAGATGACTTTATGACAAAGCTGGAAAGATATCATGTGAATTGATCAAGAAAGAGTTATATTGCTTATTAAATACTATGGTAGTACTGGAAGTGATGTTTGTATGTGCAAAAAATATTAGGAGATAAGCCAAAAAATATTTGTGTAAAATTTTTACTTTAGACATATGAAGGAACTTGTAGATCAAAAATATGGTTGGCAATCAAATTCCAATATTGGTCTGTTGGAAATTGGGTTAAAGTAGAGTTGATGGCTTGAAATCCAATTGCGGTTTGAACCATCGTGATTTCAAGTTGACTGCTGAAAGCAGTTTGATTGCCAGTCATCTTTTTCAAGGATTGCGCTAGATCTAGGGAAATTAAGTTTCTAATAGTGATTTTTTAAAGTTTTTGTGCATAAAGCAGTCCTAAGTCTGTCTCTGATCTCAACGTTGCTAAATTGAAAGTAGTCTGGCTCAGGATTGGACTGAATATGTTTGTTGAGTGGTGTTGAAGCACAATCTAAGTTGGTAACCAAATCGGTTTTCAATTTTTTTTTTAAAAGTCAAATCGGATTCTAGCAGTGTTCAAGATAAATTAACTGTCAATGGCACCTTGGCCAAAGCTGTAAATAACTTGCATATGAGTTGAAATTAGGGCATTCAGATTGCACCCTGTAGGATGAATGAAAATGTGAACTTATGAAGCCAACCATAAATTATCATATAAGGTGATGAGATCACATTAAAATGTTCTTTGACATCTATCATACTCAGGTACTAAATCCGGAGTTGTCATGAAATTTTATTTTTTGAAATATTTCTTTTGTTTTTCCCATTGCTGCCGCTGTCCCAGTTTCTGGCTGGTTGGGCTGCAAATAACTTTAATTCATTTTGCTGAATTTGTGCACGCAAAGTTTCATGTTTTTTATTCTACATGTTTTGAGCCCCCGTTATACTTTATTAATTTAGATTGTGGCCATACCTTTTGGAAATTTCAATTTTTGATATTTTTGTCATGTTGTGATTACAATTTTTTCTTGTTTGATCCCCTCAAAAAGCGAAGGATCAAGGCATGCTAGCAGTGGAAACATGCTTCCTGTCCTGTAGCTAAGTGAAGTGCAATGCCTACAAGTTACTACATGCTAACATGAATCAAGCATTCAAGATATTCACAAGGTAGTATATCAGTCCCCATCCAGAAATCGTCTAACCTACTTGCCAACATTTCTATCTAAAAAAGCACAAAATATAAATTGGATTTCATGCCATAGCGAAAGCATTTCAAAGTATACTTCAAGAAAAAGCCAGTGGTTCAAAAGCACAACTCTGATAAGCAGATCTTTACAAGGTTAGAGCCAGTTTTAATTAAGCTAAGAATTATTATATTCAAAAGTGTTACTTGGGAGATACCAAGTAATTAATGATTTCCTTTGAAGAGAAGAGGAAATGTGGGAGAAGAATATAACAAAGATATTTGGGCTTCCGATCCTCAATAAGAAATGCGCCAATTGGAAAGAATTCTTTGAAATATACCAAGGCTATGAAAACATCCAAAGTTGATGTTGACTTGCCCAAGATTGAGGTTTAAAGCTCATCAAATCTTAAATTTATCTCATTAGTACATGAAAGATTATTTAATTTTTTGACATACTTGATCACTAAAGCAAAACTTAAAACCACACTATGGATAACTTCATATTATTATCTTATCTAATGTACTTGAAAGCTCATAAATTATAGTAGAGTACCTGATGTTATGGTTGGTGAGATAGGAATATAAAAAGAAGTAGAAGGAATAAATATATGAAAGGCTGAATGGTTTGTTATGCTTGAGGCATTTCAGATGATCATCAGACTTCACAGATGATATTTGGCCATTTTGGGGCCACATTTTTTTATACATATATTTTGTATATTTTATTTGTATTTGTATATATGAACATGGGATGTTATATTAGTGATTGCATTTTTTGTATTGCATAGGATGGAGTGTACTAGGTATCACGAGTAGTTAAATGAGTATCATTTGTTTTTGGTACCTTTTGGGCTTATCTCAATTCAACTTTGGAGTAGTCAAAGTTATCTAAGGTTTTTCTTGGGAGTCTAAGATTGACTTTGGATTGGACCATATGATACCTTGATTGTCCTTAGTGATTTTGGTTGCTAATGGGATAACAAACTTATCACCATAGGCAAATGGATGAGTCAAAACTGCTCAAGAGATTATTTAAATACACACAACAGTTTGAACTAACCACTTTAGCAGTTTGGACTAACTATCCCAAATAATTGCCTAAGTGGTTTAAAATAATTATCTTGAGATGTTTGACTTAAACACTTTAGACGACTGGCTAATTACCGTGGGTGGATGACTAACTACAATAGGCGATCACACCAAACTCCTTAGGGCATTTGATTCAACCGCATTGTGTGGGAAAAGTGTCAAAAGGTCAAATTGCCCTCACTCACTACCATAAGCCATGTTTAAGAACACCTTTATGGGTATTGAAAAGGAAACTTTTGGTCACAAAATGAAAGATTTAGATTTGCTTTCCATCTTGATGTGAGTCCATTACAGCAGTGTTGGGAGTAATGTGACTCTCTCTTGAGCTTGTTGTTGGTATGATGATGCAATGTCAACCCCACATGTGATTCTTAGATTCATGTTGCAAAATCAGTCTTTTTGAATACTCAAACTAGCTTTAGGAATAATGTTCATACATCAATAATTGTTAATGATCAATTTATCAATGTTGATGATAAAAGTGGATTTGGGAAAATTAAATAAAAACCTAAGGCAAAGACAACAAAGCTTAATCAATGGAGTTTCCAAATATGTTAGGGCGGAGAATTAGAGCATACTTCGGGGTGAATTGGCACAACATGACAAGATTTCGGTTTAGAGGTTTGAATTTAAGTTATTTTGGGGTGCACGACGCTATTGTGGGTAGTTCGTCTTTATTTAAGATGTCTCGGTGATATTGGAAATGAAGATGAAGTTGTCGGCGTTGAGACAGTGCGACCAGATGTGGTGGTTGTGCTGTGGGTGCGATGGGAGCTTGGCTGAGCTAGATTTGGCTCGCGTGGGTGCGTGCACAAGTCAGCATATCAGCAAGGGTCAGTGTGGGCTGGCGTGGGTCAGAGCGTGTTGGCTGGTCGGCGGGGGTTGGAATAGGTTGGTCTGGATCTTGACTTGGTTTGGTTCAACAGCTAATAAATGTGGGTTAGTTCATTGATCATTAAACGTAGATCAGTTTAGCACCGTAACGTTTTGTCTCGGTTCAGATTTGACTTGTTGTGGTGCTTATCTGGTGCGGTTGAGCTGTGTGCTTGCCTGATGGGGATCAAAACACTTGGGAGGAGGAGAAAAAGAAAGAAACTTTCAAAGATGGGAGCTTCCGACAAAAATAGAGGAGTATGGTCGAAGCGGTGGGAAGCTCGGAGTGGAGGAAGAGAAAAAGGATCTTGAAGTCTTGTAAGGTCAAATTTGGGTGTCTTGTGCTAAGAGCTCGAAGCCGAGGAGAAGTCGAGTTCTAGAGACGGGGAAGACGAGTTTGGGGACTAAGGGTGCACTTTGGTAAGGAATGACCCTTTGTGTTGATAGGAAAGGGATTTTATATTCGTGTTTGTCAAATACTACAAACTGGGTGGGTTGCCCTTTTTCCCTTTTATTCCCACATGATCCGGCGGGTGCTCAACGGTGTGCTCCGTAGGTATCATGATCTCATTTTTTTTTATGTACTTCAATCAGTTTATTCTTTTTTGTAGAACATATGATTTTGTATCATTTCTTTACCAGACGAGGAATAACATTTTTTGGTTCATGTAATCATACCCCACTAGTAGAATAAAAGTTTTTTGGTGTTGTCGTTGATATAATTTCTTTATCACCTTGCATGGTTTTTGAGAGAAAACAAAACAATACATTATATTTAAAGTTTTGACCATCCCATGTGCATCATTAGAACTGTCATAAGGATATTTTAGATCACTCAAATGCTTACGAGGATCTTTAGCAAGCTCTTGCCTTGATTCTTGTCTTTCATTAACATTGGCTCCTACAAACTTGACTGCAATTGCATTGCCTTGTTGAAGAGTAAAGTTGTAGTCAATTTATAAGAACTTGGTATTTAATGGGAAGATTATAACCAATGAATCTCTTATGTTTCTTTGGATCACTAATGTTTTTTTTATTGAGTGGATAAATTTCTTGATGACATTCCCAACAATGATCTCGACTTTAATAGAGAGTTCATTTGGCAAAATTTCCACAGATGTGTGATATGTGCTTTCTTGTTATACGTACAAAATATGTTTTAGTTCAAGCCTTGAAATCCAATGTCCATCTCATGAACTCATGTTCATCTCAACTCTTTGGGTGATATCATTATCATCACAAGTCACACTTTGCTCGCATCAAGAGGTGAGAACACTTGCTCTATGCTTAAGAGAGGGTTGACATGAGGCAATCCAAGGTGATCACTTTGCTTTAAGTGAATTACTTTGTGATGAGGATCATAATGAGCTTGAGGGAGCTTCCCTCGAACTTGTGCCATAATGGCTGATTCAAAGAACTTGGAACCTTTGTTATAGAGGGGGTACGTGTAAAGTCTATCTTAAGATAGCTGGTGTGTGAGAAAAACTACAAGTGTGTATCAGATTGCAAAAAGATAAATGTTAGGTTGAGCTAGATGATCTATCTAAACTCCAATAATGTTTTTCTCTCTCTCTCTATCTCTATCTCTCTCTCTCTCTCATACAGACACACAATCATCCCTTTATTAGTTTTTCACCAAGGAAATCAGTTAATCGGGATGAGCAAGGCTTGTCTGCAAAAGGTACTCAAAGTAAAGCAAGCTCTTATCCAGTGAAGACTATCCTATTCTATGTTGGTTTTCTGGTACCAATTTCTTGTCCTTTAGAAGGGCTTCCCGTAGCTCTTGCATGATCTACATGGTTCAATCAATGCTATCTGCTAGGCGATTTCAATAATAAGATGGATGATGAAAAATTGATAAACATGTACTTTGCCATCCTTTGTTCAATCTAAATTTCATGGGAAAAGATTTAAGTTTGCAATAGGAAGGCAAAGCCATAGGATTTCAAACAACTTTCTATGTTAGAAGAGGCTTCTGTGAAACCACAATGTTGTTTTTGGGACCCTGTTCTTTAAGCCGTAAGGGATGGGAAGTCTTAAAAGGAAAAAGAAAAAAAAAAAAAAAACTGTCATCACTATGAACTGTTAAAGCCTTTTGAGAAACTATGAAGGCAGACAATAAAAATATTGAGGTCTTGAATCCTACTAAAGTCTAGGTTTATTATATGTGTCAATCCGTTGGTTAGATTTTGGATCGAAATTGTTCTTATCTCCATCCTTAACCATCATTCAGCATAAGGTGAGGATTTCTTTCCTCATTAGCGCCAGAGTTGTTTGGGTCAGCGTGTAAGTTCATTTTTTCTGGTTGGCCCAAAACTTTCCCTCGAAACCCAAGGAAGAATTTTTCACACTACCAATTGGTCATTTATACTCAGAAGTTAAGCTTATTACATGCAGACATGGCTAATCTGTGGGTTTGATATCATATATGAGGCAGGAAATGGGTTTTGAGGCATCAAATTAATAACCTAAGCCAACGTAATAGTTTTTTTTTTAGAAAAGTGTGGCTGAAGCCTATGTAATAGTTGACTAACATGAATGAAGCATGGGTAGTCTTCACCATTATAAATCATTCAAGGTGTTTCACACAAAATACATAATTTGATCTAATGCCATCGCAGAAACCATTCTTGAAGCATAGCAGCCACTTATAATTGAAGCAACCTAAACACTGCTCGTGTCCTGCAGTTCTGCTTCGAGCTGAATGCATGAAATAAATTAACGGTTTCCATTTTCACAATCTTGCCTTAGGATATGGATTTACTGTTTGAAAGTCATCTGAAGGACGCCCAGTAGTAATACTCGTTGTTTGACATTTAATTGGAAGTATGATTTCTTCCAGTTGGGCAAAATGCTTGGATTTTTCTGGTTAAACACTTCATCCTATTTTCAACTGCTTGGGAGTTTTTTTAAAATTTTAATCATGTTTGGTTTATTTTTTATGATAAATTGTGTATAGTTTTGGCCTAATTCTCAAGTAAGTTCCTAGGTTTTTAGAAATTTACATATTATTCAATAAGTTCATCATAACTAGCAAAAATAGGCTCTTAACCCAATTTTTTCAGACTAATGCCATGGGCCTACTTCAACAATATGGAGTTCTCTATGCATATTGTGAAGGAATCCAGTCTTATGCTCTTCAAAACTAATGAATCTATTTGATTATTTGTGAAACCCAAATGATCTCTTCAGAATACAGTTTGCCTGTTTTTATTCACATTTTTCTGCCATGCAAAATTGCAATTAACCACATCACTTTTATTTGGTGTCATTCTTAACTTTATTTCAATTCTCAATTTCAATAAAAGTGAAATATTTTTTGCAGTCATTGCATGTTCCTGCAAATTTATACCCATTGATGAATGCTGAAACTTTTTGCAGAACCTTTGATTCCTATAATATCTTTCAGCCTCGTGTGGAACTGTGGTTTAGGCATTTTTTTAGGTAGTCTATACAAAAAGTACTGAATATGTTGAAGTCAGCTCTCTTTTTCTACCAAAACTAATTTGAAAAACTAAGGATATTTCCAAACTGCTGGTTTCATGGAGTACAACAAAGAAGAGGCCATCAGAGCCAAGAGCATTGCTGAAAGCAAGATGCAAAGCAAGGACTTTGCAGGTGCACTAAAGATTGCTCTGAAGGCACAACGTCTGTTTCCAGACTTGGAAAGCATCTCACAGATGCTTACTGTATGCGAGGTGCATTGTGCTGCTTCTGCCAAGATCAGTGGGGAAAAAGACTGGTATGCTGTTCTTCAATTGGAGATGACAGCAGACGATTCAACTATTAGGAAGCAGTACAGGAAGCTTGCTCTTCTACTACATCCTGACAAGAACAAGCTTCCTGGTGCCGGTGGCGCATTTCAACTAGTTGGAGATGCATACAAGACATTGTCCGACCCAGCAAAACGAGCACAGCATGACATGTTTAGGGGAGCTAATTTCAACAGAGTTTTTCTGAACCGGGCCGCTCAAAATTCTTACAAACCTTCTGCAAAGAAGCAGCCAGGCCCTGGAGTGTCAAGCACCGCTGTGAAGACAAGCTTCGCTCATTTTAGTGGTTTGAATCATTCTCAACCATCTCATGTCTCAAATTCCCAAGTCTTCTGGACCATGTGCCCTTCCTGCAGTGCAAGAATTCAGTATTATGAAAACGTATTAGTCAAGGAGGTTTGCTGCCATAAATGCTTTAACAGATTCGTTGCTTCTGATCTAACTGGAAATGCAGTGAAAGATGGGAATGCTACTCCATTTACTCATCAGAGAAGTGATAAAGCTTCCAGTGTGGGACCTCAGGAAGCAAAGTCCGGCGATTCGGTTTTCCAACCACTGTCAAAACCTGAACCATGCAGTACTTCAGAAAGAGATGTAGTCCATGATGTGGATGGCGATTTGAATAGATGCAATGGCATGAAGTATGAAAAGGTGCAACTTCAGCCTACTCGTAGAGAACAAGAAACAAATGCACCAGATTGGAATGCAAGGCAGAATTGTGCAAATAATCTTGACCGAACTGCCGAGCTGAATTTTGGGAAAGCTCCCAATCCTCTAAGAAGATCGAAAAGGAGAAGGCAAAATGTCTCTTATTGTGAAGTTGAAGGCAAAGTTATCGACATGGATTCTGTGCCTGTAGCATCCAAAAGGACAAGGCAAGGTGATAAACTGGCCAAAAAAATGCAAAAAAGTAAAGCATTTTCAGAAGCAGATGCAGGTACAAAGAGAGAAGAAAGCAAGGATAGTTGTAAGACTTCGAAGCTTGATGATAATACTACCTCAGGTAAGACTTCTGCCTTTCCAGATAACCTAACTTACCCTGCTCCACAATTTTGCGATTTTGAAAGTGAAAGAAGTGAAGATAAGTTCGCCGTTGGTCAGATTTGGGCACTGTATGATGGGATAGATGGTATGCCCAGATTCTATGCCCGTGTTAGAAGGGTAAACACCCGAGAGTTCAAGCTTCAGCTAAACTGGCTAGAAATTGACCCGAGAACTATCAGTGAGATGAAGTGGTCCGAGCATGGTTTGCCTGTTGCTTGTGGAAGCTTTAAACTTGGCAAGCCATACAATACCTTGGATAGGTTTGTCTTCTCTCATCTAATGCAGTGGAGGAAAGGGATGAAGAGAAATTCTTTTGTTATATATCCTAGAAAAGGAGAGGTCTGGGCTCTGTTTAAGAATTGGGATGTTAATTGGAGCTCTGATCCCGATAAGCACAGAGTTTATGAGTACCAAATTGTGGAGGTTGTTTCCGATTTTTTAGATGGAACTGGAATCAGTGTTGTCCGTCTATCGAAGATAAAAGAGTTTATGGCTTTATTTATAAGAGAAACCAATGCCGAAGAAAGTTTCCTTGAAATACCAGCAAAGGATGCGCTCATGTTTTCACACAGGATCCCTGCATGCAGGATGATTGGTAAGGAAGAGGATGGTGTGCCTGAGGGTTCCTTAGAACTTGATTGTGCTTCCTTACCTACCGACTTTACCATTACTATTCCTTCAGTTAGTATTTCAAGTATCACAACCAAAGCACAGAAATGTGTTCATTCTACAACCCAGAATGGATTTGAATCTAGAAAGCAGAATGCTCAGGAGGAAAGAACTCCAGAAATGAGACCTACATCTCAAGGAGTGAAATGCACATCTGAGAAGTCACCTAATGGTGTAGAAAGAGAAAGCGTTCCATTGCAAAAACGCCAAGGTGCTTCCCCAGGCTTTCTTGCTTATGAATATCCTGAATCTGAATTCTATGACTTCGAAAAGGATAGGTCACTTGAGAAGTTTGAATGTGGTCAGATCTGGGCATTATACTGCGATATTGATAACTACCCAAAATATTATGGCCGATTAAGGAAGATCGACAAAGACAACCGAAAGGTGCAGGTGAGATGGCTCGAGGCTTTCTCCACGCCAAACAAGAGCGATGATTTTGTCGAAGGAAAGCCACCTCCTGCTTGTGGGGCTTTCAGAGCTACAAACGAGACATGCATAATGGAATTAGACGGTACTTTTTCTCATCAGGTGAGGGCAAAACCCATGTCCTTGCATGGCCATTACCATATCTTTCCCGATGTTGGCGACATTTGGGCAGTATTCAAGAACTGGAGCTCCAGCTTGACTGTAACCGATCTCAAAGCCTGCGAATTTGACTTCATCGAAATCTCAGACCGCAACAGTTATTTGGGAATCAAAGCTTTGGTTCTAACCAAAGTCGATGGTCATATCAGCGTTTTCAGGCGTAAAGAAGAGGGTCATCTATCGTTTAAGCTGATACCCTTCAATGAGTGCTTGAGATTTTCTCATCGAGTACCCGCATATCAGCTAACCAAGGAGATGGGCAGAGATTACTGGGAGCTCGATCCTGCTGCTTTGCCGATTTATTCTTGGAGTGGTATACTCTGATGCTGATTATAGTTTTCAGTAGAATGAGCAGAAAATGACCGGATTTGCAGTCAGTTGGTATGTAGTAGCAGAAAAAGCCTAAACCGTTCCATAGACTTTGCACAGCCATGGCCTCTTCAGTTCAGCTCTTTTGTGTGGTCTAACAATCTTTGTATTCCATCAAAACATCAAGCTGAGGCAATTTACTGAGCAAAAACCTTTTACTGAAGATGCAAGCAATGCTCCTGTAAGTTTTAAGTTTTGTAGTTGCTTTTCTTTTCTATGTAAAGTTGTGTTTGGTTAACAAGTGTTTTTTTAGATGAATCATCAAACAAACTTAAAGCTTATGGTAAGTAGATAGGGATAGAGCAGGCTTTCTTTCTTGAGGCCCTTAAGAGGTCATAATCCTTCAAACCTAGCATCCTTAACCCAAAGAGAAAATCAAGTACCAAAAGTGAAGTCAATGACTTGGTTGCACCACCTACTCGAAAACCCAAATGCCTAAACATCACATCTAGATGACAAATAGGCATGCTCATACTTGTTTGATATCCACCTTGAGCACCATAAGCCCTATTGAAGATGAACATGATTTTATCTCTTCAGCCAAAAACAGTTGTCCATGATGATTCTGCCTAGGATGAAGCACACTTTTATCCTATTGAGTAAAATTTTAATAATAATCTTATTTGTAGTCAAGTAGAAATGAAACTAGTATGGATATATTGCTTCCTCCACCATAGATATAAGGATGATAGCTATGTCTCACTAATTTGGTGGCATTCTATAGGAGCTAAAAAAGTATAGAATGGTCTTAGTGGGTTACACTTTTCTACTATCCTTTTAACTAACTACCATTTAGGTTCATAAGGGATGAAATTTTGTTAATAAGTCTATGACAAATGATCAATTAATGAAAGAAATAGGAGTTCCAGTCTCTCAAAGATAGCCATTGTGTCTTTGTTCTGTATTGTGGGAGACTGACAAACAAGCATAATCGAGGCATTAATGAGAGTTAGACATCCTTGAACCTCAAGTGGCATGCAAATGAGATGTCACTTTAGTGAAAGAGGTTTGAATAATGATAATATCATTTACAATAAAGATAAATTATCTTTTGACATAATTATTATTAAATATTAAATTAATAAATTATTTGATTTGAATAATTTGATTATTAATTATTATTATTAAACAGAATAATTTGATTCACATGATCTTTGATTTTGTAATAGAAGTGAAAGTAAAACTTTAATGTTATTTTGACAAAATAAATTTTTGTTTAGCTCATCGCATATTTTGTTTGTTTTTTAAATTGAAAAGGCACAATTTAAAATATGGTAAGATAAACTTCTAATTATGTTTCAAAATAAATATTTTCAAAAAATAAATTTTTGGATAAAACAAAACTTTTGTTTTATCTTAACTCTGTCAAAGAACAATTAAATTCACTTTTTTGGTTAAGTCTTGGATATTATAATAATCAAAGCGGAAATATCTATGAAGTTTTATGGATAACTAACTCCTCAGCAATCTCATTTTATCAATGTAATGTTATTTTTATTTCATTTTATTGCTCATAAATCTAGATAAAATAAAAATAAAAATGGGCAAGCTTAGAAATTCAAGGAGAGTATAAAAGCAGGAAAACCATACCGAAATGGCAGCGGAAGCGGTTTTCCCCCTCAAACGAATGGCTGCCTCTCTTCTCTCGTCACTCTCCTCCCGCTTTACCCTTGTAGCGAATCTTGGCCGTTTGTATGGACGAAGCTGTGCCCGACCGCGTTTACCCTACTTCAAAACTTCCTCTATATCTTTCCATCCTCGCTTCGGACGCCAAATCCTCTCTCTCGCTACCGGCTGTTGCTTTTCTCGTGAGGATCTGGTTGTCCTTGGCATCGAGACGAGCTGCGATGATACAGCAGCCGCCGTGGTACGTTTAACTTAATTTTCATGTTCTAGTTTTTTTTGTTTTTTTGATTTTGTCCTGTCTTATTGGATTCTTTGTTTGATTTAGGTCAGAGGCAATGGAGAAATCCTCAGCCAAGTTATTTCTTCTCAAGTAAGTTCGGAATGAAATGATGATATGCTCCTCGAATTTCTGTATCCAGCTCAAAGATGTAGCACTAATTACCATCACTACGAAGTTTTCAATGGATATTATTAACCATATCGTGTTATTTTCTTGAATGTTTGGCCAATTAGGTTTGTATTTGTCTTTTTGTCTAAGGAAGGCAGATCTCCTTTCGCGTTTTGGAGGCGTTGCACCGAAAATGGCTGAAGAGGCACATTCACTTGTTATTGATCAGGTGTCCTGTTGTTATTTACTTCAAAGATTTTCCTCAAATTCATTTTTCATTTTCTATCTATATGTTCTTCTGTTGCGTAGGTTGTTCAGAAGGCCTTGGATGATGCAAAACTAACAGGAAAAGATCTATCAGCAGTTGCTGTTACTATTGGGCCTGGTCTAAGTCTTTGCTTGCGTGGTGAATTTAGTATTGCCTTGTGCATTTATAGCATAGATGTAGATGATGCTTAGATAATAGCCAATGTGTTACCGAATTCATGTGTTTTAATGAGAATTTGGAATAGAGGATTTAGAATTGTGGAAGAAGTGATTGATGTTTTCAGTTGGCAATCAATTTTGATGATCCTAATCCTAGTTGCATTATCAAGGTGTTGTAGGTGTCAACAATTGGCCCGTCTTTTTTAGTTGCATTGAAGAAAGGTTTAGTTATGAATGACAAACTAATCATGTTTGGAAGCATGTATTTCTAGCTTGAATGGAGGTCTACTCAATTACACATAACAATGATTTTGATAGGCAAATAAATGTTTAATTTGCTTTACAAAATATGTAAAATAATCACTTTTTAAAGATCCATGCCAAATCCATTTCTTTTTTTGTGTGTAAGCTATTTTAGATTATTGATTCTCATTTATGATTATTATAGATTTCTTGGTTTGAAAATTATTTGAGAACCCTCTGTTTATCTAGCATTCAAATTGATAGTTAGTTCTGGATGATATCTTTTTCTTTCTACCTTTTCTATAGTTGGTGTTAGTAAGGCTCGGCGAGTAGCTGGAAGTTATGATTTACCAATCATTGGAGTTCATCACATGGAAGCTCATGCTCTAGTCGCACGGTTAGTACATGTGCTTAATTGGTTTTCCTTGGTTGTTGAGCTGCAATGTGCTTTTATTTCTTTCTATTTGTGTAAGCTATTTTAATTTTTTTCAATGCATAAGCAAATCTCATCTATTTTATCCAACCCGAAGGTCCATTTGGAAGATTTCAAATGTCTTTAGGTATTCTTGGTGGATTAGCATCTTTTATTTCGAAAATGTCATCTTCACACTATTGTCCTTGTCATTATTAATGCGTTAGAATTACTAAAGGTATCTGCATAAGCAAGATGCAAGCTTGCATGCAATAGGATAAGTCCTTTATGTAAGTATATAATACAGGCTTTTGATTAACATTCCTTGATACAGCATAATATTTTGAAATAATGGTCTTGTTGGACATTCATCTGTTCAGGTTGGTTGAGAGGGACCTGCAATTTCCATTCTTGGCTCTGCTTATATCAGGTAAACCAACGTCACCAGCATCCATGTCATTGACTTTTGAGTTATTATTTGTCATTCACTCTAATGACATATGGTCAATTGAACCTTACTGGTTGTCATACGTTTGTTATTCCTGATTATTATTCCACAATGGTTTTTGTTTTGGCTATGCTATAGAGAAGTGTAGAGTTGATAAGCGAAGGAGCAAAGAGTGTGTCATAAATATTGGAAAATGTAGATTGCAGTTAAAATCATAATGGTTGATCTTGATCTATAACAGTAGAAACTAGTAAGAAGCATTAAAATTTCTGCAGCGTATTCTTAGAGTTTGCACTGTCAAAATGTGACACATTGGCTCTATTCTCTGAGCAATTCCCTTGACATAGCAAAAGTTAGGGTGTAGAATTGAGCTTCCGTAAGTGTGCAGAAAGAAACTAGCATAGTAAAGCCCTTGGTTCAACACATTGATTAAAGTCTGATTTTACCTAGCTGCTTCTTGTTAAGAGCAGAAGCTACAACTTTAATTAATGTTCTATGATCTGGGATTTTAAGTTCTCTTTGAATCACAAAATCATTGCTGTGATCTTTATTAAAAGATTACTTATGGTTTCATCAGTTTTATCTTATTCTGGAAGTGGTGGAGCTGTGCAAGCTCCAAATGATGATGAAGTTATGGTGTCTCCAAAAATTCTATTAGACATTCTGTGCATTTCTTGAACATATCAATATCGTGCTGTTCTAATTTCTATAAGGAGAAACCAAATCAATTTTGAAAACAGTTTTTTTGCTAGTTCAAGTGGCGTTTCTTTTTTTGGTGTCCACTATGTATTGCAACCAATCCCATGAAGATCAAAGGTTGACTTGATTTATTGACAAAAGAGCCATTTTATTACTGTTTAAGAAATTTAGGTGCTGTCTACTAATGAGAACCATTAGAGGAAGAGGATTTTTTTTTTTTTTTAATGTGTATGAAGCTACTTGCAAATTGTGGTATATGCATTTGTTCATGTAAAAAAAAAAAATAGAATTCAGTGCTTAATTTAGGTAGAGTTTATGTGTAGCAGTGCTGTGAACATAATGAATAATACAAGAATGATGGACTAAATTTTCATACAACAATAAAATTTTTTCCCAACTATAGATGCAAGGCTTCCCTTGGTTTGTTTTTTTATTTCTCTCCTTTCTTACTCAATGCAATTCCTGTTTATTGAATGATGTTCATGAACATGGAACTATAGATTTTTATTTATCATGATTCTATTTGGAATTCTCATGCCAAATGAATTACTCAAAAACACTTGGGAATCAGATATCTTTTATCTTCAGGAGGACACAACCTTCTCGTACTAGCACATGATGTTGGTCATTATGTTCAGCTTGGGACAACAATTGATGATGCTATTGGTGAGGCATATGACAAAACAGCAAGATGGCTCGGCCTTGACATTAGTAAGGGTGGCGGGGCTGCACTTGAAGAACTTGCTCGGGAAGGTGATTCACATGCTATAAAATTCAAAGTATGCTCTAGTTGATGTTAATTGATTATCATTGCAAATTTTTATGTTGTGATTTGTTTAGCAGGATTTCTTTCCCTATCAAACTGAGATTAATTTTTTTTAATTAACCGCATAGATTCCAATGAGGCAACATAAGGATTGCAACTTTTCATATGCTGGCCTCAAAACTCAGGTCAGACTGGCTATTGAATCTAAAAATATGTAAGTTTAGCATTGTTTGGATTTTCTTTAACCTAGTTGCATCTCCTCATTCATGTCCTTTTTTTTTGTGATTATAGGAAAATCTACTTGCATAAATTATAGGATTTTAATGATTCGCTGCAATCTTTTCTCACTGATGAGATTCCTCTGTAGTCCCTTCACTCTAAACCTCTCTGCTGCATCAGTGCCTTCTACTCATATTCATAAAATGTTCCACTTTTTTTAGATAGCTATTGTAATTAACATTTAACATGACAGATAGCAAAATGTTATGGAGAAAATATATGACGCATTAGTGCTTGCGCTACAGTATGCAGCCACCACCTTTCTTCATATGAATTGTCCGTAACAATACCACCGCTTAGCTGGTGGTGTAGAGGATGATGTTACACACAGCTTATATTGGTGTATGCTTTTTTGTAAGCAGTCATGCCCTGTAGCTAAAGATTAATAATATCCCAACTCAACTTTAACAGTCTTATTAATAAGTACTAATTAGTGAGAGATCACTTGGAAAGATTTGTTTATTTTCTAAAAACAGTATCAAATCAACAAGACTACAATGAAATAGGGTTTGTTTAAGCTTTGTGTATGCTGAAATAGGCTTTTTACTCATTATAATTGTTACTCTTAAATACAGCAGATAAACTAGCTAGCATGAAACTTTTTAGAAGACAAACAATTCAGATTTGCTATTGAGTTAAGTTGAGGTTTTGTAAGCTAGTTTACTAAGTTTCTGTAGATGGACATTGTTGCACTCTTGCAATTGAGATGTTGCAAACAAATTTGACATCCACGTAAAGCAACACAATCTTTGATGAAACGGGTGAAGCAAAGGAATTCATTTTGTTGTACCTATTGCTAATTTTATTATATTTATTAGTTGCTTTACCTAATGTCTATGGAATAATTACATATAAGACAATTAACATTGGATATGGTTTTAGTTTTGAAATTTTAGCACTTGTGTGTGAACCTTGAAGACATGTAATATGCCTTACGTTTGAAAATGAAATGAAGGTCTTTGCTTTCATCTTTTAGTTCAATATCAACTTTTGTTTTTTGATCGTTCATGTGTTTTTTCTTTAACAAAATGGTTTCCATCAACGTGTACAAAATTTTACTGAAAGGTACAAAAAAAGAAGAATTTTCATGAACACTTAATACTGTTCTAACATTTTTAATTAAAATTGAAGCTTGTGCTTTATCTATTGCTGTAGTTCATGAGGATGTTATATGCAGATGTGCACAGAAGGATTCCATCTCTTCTGCTGCTACTCCTCACAGGAAATCACAAGCAGATATTGCCGCCTCTTTTCAGGTCCAAAATTATATTTCTTTAAGGTTCTACTCTCCCTGAGCATTGAATGATGCCTAAATGTGTTACTTTCTACAGCGTGTTGCTGTTTTACATCTCGAGGAGAAGTGCGAACGGGCTATTGAATGGGCACGAGGTTTGGAACCTTCTTTACAATGCCTGGTGATGCATCCTTCCTATGCTTCTCCTTTGGATACGATTCAGGGATCACATCATCAAGTTTGCTGATTCGTAAATGGTTCAAATGGGGCTTGCAAGGTTGTTTCAGGAGGTGTTGCATCAAATCAATACGTTAGGTCTCGTTTACAGCAAGTTTCAGAAAGGAAGCATCTCCGTCTAGTTTTCCCACCTCCAAGCCTTTGCACTGACAATGGTAGCTTCGATTTTGATTTATTGTTAGGCTTATCATGGAGTAGAAGTCGATTTCATTAAGAAGGAATATGTTTCTCATTAAGGTTCCATTTCTGTGAAAGGTGTCATGGTCGCATGGACCGGGATCGAGCACTTCCTTCTGGGCAGGTACGACCCGCCGCCACCCGTGAACGAGGCAGAAGATTATGTGGTAACGCATTCTTTATGCTGTTTTAGCGAACTTTGTAAATTAATAAACAAAAATGTACTAAATCTTTACTTGTGATCGTTCATGGCAGTACGATCTCAGGCCTCGGTGGCCGCTGGGTGAGGAATACGTGCAGGGAAGAAGTGAAGCCCGTTCCTTGAGAAGAGCTCGCATGCATCCCTCGCTTACATCTATCACAAAAAGTTCTCTTCAGTAACAGCTGTTTCCAACAAGCATGGTCATATCAGGGTTCGCAGGTTGCCGAGCATCTTCAAGCCATGTGGCCAGGTGATTACGTCTCTTCCCCTAAACAAATATGGCATTATCTTCTTATTTATTTATTTTTTTTAGCTTGCTTAGCAACAACAAAATGAAGTTTTTTTTATACTGAACAAAAAGCTGTAGGAGAGAACCTTCCTGGTGATATCATAAACCAGCAGAGCTGCGGCAGCACCTCTGTAAAAAGACCTGGTTATGATCACAAATGGAAGCATAATTGTATACCTAACAATATAAAATCACAAAAACTGAGGACATCAACATAACATTATTAACAACTTTAGTTTGACCTAAAGGTAAAATGCACTTAAAAGTTTTAATTTGGCACCAAATTATTTTCATAAATTTTCAAAAATATAAAAGAAAAATATATTTATCTAAAATTAATATTAAATAACATCTGTAACATAACAATTTTCTTAAAAAAATTAGTAGTCATATGGAATGAAATGTTTGTTCTCTTACATAAAATAAATGTCATATTTGAAAATCTATTTATTACATGAAAATATTATTAATCACATTTAGTAATATATGATAGTTCTAAAATAATATTCATTGAAATATTTGCTTGGTAAACAATTTGAGGTATTGATCAAATCTTTGTTTAGTAATATTTGCTAGTTTAAAGGTTCATGGTCTAGAAATGAAGGCTAATAAAATCTAAACTCAATTGATTATTTTGTAATTGCCTATGTTATGAAACATTTTTCTTAAGGATTATCATTTAATTCATCATAAATGATATAATTATCAACATCGTTTTAACTTTTAATTTATTAAAACTTGGAATGTTAATTTCTAGTGACGACACAATTAATGCAAGTCTAGAAAAGGCATCAACTAACTTGTTTTGGGTTCTAAGTTTATGTTTGAAGAAAGTAATTATCAATATTTAATTTTACTATATGAAGATATTATTTCTGTTTGGTTATCATATTTTAACCAAAACAAGCTCTGCCTATAAAAGACGTCTTGTTATCTTCAAATTATGATCTCACATAAAACTTTGAATCATTCGTTTCTTTTTTAATATAGGTTTGTACATCCCGCTATCCATCTATCAAGAAGCTTGCCAAAAAATAGTTTCTCCTTCTCATTGATTTCACTTGGGTCATCCTGGAACCATATTGTACAATAGAAGGTACAATTCTAACATTATAATGTTTGGATTCAAATTTACTATGTTGAGATAGTTTCTTATTAGTTATCCCATTTTGATCAAAGAAAGTTTGTTCTTAAAAGACATTTTGACACTTTAAAACTATGGTTTCACACATTAAGCATGGAATCATTATCTTCTTTTACAATTTGGGACTATTCATTGTTATACACTCCATCTCAAAGCCTATTAAGATTCGTTTATTGTCAGGTGATTCTAGACCTAAGGCATTACTTGAAATTCACTCGTTGCTCTCTTCGATTCTGCGTATAGAATAATCTTGTAAAAATTCAACTTATTTGTATGCCTATGGATCAAATTCTTTTGAATATTAATGTAGTTTAAAGCGTTATGATTTGCAATCACAATAAATTGTTTATAGAATAAATATTGTCTCAAATACCTTAAAGCTAATATAATAACAAAAAACTCATTGTTATAGAAGAATATTTTTGTTTAGTTTCATTCACCTTTTTATTAAAATAAGTTACTAGATATCCATTTTAATTCAAAATTTCACAATATTGATTCCAGAAGCATTGCTTTTAACTTAAAACACTATTACAAAATTTGACAACTTCAAATTAGGTAAAGAAGTCATTAGAACCGTAATTTATGTAAACATCTTTTTTACTTAAGCTAATTTAGGTAAATCCCCTTATTCCATATAAGTCCATCTTTTTTTAGTAAGTCAATTATGAAAGTTATGATAGTACTAAAAACTTTAATAATCATTTATAGAATATAACTAACCCACAAAAATTAAGGAGTTTAACAAGACTTTTTAACATATGCCATTTTATTATTGTTTTTTTATGACTAAGTACAAGACCTTCAACAAACACAATTAAACACAAAACATTCACTCTTTTTTCATAATTAATAATTTATTCGAATCTATAAATAATCTTTTTTCCTTTGTACTTCTATCAAAAATGTAAAACAAAATTTTGTTAAAATATATCATAAAAATCTTTCTATGGATGGTTTTAAAAGTGTACTTATCAAATACATAAAATTAATTAGGTGTATATTGATAATCCAAAAAGTATTGCTACCCACTCATATCATATATTAGAAGTTTTGAAAGTTGTCCTTTCTTGATCTTCAAGTCTAACCTTAATTTAATGATAATGCTTCTAAGATATATCTTTTAAGTAGTAGATACTAAAAAGTAGAATTAGTATATCATCAAACTTACATATGAAAAACTAACTTGATTATGAACTTGTTAACATTATGATTAACATATTCTTCAATTTTCATCTGTTTTGGGAATTAAAAAAGTCGAAATAGTACATAGACTTGAGCTTTTATGAAAAAAGAACTTAATGTATTGATTGTCTTTGATAAGATGTCACTATTCTACAAGCTCTTTTGAAGCATTGTGAGTCATATCAATAAAGTTTTCTAGTAATTTTGTAGCTTTAAGGGAAACACATTTTTTAGGTTCTTCAATTGGAACCTTTTTTATAAGAAGAATAAACACGTAATTGTTATCAAGAAATTTCTTTTCAAGATGATTAAATTCAATATTTTCTAATTTTAAATAATGTTTTTTTTATAAATTATTATTTTGATTTGGTTGAGTTATTACAAGCCTTTTAATAGTAAAAAAAAATGATAAATTACAATATCTATTGTAAAGTAATATATTTTAATTTTAAAAACAACTTAAAAAATTAAACTTTTTTAGGTATCCTTAAAAGGTGTAATTTGAAATTTTTTTAACCCTTGAATTTGAACACATAAGAACTCTTTCTTCCATAATTCACCACAATTAAATCATATAATCAACATTTCACTAATAATATGTGCTCTGTGTATAGGTTGGATATTCACTAAATCTTATCTTTATAGGCTTTTTATTTTAAAGATACCAACTATTTATATATAATTAGTAGAGAAGTGTGATTTACCCAAATCACTTGAAATAGTTTAGAATAATATTCAATTTTGAGGTTAATTTTCTTGAGTCTACTTACAAATATCATATTCATGATAGTTCTATCATTTATGACAAATCTCAATTTTTTTGTCATTATAATCCATAAAGTTATCAAAAATATCATTTATTTTATGGTCTTCAATTTTTTCTGAAAAAACATAAATACATCTCATGGTATCTATGTGCACATCTTTTTCTTCACATTGTTGTCTCCATTAGTAAGGACAATATCTTCTTCTATCTCTACATATTCATGTTTTAAATTGATTTTTTTTTCTTCAATGTTTAGGATAATTTCGCATTGATATTTTTAGTATCTAAATTATTTGTATTTATAATAATACTCAATCTAATTTTGACGATTATAATAATACTCAATCTAATTTCTATCTCTCCAAGTTGTTTGTTTCTTTTAAAGACAGAGTCCTATAATCCAATATTTATGAGAATAATCTATTCTCTACAAAAACAAACTTATCTTTTCTTAAGATATGAAATTGTTAATACAAACTTTTATCATGATATCTAAGATAATACTTATATTTCAATATCTCTTTTATCTTTTTCTTGATAAATACTTGTGCCTAGTCTTTATTATTTTGTTAAAGTGTTAGTCAAAAAAATGTTACATGATTAGCTACTTTTTTTATTACAAAATTAGTCTTTTGATGATTATCAACTCCATATTTATATGAGAAATTCTTCATTTAGGTCAACCATAACCTTATGAATTTTCATATGGTTATCCTTATGTTGATGGTGAACATAAGCTTAGATGCTAGCAAATAATAACATTCAAGCTCAAGCAAAGAGCCTTGTAGAAATGTGCAACATCATTAGTTAGTGGCGACCATGATTGTAAAGAGAAGGGTCGAGGTCTAGGTCAAAAAGGTTGGTTTACACCTCATGGAAGTTTCATATGCAAGCATTCAATCCGATTAACCTAAGGATGTTCTCAAGTTTGACAAATTCTAAACCATCTTTCATTCATCTCATAAAGATATTAAATGAGTAATAATTTACAATCTTAATTGCAATAAAATGACTAAACTAACCTTCGACTTAAACTAATTGCAAACATCAAACATAATAAAGACAATAGGAGAAAATACAAAGCAATAAGACTCTAGCACTTTAATCAAAAAATTCAAAATATCTTACATTTCATAAAAAACTTATCACATCATCGATGATTATGTATTTGAAGAGGTAATCGTAGGACATCGCGAAAGCTCTGTCGTCGGAGAATAGAGTCGACGATGGATGGCGGATGGAGACATTAAAAAGCAATTTAAAATGGAAATATTAATATATATACTTTAAAAAGCAAAAAAAGAAAAAAATTCTAATTTAACCATATAAACCTAAATATGTCTTTTAAATTATTGATATAGTCAAACTATTATTTTAATAATTGTTACATTTAATAATCAATCATCTAGAGGTACTATCTTTCACTCCTCATACTCCATTCCTTGCAAGCAAACAGTCTTCTATTTAATATAACACATTTCTTTCTTATTTTGAGTCAATTATTTTGTAATCCTTCAAGTAATTTAATCCAACTAAGCTTATCTCAATTCAACAAAATGCATTATTATATTTATTTAAAATTTTAAAAATTAAATATAGTCAAAATAAATTTAATTAAAATTAAACATTAGTAAAAATTTGATATCAAAATTATCCACCTTGTTTGTTTTATTATAATAAAGTAATATTTTATAAATTAGGATAAAAATATATTAGTTGAAATTATTTTTTGATTTTAAAAAATAAATGTATTAATTATATTATTTTTAAACGATATTATTATTAATTTTATTCAATATTTATATGTTTGATAAATATATTATCAATTGATGCTTAATTAAAAAACTTATAATATAAATAATTTAATTTTTTTTAATTTTTTATTTAATATTTTGTATTTGATAAAAATGTTTTCAATAAATATTTAATGGAACTATTCATATATTATAACTAGTTAATTATATTAATTATTTTATTAAAGACTCTTAATTATTAAACATCATATTTGAACAATGCTACTCTTAATTTTTATTAAATACTTACATATTTGATAAATTTGTTGTCAATAGATAGTTAAATTGAATAGTTTAATTATAAATTACTAAAATATTTTTTAGTTTTTATAAATAGCTTTATATTTGATAAATATGTTATTAATAAATATTTAATAAAATTATTCATATTATAAATAATTATTTTTTATTTTTTTAATATTAAGGATAAAGTATTCTTTAAATATTTTAAAAGAAAAGGTTATCAAAACTACTAAGCTACCAATATGATATATTTGTCCATAAGAGTGCTTTCTTCCATCAAATGAAAACAAGCGTCGGGATATAGAAATGGCGTCGAAATCCCAAACCGTCGGCGACAAGATATTCGAAAGCGTCGGTGACCTCATCAAGCTCCTCCCAAGCGGCACCGTCTTCGCCTACCAGTTCCTCAATCCCCTCGTCACCAACCACGGCCGCTGCAACCGCTTCGAGAAGCTCCTCGACGTCGTCCTCCTCATCGCCTGCGGCCTCTCCTGCGCCTTCTCTTGCTTCACCGACAGCTATGTAGCCGCCGACGGCCGTGTCTACTACGGCATCGTAACCCCGAAGGGCCTGCACCCTTTCTCCGACCCGGACGCGGCCCAGCGGGACCTCTCCGGCTACCGGCTGCGCCCGGCAGACTTCGTGCATGCGGCGGTTTCTGTTGCCGTTCTTGCGACGGTTGCGGTGCTCGACTCCTATACTGTGACGTGCCTCTTTCCGGGGCTGGTGGCGGCGCAACCGATGCTGGTCAAGGTGCTGCCAGCGGCGGTAGGGGCGGTGGCGAGCGGGGTGTTCGTGGCGTTCCCGAACAAGAGGCACGGGATCGGGTATCCGCCGGAGACGAGGGTCCCGGCGCCGGCGGAGAAGACGCTGTTGGGGGAGGAGGAGGGGATCTGAATTGCGCGGAATGAAAGCGATTTGCTTAAATTGCTGCGTTCGGTTTCTGCTTTCTTATTCTACGTTTGATAAGTGACTGTTAATTAGATAAATGATTACTTTGTGTTAAACATGAAAGGTATTAACCATTAGTTAGTTTTGGGAAACAGAGGTGATTCGAAATAAAATTTTAATAAAAAATTTATTTGGAAATACAAAATTGGAAATAGAAAATTAAGAATAAAAATTATGTTTTTAAATAGAATTTTTTTAAGAATGGTCAATTAAAATTATTTCAACCCATGAAAAAAATCTTTTTTTAATTAAAAATATATCTAATTTCTCTCTCTTTTTCTCTCTCTTCTCTCTTTATATATATATATATATATATGTATATATTTATATTAAGTGAGATATTTGTATTTAAATTCTTGTTTATCTTTGTTAATTTATAACTTTGTGAATTACCTTTTGTATATATATGCATAATTATATATTTATGTATTATTGTTAAATTTATTTTCACTCTGTTAAACTAGATGATAATTTATCTTTAAAAAAGATTGACTTGAGAAAAAAAAGAAGATTTTATCTTTAGTTAAAAAAGAGAGGTTATGAATCTTTTTTTTTGTTCTAAGACTTGTTGCTATAATCATCGTCCATTCAAAAGTTTTCTTATAACATTTTATCAAGTATTTACACAACCTTTTTACTTTGTATACTATTTCATGTCTCTTCTTATTTTTTCTCTTTTAAATAGTTCCTGTCTTCAGAGTTCCCCGACTAACCATTTTCTTCTATTATTAAGAATCTTTTATAACACTCAAGATAGAAGTGGATGGAAAGATCTTTAGATGATATCATATAGATAAATTACGAGACAACAAATAGCTCCTAAGAGGCTTATAAGTAGTGAGATATTTTGTTGAATTATCGTACATTGGTTTATAGGAGAAAAAAAACTATATATATATATATATATATATATCTTGGTTTTAAGATGTTAAAATAGCTTTTAGAGACAACTTATTTTAACTATAATGAAATGAATAAAGATGAATGATATCTTACATAATGAGATTAAGTTCTTATATTATTATATTAAAGCAACACCTTTACAAATATTATGTGTTTGAAAGACAACATTAAGTGAGAGCTCATGGATCTGTAACACACAAGATCTAGAAGTGAATCTTCAAATAATAAGTGATTCTTGATAAAATTTTTACGTGAGATACAAGAATAAACAGTTTCACATGGTTATAAAAATATTACAAATTATATATGTAATATTTTAGATTTATGATATCAAAACATTTTTGAAATTAATACTTAGGTTGTAATAAGATGACAAAGAGGATAATATCTTTATAAAATTAGATTGGGTCATTATAACAATAAACTCTACAATGATTCAATAACCCTTTAGATGGTGACACAAGTTGCTAATATTGGCTTACAAACATACACTAGTCTAATAAGTTTGTCATGCAACATTTGGGTGAAAATTGCTTCAGAAATTATTTAAAATTGAGTTTTTTGTTGTTCCTGCTACCATATCATCGTTGTTAGCTACCATTGTTGTGGACTACATTGACTCATCGCCCTTGTAACCCGCACTAACTTGTCAACCTGGTTGACCTGTTCTATCAGCACAAACCCATGACTCGCATTGACCCGCTTTATTCGACTAGAACCACATCGAATGTGTCAACCTGTCAGCCCTCAAAGACCCATGTTGTTCAGCCTCACTCACATCTACCTGAAAAACAGGCTAGATGCTTTGAGCCTATTGTATTGTTTACTTTTAGTCATAATTTTTTGTTTGATGATAACAAATTATAAATATTTCTGATGAATTTTTTTAAATAAATTTTTATATTTTAGGTAGTAGATAATTGTATTCATGAGAGAACTAATAAAAGAAGATGCAAATATGTTAAATACCATGAAGATTATTTTGGTTAGAGTGATAAACTACCAAGAGATGCATTACCAATTTAATTTAAAGTATTTCAATTTTTATTATAACGTTAAGCTTGATTGAAATATTTATTATAAGACATAAATTAAATTTAAATTAATCTTAAAATAACATTTAAGTTTTTAATATTTTTTATCCATATTTTTTTATTATCTTGATCATCAATTTATCTTAATAATAATTTTAAAATCATTAATTAATCTATTTAAAAAAGATTTTAATACTATTAATTATTCAATAGAAAATTTGATAACAAAAAATAACCGTTTGTACTAGTGATTAAAGACTGAAACAAACGGGTCATCAAATCCTGCCTCCATAGATCAAACCAACAATATGTAGGTCACTAGTCTAGCAGGTGATTAATTCTCGAATCTAGCATGGGGCAGCCGACCAAGTTAATCGGCTGTCTGTAATTGTTTACGAAAATCCTTATAAGAAGGAAATAGTAGTGCACATGAGCAATATGAGACAAAAAATGCAAAGCTTTTCTGCTCGATGAATTCTCAAATTGTTGGAGTAATGTGAATCATCCAATCAAGCATTTTGTGATCAAACAATCAATCTAGTATCACATTTTTCAAAAGCAGTAATTCTATAAAGTCATTTGATTGCACAATTTCTCGATTGAGCAATCTAAATTTCATCTGCTAAAAAAATTAAACCCTGTAGTCAGATTGCAAATTAGATCTAACATTTAGTTCAATTTCATATTTCTAAAAGCGTAGATTTGATTGCATGTGTCTGATTGCTCAGTTTTCAAGATCGAACAACCCTAGAGCATTTCGATCAAATGGCTCTTGCGCAAAAGCTATTTTAGCCATTATTTTGAGCCATTGCATATTAGTTATTTATTTTTTCACAATTAAAATATTTTAAAAGTTGCAAAATTTGTAATGATTAAATTGGGTATTTGGTAAGTGTTTTTAGTAATTACAAATTACCTATAAATATGAGATTTTTGTACACACAATATAAGAGAAATTTTTATATGATCTAAAGAAAGAATATTCAAGTAGTTAGCAGCTCGTTCCCATCGTTGCTTCCATAGTTGTTATGCCATTCACTCATCAAACTCTTGAAATTCTTTGCTTTCTCAAGTGGGCTAAGTTATTAACTTTCTTGATCTTTAATTCATTTAATTAAGACACTTGTGTCTTTTTAATGATTTCATCAAGCATAAGATTTTAGTTGTACTGATTTAGATTTTATGTCACCCAATGTTTTTCTTCGATTACCATTTTATTTCTTTGTAAGGCCATAGTAGTTTGTTCTATTTTTTTCATTATAAGGTCATAGTAAACTGTTTTATTTGTCTCTTTGTTGTGGGGGTTTAGTCTATCGATCTTTTAGCGTTATATTGTATTATGTTTGCCTAGTTTTTGTTAGAGGTGGACGTAGGCTTATTTTATAAGCTGAATCACCTAAAAATTAATTATTGTAAATTTGTTATTATTATTGATTTTTTTAATTACATGACTCTTATAAAACTTAATATATATTTAAAATAAAATTAAAATTTATAAAAATTATTTATATATATATATAAACCTTATTAAAAATTACTATAAATATTTTATCGAAATATTTTGTAATAAAGAAATATTTTATTCATAATAATTCACCCCCTCTTATTGAACCTCACTTTAGAGCTCTCCACGTATTTTGCATATATTGCCCTCATTGTTTCGTAGCTCGAAACGCACATATTTGGAAACTGTTTAGTTCAATTAATTTTAGAGTTTTTCAAATTAATTTTATTTAGAATATTTTTTTAGTAATTTTATGTTGGCTTTTAGAATTCTAAAATATATTTTAGAGTTTTAAGATGTGTATTTTTATATTTTTAAATATTATTTTATATTTCTAGATTAATAAATTATTATTATATAATTAAGGTCTCTATAAATAGGAATATTTGCCAAGTTGTACATAATGAAGGTGATAATGAAATGTAATGATTTTTTTATTTGTGTACTTCTATCTTTGTGAGTAAAGAATGTGCACCTAAATTTAGTTGAAAAAATTTTAACTTTCCCTCCCTTTGTGAGAGACAACGATCGAAGGTCAGAGACATTTCATTGGGAGAGCTGGTAATCAACAAATCCTTGTCAGAGATAAGAATCAAGTGTGAGAGATCTTCCACTTAGAGTGCTAATAAAATAAATCCTTGCTTCCTACAGCACCCATAAGCCTTCACCCACCTTTTTACCTACTTGATTAAACCACCAAACTGTCACCCTCAACAAAACTCTAAATCCTAACCTACAATCTTGTTACCCCTTTAGCCAAGCTTCTCCTCTAACCCAAAATACCACATCATCACTTTTTTTCATTTTTGATACTTCACATGCAAACTTCAACAGAGCTACAAGACATTATAACAAAAAAAGGTATACTCTTTAAACAAATTTTATTTTCTAGATAATAAGCTAAGGTTATAATTATTTTTTATTCTATTAAATTATTTCATATATAGTTTATCTGGTATTCTCTATTTTATATTTGCAAAATTGGATATAACAAAAAATTTCTTAATCAAACTTTATGATTAATGTTTAATGCATTATCATCCACTCTACTTAATAATCTATAATACAACTTTGAGATGTCAATCCTTGAATAATTTTAAAATATCACATACATCACCTAATCCTAATTAGTATATAATATATCTTCACATCTTTTAATCTTTTATTGAGTATCTATAGTATTGTAGACTCTAAATTAACATATAGTAAATGTCTAATTTGTCTTGCATATAATGGACTTGAGAAGATATAAGTTGAGATTTGAGATCCTTTACAAACATTTATTATGTAATTATTAAGAGAATGCACATTGAAAAAGTAAAACCATCATAAATAAAATGTCTCAAGCCAAAATAATGCATTGGTAAAAAAACCAACTTGATGACCATTTGACTATGAGGCAAAGTTTAAGAACCCTTAGAGCTTGAGAAGAACTAAAATAGGAGTGTCTAACATTAGCTCACATACATAGACCCACTGGCATCTATGCGTGCACCTTGTCGTGGTTAACTCAAGCACAAAGGACTATACGTGTGTTGAAACAGTATCTACATGCAAGAATAGTCCTTATAGTGTGGACGTACGCTTGTGGGGCATTTGCATGACAGGCGTGGGATCAAACCAGATCTTGTGGAATTTGTAAACTTTTATGAATTTTTATATTTTTGGTCAACACATATTTTTATTCTATAATTAAATATTATGTCAAAATATTTATACAAATAAGTGAGAATGATGTATGAAGAAGTCATAACTTGAAAAATTTAGAATTATGAGAATCAAAATTTTATGCTCCTCTTAAAAAGAAGTCTGCATACGAAACATTGGGTTAGAACACATCGTAGACAAATAAAAATCGTCTAAATTTTGAATGCATTATAAAGGTTTAGTATAAAAACATATAAAATAAATAATTATATAAATCTAGAGTGAATTAATTTTTAATATAATGAAGTATAAGAAAAAAGAAAGTATCATAAACTTGTACTTCACCATATTATTTGTTTTACAACACTTTCTCTTTTGTTATTCTCTCTTATTCTTAGTAATTTTCACCATATTATTTTTCTTCTACTTAATATCTTTATAATTCAATTATAACAATTTTTTAGCATTCCAACATCTCTGAATCATGAGCCACAAGGACCTTTGCTAAATTATCTCATCTCAAATTGCCTCTTAAGTTAGTACGATTATGATTATGAGCCCAAGAAGGAAAGAATCCACAACCCCATATAAGGTTGGATAATTTGATTTCAAATCAAAACTTTTTGATTTGATCTAGGTTTAATTCACACTTTCAACTATATACTTTGATTTTATCTCTCTTCATATGAGATCTAACTTTGTGATTTATGATTTAAATTAGGTTTTAAAAAGGCCAATCTATCTTTTATTAAGTTTTGATTTTTTTAATAAAAATTATTTGTAAGAATTTTTTTCATTTATGTTATTAATTTATAATTATAAGTTTATATTATCTTATACTTTTTAATATATTTAAATATAAGAATGAAATCATATGTTTTTCACTTGCACTAATAATTTATAATTATAAGTATATATTATCTCATATATTGTTTTATATATTTAAATATAAGAACAGAACTATTATTTCACACTAAAGTCTAAAATCATTCTCTTCTTTTCCAATGCGGGATTACTCGTCCTTATACCTCCCCAACTAAAAACCAATTATAAGTTGTTCATTGTGAGGTGATATCATACTTAGAACATTAACTTGAAAAAATAAAAATAATACCAATTTGAGAGCACCAAAACAAAAATTATGACTTCAAACTTTCATTAATTTTTTAAATCTTTTTTTATTTCAAGTAATTAAAGGAAATTTTGATTTGAATTTAATGATGATTTAAATTAGATTATTTGTCTTTACCCATTGACCATTCTTAATTATAATGTGAATAATTTTTGTATATAGATCATATGTTTCTTAATATAAATAATATTATTAAATAGTTAGATTAAATAAGTTTAGTGTGAGTTGATCATGCATTAATATGAGATTTATTTATCCATAAGATAGAACATCAAATTAATGTTTTCATGATGTCAATAATGAATATCTCTCTTATACATGACTTTAAAATTTTACAAAAATTATTTGATTATTTGAGTTTAAAAATTTAAAGATAAAGCATTGACATGATTAGATTGGAATAACATGAAAAAGATTTTTGAGTTATAGATATACTTTGTTCTCACTACATAATTTGCTTTTAAGAAAAGAGAGTAAAGTAGGATTTAGCATAGTTAATTATTAGATAATGACGTGTAAGCGTCTTACATTAACTTACAAATACACATCTACTAGCATCGCACCAGTCTCATTTAACTCAGAGTCTTATTCGAGCCAAATCCTATTTCAATTTAATCTTTGTCGACCATAGAGGTCGACTACAATACTCTACTTTTTTATATGATGAACTTTGCTATTTTTGTTTTGTTTGACCAAGTATATTTTGTAGTAGAATATGTCATCATCAATGTCGTTTGCTATGCATGTTTTACTTGCTATTGTAAATTGTTCTTTACCACCTAGTTGTCTGCTACTCCCAATTGCTGCCATCTGATTGCCCAACATCACTTGATCACCCACTATTGCTAGATGTCCGATGCTCCCCGATCGCCCAACATAGCCTAATTGCCCGTTAGCCACCTGCTCTCTGGCCACCACTTACTATCGTCGTCTATCTCATCCAATGTTGACATCTTAGTTACATCCTTATTGATGTTCAATTATCATATTCCATGATTGCATAATTTTCCAATGTCATTATAAGACGAACTTTTTTTTTTTTCAAATTTTAACTTAAATTACTTTCTCATTAAATTACACTCTTGTTGTCTTTTAAATAAATCATCTCTGATGTCATAAATATAACATCACGTATTTTTCTTCTATATATTCAATTAATTTTCTAAAATTTAGAATTCAAACACATAAAGCTATACCTAGTTTTTTTTCTATTTTTCTAATTTATAAGTACAAAAATATAACAATTATATCAACAATATCACAACCAAGTAGTTATATCCACAACTATAACTATAAACGATCGAAACTATTATACTGTCCATATGTTATAGTTTTCACAGTTTATTATAACATTATAACCAATTTTTAAATACATATAAGTTTATCATATTATTAATAAATCATTCAGCATAATCATTACAATAAAAAAAAATTATAATTTCAATTTTTTTTATAGTTATTCTTCTAAGTAATCCTTTTTTGTTGAGTTTCTATTGGATCCTAAATATTAGTATCAAAGAAAAGATAATGCCAATCATCACTAGCTTAGCAGACTATTACTAATAATAAAATAAATACGTGAAATATGAAATAAGTAATAATTTAGGACAATCATATGTAAGGGTCTCATCATAACTTTAAAAGAGATAACATGTAGCATTTTATTCTATTTTTAATCTCTTTTCTTAATGTGGTCTTACTCATCGATGTTTGTTTCTACTTAACTAAGTAACTTTACGTGCTAACCATCTTTTTGTTTACTTAGTCACAATGAAAACTTAATTTATTGATTTATTATATTGTATTCTCATCCATAATAATGCTCAGTTTTTCAAATTTTCTTTTGTACGTATCCTTTCAATAAATCACAATAATGTTGCCTGTATAGACACTAGGTGCCCCACACTCCTACATTGGATGGGCCTAGATGTGCTACACGTGTGTCTTATCAACCACTTCTCATACCACCACGATTAATGCAAGCTGAAACAGTACCCCTAATGCGATTGTACTTGTGTGGGGGGCATGCATATACAGATGCAAGATTAAGTTGAACTTTGTAGAATTTGAGAATTTTTTTTTACTTTGTTTAAATCATATGTTTTTATTTTATAATTAAATATTTGTATCAAAAAATATCTATATAAATAAATGAAAATAATGTATAAGGAAGTCATGACTTAGAAAATTTAAAATTATAAGAATTAGAATTTTGTAAATTTAAGAACCTCTTGAAAAAAAACTTATTAGATAATTCAATCGCTTTGTAACAAAAAAAATCTTTTCTCCTTCTCCTTCTTCATTTGTTCATTGCCATTGTCACGCTTCCACTTCTATTATTCATAATTTGAAAAGAATGTCTGTTGACAAGGATTTGAGCCAGAATACCTCGTAGACAAACAAAAAACCATCTAAATTTTGATCGAAAGTAAGGGTTTACTATAAAAACATATAAAATAAATCATTATATAAATCTAGAGAGAATTATTTTTTAATATAATGAAGTTCAAGAAAAAAACAAAAATCGTAAACTTGTACTTTACTATATTATTTGTTTTACAATTCTTTCTCTTTTGTTATTCTATTATCTCAATAATTTCACGATCTAAATACAAATATCTTGTTATCATTTTTTATATTTTATTTTTATTTCATTTTTTGTTATTTTTTTTCTTCTACCTAGTATCATTATAATTTAACGATTTTGTAGCATTCCAACATCCCTGATCCTAGCAACAAAGGACTTAGATAAATCATCTAGTTTCAAAATATCTCTTGAACTAGTATGATTATGACTATGACTCAAAGAAAGAAAAAAATCTACAAAATCATATAAGGTTGGATTATTTGATCTTAAATCAAAACTTTTCAATTTAGTCCGGTTCAAACTTTCAACTATATAGTTTAACTATATACTTTGATTTGATCTTTATCCATATGAGATCATATATATATATATATATATAATCAAGGTTTAAATGTGAGTCCGGTCTAATTTGTTTGGTCGAGTTAACATTATTCCTTCCGTGAACCCAACGAACGCGTTTTCTTGCCAAAAGGAGGCCGAAGATATTGGACGTCGTCAACGGAGGAGGCCGAAGGCGACCTGCGCCTATGGTCCCATTTCTGGTGAAGTGGGTGGCCAACATCCGAGAGATCTGGAAACAAGGAGAAAAGTGATCGGAGTTAGCTGGGGAAATCGAACTCGGAATAGATGGGGGCTTTTCATTCCACGCCAACCGCGAGCTCCATCCATGAATTCGCTGTCAAAGTGAACTCCGCCACCGGTCGTCCTTTCTTTTTTTCTTTGGGATAGTGAATCGGATTATCTGATTTATACTTGTACGCTCTTGTGGTTTTGCAGGATAGCTTCGGGAAGGACGTTGATTTGGGAATCTACAAGGGAAAGGTTCTGCTCGTCGTAAATGTCGCCTCGAAATGGTTACTTTTTATATATATATATATATTTTGCTTCTCATGCGATTTCTTGCAGGATTTTTTTTTTTTTTTTTTTTCCATATTGTTTAGTTTTTGGTTGATTTATCTAAAATGTGATTGAACAGTGGCCTTACGGATAACAATTACACTCAATTGACTGAGCTCTATAATAAGTACAAGAACAGAGGTTAGACGTCTGTCTTTTCTCTCTCTCCCTTGCTTGCTTTGTATTTGGGTTTCTCAGATAATGACAATGCATGAAGTTAATTTCTTAATGTAAATATATTGTTTGGAATACTAGTGACGTGATAGTGAATCGATTGATTTGTCGAGTTTGGGTAACGGGTATTACTTCAGATTATGAAATAGCCGACATGTTTTTTTTTATCAGAATTGATATTACTTATGTCATTTTATTTGGCCTTAGATTTTGTTGTGTTGGCCTTTCCCTGCAATCAATTTCTGAATCAAGAGCCCGGAACAAGCCAGGAAGCCAAGGAGTTTGCATGTACGAGATACAAGGCAGAGTATCCAATTTTTCAAAAAGTAAGGGATTCCGTTGAAACTGAAGCTAATTGCAAGCGCGTTCTTTCTTTTGCATGTAAAGAATGATTCATGGTTTACTAAACTTGTTTTGGTTTCTTCACTTTCAGAGTTATGAGTTTTTGAAGGGTGAATTTTCTTCTTTGTTGGCACATTACTGTTTTAGAATATTTTTTATCTTTGGGTTTATTTTTTATTCTTGATAAGGTATTTCGTTGATCTGTTTCCTTTTGTCATGAATTGTTACTTTGCAAGAAAGACTGCTTTTGCTTGGTGAAGTAAATATGCATGGTAACAACTATTTAAAATTTTTGAAATGCTAGAATGTTAATTAGTAATCATTTTTAATATTTGCAGTCAGTGTCAAATAGCTTAATTTTTAATGGCTTTGTGAGTCATTATCAATTAGATTTAATTTGCTTTGATATATTATTTGAGCTACGACCTTAACTTTCTTCAAAGAAAAAAGCTAAATATAATGAATGTTTGTATAATGAACTCTTGGATTATCGATATTTTGCTATCGTATATTGTTTTGTTGCATACAACCACAAAAACCAATACTTTCATTTTATGAGTGACTGCACAACCAATTAATCAAGATTACCTTTAGATAGAATTAGAAATTTTGGCATAGACAAAAGATTGATTTTCCTGTGTTGAAATCTCTTATCAGATCCATCTTGAAGAGTTAGTACTATCATTATTTATCATATGTTGCATATGTAATTCAATTGACTCTACCTAATGTGGATCAAAGTAGAATTCCTCTTGCTTATGGTGCATCTATTTGTTGAATCTATTCTCCAGTGATGACCAATTTGAAGGCATCATTACTTATTAAGAGATTGCTCGAGAGCAGGAAGACAAAAATAGAAAAGTGGAATGCCAAAGAGTCAACTACATACCCTTGTCTCATTTGAATAGATGTTTACCATAACTCTCTTGACTTGCATTCAAGCAAACTTACCTTGTCTCATTTATACTTTATTAGGAAGGTAGTTGTAATGAAATCTTATTGTGCGTAGATCACATTATATCGTCAACTATTTGAATTCACTTTGATAGATGAATTTGGATATTGTAATGTTGTATTTATGATCAATTATGGAACATGACACTTTAAACAGCACCCCAATGATATGAAAGTCATAATTTGAAACAATTGGGAATGTGCTACATTTATTTAAACAATTTATACCAAATAAAAAAAATTTAATCCATAAAAAAACAATTAAGAAAAATGACAAACATAATTAGCAATACAATTAACTCGACAAATTCTTGGTTTCCCTCATTCAAAGCAATAACTTGATTTTTTTATCATGTAGAGTGACCACACAAGCCATTAGGACTACTCATAGAAGCATTTGCAAAAAAACTCATTCCCTAAAGGTTAAAATGCTAGTTGCTATTAAAATGTTAATCTGGCAACTAAATTCAATGAGGACAAAATTCTTTCAATCATAAAAGAATAGCATATAAATATCACTGCTTTTAAAATTAGGTGAGAATCAAATCATGATATAAGTGTCTGTGAGAATTCTAATTTTGGTCAAGAAATCAATAATGTTTGAAATTCATGCTCTAAATAGTTGAGAATTCGTGACCTTGAGTGAAGATGCATAAGGAGTTGTATCATCTAAAATAAAAGAGATTTGAACAAGAGACTAAATAACAAGAGAATGAGCCATGATTTGTCAATCAAGATATTTGCTTCTAAATTGGTTGTCATATTTCTGCTTTCACCATTTTTGCTTCAAAAATTGCTAGTATATATATTAGAGGATCAAGAAGGATGAATCTAGCCTCCCATACCTTTTTATCAAAAAAAGAAAACAATCAGTACTTAAAAAATCAGATGATAATAGATGATTGCTTTGTCAAGGTCTAAGTGATTCACAAGGTCCTTGTTGTTAGATGATTGATGTCTTTTTCATTGGTTATTTCATCTTTAAGAAGTTTGAATCATTGTCTATATACTAAAAGTTTATAAGCAATTTAAGAACAGAGAAATGATGGATAACAATAAATTGTGTGGATGGTGACCATTTCAGGAAATAGATGAGAGTAAAATGAAGATTGAGGAATTAGTTAAAAAGAGGGATGAACAAATAATATTAGCCTAGTAAGACAAGAAGAGATGTCATTTTTGACAAAAAATTTAGAAAAGATTGTATTGTTTTATAAGTTTTTATTTTGAAGGGTACATAGGACAATGGCTTAGAAAGGGGTTTCATTCACTGCTCAGATACATGTGATTTAATTTTTTTTAGTAGCTAAATTTGCTTGAGCCACCCTCCTATATTTTACATAAATTATCAATATTTGTGATAATATATGTTGAGGTCACCTTTGCCTATCCCAACCTTAAAACATTCTTGTATGATTTGTAAATATTAAATTTTATTACTGATTACTTTATACAACATATATTTCCATCACAAAAATTGCTCCTAATGGCCAAGGTGTTGTTCATTCCATTAGCAAAACATATTGAGGCATTCTCATAAAAAAATGTGAGGCAAAAGGACAGGATAGCATTAATGGTATTCAACATGTGAATTGATAAATTAGCCAACAATTTACTTAGTTTTATGGTTAGGATAAATCGAGATGGTTAGCATTGTTATCATTGATATTTGTTATTGTGTTTGGTTAAGTTATCCGAGACTAGATATTGAACACTTTCAATTTGAAAAGAACATAATATGTACATATAACCGAAATTTAATAAACTTTTGGCGAATTTATAATGTCCCTTATCTGAGTATATGTGACCTTCTTATTCCATTGTAATTTTTTTTTATTCTTTTCTTTAATGACCTAGAATTTGTGAATAGTCCATAGTTGTTTGTTATCATGCTAATTTCTAGTTGATAAAAGGTTTATTTGGTGTTGCATTGAACGTTGGAAAAATATGATAGAAAATAAATTACATCGAGAGAGAGAGAGAGAGAGAGAGAGAGAGAGAGAGAGAGAGAGAGGGATGGGGGGACAGCAAGGGAGGAATGGGGAGGGAGGAGGTGAGGAAAACGTATTTGGGAGGTAGATATAGATGAAAAATTCATTGACTTTTACATTAATGGGATTGCATTGGTGAGATCTCTCAATTTAAAGGAGATGTGAGAGGGAAAGAGATGATGCGATAAAGGTAAGAATGTGACCTTGCACCTATGTAGCATGTTACTAACTCAAGCCAAGCTAAGAGTGGTTGCAATGAAATAGCAGGGAAACAACGGAGGATAAATATTTCTGGTGTTTTCTTTGTGGGCTTTGGTTGTAGTTACACTCCTTAATGTAAACTAAGCAAACTAATAAGAAAGAAGTGGAAATGGTAAGGAAGCAACAAGTAAACAAATAAGATACAACTTGAAAAAAGCTAGAAAATAGAACTCTAACCCAGATAATTAAAGGGAATACTTATAGATGCTTAGGATTGATAATTTAGCAAAGTTTCAAATTGGTCGATTCAAAATTTTCCTTAGTTAAAGCTTAGATTTGCACCAAGTAATAGACATGAACGGTTTTCTGTACCATAATTTGGTAAGATAAAAATTTTTATTGAAACTGATCCAAATCCAGAAATGATCTAAATGAAACTAAAGAAAATTCTTTAACAACAGTGATTACGAAGTTTTAGATTTTTAGAAGTACGTTTCAGTTAGTAAGCATCTCCAAAAATAAGCTTTAGCTGATTCAGTCCAGATATTTTGTTACGGCTAGATAGTCTGTCTTTGCTTAATTTTTGTGCAGCTATAGTATCATCTCTAGCTCAAGCATTTGAATATATGTTGAGAATTTAAGAAATGATTATATTGTAAATTTACACTTCATTTTGAGGTCCTCGGCTCAGGGTTATATTTAGAAAAATAGAGAGAATAAAAATCTGTTTTTGTTTTGGATAGGTTTTCTTCAACTTATGAAAACTTGCTTTTAAGCTCAAAATCAGAAAAAAATCTTTAATAGTTTGAAGTTAACATATGAGCTTTCATTTTGGAATTTTTCATTAAGCTTTTCACCCATTTAATATCCCAAAATAAACGTCCAACTATGGAAGCAAGATAGAGATAAAACTGGAAGCCAGCAAACTTAATAACAAAGAAATCACCAAACCTATCTAACCTTCATTTTGATAAAAAATCACTGCAAAGCTTCCCAAAGTTGCTTGGATGTGATAATCCAAGCTCTTGTTCTTCAATAAGCAGCAACCTCACATCACTTCTACATAAAGAGGATTCTCTCTTGAATTACACAAAAAGTAGTGATTCAGGTGGATCATCCATCCTTCACATACATGACCAAGCCATTCTAGCATTCATAGATTCTTCATTATCTTTCTAAAGTTTTGAAATACAACTCATATATAAGGAAAATGATACAGTGCTCAAGAAGGAAGATAGCAACTCAGGTCAGTCTAACTAAACTACCTCGGGCTATTTTTAGACACGGGGTGCTTTATGTTAGTCATCTATCTAGCATAATAAGAATAGCCACCGAATAAAATGATCGTGCAATATGATCCCAATAGCCCAAAAATGTTATACCTATATTTTTCATTAGACATATCCCATTCATGACTTAGAAGTACGAGATATGCAATGCCATAAAGAAGGTGAGAATATCTAGAGAAATTGAGATGTTTGTGATGTCTCTCAACTTAAACAAGATGAATCTTATTAAATGTTTTATGTTCTTCTTTAGAAAAAGTTAAGTCAAATAGAATATGTTTTGATTCTAGCTTCACTTCTTTTGATCATTTTTCTCATTTGCTTATCAAACTTCAAACCATGATTCGATCACATTAAAAACCAAAATGCTAAATAATTGCGACACTCCTCTATCTCCCAGGTTCGCGTAAATGGTCCAGAAACCGTGCCGGTATACAAGTTCTTAAAAGCAAGCAAAGGTGGCTTTTTGGGGTCCCGAATCAAATGGAACTTCACTAAATTCCTAATAGGCAAGGATGGCAAAGTAATCAAACGCTTTAGCCCCACAACATCTCCTATGTCCATTGAGGTATTCCTTCATTACATCTCCTCTCTTTCTCCACCCTCTCTTCATAAAACAAAGCTGAAATGTCCATAATATACAGAAAGACATCCAAAAGGCACTTGGAGAGAAATGAGCAGCTGCTCAAGCCTGGAGACTTCAGCTTCCCCAAAACTTATTGAAGATAGTAATTGATGTGTAAGTATATCTATAATGAGTTTCTTTCTTTGGTCCTTTCATTATGTGCTGCATTCGAATGCATTATTATCTCCTTTGTGGGGATTTAAATTGAGTGAAATTTGTTTGCTTGTATGATTTAATATGCTTTTTGGATCTTCATTGCTGTTTATGAGTGTAATTAGTTTTGTAGTTTTTTTTTTAATTTACATACATACTATTTTAATTAAGTTTCTCAATATTGGCATGATTCCCAAGTAGGTTATTTGGGTTTTAAGACATGAGGGGGACCTATATTTACTTTAGCTAGGGCTTCTCAAAGGAAACATTCTCTTGGAACATATGTGTTCTTTATTATACTTATGGGCCGAGCAAGAACTAAAGGTCGATAAAAATGGTGAGCTTGACTTCAGTCGATTGAAGATTTTATTTTCCATGAGAACCTAAGTTACCTAAATCAAATTTCACATATCATGAAGATTTTGGTGTTGAACTATTTGGGACAACTAATTATAATCTATGATTGAATGCTTAGTTAACCAATTCAGTCACTCTCTTATTGAAGGATCATAACTACACCAAATGACTTAACTATTTCATTGCATTGAAACTTCTTATGCACAATCGACATGGTCAAATGTGTTATGTACATATAAATATAATTGTAAAAATTATTGAAAAATTGAAAACATGCTAAGAGAAACTTAGGGCAAAAAATAATGACATATGAAGTAGATAAATGATATGATTGACATAAATTAAAAAATATATATGTTTTAATCATATAAATATTTATTTTAAGAGTTGTTAATTAATTTTTTACATAATAATCTCATTATCATTTTATTATATTATTTTAATAATTCAAATTTTGTTATCATCATAACATGTATTTATTATTTTTAAATTTTATATTTCTAATAAAAAATATAAAATAATAACTAGTTCAAATTTTTGAAGAAATACTCAATATTAAATCGTAAAACATGCAATTGTCTAATATCACTTAAAAATAATAAATTTTTTTTATAAATTTTATTAATTACTTTAATATTTAATAACAATTATGTCAAATTATCTCTGATTTTAACATATTAAATTTTTATTTTAGAAGAAATAAACAATTTTAAACAAGAACGCGTGTCCACAAATTGGTATATTATTGATAAGGTTTCATCTTAATATTTTTTTCACATTTTTTTACAATTTTTCTTAACAAATAATTTTTTTATCAAAATTTTAATTCAAATCTTATAATTTTTTATTCTTTTTTTTTCAAAGTTTTTTAAACTCTTTCCAAATTCATATATTATATTAATTTTTAAATTTCATTTAATAAAATAAAAGATAAAAGATGTAAAACAAGAATTCTTATTTAGAAGGAGAAATTGACAACAGAAACAAATTTAAGCACAACAAATTATCTCAAAAAATATTTCAAACAATCATATTTCCTTCATACAATTTATCTTAGGTTTTTTTTTTATTTTGATAATTAAATGACAAGACAATAAGGTTGAATATACACTAGAAATACAATATCAGTTAGTAAATTATAACCAAAAGACAATATTTAAAAATAAAATAAATTATTATTAAAAAATTAATTTATTATTTATACATATTAAAAAATATTTTTTTCTCAAAAGCTTCTTATTAAACTTGACCAAACTTATAAACCATTTACAATATATATATATATATATATATATATATATATATATATATATATATATATATATATATATATATATTATAATGCTAAAAAAATCATTTTAATATAAGGCTGTTTTGAAGGAAAGTAGAAGCATGGCGGCCGATCACGCGGTCGTTTACATATCTAAATCGCGATCTCTCCTCCGTTATTCGAAGAAGAAAGCCCCAATTTGGAGGATAAATCGTCGGAATCGCCATGGGACAGTCGTCGAGCAGCCGCCGGAGGCGCCAAGTGTATCACCAAACCTATCCCCCACATGCCCCACTTCCTCCTCCTCCTCCCCCTCCGGCTCCCCCTCATAATCCTTACCCTTCTTCCTCTCGTCCCAATTTCAGCAATCCTTACTACAATTCCCCTCAACCCGCGCCCCCGCCCTCGTACTACTACGGGTACCAGCCGCAGCCGCAGCCGCAGCAGAGCAGCGGCTACGGAGGGCTGATGAGCTTTTTGGAATCCCTGGTTGGAAACAACTCATCGTATTACCGGCCGAATCAGGGTAACGTTTTGTGGATCCCTGCGGCGCCTGGCCCTCCACCTCCGGCTGCCACAGACTATTTTTTTTACTCAGCAGCTTCTTCTTCGTCTCCGGCGCCACCGCCGCCGCCGTATGTGGAGCACCAGCAGGCAAAGAAAATTAAGAACGATGTTAATGTGCACAAAGATACGATTCGGTTGGAGTCGGATGAGTTGAATCCGGATCAGTATTTAGTTTCTTTTGTCTATGATGCCGAGGTGGATGGAAGGTAAAATACTTGGTACTCTAATGGTTGTGGTTCTTCTTTTTGAATTTTGAAGTGTCCGACGTTGCTGGCTTCCTATGGCCAATTTCCTAGGAAGGGCATGCTTTAGAGGGGAACAAAACTGGAGTCACTTTACTGTGTTGAAGGGTTACTCAAAGAATGACAAAAAAAAAAAAAAAGACTCAAGCCAAAAGGCTATTTTTTAAAAATTTTATATAAAAAAACTACTAAAATACTTTTTCTGTATACGGTTATCCTACTTTGCATTGAAGTTTTGAAAATTAATACAGTTTTTCTTAGTAAAGGAGATAAAATGCCTGATTGCAAGTGCTTCTGTACTGAGTTTTTAACAAGTATGGCATTAATTTCACATTAACAAACACAAATCTTAATCACAATAATGATGTAATTGTGTTTATTTATTATAAATTTGTTCTTAGAATCATAATAATTTCAAGTCTTTTTTAATAACTTTTTGTTATCTGCTTTGGTTTGCTTCTTTTGCTGTTTATGAGAGAAATTTTGATAGTTCACTTTTCTTAATAAGAATATTATGTGGTTTATACTTGAGTTGTCCAAACCAACTTAGTTAATTCTTTCCAATCTTAGCTTTAATTAGTGTTTCACCAATTGCTCCATTAATCATATTTTTTTTTAGTATAGCTACTGATCCATCTTAGCATTCTAATTGCTATAGTAGTTATTTTATCTGCGTTTGAACTTATTGGACCATTATTCAGTTTCATATAACATTATTGATTTTATTGCAATCATATAAAACTTATTCTTTTAATATGAAATGGCTATGTTTCGATCACACAATAAATGCAAAGCATCCATCCATTTCATTCACATTCTTGGATGCTATTCTTGACTTTCCATCATTTCTTCTATATTTTGTTGTTTAATCTAAAAAAATGAAATGTCTCAGTCTTTAATTTTTATGATTATTAATTATAAAATCCTCAACATTTTTGTTGTTACAATGAAATTTTTGTTCCATATATCCATTTAGATCTATTGATGTTTGTTTTATCTTAGTTATTGTTAAATATTTAGTTAGTTAATAAATAAATTGGTTTGAAAAATATTATTTTTTAGTGTCATTGAAAAGTTTTGTATTTGATAAAAATGCTGTTACTAAATGCATAGTGAAATGATAATATTGTGAAATGATTAAAGTGGCCTTTGACTTTTGCACTTTTTGATGAAAGAGTAAAGTAAATTTTTAATGTTATTTTGGATGGACAAAGTTGTTCTTTGCTCTTTTTATATATTTTAGGGGGTTGAAAAAATACAATTCAAAATGTAACTAGGCAAAGACTTGATTGTTTTTAAAGATACAATTTTGCAAAAACCTAAGTTTGCAAACGATATATCATGTAGAGCATAAAATGAAATCCCTAGGAATCCAATATTGTTCTTTGGTAACTTCATGTTAGCTTTGATCCTTTCTTTAATCTTTCCAAAAAGTGCATATTATTAGCAAAAAATAAACACCATAACACTACTTCTTGAATTTGATTAGTAAAAACTTGTATAATGTAAAAAATAAGTTTGTAAAGCATAGTCTTAATTTAATCAATCTGTAATTGAGAAATCATCAATCAACCCTTGGTAAAGATTTTTTCCTTGCCCAAAACTTTTCTATTAAACTTTTTAATAGTGTAAAGCTTGGATTATTTACCTTCTAAGCATAAATCTAAATTGATTTTAAGATTTCATGTCATAATTGATGCTCAATTGCTCTCTTCCTTTTGTTCTCGTTAGATATTATCAATGTTTATTTTCTCAAATGATCCTATATTTTTTTTGTCTTTAAAATAATATTGAATAAATTAAGAAGCCAATAGCTAAATCTTTGTGCCATACATTTTTGTGCATCTATATCAATGGTATCTAGGTCAATTACTTCACATTTCATCTTTATTAGAACATCCATCTCTTCAATTCTATAGAATTATCAATTAAAAAATATATTTTTTTTCAAGAAATTTAATCCTAATTAATCATCTGGTTACAACCTTTATTGAAAACCATATCAAAATAAGTTATCTTTTTGGATTTAATTTCCTCATGATTAGTTACTGTGTTTGATCCTCATCATTGTCTATTCCTTGATGTTTTTTTTTGTCCCTTTCTGTGGCAATTTTATATATATGTCTTTCACCCTTTTTAGTAAAAATTCCTGATACAAATCCTCAAAAGTCTTCTTGTATTGCTGACCTTTGTTTTGCCTCTCTTTTTTACTTGTTTATATCTCACCAAAATCTTTGTAATATGGTGTTTTATAGAAAATATTTTTTCTTTAGCCTTTTCTTATAATGTTTTTTCTCAAAACCGAGTTTTATGTAATTAGGAATATGTCCTTTAAATTCAGCAAGAGTATTTATACATGCTTTAGAAAAGTTACTAACAATCAACTTCCAACAAAAAAAATACAATGAACAATACTATTCCACATAAGATTAGCCCTCTTATTTTTATCTTTAGGACATTGGTCTACGAGTTTATCATTGAATGAAAACTTGCCTACTTTTAGTTTTAACATTTTGTCATTAAATGGTATGACATTGTTTTATGTTGTCTTTTCTAAGATAGCCATCCAAGGCCATTGCTCTATTATTGGTCAAACATTCTTGTTGAATGCCCTTTCAATCTTTGCAATCCAAAAGATTCTTATTCATCAAAAATATCATTTGCATTATTGAAGATCTATTCTTACTACTAATTATTTCTTAAGAAAAATATTAGCAATCATAAGATAATATAATAAACCAAAGTTTAACATAGTTTTCCTTTTTCATTAGTTTTTTTAAACACATAACTGTTCTTTTGTCCTCCTTCCTATATGGTCATTTAACTCTCTAATAAAGATCTTTTTATCTTGTGTGATGATCCTTTATATTAACCTTTCAATGTTCTTCTAAATTTCTTTTGTTTAATAATAACATCCAATCTTATTTGCGAGCTGTAAATACCAGTTATACTGTGAGTTCATTCATCTATAGCAACTTTTAAAGCCTTCACTTTATTCCCATTTCTTTTATAATATTTACTATATTTTTCAAATTTTATACAAAATTATACCATCTCCGTTTCAATTTTCTCAATTTTTCAACATGAGCACTATTCTACAATAACTTTGTAAGAATTTTCATCTCCAAACTATTGCAAATACGGAAAGAACTACCTTCTTACCATCCCAATACTTAACATCCTAAATGCCCTGTCATCATTTAAGTATAATTATGCTCCAGTGAATATATATCTGTCAAAGTTATCACAGATTGTTTGGAAATTATACTGGCTTTTGCAGCATAGCGTGTGAACTTTGTTATCTTTGGTGAACTCCTAAAATTTGTATCGTTCCTTGTGAGATCTCATGACTAATTACCACCTATAGCAGCTACCATTTCAAGAAAAATTCTGCCAATGTGTAGCATTGCCTAAGGTTTTTACCTTTTCTTAGAAGTTGTATCTGATTTTGTTTATGTTTATTAATGCAATCTTTTTTACTGTTTTGTGTCTTAAATAAAATCATTAAAATTTCTTCATTGATTGGAAAAACCTTAAGTGGATTTCTCACGTTTGTTAACACCCAAAGTGGTGGTAGAGGTGCAATGTTTGTCATCTCGTTAACAAATATACTAAAAATTTTGTTCAGATTTCCACAAAGCAAAACTGAAGAGAAAATTGCTTAACATGCCTCAGTTTGTGTAATAGATTAGAGATCATTACCGAGTATTTTTATTGGAGTAATCTCCATCATCGACCACAGGGCACCCAAACTGAGGTGGGCAGTTAGTGTCATCAGCAGGTAGCTTGGCTAATAAAATTTGACTAAGTTTAGTGATTTCTTTTTAATACATTAAAAGGTACACAGTTGAATGGGATAGTGTGCATAAGATTTTTGTGGCATATATCTAGGCACATTTTTTTGTGATTATAAATCTGGTAAAACTTGATACAGCTTTTGCTGCAAGGCTTTATCAAATTATTATCAATTTTAATAGTTTTGTTTTCTTTTTGAAAGCTATGGCTAACCACGTCTTCCAAGTAGAATTCTCTTGAACAAGGTTCTTGTCTCTGTTAAAATGTACGGGTGGCCAGAAACTTTTGAGGTTTGAGTATCTTGTTTGTTTCCTTTCTTGTATGGAATTTGCAAGCCGCACACCATCATACAAATTGATAGAACTGGGGTTGTTTTGGTGGTAATGGTTGTGGGGAGGGGAGGAAGGTGTGGCTACAAGTTAGTAAGATTTCTTAGTAATAGTAAGTAGATAATTGACTTTACTCTTTGGACATATTATAAAATCCCAAATTCTAATCCAATCATTCACTTTCCTCTCATTGCTTGCCACATGTCATCCATTTTTCTTAGTTTTCTTGTTGGTCTTTAGCATGTTGCTTGACCCAATCTTTCTTGGACTATGTTTGTCTAATTGGTTCTGCTATCTTTTGTCTGGCCTTATTGCCTAGGATGTTCACTCAGTTTGCTTTTTCATGCCTTCCTGCCCAAGTTATGTAATCTAGGACCTTTTGAGTTGCCTTCATTTTGTACATTTGTTGAGCCCAAAAACATGATATATTCATTCCTCGCCTTCAGGTAGGACAGTCTTTGTTTGTGTTGTACTGCATTTCTAGTACAGGCTGTGATTCTGCAAAAACAAGTGAAAAATGGTCAATTCTGCTTCAATCTTACATTACCTTTTTCAAGTTGATTATTTTAAAGCCATGTTTCCTCTTCAGATTGCAATGTCTTAAAGAGTAAGGAATTTTATATGTGCATAAAAATATATTTTCATTTGGATTATGTTCTGCTTTCCCATTCTTCAAAGGCTAGTGATGATTTTGTCTTGATAATTGAAAACTCCTTTTGGGTATTTAAAATAATGGTTAATGCAGTTTATCATATATGCCTGCTTTTATTGAATGTTGTCTCTTTACTTGTTAAATAGTATGTAGTATGCTAGTTTTATGGCTAGTTTTTATCTCCTTTTCTTAAACTCCATTGATGCACTCATTTGCTTCTCTAATTACAAATCCTCTGTAATTCTTTTTTGTGCATATTTTTTTTTGTCTTATCTCATTTACTAGATTTTATCATGCATAATATAAAAATTTTAGCATACTACATATTGTTTACAAGTCTCAGTTGAAGTCTAAACAAACAAAATTTTCCATATGATAATAAAAAAGTAGAATAACCAAGTCACTTGTCTTTTGAAAATACATTCTATTCATCTTTACCTTTCTATTCTCGTACTTCAACCTGCAGCATTACCTTGTACTTCTCTGCCTTACTACATATTGTTTACTAGTGTCATTTGAAGTCTAAACCAACAAAATCTGCGATAGGATCAAAGAAAATAGAATAAGTCAGTTGTCTTCTGAAAAATAAATTTTATTCATCTGTTAACTTTCAATTCTCCCACTTCAACCTTCAGAATCACCATGTACTTCTTTGCCATACTACATATTGTTTACGAGTATCATTTGAAGTCTAAACCAACAAAATTCTGCCATGGGATCAAAGAAAATAGAATAAGTCACTTGTCTTTTGAAAAATACATTCTATTCATCTGTAACTTTCAAATCTCCTACTTCAACCTGCAGCATCATCATATACTACTTTGCCAATTTGAAGTCTAAACTAACAAAATCTGCAGTAGGATAGAAAAACCATACTATTCTCTCTAACTATCCGTTCTCCTACTTCAACCTGCAGCATCACCATATACTACTTTGCCAAAGAAGGAGAAAACTGCAGTTTTCACACAACCATCGAAGACATCTACAAACCCAGAACCTATCCATTCCAGAAAGCAACAGGCGAAAAATTCTGCCAGCCTTCAGGCCATGGCATTGACTTAGGCTTCTTCGAAACCGACAATCTCTCCAAGACCGGAGACGGAGAGATCTTCCCGCTCGTCATCTACACCGAATCATGTCGACCGATGCAGACAGATGGTCCATCCCTTCATCCCACAGTCACCCATGCCCAGATTACCTTAGCATTCATCGAGAAGGACAGCAAAGAGGCTTTTCAAGTTAAAGTGGCCAAACAGATCCTGTGGATCGACGGTGAACGCTATGAGCTCAAGGAGATCTTTGGCCTCTCGAGCTCTTCGAGTGAGCCCATTGTTGATGGAGATGACGATGGTAAGGAGTGTGTGATCTGCATGACCGAGCCGCGAGATACTGCTGTCTTCCCCTGCAGGCATTTGGTGAGCTATCCATCACATTTCTTCTCTGCATCATTGCTTGGTTCTTTCATCTCTCATGCTTTATGTGTTGCTTTGCTGCAGTGTATGTGTGGTAATTGTGCAAAGGCATTTAGACTTCAATCAAACAAATGCCCCATTTGTCGTCAACCTGTTGAGAAGCTATTGGAAATCAATGTGCAGAGCTCTGATAAGTGAAACCCAGGTTTCTCTTAATTCATCTGAAACTGGAATGAGAATACCCAAAATCATATGTATATATTAAAAAATAAAATCACATGAATTTGTCACATTTTTCTGATTTGGCCTTGGATATGACTCTGCTTGTTATTCAGATGATAGACAAGTGTATAGAAGATCAAATATTTCCTTTTTTTTATTATTCATTTGTTTTGTAGACAATGGAAATGTTGGCATATTTGCTTCAAGAGGTATGTGCTTTGCTTGGTACTCCCCATGTATTGAGTAGTGTTCATTAATGTTCTTGTCTTCTTTTTTCTATACCTTTATCTATTTTATGCTTCTTCTTGTCTCTTTCATGTCATGTCTTTGCTAATCTTTTTATCCCCTTAGTGATCATTTTTGCAATTGCCAATTAAATTGGTAAAAAAACTTTAATAATTATTATTGTTTTACAATTCAATCATGTATTATTCTACTTTTGTTCTCTATCAAGTCCAACTTAATTTGTTGTTGTATTGATTTTGTTGGAAAAAAAGTTTCTTATTTAATTGATATAAAAAAAATCTAATGAATTCCTCATTTATTCATTGATCGATAAATTATTACTAGCTAGGAAGTTGAATAATTTGAAAAACAAAAAATTCAATTGTATTTAAAATTACTAGAAGAGTGGGAACAAGAAAATAGATTATTTATTAGTTTGTTTATATCATATAAAATAAAAATACTCTTTTTCGTATTAAAGAACATATGATTTGATCCATTTTTATATTATTAATGTTATATATAATAAATCAAACATTCAATTGGACTTTTAAATTAACACGTTTTTATAAATATTATAATCTTATATCCTATCAAATATGACTAGATAATTTTTCTTTTAAGTTGCCTCTATTTATATTTAACAATCATTCTATATCGACAATTTAGAACTCTACGATATAATTAACTTCTTGTATACATCATATTCTTCAATTGATATAATCAATTTTTTTCTTATAACAAAACTTTTTTTGTATAATATATTACAAAATATTATAAATCAACATTTAAGCTAGTGTATGCATTCACCACATTTATTTCAATCTTATAAAACATTTTATATAATAAAAATAACTAAATCTCACCAAAAAAATGATATTTAGGCAAGTTCGGTTCAACCTTTTTTATATGCTCCTTTTCTTTCCCAAAGTAGAGACTTGGGGTCGGCCGGGGTCGGCCGGCACATGTACTTTGGAGTATTTCCCATCTCGTCCGAGCCCAAAAAAATCCAAAAAAAAAAAGAAAAAAAGAAACTAGAAATAATCAAAATAATAAAAATAATACATTTTTCGCATGAGACAAGCAAATGACGAGAAACATCACATGCATGCACGTATGTAATAATCCGAAATATTATCCACCGTTTTTGTTGAGCAAGCAAGTGGAAGGAATGTGGCCACTCTCTGACCGACAGCTGTCAGCTCTTTGTTGGATGCGGACCACACATCCGAAACGGGAATCTTGATCGAAAAGAGAGAATCTTGTGGTCCTAGTGAATCCTTTTATTTTTTTTTTATCACGAAAAAGTTTGTTTTAGAAAGATTATTTCATTTATTTAATTCTTCAAATATATATCACAAAAGGATTTGTTGATCAGTCCAACCAAAATCTTTTGAAACATTATTTAATTTATGAAAATAATTTTATTTTTGGTGGGTAGCCAACTCTTTCAGTAACTCTCCCCAGATTTTTGTTAATAAAAATTTGGTTCCTTTATTATAATTAAAAGATATCAACAAAACATTACTTTTTAAAATTATTTAATAAATCAGATTGTTTGATATACAACTTTCAATATACATATACATAAAAGATAAATTTATTAATATCATTTTTAATAATAAATTAAATTCATAATGATCATTTGTAGCCGTAACAAGTATAAGCTACTTAGAATTCATCAACCTTAAATTATATTAAAAAAATAATAAATTCAATTAATTTAATAAAAAAATAAAAAAAATATTTTTCTAAAAAAAACAGAGACCTCGACCGAACACACTCGTGGGGTCCTCCAAACCGCTCTAATCCACATGCCGTTGCCCTCAACCTCCGTCGAACCCCATCTTCCGCTCGCCTACTTAACCCCATCGGAAACCCTAGCTTTCACCTTGGCTTCTCCTTCTCTCTCTCTAACCTCAGCTCGGTTTCATGGAATTCGACGACGATGTCTTCTTCGCGGACCTCAGCAAGAGGATTGCTCTGCTGATCGCCGAAGATGACGACGAGGAAAACACCCGCCTGGAGCTCCCCTTCCCCGTATCTAAGCCGGAAAATTGTCGAAAGGTGTCGTCCTGTTTCTCTGTTCTGTTCCGTTTTTGAAGTATTTTTAGGGAGTAGGAGACATGGATCCTAAGAATTAATGCAGGGCTATGCCGTGTTTCCCCAAGTGATGATCCCGCCGGCACATGTCTATGAGTTTGGACCAAGGAAGGAGAGCAGGGGAACGGGAGTGTTCATACCAAAGTCTTCCTTACCTAAGAAGGGGAGCTGCAAGAGCAACTGCAAGGCTGGAAGCTACAGAACCATCTCGACCGCTTCACAATTCTGCAGCATCAGTTCCTGCAATCAATCCCATCACAAAGGCAACAAGAAACTTAATGGTTAGCTCATTTCATCTAGTGAGAGAGAGAGAGAGAGAGAGAGAGAAAGACGGTTGTGATTGCTAACCCTAGATTCCTACGGGCTTGATTCTGGGTTTGTTAGCTTTGTGTGGTGTGGGTTGTAAACAAATAAAGGTTCAAGTGATTGGTGAAGTGAATAGATAAAGAATGTCAGCTTAGTGAAATGAATGCATTCCTATGATTTGTCTACCCCAAGGAAACGAAAGTGAAGGAGAAGAAGAGCCAAACCTGCCCTGCTTTGCTTGCTTTTCTGGGTCGACGACTCCCGAAGATCCGTTCATCGCCAAGCAGTCGTCCCTACCAATCAAAACATGCAAATGTCAACCAATCTATAGAGGAACTTGATGAGAGAGACAAAGTCCAATTCTTCAGCATATTGTTCTCAATTCATGTCTTTCATGCTTCCTTCCTTATCTTCCTTTTAAAAAACCCTAGATTCTTTAGGGAGTGAATGATGCTTGTGAAGAAACTAATGCAAAAAGAACAGGATGTAGCAAGAAAGGAGATCCAAGGTTAAAACTTGGCACATGAAAGTGACCACCATATGTAACATTTATTGCAGGAAGTAATACCACCATGCTGTGAACAGCTGGATATATGAATCAAACCTACATGAAACATTTCTAAACGTATTTTTCTACACTAAATTAAAAAAAAATTAAGATCTATTCAGCATAACATCCCTATTTCAGATCCAAAAAAAAAAAAAATGCAATTTTTGTAGGATCACCAAAAGATTCACAGAACTGATTGTGGAATAACAAGAACAATTCCCATTCAAATAGGTACAAAATAATGCCAAGAGAAATATAACTTAAAGTAGATCAACTTAAGAAAAAAGATATCAAACACAGAGGAGCACAAGATTAAGGGAGATAGTGGGGATATTTGGTTCATTGCTCTTGAAAAACTATAAGCCCTTCTCCTTTGGTTTTGCTGATTGACTTCATGAATTTTGTCACCTTTAATGGACTTCATGACCTTATATTTGCTACACTTGGTGTAATAAGAGGGAGGTTATGGTAGAATTTGGTCTTACCTTGATCTTATATTCATGAACTTAGATGGTCTTATGAGTTTTCTTAACTTAAAGGTTGTCAACTTCACCCACCTTGGCTTTGGACTTGGCTCCCTCCTTCAACGACGATCGGGCATCTCTTTCGAACCTATTATTACTTACCAATTAAGGTTTGTGAATATTTGGCTCTCCATCAAGGAGTCCCCAAAAAACATTATTAAGGCATAGTTTAGACTAGTTAAGGATTCATTTGAGTTCATTCTCAACTATAAATGAACCAAAACCCTCAATCACCTCCATGAGTGGAGCTATGATGGTATTGGTGACCTTCAAGCGAAGTGCGAGCTCCTTGAACCCCAAATTACAAAAAAAGCATTTGATGGAGGTCGAGGAGCATCAAAACCTCCTCTTCATCATATTTGAATATCATTCTAGTTTGGCCTTCTTGAGACATGGAGATGGCAATAAGCAATATGTTCGATAGATGGCTCAAAAAGATAGAAACAGCCATTCCATAAAGTGGCGCTAGTTACAAATTCACTATCAACTTTCTTGAGGATAGTAATGGCAACTTCATTGAAGACCACACAAGTATTCAAGATTTTTAACCAATTGCATTCCTTGTTCATGGGCTGAACATTCTCTGCTTGCCTCGAATCTCTCCCTCCTCCGTTCGAGAAAAGCATTTTCGAATAAAGCATTCTTCTACCATATGTGCCCCTATGATCCCTTCTAAGATATAAAATGTTATCCATTCCCTTTAGCTCTGACGACAAATGACATTGTGCTCTTCTGTAAAGGGTTATCAAGATATGTGGACCAAATTTCTGCTAATGCGATGTTGCATTTCTTTAATTCCTTTTTCATGGCCTAATGTTGATGACAAGGTGCTATGGTGGTTTTGATCGCCAAAAACCATAGTGCCACCATATTTAATCAATTTCACCCAATAAACATATGTAATACTATTAATACAATTTTTGCCAATATTCTTATCAATAAGTTCAAGGGCAACCTTGTTAACCTAATTGTCATAGGAAATCCTATCTCTTTTTTCCCAAAAGCTATTCTAAAAATTGAGCTCCTCTTCATATGCCTTCAATTCATGGTCCTTCAAATCGACCTTGAACAAAATCGCATTTGTGTGAATTAAGCCTTTCTCTTTTCCATGCTTGAGCATATCAACTTCATGAAACCTTAGTACTAGTTGTCCTATTGTGTACTGGTCCTCATTATATAAGTTAATGGATCACTTATTAAGTTGATTACTACGGCCCAAAGACTACAATAGAGTTGTTTATTCTCTCCATCTTTATGTTGTGTACTAACCTCCTATGTCTCATGATTTAAGCTCACGTGGTTGTTGGGGCATTGGAGGGCATACGTATCATGCCAAATGCCCCTAAATCACCCAACTACAATTGCTAATGATGTTGTCTTATTTGACACAATTTCTTGCTTAACAACCCTAAAATACTTATCCTCACAAACTTTTTGCACAATGTATAGTTTAAGATCAATGAGTCCAAGTTTGTAGTCCTTTCAATAACCACATCCTACCTATGCATGATAAAATATTGGTGAACAAATTTCTCATTCGACAATTGGAAAATAGTAAATATTTAGGCATTCCCTTGACCAACACCTAGTTTCTCATGTTAGACTTACTCATCAAGATTGATTGGATTAGGTCCAGTATTGCTATCATGGGCACACTTAGCCTCACACTTGCTAGCAAAGCCATCCTTAGCAATAATGCCCTAACTTCTCTCTCGATCTACACAAACTTTACTTTGAAGAGGATATTGTTAGTATAAACCTCATAATTGAGTTAGGTATCCAAACATGTTGCACATTGCTAGAGCAAGTGCACCCTTTGGGGGTTCAAATGCTTCCAACCCAAGTATGGGCAACAAGATGACCTTTTTTCGCATCCACAGAGGAGACTCTAAGACTTGGGGATAGGTATGCCTAGAAGGGCCTAATTGGCATGCCATTGATGGTGCCATTGCATCCTTCCTTAATAATGTTTGGATTGATTATCTTGCTTATTCAATGGTCAACTTTCATCAACATGAATCCCAATTAGCTCACTAAAGTCATAATCTGGAAAGTGAAATTGAGAGCACTCACATCGCCTTTTCATTGACCCTCTGGTCAATTGGATCCTGATTTCCTAGTGAAGACTAATATGCTAATCGTAAGTCTCATTCGTCGAGGCTAACAGAACACTGACTCCCCACTGCATCCATCTATGGTGACCTTACAGTTGATGCTCTTGGTATCGGTGCTTTATGCTAGAAGATTTTAGCTAAGCCCAAGGTTTGTACCTTCCATTAGAGGGTCTACAATGGAGCAGTTCCCACGACTCTCTTGCTAAAGCAATGAAAAACACCTCTTCATCCTCCTGGCATTGTTTTCTAGAAGAGGAATCCCTTGAACATGCCCTTTGGGAGTCACCAAGGCTGCTACAATATTGTGTAAATCTTATCTAACTAGAGACAAACAAAACTTCCATGTTGCCACTGCTCCCCCCATATGTCTATCCTTGCAGTGTAGGCCCAAGCATCACTAAATTGTTAGCCATAACCTTTCTTGTCTAAAGAACTAAGACAATTGGACTTTCTTTTCTCCCTCTCAGTGGGCTCTCTCTACTCCTTATTGGATGAGGGTAAATTTTGATGTCTAAGTGTGTCAAAGTGACATTGCAATGCTTGGTGTAGTTTGATAAGAATAGCATGGGTTATTCATTGCTAATGCAGCATCTTGTCTCTCTTCTTCTAATCCTCACAGTTGAACATAAGGTGCCTTACTAAGAATGATTACTACTCAATCTTTTGCTTTGAGTTTTGATGGGATTTATCTCCTCCATTATTATCTACAACATCCATCATGCACTCCTATGAGATCACTACTCAAGGCCATTTATTGCCTAGTTTGCTTATAATGGGTTGTTGCTTAATAGCTAAATGATCTCTTATGTGCCCAAAAGGTCGACTTTTGTAATTATTTGTGAGAAAAAAGTATGTCCTACCTTGCACTTTTAATACGATTCTAATTGTGGATTGAGGTTGTTATATTTGACACTTCTTAATTGATATGCGTAAGCGATAACTATATTTTCAAGAATAATGAAGAACTACATAATCTTAGGGTATTGAGACCTAACAAGACTGAAAAAATCATACTACTTGTTAGGTAATAGAGCTGGAAATGTAAGAAGACAAAAATTCAAAACTATTCAATCAACATCATAATAAAAATATAATAGACTCTAAATTAAAAACAATGCTAAAGTATAAAAAAAATGTGAAAAACAAACAACTTAATAAAAAGTTGAGCCTTTGTGGCATGCCATGTAGTGAAAAAAGAAACCATCCAATTTTATTAGTGGTCTTACTGATACTATAAAAAGAACAGTATACGATGTTTGTTATTTCTCAATCAAAACATCATCACAATCACCATTAATCTTGATGGAAAAATGGTTCACAAGATGTTGCAAATGTTAAACAAATACTTTTATTAAAGTGTTGAGAATCATAGAAATAAAAAACCATAAAAGAGTACAAAACAATAAAACCACCTCCATTCAATAGCTATTCATGGTTTCATTTAATAGATTTCTTAGCCTAATTATATTTTGTCTTTACTTATTGATGTAAGTCTTCATCTCAACCTTCTTTTCTCTTCTAACCAATAGTTGTACACTATGGAATCAACCATATAAGGAATAAAACATTATAAATAACAACATAAACAAGATTTAATCCTCTTATATTAATAATGTAAACTCAATAATCAAAAAGCCAAACATTTTTTGAAAAGAGGGGGGGGGGGGGGGAACTAGACAACTAAACCTCAAAAGGAGCTTAAATAACCAAAAACAAGCCTAAAAAAATTACTGGCCAGGACTGGATACTAATCTGATTAACATAATGCACATATTGTTATTCTTGCATTAAATTATTGTTATTGTGTTTGTGGACTTCTGTGGGTGCAAACTTGTACCCACAAAGTACCACAACGACCACCTTACCACTTCACTCTCATTATCAATACATTATATTGAACACAACAAAAATCCTAATTTGCATTTTTTCATTATTGAGTCAGGTTTTCTCTCTGAGTACAATTCAAATAATTTATATCTAACAAGCCGCAATCCCCATAAGTACCGTAATAGATATTTTTCCTAGGTGTTTCAAGTGCAGATATGAATATTTTTTTCTTTTATTTTGAATTATTTTTATTACTAATTCTTTAATTATTTTTCACTTTCAAGATAATAGGTTCTATCTCAGGAATATAAAAATTTGATTCATTATTGGATAAAGTCACATTTTATTTCCATGTGGATCATTTTTGTTATCTATAATTGTTAAGGCATAGTCAAGTGCTACAAGCTCTTGCATGCCTGGGTTCTTCAAAAGTTTTGAACTTAACTGGTCCAATGGTCACAACTTTTTTGTAAGAGGCTATTTCCACAACTAAAGCTTGTTGTTTCGAAGTTGCACTTGACCACTTTATTACTCCCTTTTATCATCAACACTTGGTGCTAAAAAAATACAAAAAAGACCTAATTTAGATTTTGCCTTTATTATGGGTCATCTTTTTTTCTCTGTAGATACAATCCTAAAAACAACATATAACTATCATTATGCAATAAAAAATTGCTGACAAAGAATCCATAAAAAGCCAAATTGTTTAGTTGAACCAACCAGATTTAACTGGTTTAATCCCCCACTCATACACTATTAGACTTGTGCTAGAAAACCAGTTGAAGTCCCAAGTCCAGTTGGGTATGCGAATAGCAATGTCACACATCAACCAAAGTTGGCCCAACCCACAATCAATACAATTTGTTGAGTAAACAAGTTTGTTGTTTATCCATTTTCCCTCAATCAGGATGGCAACAATAGTAATAAAGAAAAAGGACAGGGTTTTTGAAGATCTACAGTAAGAAACTTAAGCTTAGACTCTACATGAAATATAGATCTTTTTGTCACAATCACCCTGATTTGTGAGCTAGTCCTTAGCATCTCCAACACAAAGGAAACCTATAGGCCAACTAAGGCAGTTAAATTGTGTGCACGGTATGAAGGGTTTCAACATTCACTAAGATCATACAATTCGTGAGACAACCTTGAAAAGGCTACCATATCCCATGCTAGTGAACATAGTTTCAATCCAAAACGAATTGGGCACAATGCTGGCAATGATTATAACAGTCAGGAAATGAATTTGGTTTAGTGGGAAGGTAATCCCCATGCTCAAAACAATAGTAAAACAAATAAACAAGGAATTCTGCAAAGGCTCCCTCAAAAAAATTCCAAGATTGCAAACTCATGATAAACAATTGAAACCCTTTCGTATCTAACATAAACCTAGTGAAAAACATGTCGCAATCGACATCCCTTTCCAGCTAGGTATAATCATCATGAAAACCAATGTGGTTGCTTTCCCCATATAAGTCTTAATAAACCCAACAATGTAATGTAATCAGCCCAAGTAAACTGAATATGATTACTACAGTAGTGTAAAGAAGGCTAATGTGATTATCTTGGCAATAACCTCGCTCAACAAACAGAAAAAAGAAAAAACCACATACGATCCACAACTTTTCACATCACATTTGAGATTAGAAAAGCAGAAGAAGTGCAGCAAAGCTCACATATTTGAGCCCCCGGTCCGCGTCCGAGCCAAGGGAATCGAAATCCTTTGCAGCAAAGCGGCGGTTTCACTCTGCCCTGGCGTCAAACCTCTCGAAACCACCTCCCTTTGGTCTTCCTAGGGAGGCTGGAGTTCCCGGCGCCGCCGGTGATGGCGGACCTCGGCCTAGGCGCAGGCATGGCCGTTGGCGAGCCCTCCGTGTCGACAGCGGCTTCCTCATCCATGAGATCATCGTCGTCGGGCTCGAAATCCACAGCCTCATAGATTGGTTCGCCGCGATCTCTCATCCTCGGCCGTCTCCTGCAACCTTGTCTCGGCCGAGTTCGCAGAGGAAAAGATGCTTAATGCTGGTTTATTTGTTGGATTTAAAATAAACCCGACAAGAAAAAGTGAAAGCCGAAACCCGAATGGAATAAATTGAAACTTCGCTTATTGTTTGAATATATATTCCTAAATATATGATTAAAACATTGCCTTTAATCTTTGCAAAAATAATTTCTTTAATCATCTAAAATAATTCTTCCTTTTATTTCGGTTTACTTTTATATCTAGCTTTTAGAGTTCAAATTCCACTTTTTGATTTTTTTAATTTCACCAAATAAATCTAGAAAATAAAAACAAAAAGCATTATTCTTTCATTGTTCCTTAATCCCTAGTCTTTCTTCATTTTTTGTGTGCTTAAAGTCGATAAACAATCATGGGGTTCAGGTGAATACATATGCATGCGAGATTCATTATCTGTATTTTGTTACACACAAACATCTCTTGATAGATCTCGTTCGTTTTTTTTATTAAATTTCAATCAATCTTTTGCATATCTCAAATGAAAATCAAATGATGCTATTATCAAAATCTAATAAATATTAGTTTATTATATAAAGATTACTGTTATAAGCTTTTGATAAGACATAATTCTCTTTAAAAAGAGCAATTTTTTCAAATTTAATTTAATCTTCACAAACTACATCAGTTGAATAATTGTCCTATATATTTGTTTTGTGAATCTTAAATAAATAATAAATTAGTAACATATAAAACTTAAAATCAAATACATTTGTTTCTTTCATTTTGGATTATCTTTTTTTATGATAGAATTTTAATATCAAAATTTGATGATTTTTATGCTCTAAAAAATTGGTAATGTATTCTATACTTTTTAAGTTTATTATATTAATAATGTCTAATGAAATTAAGACAAAAAAATTATACACAAATTATCATTCTATCAATTTTAGTTTTTTAACAAAATTACTAACCATTGTCAAGAAAATAGGATTATTGGATTTAAATAAATAAAGAGAAATTGTTGTTTAATAAAATCATCATTTAGGGATAAAAGTGGGGCCATAAGATAATATAGAATAATATATGATAATTAAATATATAAATTATTATAAAAAAATTATTGCCTTTTAATATACACTATTTTATAATAATTAATTTAAAAAAATATTTGCATATTAATGTGGCATCTTCCTTTTAATCACCCAATATTTAAGTATCATTTAAATCCTTTTTTATTTTTTATTTTTTTGCTTCTCTTTTTTAAAAACAATAACTATAATTAGCATTTAAAATCAATTTAATCGCATAATGAAGCAAATATAATAGACAAAACCATCTTTCATACAACATTTTAAAAATTATATTTTCTTTTAAAACAATTTGCTTTATAGAATATCATAGAATAACATATCTATTATAATAAGGAACTATCTCTTACTTAATTATGCTCATTATAAAAAAAAAACAAGGTGACTATAATACATTCACCTCTTTCAATGGTATCCACTTTTTTTTTCTAGAGGATTATACCATTTGCATCGTAAGCTACTCTAAGAAAAACGAATAACTTGATCATGATTAGCTTGCTCCAAATGTGGCATTAACGAGTGAACAACCTTAATTTATTATAATTCTTTATATTTCATTTCCCTCTCTAATAATGTCTTAAGTGTCACCTTGACCTTACAAAATAAAAATTACATATTTGCTCAACATTAATAGACTTAGTCCTCTAATGTAACATCAAATAAGAGGTAGAGAGCAAATATTGAGTTATATCTTAAAGATAAGAATCATTGAAATGGTAGACTCTTATTAAGAATGCTATGGATGAAAGAATAAATTGTATCATATCAATTAATGCGAGAGACCCTAATTTTTTCATAAGAAACTATGACCTTGCAATGTTAAGGAATTTCTTAGAAGAAAAACTTAAGCTATAACAGAACAATCTAATGAAATAATATATTGACATAATAAGATATGACTATCATACTTAATATTTATATAAAATATTTCTTATCTTCATTATTGACCTAATGTGAGATGACTTATGTTCTCCATCAAACACAAGTGTGATAATCTAAAATAACAAAACTCTTCTTTCCTCAATTAACATTCTTCTTTCTCCAACACTTCTTCATCTTCTAATGAATTATTAAGCATTCCCTTTTTGATATGTTGACATAACATACCCAAATGTCCAACATTTTGCATTTATTACATTTGTATCATACTTTATTATTTAGTTTGCATTATTACTCATACCTATGATACCCTATTTTTTAGTTGAATTAAAGATTTGTTAATTGTTGCGTAGAATTATGTATATTGATGTGTGCAATTTTTATAGCCCATCATACATAATAATCTTTTTATAAACTTGATTTTTATCACATACCAATTTACTGATTTTACAATACTTATATATATATATTCTTTAATATAAAAAAATTTATAATTTGATACCAATATTAATTAAAAATATCCAATCAACTAATAATGAAACATTTATAATGAATTTGAATTTGTATAATTTACCTCACTTGTGGATATTATTTTCCTATAATTTATAACAAAGATGGGATGTTACAAGAAGTCTCATTTGAACCATTTCAATTGCCAAGACAATGGTCAATAGTTTCAAAATAATCAACCAAAACTATAATAATAACCATGTATGAACCAAACCACTTAATATAAGAAAGCAATACGTATCAAATAAAAAACTTGAACACCTACAAAAACCACAACAATCGATGTCATTAGATCATCTTTTAATGCAAGATGGCTCACATTAATACTAACCTCGCCCTCAACCTTAGTTCGAGAAGTACCTTACTTGACTTTTTCTTATTTTACTTGCTTCATTCTCATGGCTCCTAAACAAGCTTAATTAGCCATCTTTATAACCATACAAGCCATTTCAATTGGCTAACCCACAAATCTTGGCCAACTTAAGCATGTCATGGGGAAAAATGTTAGTCAACTATCTAAATATCTAACTTTTTCTAGATATTTAGTAATAACTATCATCAATACTTATTTTTCTAGATGTTTACTTACAATGTAGATCTACCTATAATCTTTAAACCCATAAAGGCATACATTCCTATTATATAATATAGGAAAGGATAATATTATATTTAATCTTGAAATATTAATTTAATTGAAAGGTGACAATAAACTATGTTTGATTCCATTGGATAAAGAACAAAGAAAAGAGCATTCAAAGACAACAACCAGAAGTCGCAAACCGCTAATTACTCTTCGAAGTCCGACTTGCCAGCCAACCATAATGATGCCACGTGGCCATTTGTTAAAAAATAGATACTTTTTTATTGTTCTTTAATATTAATAATTTAATAAAACGTTCAACGAACACGTTTTCGTGCTTCTCTCACCAGCCTACATAGTTTTACCATGTCATTTGAGAGAATCGATGGTTTCGTGTAATATATATTGCTCTTCGAGAGAGCTCTCAAACCAGCGTTCGAAAATGGCTGCTTTCACCTCTTGGCCTCTGTTCTTCCTTATCTTCGGCCTGGTCATCTCCTCCTCCGCCTCCGCCGCCTCCACCCGTCCCCGCGCCCTTGTCTCCCCCATCATGAAAGACTCCATTACCCTCCAATACGTAACGGTCGTTCACCAGCGCACGCCCTCAGTTCCCGTTAACCTCGTCGTCGATCTCGGCGGCCGCTACCTCTGGGTCGACTGCGAAACCAGATACACTTCCTACACCTACCACCCCGCCCGCTGCCGATCCTCGCTCTGCTCCCTGGCCGGCTCGAATTCCTGCGGCGACTGCTTCTCCTCCCCCCGGCCCGGCTGCAACAACGACACCTGCGGCGTCTTCCCCGACAATCCCTTCACCCGCACCGCCACCTCCGGGGAGCTAGCCGTCGACGTTCTTTCCTTACCCTCCACTGACGGCTCCAACCCGAGCACCCAGGTCACCTACCCCTCCTTCCTCTTCTCCTGCGCCCCAACTTTCCTCACCCGCGGCCTCGCCGCAGGAGCCACTGGCGTCGCGGGCCTAGGCCGCACCCGCGTCGCTCCTCCTTCCCAGCTCGCCGCGAAATTCAGCTTCCGACGCCGCTTCGCCCTCTGCCTCCCCTCAACACCCGGCAACGCTGGGGTTCTCTTCTTTGGCCCCGGCCCTTACCGCTTCCTCCCTAACATCGATGCCTCCCAATCCCTGCTCTACACTCCCCTCCTCACCAATCCGGTCAGCACGGCCACAACCTCTTCCCCCGGCGAGCCTTCCTACGAATACTTCATCGGCGTCACCGCCATCAAAGTGGGCGACAAGGCCGTGTCCTTTGACAAAGGCCTGTTAAAGATAGACGGGAAGACGGGCTCCGGCGGGACCAAAATCAGCACGACGGCGTCCTTCACTGCCCTACAGACGACCATATACAGGGCGGTGACGGGAGCCGTCTCGACGGCGTTAGCGAAAGTGACGAGGGCGGCGTCGGTGGCTCCCTTCAATCTGTGCTACGAAGCAAGTGGATTTTCCAGCACGAGGGTGGGGCCCGGGGTGCCTGCCATCGATCTCGTGCTGCAGAGCGACCAAGTCTATTGGCGGATCTTTGGGGCGAACTCCATGGTGGAGGCGAAACAGGGGGTGCTCTGCTTGGCGTTCGTGGACGCCGGGAGGAATCCGAAAACGTCGATCGTCGTCGGCGGGTATCAGCTGGAGAACAACTTGTTGGAATTCGATTTGGATTACTCCAGGTTGGGCTTCAGCTCCACGCTGCTCTTTAGGCAGACCACTTGCTCCAACTTCAACTTCACCTCTTCCGCGTGACTTCTTCGCCGGAGCGTTGGCCGTCGTTTGGTTCCCGGCGGCCTTCCGAGTTCTTGTAAGGAATAAAGCTTTCTCCTTTGGATTTCGGTTTGTGTGAACAAGAAATAAAGCCTGTCGTTGTTTGTGTCAAAACCCTGCTCTATCGTGTTTATTCGTGTCAACGACATCTAAGAAACTTAGAACATAACATCTTCTTTAAATAAATCTGTAACATACAAAACCTATGTAACATCTTCTCCTGTGCCCCCAACCTTCCTCACTCACAAAAGGTGTTGTTAACACTACTGTCATTGCGAGCCTAATTATTTTATGTTAGACTTATTGAACATATCACTTGATATTCATATGACACATAAGATTACATTGATCCTATTTATACATGATACATATGCTAATCTATCAATTCATAAGTCAAATAATACACAATTAGTTAAATAATCATGAAAATATAATGACTAAATGACTAAAGAGTTAAAATAACATTAGGTTTAATGATAAACTAAATAAACATTAAAATTATGTTGACACAAACTAAATTCTCAATTTACATATATATATATATATATATATATATCATATAATACAATGGCCTCTATCGTACTTGTACATTGACTTATCCCTACAAAATGTCATAAGTCATATATAGTTAAGATGTATGTAATGCAATTATGATGTCTTCATAAATAATACAAATAAGTAAAAAAATAGATAAATACAACAATGAGAGAAAGAGAAGGAAAAAGATAATACAAAGGAGAAAGATAAAAAAAAGAAAGAGAGAAAAGAGAATGAACGAAGAGAGCATGAGATTTTAAGAGTGTTGGAGCATTGTTGCCAACTTGCGGAGACACCTTGAATTGTTAGCCAACCATTAAAACTGATTGAGCTACTAACAAAGAGGAGAAAATTAAGAAGAAAAAAAAGTCTTAAGCTATCTAACTTGTATTTTAACACTCTAAATAAGCTCCAAAAACCTTTATCAAGTCTCGCATAAAAATTTTAGGATACATAATAGGATTAATACTTTGTGTGTAAATATGATTACCTATTATTCTATTTCACACCAGATTAATGATAAATTATGAATACACACAATCAATAACTTAATTGTTTACGATTAACATAAGGTTAAATTGTACTTTTTTATCTGCTAAAATACTTCAACATTCTAAATATCTCATTAAGACCTAAAATTATGTCGTGTAATTATTATGACTTCCAAATTTCTATCATAGCTAACTTTTCCTAATACCAAATTGAGAAATTCAAAATTGAGCTATCATGATATAACACTTGAAAAGGTTAGGGAGCAAACACGAACGTGCAAGAGTGCGGCTTCCATAGTTCTCTTATAATACCTAATAAGTCCAAAAGAGAACACACATGAATGAGAGTACAACTTTGGTTAACACAAGGTTTTTAGGGAAAAGAGGAATAGTATCACATCAACTACAAAGGTAAAATCCTGATTTGTACAAGTCATAAGCTTTGAATGTTTACACTACTTTTGAGGGAAAACTTACATAGGATTCTATGAAAACTTCGTGATTAAATATGTTATGATTAGATTAGTTTTAAGATTACTTATCATGCAAGAAAGACCATTAAATAAATGACAAAACTCAAGTGGATTGAGACTACATTTCACAAAGAAAACTGAGATGTTACATGTGATGAAACATATTTTCTTATGATCTTAAAAAGTTTAGTTGATGTCACTAATTAATAAATAATTATTCTAAATTTAATAGATGTTCAGTTAGTTATACTACACCTAAAGTCCATGACGTCATATTACAATCTAGCTAAACTACATTTGTCTTCATTGGTCTCTAAAACTTGTGTGGAACTCTTTTCATGTAAAAAAAGAAAACGAGTTAAGCAACAACATGAAAAACATTGTATTTCATTTAACTTATCAATAAAGTTTAAGGTTGTAACGATATATTTTTGTCACTAGTTTACCAATATGTCTTTGACTAGACTTTGTTTATTTTTTGTTCTTAGATTTTCTATGCCTTTTTAGGAGACTCGTCTTCAGCATTGGGAGGTTGGGTTAACAAGGAAACAAACCAAACTAATTTGAGTTAAGCAAAATCTAAACCCCAAACCAATAAGCCCCTTAAAATAGTGTAAAACATTTTAGTTTATAGCTTTAACCATGTAAGCATGAGGAGATAAAGAATGAGGAGGTAAAGAATTAGCGTAATCTCAAATGCCAAATAATTATCTTCTACATAAAACTATTGTTAATCAAACCCACTATTGAACAATTTTTTGAATGTAAACTACCATAAAAGTGAAAAAAGATCAGAATGAGGAGGTAAAGAATCTAGCGGATTAACACTACATTCATTAACAAAGTAAGGCATCAAACTAAGTCAAAGAGCTGCACTGATATCAAGTGATAAACCTTGAGAATGAACCTGAAGCACTTGCTAAGTATTGCATATAAACAGACAAACATGAGCATACAAAACAAAATATAGCTAGATCACGATGGCACAAGGCATAAGGTTTCAAGAAGCAGGAGTGAACTTTAAGGAAATGCTATTGACGCAATGGCGCTCATCTGTGGGTGTTCCGAATCCCTCACCTTTGAAGACATGACCCAAGTGCCCACCGCAGGCTGCACAGGTGATCTCCACTCGGACTCCATCAGCATCCACCTGACAGAAAGAAGAGATCATCATCATTAGTAAATGAAACATGCATCGATGAGAACGCAAATTTTGACAGAGAGAAACAGACATTGCGATTGATGGCACCAGGTAGGCCCTCGTAGAAGGCAGGCCACCCACACCCAGAATTGAACTTTGTAGTTGATTTGTAAAGAGGAGTGCCACAACCGGCACATTCGTAGATGCCTTCCTCGAAAAACTTATCGTATTCGCCGGTTCTCGGATACCTGTTACTCCAGATTTCCAAATGTTGTCAAGTTAGCCAAACTATCAACACAGAGCAACAAGCTCGTTTAGGGTTTGCTATGTGAATGTTTGTGTTTTAAGGTAGGTGCAGGAGCCGGTTTTCTCGTAGATCAGGGGATAGAGGTCAAGGCGGCCGCCGCTCTCCTGCCACACGCAGTCTTGTTGCCCAAAATGAGGGCCCCAAATTTTGGTCGACAGCAGCGGGGAAGAGGAATGTCAGTTGGTTGGCACGGACAAGCAACCAAGTCAATGAGGCGAGGAGAATCTCGGTCTACTCGGTGGTGACGAGGCTTGGTCTGGGCTACAGGGCGAACTCGAGAAAGGGCTTAGGGGGGAAAACAACTCGGAACTCTCATGCCACCATCGAATTGGGCAGGTGAGTGCTACAACTAGAAACGCCTCGACGAGGCTATCCAGGTGAGTTTACCCGAAGAGGAAGGAATGGCAAGCTGAGACCGGAGGACAGATAATTTGGACAAGTGACGAACAGAGTTCCACAAGAAAGCTGTCGGTGTGGCAACACGGTTCGGCATCTTTATCGTAGGTATCATATGGTATTAAAAAAACTAAATGGTATATCCCCTTTCTTCATCCCGACGAGTAAGAAACAGAACGTCTCATCTATTTGAAGTAAAAGAGAAGAAAACAATTACTCGGTTCCCTTGAGGCGAAGGATCCGAAACTGCTCCGGCGAGAGTATCGCCCTCCACTCCTCCTCAGACTTCTGAACTAAGCCCGGAGACGCCATGGCCACGACTGTCCTGCTTCTCTGTGCGACCCCGCCCAAGAACACGCCCCTTCCAGTCGCTGACAAAGAAGACAGCGTGAAATCGAGGACCTTCAACGACAAAAAACAGCGATTGCGGTGGAAATGGCCGACGCGAATCGGGACGGGGACGATTAGGGTTTTGGACGGAAAGCAACACGCAGATGCGAACTTCGCCAATCGGTGGCTGGCCATAGCGATTCCTCACTCTTTTTTCCTATTTTCGTTTTTTTTTTATTCTTTTCTTCAGGTCTGAGACGATGCTCGATTCTTTTCCATTCAACCGGAAGCCATTTCCTATATTTCAAATCTCTTTAGATTTAATTCATGACAATAAATTTTATTATTTACTTTATTTAATGTCTGTATTATAAAAGAATATTGAATTAATACACGATAAATAATTTTGCTAATGACTCCATCGAAAATCCAAGTATACTTTAACTTCGATATTTTTTGAATTTCCATTATGATAATATTTATGCAAATAAAAATGCATTTTATGTTATATGTTTTTATTATGTAATTCAATTTTTTTATAATCCAAAAAAAAAAAAAAAAACAAATCAAATACCTTAATGTACCTCAAGCAAAAGTGCCCTCCTTTTTGTAAGGCTGCAAAAAGACTAAATTGTTAAGCTCAACTAAACTCAAACTGAAGTTTTTCAATTCAACTATAAGCCAAATGTTAATCAAACATAAAATATAAAAAAAAATCAAATTATTTGATCATAAAATTTCAAAAAAAAAAATCAGATCAGATTGAACTCAATGCAGCCCCAACCAAACCCAAGAAGTTAGACATAAACCTGATTCAAAAATCAAATCTTGATCCAATCTCGAGTCAAGACTGGACCAGCTCCATCTACTTATCAGCCATGGATTGCAGCACAACAGCTGCATTCATATATAGCTGCAGGTTATGGTGAAAAAACACAAACACAAAGGTTGTTTCTGAGTTAGATACAGCACAGAATACCCAATGCTAGTTTATTCAAACTAATCATTATGGTACAGAATTGAAGCAGAGCTGCAATGGAGATATCATTAGAATCTTGAAACTTTCTCAATTTCCTTTATTATCAAGTCCTTCTCCTCTTCAAACTCCTCCTCCTCCCCTGAAGAAACAAAGGGAAAACAGACATTTCTCATAAAATGAGCAAGTTTAGAAAGCTATCGCTTCAATCTTTATATTTCAAGAAGTTTCTTTCTGATAAGATTAGAGTTTGGATAAATATAACATCAATCTATAATGTTGATGCATAAGTAAAACCCATATTTCATAACATCAATCTTTAAGTGAAAAGAATATGCTCCACAAGAATGAACCCCAAGGAAGTAATCATGATAAAAACCAATGTTATGGTTTCTTGTAGATCATTTGTAGAAAGTGAACATTGATTTTTAACTTACCTTTGCTGACAGGAAGATTATGGAGTCTCATCAACAGCTCTTGGTGATTTTTAGAAAGAACAGATTTGATCTCCTTTGGCATATTTGGATTGGCAACAAATACCTAACAGGTCAAACATGTTAGCAGACGGCTTGGTGAATTCTCTGGTGAGCTAGATTAATAAAGAAAAGAATTGCTGTCATCTACAGGGCGAATTGCTTCTTCAATTTGTTACATCGGTTTCATGCTTCATATCTTAAAGACCAACGAGAAGAAATTTAGTTGTTGCAATGAAATCAGAGATTGATTTCTCTGCCAAACAGGTGCTGTGCCAAAATTATTAAGAAATTTCACTGGACACCTATAGAAATTCTCATAATTAATAAGTAATTTAAGCACATCTAACATTTTTTTATAAAGGAAACAGGCTCTGGAATAGTTAGTATTGCATGAAGCATGCATGGATATAGGAAAATAACATCTAGCACAAATTGAGAAGGTAAATTAAAGATTTTAATATGACAAACCTTAAATATGTGAAATGCCAGTATTTGAATATTTTTGCTTGAATCCTGCAACCATATGGAGTTATTAGTCCAACAAAAGTCATATCACAGAAATAAAAATGTTGTCAAAGAGTGGAATCATCTACACCAATACAACCATGTACAAGACGTTGGGCTTGTTAACAAGCGATCAATTTAACAAAATAAAAGGCAAAACAATTTCCTTTATGTTGACGGCAAAAAATGCCTAGCTAATTGTTTTTTGATTAAGACAGATTTTTTTTGATCATGTTAATGACATTCATGCAATATTAATATTAAAAAAACAATCAAGCTTAAATAAAATAACCATGCTTCAGCAGCCAAACAAAAGTTTGGGTTAAATCTTCCCTTGATGAGGTAACTTATTTATGGGGATAGGCCAACGTGAGCTAACTTATGCTATCCACATTCATTTTACAGGCCTCACCCTTGCACCTTCTTGTACCTTCACTTTTTTTGCTGTTCTGCAACAGATTAGCAACAGAGCTCAAGGACTTGTGGGTGCTGATCCATCACAACTAGAGCTGTAAACAATTCAATCTTGAGTGGATCTAACTCTTGCTCAAGATTAAATCAAAGGTTTAGAATCGATCCAAGCCTGGGATAGGAGAGATTCGATTAAATCTCAATCCAAGCTAAGCCTAGCTCATTGGTTATTAATTCAAACTTGATTTAAACTCAAGTCGATACAACAATCAATTAATTTTCAATTTTTTAATAAAATTCTCTATCATAAATAAGTTCATCCATTCAATCATGTTAAATATACATATACAATTATAATTCCATGAATTTATTTCCTATTATACATAAATATATATAAATAGATGAAAGCATAAACATGTTATCAATGCATAGTTATTAGATTCGATTTCAAACTACTTTATCCAATCTAGGCTTGACTCATAATTTGCTCGAAATGTTTCGATTAAGCAAATCTATGTTCATAATTGGCTTATTTGTACTTCAATTTAAGCCTAATATGAGATAAAATCCAAACCAATTTTCGAGCGATCTTTGTGCTTCAAGCTAACTTAAAATCCCTAACCGCAACTTTCTCTTCCTCTATCTTGCAATAAAAGGTCTTTACCATTGAAAGCTTATTATGATCATAAATATCAATGACTCCTTCCATTATATAGCAGCAACGCAAACACCATCACAACTTGCTTCGCCTATCCTGGAATTTGAGAGGGAAGCCAATCCATCATCGTCTCCTTCCTCTTCGTAATAGCACTGTAGAATCAACAGTTTGTATGCATTTCTTTCCACTACCAAATGTTAATTTGTTTTGCCAACAAGTGTGCAGAGCTCGTCTACTAATGCTCTCATACTAAAGATGGTATGCGGGTAAAATTGAAAGAAGCCATATTTCAACCAACTCCACGATAGCTTAAATATGATAGTATAGATTAATTAAAATTAATAGCTCACAACATTACACATGCCATCCCCTACCTTTATATGAACTTTTTGCCATCCAATTAAATGATACCATTAAAAAAGCTTCTCTCTTGATTCAAAGAAGACTAGACAATGTAGGAAAATATTAAAGCCAAAGAAAAAAAATCGTGGTCAAAATTTTGCAAAAAGAATCATAATGAAACCAAGCATGCTTTTGTCAATAATATTATAAAAAACTCTAACTTATAATCACTTATTTTATATTAGATAAATGTAACAACCAATGATATTCATTGAAGACATAAACACGAAAATGCAAATATGTTTAAAGATAACATATTAATCAGTTGATATCAAGAATTTTGGTTTTAGTTTCAATCATATGACCAAAATTTTTATTTTAGTAATTTCAATTTTTTTAAAATTATTTTAAATTTAAAAATTAAGAAAAATAAAAAAAATATATATTAAAAATAATCATGAGTTCAAATTGTTAAAATTGTATTAAAAAAACATGAGATCAACTGATTTTAATTGAGTTAGAGTTTTGGTCTACATTCACATCACAAATTTTAATTAATTTTAGTCAAATGTAAAATACAAAAAAAATTAAAACTAATCTTTATATACAAACATTAATTTAATTTAAATAAAATTTTCATTGCTTAATATCCTATAATAAAATTATAGATAAAAAAAATTTTAAATATAACTAAATAAACTTACAAATAATATTTTGATTATTTAATATTTAAAAATTAAAAAGCAATTATTTCCTTGAGAAGTAATGCGTTGTCATCTCACCCTCTACTAATAGTCTTTGTTGTTCCTTATTCTTTGCAATTTTTTCTTCTTATAAGCCATAACTTAAACCAAACCACTTCGTTACTATTTTAATTGAAATTGACGAAACCATTCAAAATTAATTTTTTAAAAGTTGTAAACAATTATTGATAGAAATTGACTTGAACCAATGGTTAAAAATTATTGAAGTCAATCCTTGAAACATTATTTCGAATACATAAAATAAAGAGAATGATTTTTTAAATGTATAAAAAGAAAAAAAAAGTGAAAAAGTTTCTTTTATGCAAACTTCTCCAAATAAAAATTGCTTTTACTATACACATTTGATCTAATTGAATTAAAAAAGTGCTTCCTAAAAGGCTTTGAAACAAAATTTTGCTTTAGAGGGAAAGCGCAAGCAATATTTTTCATACCAGGTAACTATATTCATTATTTACCAACCCAAAACATCTCTAAATGTTCTCTTTAGCATGACCATTCACAAGATTATGTTATGTTGTGCATGTCTTACATTTATAACTCATCTACACCAGAATTGTCGAAGAACAAGATCAGATGTCCACCTATTAACTATGGATGCAAAAAGGAGAGTTAGAGCATCCAAATATTTATAAACCAAGTAAACCTATTTATCAAGCTAATATATCCAATTATTGCAGGATGTATACCTCTTCCACCTATAATACTACAACATGCAGTCAAATGTGTGCTTATTAGCAACAGATGAATTAATAGATGTATACCAACCTATCACATTCTTTGTTTTAATCTATAACACTTTGTTTCTACAAATTTTTTTATTTTGTGAAGTTTCTTCCACATGGTAAGTGTAAAAATGCATGCATAACTGCTTATAAGTTAAAAATGGTCTCCTACTCTTATATAGAAGAAGACTGTTTTGCAAGGAAGCTCAATGGTTGAGAAGCTATGCATGAAACGAAATGGTAATTTCAATAGTACATTAATCTTCAAACCTTAAAATTGTTTTTCAAAAAAGAAATACAAAAACAACATGCTGCCTAACAAAGTAGCTCTATAAGACCAAAACATAACTTTGCTTATAAGATAATTTAGATGGACTATACTAATATCTCCTTCAATACGTGACTAAGCTAAAGCATAAATCTAGGAGTAATGATCTTATGATACACACATAATACAGAAAAAGTAATAATCATCCATTAGAATGATACATGAACTTAAACTAGTTATCTTTAATTGGATTGGGCATAGCTATCTAGAAGTAGCATATTTTGTCTTAAGGGACAAAATAGAAAAAATTACAAGTAAAATATCCTTCAATATAATACCCCACACCTTTGCATTTCGTCTATCAATTATCAACTAGAAAATTTACAAACAACAAAGAGAAAAGGTGATATTATATTATGAGTTTATTAATCTGATTGATAACTATCATGAAAAGGGGAAACTTTAAAGATGAAGGAACCCAAAGAACATAAACAAAGAGAAAGCACCTTGAGCAATGTCATCATTGTCTTTAAATATCGAACTTCTGTGATGTAGCGCTTCATTATTCGTGAATTTGCAGACTCCAAAAGAAACTCCGAGAGAAGCTAGGTCCATTGCAAGGATTAATTCCAGTTTCAAGATGCAATAGCCTTGGTGGAAATTAAAAAAACATTTCTATACCTTCAAGGACTGCCTTTTGGTAACATAATTTGGAGAAGACAACAGCTTATCATAGAGCTCAAAGAACTGGAACAGTATGCCTTAATCAGAAAGGTTGAATGAAGAACATTATCAAATATCTAGACATTATAATTGCAAGGACAAGCAAGACATTTAAGACTGAGGTTCCTACCAAATATCTAAATATCATTGCAATGAATAAACTCTAATTACTAGTTATTGATGACCTGCTCATAATGAGCACTCAAGAACTGTGAAAATACTCCCTCATGTTTAGTGAGCAAGTCCTGCCAAAGTTTGTAAATGCTTAGCATTCAGATATCAATAGAGAAAAAAAATTGCAGAAACCTGAAATGGGCAAATATGGAGAAGTTTCCACGAGCAACATACCTTGAATGTAGCAAGAGCATCTGAAGCAATATCAAAATCTGGCAGTTCCACATACTTGAAGAATAACTCAAAGCTTGTTGACTCAAGAATATATCTGAAAGAGCACTACAAATCAAATGCAGCGAAAAAATTAAAATCATTATAATTCTACCCATTAACAATTGGTTTTAAAGAAATTTCTTGTAGATGACTAGACAAAGTATGTGATCATAATAACATTTAAAAGAAGTACAAAAAAAGTGTTCTGGTAAACAAAAATTATTAAGGAACCGAAACTTCAAAAATTAAAGCACAGAATCTCCAAGATGATCAATCTACTGCCAAAATAACAACATAAAGAAGGAAAAAGACAATAATGCCAAAATTATAGACTTGATCATACCATAACCATTCACATTTTTATGTTTATTTCATGAGAACTTCACCATGAAATGAAAGCATGTTCCTGCAACAAATTATTTATGTCCTTATTAAACCCTATAGGTTGCTACTATAGTTGCCAAAGAATTTCTTGTTAAGGTTGGATTGCATAACATTAGCTCCGAACCATAACTTTTGACATTGTGCCTGGATTATATGAACAGTCAATAAGGTGATGAGGTGTCATATGATGAGTGCTTTGGTGTTGATGACATTCTGGTTGTATGTAAAACTAGAAAAAAAACATTAGGAGAACCCCAAGCCAAGGTGCTGAACTACAGTCTCAAAGGAATTCCACATAACCAGAACCTACAGGGATAGCCATTTACATATTTGTTAAATAATCCAGTAGTAGAACAAGCTTTTTCGACATCTTTGATCATGCTGACAAAAAAAAGACTAAAAAGATAAAATGGCCCTAGAGAGACTTGCTTGAGTTATGGAAGTGGATGAGAAAATCTAGAGCATTCTTAATCGAAAATTCTTCACAAGCACGAAGTTTAGCAGAATTACAATGTCACAACTAATACCCATTTTAACAAATGCTAAACATACTGAACATGAAAACCTGATTTACACATAGCTCACTTTGCTAATGTTGGATATTTGATGCACTCTCTCAGCATATTGCCACAATTCAACGCAATTCCCTTGTTATTGTAGCTGTTAGGAAGAAAAATTCAAACAAGTCAACATTAATAAACAGTCAACTTTAAACCATAACTACACACAGAGCAAGAAAAATTTGAATACAATGCTAATTGCAAAAGCATATGATTATGGTCCAACAAGACAAGTGTTTTTCAAACAGGTGTACAGCATAAAAGTAGCTTCAAGAGTAAGCATCTAGTAATCAATATTGATGAGCAACAAAAAGCGACTAATCATGAGTATATTAACAAAACTTTACTGTCAAAGTATGTTGCAATCAACATGCACATACATCCAACTACATATGTAAACACATATGTACATATACATACATACAAATATATATAGAGCATACACACAAAACATATATATATATATATATATATATATATATATATATATATAGACACAAGTAGAAAGATAGAGGCAAATACTAGTTCATTTGTGTATATACATAGATGTCAATAATGCTCAAAAAGTTGGTTGGATTGTCATATGACATGAAAATCATCAGCTAAATGCAAAATTGCTAGAAAAGTGTCTATAATTGTTTAGATTAATTGACTTGTAATTGAATACTTAAAAGTTGAAATATTCCAAGAATTGACAAGGGATTGTTGTCTTGACAAATACACTTTCCGTATAGATAAGCTTATGACATTATTCTTAACAGTGGAACTACAAATTGTAACGTGCATCAAATTCTGAAAAAGTACTTGGCAAAACCAAAAACAAAAACAGTTAATAAAGAATTGCATGCTATGCCCATTCTTGAAACCTTGGCATACAAAAGAAAAATATAAAGAAAAGAATGACAATCCAGCTTTCCTAAGGCATCGATACAACATGGTCAGTTGATTTTGGTTCCAAGTGAAAAGAAAAACAAGCCCCATATGTGTACATTAAGGTCCAAAGGAATTACCACAAAACATCATCTGTTATCCATGGAACCAACTAGTAAAGGTTTCCATTTGCTTTAGGATTGCTAGAAGCTAGCTCAAAAATCAATGCAACTCAAAATCAAGCTGATTTTTTTGAACCAGTCTCAAGCTAGGTATCTAATTGCTTTTACTTTTTATTGTTGAGCTTAAGCCAACCTTAGCTGGCTGAATTTATTTTAGAGTACAAATTCTATCAAAAATATATGATTCCCAAAAGTTTTTTAATTCAGAAGTTCGGTAAGAAGCCAAAGCTTTAACAGGTCCTACGAAGGTATGAATCCCACCCATGTTAGATTAGGATAAAATCTTTAAGTAAACTCAACAAACATATCAAAGGATAGCTATGGCCCTTAAAACTAAAAATGGATTGGTGACATTTGGTCTCTTTTCTAGTCTACGAAAGGGTCAATGTCTGATTCATATGTGTACATTAAGGTCCAAAGGAATTACCACAAAACATCATCTGTTATCCATGGGACCAACTAGTAAAGGTTGCCATTTGCTTTAGGATTGCTAGAAGCTAGTTCAAAAATCAATGCAACTCAAAATCAAGCTGATTTTTTTGAACCAGTCTCAAGCTAGGTTTCAAATTGCTTTTACTTTTTATTGTTTAGCTTAAGCCAACCTTAGCCAGCTGAATTTATTTTAGAGTACAAATTCTATCAAAAATACATGATTCCCAAAAATTTTTTAATTCAGAAGTTTGGTAAGAAGCCAAAGCTTTAACAGGTCCTACGAAGGTGTGAATCCCACCCATGTTAGATTAGGATAAAAACTTTAAGTACAAACATATCAAAGGATAGCTATGGTCCTTAAAACTAAAAATGGATTGGTGACATTTGGTCTCTTTTCTAGTCTACTAAAGGTACAATGTTTGATTCCCATGCACAAAATTTCTTTCTAATTTAGTAGAATGATCATTCAGGTCATCTTAAAATAAAAGTATACACAAACTCAAAAGTGTTTGCACCGCATCAACGTAAACTCTAAAATTTTAAGTTTGACTCAATGCCAACCCAAACAAGTCAAATTCTTCCATTTTGTTGCATTTTATGAGCTCCTTGATAAGCTCTAGGTATACAAAAACTCCCTTATCATATCATTTTAATGATATTTTTTCTTTGTGAAGAGGCCATGTTTCATCATTTACATCTAACTTGAATTTTCTTAGAACTATTAGCACTCCGAATCTATTTTCCATATTCCCTCTGAGTGGATTATAAAAGGAGCGGGTCTGCTTTTGCCTTGATTGCTCATTCCTCATCCTATTTTTGTGTGTTTAGCCTATCATCTACTCTAACATCTTCTCCCATTTAGCATTCTAAGGGATTCAAGTGCACAAATAAACTATGAAAATAAACCTCTTGATCTTGATTCCATTGGGCATTGAATCCAAGGAATGTCTCAAATCCTGGTTAATGCAAATTTCTTGAGCTACTTCAAGCAAGTAAAACAAAATTCATGAGCATTGCTTTTTGTACATGAAGGCCAGGCATTACTCACCAGACAACAAGGAAATCCAGAAGATCTAAATGCTTCTCAATATATTCCACACAGCAGTAGCTGGAACCAACCTTTTGCCTCAACAAGATCGCCCAGCAATGCACTAAATCTTTTCTAACCTGCCCAAACAAAGCCAATCATAAAAGTCGTGATCTTACAAGCACAAAATTGTACAGTGAGGATGAAGTGATGAACCTACATCCCATCCCAGCGAAGGCAACTTCTGAACAAAGAGGGAAATAACATCTTCCTTGCAAATTTCAACAGCCATTTGTGAAATCTGCTCCTGATTAGGCTCGGTTTCGCCATCACCTGATAACATTTGTTTCATAGAAACAATATTCTTCTCTACATCTTCAAGTACCTAACATGATTGACATAGAAAAATTCACAAACAATAAATCCTATGCAAAGTTCGACCAAAATACTACGCAAATGACGATAAAATCTATCAGAAGCACGTCGATACTCCCAATCAAACGTAAGGGAAACAGACCTAAAATTGAAATCAAGTCTTGGACGTAAACTTCAAAATCGGATTATATTTTGTATCGTAAAATTCACATCACTTGCAACGGATCAATATAAATAGAAAAAACGATGTACAACACCACGAATTCCAGGTAGTGTAATAAGAAGCAAAAAATGCATCTACTAACTGCCCCCGAAACAGAAATTAACTTCAGTTCAAAAAAATTGAAAGAGAAAAACGAATTGCTAAGGATGGTCGAAGTAAGGAAAGTGGGATTCGGAAAGAAGCACCAACGAAAGAGTGGGAGTTGACCTTGGCTGCAGTTTTGGTGTCGAGCGCGAGGAAGCTTTCCCTGATGGCCTTCACGAGCTCGGTCGGGGTCGTTCGCGACCGCGAGGGCTTGAAGAAAGAGAAAGACATGGATGCAACCTCTCCCTTCGCCCCCCAACCTCCTCGTTTGCCTTGTGCCTCCTCGACTCCCCCAAAGCAACAAGAGCTTCGCGGGTTTAATGGTTCGGTAAGTTGATATTCGGGTTGGATGGTACTTTTAACTTCTGATAACCGCAACCCGTCTAACGACCTCCTACACAAGTTCTTTTTTCAAATAAGAAAAGAGACACATTAAATAATTATCATATAATTTTACGATATTATTTAATAAATAATTACTATTTCCTTTGTGAAGGTATTCGGATTTGAATCCAAAGCACCTATGCTTCGGAGCTAGCTTTAGAATGGTGGACTATGATCAAAAGTATAATTTTTTAAGATTAAATAAAAATATTTTTATGAAATATGATTAAACTTGATCACATCTAATACTTTATGGTTTTCATCTTTAACCAATCATAACAAGTGATTCTTTCTCATTTTGTAAAATCATTGTCTCCTATTGTCAACATCTTATGTTGATAAGAATAAGATCTTTATCATATTATGGTGTCATCATTGAGCGGCCATGATAATTGTATGATCGATGCAATGGAAATAATAAGTTGGGGATTTTGACCAAATCGTTGTCACAATTCATCCTCAAAGGAATTTCTTTTAGCAAAAAGTTGACTCAAGGAGAAGGAATCTCAATAAAAATCGTACTTACAGCAAATCCTTCGATGAGAATAATGTTGGATTACCTTTTTTTTCATAAATTTTTCCTTCACCACAACTCAACTCCTTTAATATCAAGTAGATTCAAGTTAAATCATCTCGATTAGTATTTATAATAATTTATGATGAATAGCGATTTTATAGTTCAAATTATTATGAAATTTTTATTAATCTTTAATACTTTGGTTTATAATCCTACTATTTTTTATTTTTACTAATTTTATATTGAGTTTCTAATAATATGTATATTTTTTATGTTCACCTTTTTTTTGGTATATTCATTTTTGTTGATGTATTATTTTCTATAAAATTTAATAAATTTAAAAAATCATTAAAAAAATAATTTTCATATCTTTTGGATTCTACAACATCTCAAGAAATATAGCAGTCAGATGCAATATTGATTTTGTAAAACTCAAAAAAATATACAACAATTAATATAAACAATTATGAAAATATTGTAGACCCTACATTTGGAATTTTAAAAAAGAGGTCCAAGATTTTGACTATAATAAAATCATTTTATATTTAGTGTATAATAGACATTATGTTCACTAATATGTTAAATAATTTTATCACCAAATATCATAGTGATAGCACGTGCATTGAACATAGTAAAGGATGACTTAGAGCATCATCACAAATATGAAATCAAACCACAAATCAAAGGCATACCCAATGATAACATAATCAGTGACGTGCTCCAAGAGATGTGATACAATATGCAATTATGAAGTATTTATATACATTGCATGTTAATGCACATCATTGTCGTATTTTTTCATCGTATTTTTGTCATCTTTTTCACTTCTTAACATGTCATTTTCTTCCATGGAGTCTGAGTTACTATAATTCAAGTAAATAATTTTATCACCAAATATATTAGTGATAGCACGAGCTTTGAACATGATAAAGGATGACTTAGAGTATCATCTCAAATATGAAATCAAACCACAAATCAAAGGCATACCCAATGATAACATAATCAGTGATGTGCTACAAAAGATGTGATGCAATATACAATCATGAAGTATTTATATACATTGCATGTCAATGCACATCATTGTCGCATTTTTCATCGTATTTTTGTCATCTTTTTCACTTCTTAACGTGTCATTTTCTTCCATGGAGTCTGAGTTAAGAAGGGTGTTGTGTATATTTATATTTTTGATATTATTATACGTATTCAACTATAATTCAAGCATGTATTTTAATAATTTTTATTATAATTAGAATGTTATAAACAAGTTTATAATACGTATTTTTTGAGCTTGTATATTCACCTAAACTTATGCATTAATGAAATTTCATTTTAATAGTATGTCACATGTGTCTAAGCCAAATTGGTATTACAAAAAAAAAATTACATAAAAGATTTAATGGCACCTAATATTAATTAATTCTATTTAATTAAGATAAAATGACTTTAAAGAAGTCTGATCCAAACACAGTCATTGTCTTCTTGGCCACCGAGCTCCTCGGCTTCTTCTATCGAGGATGATGTACACTTGATCCCCTGGACGTCACCCTTCTTCGAAGTTAACCTACAGGCGACGAAAACCTACTCACCGCCATGAGTCCATCTCATCTTTTTTAGGAGACTAGTGGACAGCGGAGACGCGATTCGTTTCTTTGGGCGGTCCCCAATCCTCGAGACTATCAATCCCGTGGCGTCTCATTTCTGCTTTTGAATCCAAGGGGCGGGTTTGCTTCGCGGCATCCATGTAGCATCGACGAGGCCACGTTTTTTTTTTGTTTCGGTTGTGCGAGGATATCGGTTGGAAAAGAGAAGAAGGTTGGTTTCGTCCTCTTCTTTCCGGTATGGGTTGCGTTCATGGGAAGTGCTACTGCGCTTGCTGCGGGCGTTACCGGAAGGGGGATTCCTGTTGCTGCTGCTGCCCTTATCCTCCTGCAACCAGCGCTTCTTCCAGCATCGGCAAGGACCGGCCTTCCCCTGGCGAGGTGGGGCCGTTTCGTGGTCACGTGCTTACGGGCAGCACGGTGGGCATCGCTGCCGTTCCTTCCCATGGCCTCTGTCTCCAGTACTCGTCTCTCACCCTGCGCGGATACTACCCGGATTCCCCGGACCGCGAAAACCAGGACGCTTTCTGCATCTGCACCAATCTACAGGGAAACCCTAACCTCCATTTCTTTGGAATCTTCGACGGCCACGGCCAGTACGGCGCGCAGTGTGCCAATTTCGTTCGCGATAAAATCGTCGACCTTTTGTCCTCCGATCCCCAGCTGGTGGACGACCCCGCGAAGGCGTGCCACTCCGCGTTTCTCGCTGCGAATTCTCTTCTCCATGAGAGCGACATCGACGACTCCCTCAGCGGAACCACCGCCATAACTGTTCTTGTTAGTGGCGATACGCTGTTTGTCGCAAATGTGGGTGATTCAAGAGCCGTTGTGGGCGTTCTCAAAGGTGATCATATGGTGGCTGAAGACCTTTCACATGATCAGACTCCCTTTCGGAAGGACGAGTATGAGAGGGTGAGGCTTTGTGGGGCGAGGGTTTTGAGTGTTGATCAGGTGGAGGGTGTGAAGGATCCTTGTATACAGAGCTGGGGGGATGAGGAGAGCAATGAAGGAGATCCTCCAAGGCTGTGGATGCAGAATGCCATGTACCCAGGAACTGCATTCACAAGGAGCATTGGAGATTCGACTGCAGAGAGCATAGGTGTCATTGCCGTTCCAGAGGTGTCCAAAGTGAAGCTCACGCCAGAGCATCTGTTCTTTATTGTAGCAAGTGATGGTGTCTTTGAATTTCTATCAAGCCAGGCTGTGGTGAGCATGGTATGATTCTAATCATACTCTTCTTATTTTGTGGGTAAATGAATCAACTTCTTATCTTTATGAAGTGAACTTTACAACTGCTATTTGTGCTGCCTCTTGACTGGATTAAAGATGAATTGGAACTGGAGCTTGATTGCCTTGTTAAATTCTAATGTAATTAGGCATGTTGGAATAATGGAAAGTATAAAAGACAAGTTGGTGAATTCAGCCAATATTATACAAGATTCAATCCTAGTCGATTAACACTTGTGATCGTGCATTTGCTAGTTGAGATTCTATACATCTGGACTGTTGAGCACATCATCATAGAAGTCTATGTGTTCCTTATATTTTGAGATAACTTGGTATAGAAATAGTTTTAATTAATGGGATCTATGACCTAGTGCTAGACTACTTTAGACTAGAAACAAGTGAGAAGTGTTGCTTTATGGGTATTTGTTTTAATTAATCTGAAGTGCAACATGATCCTAAGCATTAGTCAAATTATAACTCATTGTAAGTAAATTTATGTTCTTTAATCATAAAGGAAACTCATTTCTTTGAAAAGTATTTTGTTAGTGGAAGTCTTAGATAGATAGTTAAAAGGTCATGTTTAAGAAACTCCTATGTAGTTGTATTTGTGGTGGTCTGTTCAAGTATATTTTTCTTTCCTTTTTTATACCAGAAATTTGAATATCAATCTATATTGGTTTTGGAATTTCGTTTCATTTATGTTTTGAAACGTTTGCAACATCTCACTACTATATTGACAATATAAATTTATAGAGGTTACACTTACCTATTCAAGGCTCTTCATTTTATAAGGAGCAAGTGCTTTCCTTTGTTCCACCTAAATTTTTAAAATATTGGTTAAGGGTTTAAAATTGATGTGGAGTACAATGCATTAGTTGCAATTTGTACCAAATTGCATACTTATGTATACAAAAGAGAGATTTCATGGACAAAGAAAACTAATGCTTTTGTTATGTTAAACCCAACATGCATGTTTACTTATTTTGTTTATTTTTCATTCGGTAGTTGATTTATGTGTTGAAATGATTTTTGTTATCAATGAATTAGTGGTGTTAAATTCTTCCCTTGTATCTTTTTAATGAGCATCATAGTCAAATATAATTTGAACCAAATTAATCTTGGTTTCATTATTGTATATGTATTAACCTTAATCCTTTTAATAGAATTTTTTCATTTGTGCAATGCTAAGATGTATTCATTTCTCATGTTAATTTTTTTTAATATGCTAAGTTGATCTATACTTTAAATGAATCATTCAGCATTGTTTAAACATAATTTAAACCAAATTTGTTTTAAGTTGGTGTTTTAAAAAATTTGTTTTAAGTTATTTTTTTTTTAAAGTTTTCTATTAGCGATTCAGCTTAGTTCTAGAACACTCATGAATCTAGTAGGCTTGATTCCTTTAACGCTATTGCATCGATTAATTCTAGCATAGCTTAGACTAAATTGTGATAGCATTATTGCTCACCAAAAGCCTTAAAACTATCATTTGCTTGTTAATTACTTATGGTTTATTGATGGAGGATGGCTTGCTTTTGATCCAAGTGGGTGGAAAATCAGGGTTTTATGATGTTGGGCATGTGTAGAGAAAATAGTAGTGTCAATTAGAGAGAGAAAGGGTGGAATTAGTGTGCGAAGGGGTCGAACATGATGACGAGGTATTGTGTATAGATACTTTTAAGGGTTTGAAGTTTTTAAACTCTTAATTTTGGGTATGGCCGAAAATTTAAAGAAAGGGGATTTTCATGGTTTCAAACCACCGTGGAGTAAGGTTAAAAGGTTTAAGAAAAATTTAGGGTTTAGGATGAGATTGAAGATAGCAAAGGTTATTGTGGGAGATTACATTTTTGTGATTTGCAAGGTTTATGAGATAGGCTTTAGAGAGAGATAAGGGTTAAGGTTTTGATAGAGATTCTAACAAAAGTAGAGAGTGGATGTGGTATTCTTTTATTGGTTCTTTGGGTATATTTGGAAAGGATAATGGGGAAGAGTGAAGATAGTTGTAGGGCCAAGGTTTGGGCAAAATAAAAAAGATGATAGATGGGGAAGAAGCTATAAAGTGTTTTGAAGGAGAGCATAGGGTAGAAGCCTTTACTAGAGTAGGTGCTCTCGGTCCAGTGAATATCGCTTATTCGGGTATTTATCAGTGGTGTTATACAATCGAATTACGCACCAATGGGGATCTTTATATTGGAGCTCTTTTTTTTATTATTTCTTTCTGTTATGTCCTTAATAGCCAGTTGGTTACACCTACAACCAAAATGAAAACCAAGCGTTTCGTGGTTCAAAAATGCTGAATCTCGTCTCAATCAAATGATTCACACCAAGCTATATAAGACAAAAAAGATGACTTGCATGTTTAGCATGAGAGTTATTTATACATGTGAAGGACAAAAATTCTAATATCATGCATATGATTCATCATATCTTCATAAATCTTAAAGGATACTATCCAAAATAAAAATACTTAAGACTTGAATAGTTCAGGTTCGCATAATTCATATCAAACATCCAAAGATATTGTTAGGTTGATTTTGATTTAAATTATATATGAAGTCATTCCAATTTTTTAAAATTTTGTTTTCCTAGAGTGTTGCAGTTATAAATCGTTGATGGTGATAATTAGAGTAGTTAAGACATCCAACAATAATAAAGCAAAAATGTAAAGAAGTATAGTGCATCACAGAATTTTCTAATGTTTTGGCTTCTAATTAATGAGTTTATGCCCATTCTCATGTCAACAAGCTTGACCCTAGCACTATTAATTTCTCTTTTTTGTCATAATTGATAGAGAAATCACTTAACGTCTACTTTTCACACGGGTTCAAACATGATCCTCCTACTTTTCATGTGCAAAACCCAACCCTCAATTTTTTTCATGGGCTCAAACATAACCCTCATTGTTTTTCTTGAGCTTAAGCATAACCTCTTTCTTATGTTCATATTCTTAAATGCCAAAGTAAGCCTTTACAATAATTTTATAATTCAAATTCAATTCAACAATTTTTGAGGAATATAATAAGTAAAACCACTATTAAGTAAACAATCATGGGCATGATAAGAACAAGAGTGTGCCATGAAGAATGTTACGATAAGAATGCAATAATTAGTTGCAACTCTTGTAGAATGCACTTGTAATTTTACTAAATGGATGAAGCAATTGTAGTAGAAAAGGAAAAATGCAAGAGATTTTCTTGATCATAAGTTTCTTTTTCCAATTTTGACAAATAGAATATTAACTCATTCATTTAAATTTAGTTAATTATAGATGCAATAGAGCTATCAATATTCTCTTAAAGTTAATTGAATATTATTATAGAGTTGTCAACATTCTATTTAATGTTTTGACCCAAGAAACCAATTTTCAAACTAGTCTTCATAACCCATTGGATGTACTGCTCTTTATGATTGACTTATTGTATGCAAGTCTAGAGTTGATAGTAAATTAGGGCAGAAATGTTTGGTAGTTCTCGCTTTCGCGATTTGAAGAACTTCTTCTTTGATAATCTCTTGTAGGTTGGTAGTTTCAAGGATCCACGCGAAGCTTGCTCGGCAGTTGCTGCCGAGTCATACAAGATATGGTTAGAGCACGAAAACCGAACCGATGATATAAGCATTATTGTGGTGCACATGAAGGACCTCTGTGATGTAAATGTTGACAAACATCAATCTATTGTGTTTCTTCTCTGATAAGCATTTGTACTTGTTTCAATTTTGTTTACCGTTTTACCATCTTCTAAATCCTACAGTCTAGCACTGAGATTTCTATTGAAACGGTGCAAGCAAGAACAAAAACCTCTGTTTATTCAGAGAAAGCAAGAGCTGAAAGGTACCTATCAGCTGGAACAGAACTTCGTCATTCCCAAATGGAGAATTCTTCTGAGATGCAGCCTTGTGTTGATGCTGCAACAGAAAGGAGCCCTGCACGTGTTGCTCCTTCGCCGAAACACCCCACGGCATCGTTACCAAAGGTATGTTCCTTTTGCTTGTTTCTCGTCCCAGGCAATTGATGATATCCATCTTTATGTTCATGCAGTTAATATGCAGTCAATAGGATCTTCTTCTTCTTGCACAATTGGGAGCTGGAAGCCTTCAAATGTTGAAGCATACTTCAATGCAGAGCCCTTGTGAGCAGAAAGACTGCTTGCTTCAGAGGGAAAAATAATGTTGGGGCATTTGGAAAGCTTCTTAGAGTATCATTGTTTAGTTTCATGTAATGCTGACAAAAGAATGCACGTCAAACCAATGGTTGTATTCTGTGTTCAAAGATAATGAAAATCTGTTTGAGTACCCAGAAGGAAACTCCTCTTGAATCTCTCAGAATTGGGTTGGAACAATTGTTGTTAAATATGTTTGTTTGAAAAAAAAAATTGAAGTAAACCCTAAAAATGTTGTCTGAATTAGCATCAAATGTTTGTATGGATGATTAAGAGACTTCATTGTTATCTAGGGCAAAGACATCAGTTTATCAACCAAATCTCTTTCTCAGAGCATTCTGTAGCATTACAGGCAAAATAGAAAGAAGGATACATACATTTCTACAAACATGGAATCACATATTCTACTCACAGCTGTGTGGGAAGTATAAGTTAAAACCAGGGATGCCAAGTTGGGTCCATCATGCACAGGTTCTTAGGGTTCAGGGCAGCCTCTATCAGTTCTGTAACTCCTCTTTGTACAGACTGTGGAGGGTTAGTATTCTCCTCCTAAAAGAGTCAAAAAGAGAAGAAAGGTTGTCACATAATTTTATGGGTAGAACCAAAAATCAAATTATAACTTTATGTATGCATAGCTGAGATTTGTAATAATCAAATCATATGATGATGAGTCAAATGAGAAGAGTTAAGTACAGATGTTTTGCTTGCTTTGAGTTTCAACAACATGCCAATAAGTTTCTATGTTTTTGTAAATACAACAATAAGATCCTTTGATCATTTTCGTTTTGTTAAGCTACACTTTCATGCACAATTCATTGGGACATGTATGGATAATTTTATTAGTCACCCAATTGCTGTATTTACAAAAGAACTTATTTGAATAGTGTTCAATCTTAGATGAGGAGGCTGTTTCTAATGAATTCGAGTGAGAATTATGAGTAAAATCGAGCACTAGCCCTTTGATATTCTAAGTTATGATGGGAGCAGTAATGAGTGATACCTCTTCAGAAGAAGGCAATGGTGCAATCCCTTTGATGCGATCTATGATGTGCTCCACATTACTAGTGACCTTATGCTCAAAATCCAAGGGATTGATTCCTCCGGTAGCAACGGGAGCTGAATTCAAGCCAAGAGGCCTTCTCCATGACCAAGAAAGTAGTTCATCCCGGAAAAACATAGCAAGCTGATACCAAATGTGCTGGCTTTGCTGTAATAGAAGGAAACAAACTTCAGTTTACTTGCAATATGTGAGCAGAGAATGATAAAACACAGATAGGGTAAATATACAGAAAGAAAATTGGTGGTTGAACAGGTAACAGAGTCAACAAAATCTACTTTTCCATATAATAGTGGACATCAAGGAAAAATAACTCATTTGGGTTCAACATTAGTTAACCTTAGGTGAAGAAACAGCCTGAGCGGCTGAACACATGGCAGATACAATAAGACCTTCAACACCAAAATTGGAGAAGAAGGACTGCATATTGCGAGTCAGCCTAAAAGGAACTGGTTCGTTGAACTCAATCATTCCATTTGAATCATATGCTGTAGAAATTAAGAATTGAAAAAAAAAGGGGGAACTCAGCAAAAGAACAATTGAAAATATTGTTACAGAATAGTAGCTGCAGACATACCTGGATGAAAATCTGTTTGAAATATCTTCCCAGTGTTCTTAGCAAAGAGAGTTTTATTTGGGGACCTGCCCCCAATTTGCAGCATGTAAGACATGAAGCATGATAGGGCTAACTGGACAGCAAATTGCTTCTTGAAAGCCCAAAGATGGTTACCATTTGGCAGCGTCTTGTACATGTATTGGGAAAATATGTTATCATTAACCACAGTTCTTGTGATCTCACCATATGCCTGCAAGCGTAGTTCTATTATGCCTTCAGGTGAGATCTGTCCTGAGATAGCCTGGTTCAGTTGCTCCTTAAAAATTGTAATGGGCATATCTGCTTCTCGATTGTGCCGAGCACAGTTGATCTCGTATACCTCAAGGAACGTGCTGTACATCAGGTCATCTTCCACCATACGAACCTGAAGGAAAACACAAGATTGATGGGAAAAAGAGAAGTCGTTGGAAACAGTACAAAAGCTATGGAGGAAGATGGTAGCCACCTGTGACCAAACAGGTATTATGATAGGGGTGTGAATTGTTAGATGACGACGTCTTGATTCTTTGTTTTTCTCAAACATTCTATTCAAAACACGGAATAGCTGAAGTATGCGTTCATCACTCCTTGCATTAGGGGTAAGAGATGTCTGAACAATGAAATGGCGTTGGGAACCATCAGAGCCTATAAGTGTGAGGCGTCGGAAACTGCTTCCATGTCTCCGCACGATAGGAATGTCGGCGCCGATTCTGTCCAACTTTACGGTATGATCAGGTGCCACCTCCTGGAATTTATTACTCAAAGGTTTATATCAAGATGCAAAAGCAAAACGATAAAGAAACATTGAAGGACCGCTGAATGCAACCTGATCGGTGAAATATTGTCCAGGAACCTCCACTTCAACAACATGAAAATCCCGCAGTACCTTACTTTCTTCTTCTAATTTCAAAACAGCTGGAAACCTATCCTCAAGATTGCTCTGAAGAATGTTCTTCCAGTGTTTGAGTCTGTCGGTTAATTCTAAGAGGGTAGCTGGAAAAGTGTTTGTGCTCTCAGGATCCAGATCACGTTCAAAATCCTGTTTATATTCCCTCACAAAATCAACATGCTTGTTCACAGCATCGACAGAGAAACAAGCCCTACAAACTCCAGATAGCTCCTTCTTGAGAGATTGTGGAACCTCAGCAATGGTGGCAGTTGGATACTTGTAGCAACGATGAAGTAATGCATTGACAACAGCAAGAAGCCGCTCCTCTGGAAGTGTAACAAACCTTGAACCTATCTCTGATAGTAAAGCCTGCAAATTCATTGATTCATCAAGCATTTTATGATCAAGATGAAACATGTGCAGCTTAATTGACAGGTGATTTATTTTCACATTTCATCCTGCATATATCTATATCGCTAATTGGAATCTTTATTTCAGAATAAAGAAAAAAATTTCCTCCACAGAGTATCAAGATCATGCCTTGCCCAAGCTAGCCCATTATGTTCATCCTCCTGCTCCATACCTCCGTTCTCCCTTCTCCCTTCTCCCTTACCTAACAAACCCTCTCATGCCACCACTAACTCACATCCCTTCCACCTTGATCTCTCCACCACAAATGTCCAAACACTTCTGGTTAATTTTATCCAACCCCTTCCTATGAACTAGAAACTATCTTATTCTTTAGTGTTGTGTTGATTGGGTCATTGCTATTTCTCTTGGTGAATTAAAACCCTTTTCCATTATCAGCTGCACTATCAAGCACAGTGCGATCATCTATTTATTATGGCCAAGGGGTGGTCTTTTGTTTTCTTGTTGGCTAATATAAGAAGCTTAAAACCTTTGATTATTCTCCTCCAAGGAACCCAAAAATTGTCAAATGTGTCACCTGACAATCACCAAACTATACTACCCTCACCTAGTTCCTCAGCAACCGCAATCTTTCCACCATAATGTTTCATGAAATCACCAAAGCAATATGGGATTTCTTTCAATCCACAAACAATATCGTTTGCATCTACATTCTTACACCATTCTCAGCTGTCTATAACACCATTACATGATACACCATGAGTATGATAACACCCTTTGCAATAAAGGCAATGAACACTTTCAATGCAATCATCCTACACTGACCTTATTGCCAAACGCATAACTCCTTGAAACCAAGTTCCTCTCTAACATCTGCTCTACGACATGTCAAATTTTAGATCATAGTTGAATTCACTGTTCTCAGAAATGTCAACACTAACTACCACACTTTATTGGTGAATGAGTATCATATCTATCCTACTTCCAACAAATGCATGCATCTAGTTTTCTTCGAAAAGCTACTAGCCTTGACCATTCAATGAGAAACAAACAATACATTTTGTTATGCACTCATGTGTCCAGAGCATCAAATGACAACTATACATCAACATTCAAGACCAACAATGTAATATCTACATATGAAGTAGAGATCACGAACCATTTCAGAAAGAGAAGTAAAAATGGTCAAAGATAGCCCCTTATTAGAAAGTTAAAGTAATAACAAGAGATGGCCATTGTAAACCAATAGCTTTACAAAAAGAAAATATACAATCCTAAACCACTCAATGCCTATTAAGGCATCCAAGATTAGCTTACGTTATCTTACATCTCAATTATGCCTTCATGATTGATGATGAATCCACTTGACACTCCCTTGGCAAAGGAAGAACCCAACAAAAAACCATGCCAAGATGGTTGCCACAACAGCCGTAGAGAATTCATAGTCCAAAAGAGCAACCAAAATATGATAAACATGAAGATCCCAATCTAGTGCAAAATGTTTTTGCACAACCTCTACAGAGACCAACTTAATGTCATCTTGATGAATTTGCACCCATTTAAGATAACTCTAAAATGCTATTCACAAAGGCCTCCTCTATTTGCATTTGAAAGAGCCAACCTTCAGCATCTCTAAGTTTGTTTAAAAGTTCCTCATTCTCCAAAGCCAGATTGAGGATCCTCTCATGCTATGCCCAAGTCAACTCAAGCATAGTTTAAGAGCTATTCTTATTGTGGGTCTCAACCAACTTTTCCATGTTGTTAGATAGGCTATAATCATCAACCTGAGCATAGCCAAGTATCAATCTTTCTTTGTTAACAGGAGCATGCTAATCATTATGAAGATAAACTTAGAATCTTGATAGACTTTGTCATCCAATGAGATGATTTGGTGAAAAAAAACCTTCATCTATCATTAGAACATCCTTCATTGATAGGATGACTAGAATCACCAAGACTAAAATAGAAATTTGGTGAACTGCGTTACCTAAATAAGTGATTTTGTGGTAAACAGCCTTCAAATTGTGTTAAGCCGCATTGAAATAGCTCTTACTTGAACCAAAGCTCTTCACTTATATAACCATGAAGATTTTAGTGTAGAAGAAATGCACTCTAGCCTCAAAATTTTCCATTGTAAAGTAGTACTCCAACATTGAGGACACAATGACCATTGATTCCTTTTCATCACTTACAAAAGTCTTTCATCATCCACCACAGATAAGCCACTCCCCTCATATCTAAGAGGAACCTTCTTGGCAAGCTCCCTTGGCTTGACAATGATGACATCATGGTTGGAGATGCTCTCATTTGGAGGAGTTTCTCTCTTATATTTTTCCATCTTAGTGGACTCAATAACAAAGGGACATATATAAGTGTAGCACAATGAATTGAGGCAATCCTAGTTAAGGAGGGCTACTTGATTACTAAAATGCTCAACACAGTTTTTTAGTTATCATCGAATGTGACATTCTTTAGGTTAAATATCCCCCCCCTTCAAACAATTGAAGCCCCAAATTTTTCGCTTCCAATTCATGAAGCATATCATGAGCAAGGGCAATGATTAGACAACACAAATGGAGAAATACTACAAAGAAGGCAAAGTAAAAAGATGCATTTGACCAATTCATAGATCATCATCATGCATGGAACACTTATGATCACATGTGAGATAAGGTTTCCTCAAAATTCAATGTAGAACAGCGTTCAACACTCCAACCCACAACAATGAGGCTCCAAAATGTTGGGAAGGAATGAAGAAACAGTCAAAACTTTCTTAACTGAGTAGGGCTTGGGTGATTCACGTGACATGGTTCGATTACAACCTAATTGCCATGACACAAGAGATGACTTCTAGCCAACCACCAACCTGATAAATATCAAAATCAACAACAATAAAAAAATAGACATTCGACTCTCCACCAAATCTGCATCAACCATATTAGTGGAGAGAGAATATGCAAAGTTATAGTTCATCAGATACAAGTTATCAATCCAAAGATCACAACTATTGGCAACCTTTAAATAGTGTTGCTCCTCATACTAGAGCAAAAAACGCTACAGCCTATCCAAGAAGCAATGGAAGATTTAGGCACACATCACAATTTCTGCTCTAGTGATGACCCTTGCTTCCCACTGGCTAGAAGCATCACTTAATATTCACAAAACAATAGTCTATACAAGAAGAAGAAACCAATTTTGAAAATACATGCAATAGCCTTCAAACTTATTAATTTCTTTTTCAATCCATTAATGTTCAATCATTTCAATCATGAAGAAAAATCCACTACTCAAGACCCACTTAAAAAAGTCTTTATAACACTTATTCTATTGTACTCACACAGTTCATTAATGATTTCATTTTCTAGTGATTTCGTTTTTAGTTTGGTCATTATTTCTCTCATCTAAAGTTTTCGTTGTAAATTGGTAACCTCAACTTTCTTGCATCACTTTGTAAATGCTATAATATTTTATATGATAGTTCATGATATCACCATTATATATCTCTCCTTGATTCTTAAGTCTATCATTTCCACTTAAATCTACATAAAAAACGTTATAAATATTTCCTTGGGATTGAGTTTTATTACTACAAAATTAACATTAACCTTAAAGAAATATGCTACTGATCTATTCGAAAAATCTATTATTCTTTGAAGCAAATTTTTTAACATGCGTTTTGACAATAATGTAAAAGATGACAGTTTATAATTTTAAAGAACATATTGCCTTTTCAAGAGATAAAACTTAATATGAAATCCTACATAGATGCAGATTATATAAGCTTCATTGATAGAAATTATATAGATATTATATTTTTCTGAAGTTAAAACCTTGTATTATAAAAAAAAGAAAAACAAATGATCATTGCAGAAATAGTTCACAAACTGATTATAAGAATATGGTCCACACTACTTGTGAGATAACATGAGTAAAAATACTCTTGGAAGATCTTAGATTTCCAATATGACTATGAGCTTATTTGACTTCAATTAAGCTGCTAGTATATTCCAATAATTCAATCTTTTATGAATGGATAACAAATGAAAATTGATTGTCAATCTATCAACAGTGTTGTACTCTCCAAAAAAAAATCTTAACATCCTATTTTTATAGTTCTGATCAAGGAGTTAGTATTGTCATCAAAGTTCTAAGACATTTTATTTTCTTCTAACTTTTGTAACAACCTAAAGTGATAAATATATATATATATGTAATTCAGCATGAGAGTTAGTGTATAATAGTTAATTTATTTGTCCCACAGTGAATTATCCATCACATTTGCACATTACTATCAAATACAAATAGAAACTTTATTCCTGAATAAAAACATACAAATTTCCTCCACAACTATAGCTCCTAAACTTAAGCAGGATTGGACCAAAAAGCAAACGATAGTATCAAATTCATGTTAGTACAAACATTTCTTAACAATAGACAAGTACAAGGAAAGCACAATAGAGACCATGTCTTACCTCAAGTTCGTTGGCCAAATTGGGGTGCTTGTTTCTAAGCGCTTCCATTATATCTTTTGCAGCATCAAATGAACTTGCAACAGAGGCAGCCCAACCAAGAGCTGTATTACGCCTAAATGCAAGTTGGTTATTCTCTGGAACACCTGAAGCCTGTGATTGCTGCTCATGCCCAGTATTACCAGCAGCTTCCGCATTGGGCAGTCTTTCAGGATCTTGCCCTTGAGTGATTCCACCATCATGGGAAGTAACAGCATTGCCACTTTGGGGGACAGGATGGACTTGATTTTCAGTTGGCAATGCACCACCAACGTGGTTCATACCTCTAACATTTCCATCTGACATACTACTGGGTCCAGTAACAGATTGTTGCAAGCGCTGCTGAGCTAATGCCATGTTCCTTCCAAACTCAGGTTTATTAGCCACATCCCTACGTTCCATTAGATAAGTGCGTAGCCAGTAGTATAAAGCCTGCAAAATACCCCAAGAAAATAGAGTTACAAGGTTATAAAAGAACAGCAAGGTGAAATGTTAGATGCAGCCATACCTGTGGATAAACTGTAGCGACTTTGATAAGAACTAGTTTGCAATGTGGCGCTTCACTCCTTTGCAAAGAAAGAAGCAACTGAGGAATCCATGAAAGCCAAACCCACTGAGGTAACTGGTCCAAATATTTGTCAAAAGCTCTTCCAACAGGTTCATTAGGGGTATCAAAGCTAAGATGGTAAAGTATCCGAGCTAGATGACTCCTAGAATTTGAAATACCGTACCTAATGCCTTGAAATAAACAACTCACAGCATATTCTAACCACATTTCATCATGTGTTTCTTTATAAACCTACCAAGATATAAAAATTTAACTTTCAATATATGCATGTACACAGATAATCACTAGGGCTAGACATTACATACCATATCACAATAGTTGCCCCAACTAATCCATCCTTTCGGCAGATGTTTAAAAAGACTAATAGCATTAGAATACATAAGATTAGCATTCTCAGAATCATTCATCTTTAGCAAGAAGTCTCCTTTAAGGCGAAAGATTTCTGCTTTGTTTTTCAAAGGAAAGTACTCAAGATTAGTGTTGTTGATCAAGTTAAGACCGCTGGTTAATTCTCCTTTCATTTCCAAATAAGCTTTTGCCTGTTCCCTTATTTTCACAAAGGCTTCCTGCAAGATGGTAGTGTATGAGCAAAAATTGAAAAACATGTAAATGAATTCATCTAGAAATAAATTCACATGCCAAAAAATGAAATACAGTTTGGGAATGGGGTATGCCCCTTCCCACATTTTTTTTTTTATTTTGTTTAAAGATTATACGTATTGATGTCCTTAAGGAGTGATGTTGTAAGTTTCAACTAATCTTTTATTCAAAAAATGAAATAGAAAACTTGTGTTCTGGGGAACGAGCATATATACAGCATTAGCACCTGTACGTCCATGGTAGAATGCCCATACATCTTGTCAAGAATTGTCACACAAACATCATAGAGTCCCTGCTTACGAGCAATATGGGCAAGCTTATTGACATTCCAAGCTTTGTCTCGATAACCAAGATGATGGAGCTGTGGATTTGTTGAACCAAAGTCCTTGAATGCATCAATTACAGCATTGTAAATTTCATTTCTCCACTGAAGTAAATCATACCAAACCGTCATATTATCCCATTCATTTGGGGTTCTCAGCCTCCAAGTCTCAAGTATATCTTTGAGTTCTTCATACACATTATGGGCACCAGAACCAGAACTACCAGAAGCTTGCTTGTTTCCATTAGCAATGTCGAGCAGAATTCTTGCAGATTCCTGAACCTCGACAAGGTGCTGAAATTGCTGCAGAAGTGGTATGCGGGATTGGACTGACATTTCTGGCAATTGCCACCACTGTTCTAGTGCTAATTCAACACCTTTGGCTACTGTACCTTCAGCATCTCCGATGCCATTTGCATTTCTATCATGGAGAGAAAAAAATGATTGCACAATACGAAGTTTTGGTGTCTCTTCTAACTGAGCTTTTGGAATTACATTATCCTTCAAATAAGCCCAGTCTGGAACCTTCCAAAGGCAGTCATATAGAATTTCATAGTTCTCCACACTCTTGCCAAAGTCTGCCAATGCATCCCACTGACTGAGTTGGCTAGCACAATGAAGCCACTGCTCTTCCCAAAGACACATTTCAGCTTTGGGAACTGCATTGCTGTAAGTACCCTGTGTGGCCTTGATCATTGCTTGATAAAAGAGATTCTGGGCATGTTGCCAGTAACCATGCTGAACAAGGGAGAGTCCAGATCTTGTTTCTGCAGTAATTGACCTTCTCTTCCACAAACCACATCTCATATCTTCTTCATTAAGCAGTCGGTAAAGCTCAGCAAGAGACTCGGAACATTTAGGCTCATTCATGAACAGCATGACATGACTCTCAAGCAGAGCTAGTGAGATATGCCAGGCATTATAAGTTTTACCAATGAATTTGATTAACTCACTTGGCATTCGAGGTTGGGGATGACACAGATGAATACCTTCAAGAAGTGCCTGCACAACATTTGGTCTACTTGCTTGCTGTTTCTTGTGATAGTCCTTTGAAAGAAGGCTTATAATAGGCTTAGCAAGAGATACTTGCTCTTCCTTGTGAAGGGTGACCCAAACAATCGGGAAGACCAATACCCACAGATGATAGGCAACATTAGCATCTGCATATGCTAACTCCCTCAAAGGTATCACAAGATCAGCCACCTAGACAATGGAATAACAGTATACCGTTAATAACAATAAATCAAACAAAACAATGATTAACCTTGCCACAAAGCATCTTGATAATAACTTTTAAACACGAGGGAATCGATGTTCAAGAAGCAGAAGAAGAACTAAAGAAAAATATACCTGTAATTTGCTCATCTCATTCAAAAACTGAGAATGTCTGGCCACCAGAAATTCAAATGTAATAGGAACACCCTCAGGACAGTCTGGTACATCTGAAATTTGCAGTGGAACACATGAACGATCAGGAAATGGACCTGAAACCATTAGCGGTGGTACACGAGCAGAATTAGGAGCGAGATTGATTGGTTCATTCTCCACCAGGATGGCCAACAGGAGATCAAGGCCCTGCTTCAGCCAGAAAACATCACTTACAGCCTCCCAATCTTGAAACTGAATGATATACTGTAGCCTAAGGAACAGTGTTTTCCCAAGAGAATCATGATAAAGTAAGAAGAATCGATGTCTAGTTTCAGGGTCCTTCGCCCTCAAGCCCAGCATATACTGCCTCTCCACTTTCTGAAATACCTCCTGCCTAAGTGCCAATGGATACCTAGTACACATGAATTTATAAGACAAACTGGAGGCTCCCACAAAAATCTAAAAAACATAAAATAATTTCTACAAAAGGATATGAATTAATTTGTCACTCGTACTTGCTTGAATCTGCACATAAGCCATACAGAAGCTCAAGATATTTTACATCCCACTCTTCCACTGCTGTGGAAGCAAAGCCCCTTCGGTCAACAAGCGAAAGCTTTTGTAGATAGGAAACAATATCCTTCAAAGTGAGACTACTGCTTGAAGGTCCAGGTGAATTATGTTTGAAATCATCTTCAATCCAGAGTTTTACGGCATCTAGTATACACAATAACACACTTGAATCCATACCCTTCTCTGAAAGCAACGTGTGCAATGTTTGACTAATCATTCTTTTACAATCAGGAAATTGCATGACCCTCTCACTGATAAGATTTAAGATGAATTTCATATTAGAGATAACAGATCCAGAATCATTAGTTGCACCAACGCTGACAGATGAATCCAAATCAGATTTCTGTCCCTGTAAAAATATGTTTCAGCATTACAAACTGGATGATAAAATAGAGAAAATGGTGGTAAAATATGCAAGAAAATCATCTTTCCTCATCTTAAACTGAAGAAGAATCAAAAGATTCTTTGTTGGGAAGTGAAGCAGCATATGAGATGCTGGGTGTAAAGCATCTTCATGGTAATCAAATTACATTGCAACAGGGAAGTAAGCAATGCGAAGAAAAGGGACCACATTTGAGGAAGTATTCATAGATATAAATAATTTACTAGAAGAATAGCAATAACATAATCAATAAATCCTTTTTCACTAATAAATGATGAGATAGTTTTCCTGCACAGATTATCATTAGGATCAAACTAAAAATATCAAGGTGACATACAAAAATATCAAAAATATTTTCTAACAGACATATGATAATGACGACAAAATTAATTACAACTGTCAGAGGAATAAATAATTTTTGGTTTTGAACATTAAGATGATGTCGATCTTATCTTAACAATCAACTTGCTACAATTTGAAGTTGATTCAGTGGAGCATAAGACCTAGTAAAGATAAGAAGAGCTTATAGTTTTATACAAGATATACCTGAACAATTTACAAAATGATTAAAAAAAAAACAAAAAGAATTCACACTGGGACTTGCAAATAAATAAATTTGAACAGCGATCTCTGATGTATAACAAAATGTATAAAAACAAAAGCTTATTGCTTTTGGACTTCTGCAATGGAGGCAACCTTAAAGAGTCATCCACATGTATCAGCTAATTCAGATAAAACAAATATGCCATCTAATATATTAGGGGAGCAACCAAAAACCTAATCATTGATATGAGAAATAAATCCCATATTTCCCCAAAACTAATAAATCCCTCTTCCCATTTTTTTTTTCTATTCTTTCTCATGGAATCACGAGAACATGAGATGCCTTCAACTTGAAATTTTATGGTTGCATGATGGGTCCAATAATTTAATTCTGATAATGTACTATTAGCACATCTTCTTATGCTTTAAAAATGAAGAAAAAAAAAATATTCAAAGATACTTGCATATGCATGTAACGTGACAGAAAGATCACAAATATGACTGTCATGTATATGCTACATGTTGATGTGCTCACTTCACAAATATCTAGTGTCATTTCACTACTTTATGAGTTCAAATAAAAATATAAAACATTAATTATGTTATTAGTTGACTAAAGCTTTGTTGTATGATTAACATAAAAATTTTCTATGCAAACTTTAGATTACTTCTCCCACAATCCCTTCATTTCACTCTATGTTGATCTAACTTTCTATCATTAAGCACAAAAGCAAATATGGTGAGGATTTTTCTGCAATGGTTTCTTCAAGTTTTGCTAGTTTCCCTTCCTGTGCTGCTTCAGCTTGACTTGCATCACCATTGCTCTCTAGGGGTTATGCTTACCTACTAAGGGAGGCTCGGTGGTCAATGATTTCTTGTCTCCCTTTCAGTCTTTCTTAGACATAAACGTCCATGATCCCATCCCACAACCCCCCAACTACTCAAAATGAAAATAAAAATATAATCAAGAAACTAACTGATGGAGATATGTAATGCTCACAGCAATAAAAAAGAATTTTTTTTTTTTCAATACATCTGGAACAAAGAGATGAAAAAACAAAATTATACTCAACAGAGCTTGGGATATCTACTTGTTTGATATGATTTCCTGCTGACGAAACTAGATCACGAGCTAGGCGCTGTAGGACTCGAACCATTGGAGCTATAAATTGGTCTATCAAATTCCGTTGAACTTGTGTCAATGTTTTAACAATGAAGAGTGAAAAACTGATCATGGAATTGGCAGCGCCTGCTTCAACTGATATCTGAGGAGCTGTAACAGCAGCAAGATTTTTTTGGATAAGATCTGCAACCCTTTGATATAGCACCTTTACATCAGCAGGCGTACTTGCTGCTTCGAGAGGGAAAGTTGTGAAAACCATTTTCAGCAAGGAGCAAAGGGACTTGCCAGCATCTAACATCTTGCTGTTGAAACATGGTTCAAGAATCTGCATAAAACCACAAGAGATAGTTATTTAACAGTTCCTTTTTGACTATATAAACAAAAATGACCGAAATCACCTGAGAAATATGATTAATATTGTTCTTAATGAAGAGGCGTGCTTGTTTTTCCAAAACTTTGTTCATAACATCAAGACCTTGTGCCAGAGCTGTTGCAGGATCTTTGGACTGAGAGGGCTGCATGTTACTTAACAACTTGTCGAGGTAATTGAACTTAACATTAGCATTTGGCCAGACCTCCAATGCCTGAGTAAGTAAATCCACAGCACGCTTGTACATCGAGCTTGATTCCTTGTCCTTGGGTTCTATCACCAGAGCAACCTGATTTTGCAAACAAGTGATGAGCACCACATACAACGGAACACAGCATGACACAAGTATTATCATTTCACAGTTTGGCTTACTCTTTATAAATTTGTCTTCACCAATGAAATCCTCTTCAGAGTGGGCTTAATTCTATTTGAAAAAACAACTTTAAACCAAGCTTAGGCAATGAATTTTTGAGTTGTTTCTATTACAAGTAAATGCAGCCCTAGGAGAGAAGGTGAGATGGTTGAGAGTCAATTTCCATTAGTTCTATCCCTTGCACATAATTGAACAAAGTAACTAATAAATAGAGGTGGATTATAAAAAACATGGATGTGAAAGTAATAACTGACTTTCTAAATGAATACTGCCGCACAAGATATTGAAAAAAGTATAGCAACAGAAGTACAATATAAGACCTCCAAAGAAAAATTAGCATTTCACAAGAGAGCATCTATGAGGTAATTGTGAAAGAAATAAGAAAGAATATTATGTTCAAAAAAACAAGGAATGAAAAACCCTAACATTTTCAACCTACGTTCAAAGGTATTGTTCACAATACCAACAGTATAAAAAAATATTTTAACATGTAAATAATAGTTTACTTGTTTTCCACCATTGCCATGTTCAATAAATCAACGGCTCTTAGATATTAACAGCCCAAACTAGAAAAAATAGTTTTATGCTAAAAAAATGATAAATTGTGCACTTAATTGAAAGGACAATACAAATTTAAATTCTAACCCTTATAAGAAATGTAATAATCATCTCCTCCATCGCAGCATTAGGTTTATATTCCTCATCAGCTTGACTGGCAGATCCTGGTGTCTCAATGCATGGGATGGATGAAGCACCAGGAGACATCACACAAAGTGACTGCAGGCCTGGTTCAACCTTCACCCTCTTGCTCAAGTCCTCAGAGAAAGAAGCATCCAATGGACGCTTTGAATCGCCAGAAACGGAATTGATAGTAAAAGCATCAACAACCTGTCCAAGGTCATCTGTTTCTGGTACAATTCTCATTTCTTTTTGTCTTTGCCTTTCCCAAGAAACAACTAAACCAGCAAGTTCAATGGCAAGACGCCTGTTTTCGGCTGTAATATTGTATGGCAATCCTAACCGGCTTAGTGAATTCACCATTTGAGGAACAAATTGTGCTCTACAGCTATAAAATAAATCTGAGTGCCGGACAATTAGCTGAAAAATATGAATCATATTTGGAATGGAATGGCCCTCTTCAACAAGAATTTTTCTAGTATAACGAATCCAAATTGGTACTCTACTATCACCAGGGGGAAGTCTTCGTGGCAGTGCAGGCATCAGTATGTCAAGGGCCTGCTTAACTAACAACTTATTTTCAGGTTGACAAGTTCTCAACAGAGCAATAAAAACCTGCATAAACAAGAATCACTCATAAAAGCTCACTTTGCACAAAAAAGATATGAAGAAATGCACATGTAAGATAACAGATTTCACTGGAATTCCAAAAATTTAGTTGCACAATCAGGTTTAAAAACCAGAAAAATCAAAATCATTTTCTCTAGCGCAATAAAGAACTCAATTGATTAAACCAGAACTAATTCCTCCATTTTCTCGTCATACTCTGCATTCCATCACAACTTAAGGTATCTTAATTGCACTTTCTCCTCAAACTCTGGCATGATTCCCGCTCTATTGTCAACAATGAATTGTCAGAATCCAAAATCAGTATCATATTGCCAAAGATAGCCAACCTTGGCCTATTCGTTAAAACTTTCTAGTTGCCATTTCCAGTCACCATGTCATGTCTTTGCTATTAGTTATTTTCCTTGTACTTTTACCTCTACCACTTCTTATATATTAATGATTAAAAAAATAGCAAGGTCTATAATTACTTTAGGTATGATGGGTTCACCATGGAAATGTTGGTGTAACTATAGGGATCAAACATATCTCCAAGCATGTTGGATAAAGAGAGGGAAAACATGTAATCTATTGAGCATCAGACAATAGAAAAAATTAAATCCAATTTCATAGGATTGAATCCGACAATGCACCATGATAGGCATATCAATCATGTTGATATTGGATCAATCTGGGATTACAAGTGAAGGGTTAGAGTTGACCCTGCTGGGAATTAGTTGTCCTTGTTACCAATACACAAGCTTGATAAACCAAGATTCTTTGTGTCATTTTTCCTCAAACATAAGTGCATAAATTCAAACATTCCATAATGAATGATATTTTTATATATAGACATTGACATATATAATAACATATATTCAAAAGAGTTTATGATTGTGTATACACATTTAGACACACACACACATATATACATATATGTATGCAATCTACAAAGTTCTGAACAAACTTAGTTACCAAGTGGGAACAATTAAATTCAAGCCGAGTCTAAAATCTACCTTATAGATGACTTAATGATCTATCTAGGAGGTTTTCTTGTCTCGAGCCCTTAATAGTAGACCTTTTTTATTAGAGTCACAACAACAAAAATTGAAATGTAACGATGATGATGAACTAAGAAAAAAAAGAATGAGAAGAGAACTTATGTCATAAGAATATAAAATTTCCCAACAAGATAGAATTTAAAAAATTATGAATTAAAGAATTTCTAAATTATTTCATTTATCAATCTTATCACTTTTTATAGATGTCTGGATACAATTTGTAATTATAAAATATTATTTAATTTTTACAAGAAACAAGAGATTTTAATTAAAATAAAAAATTTTACAAAATTTAGAAAAAAGCCCTGTAGCACAAGGCTTATCAGCATGTGGATGATCATGTTAGGGCACTGTTCATGCCGGAAGTATTGTTCCCACATGTAGACATGCCAAGCCACGTGAACGTTAACTACGTTGGCATGGTAAGTGGTTGATGTGCTCACATTAAGTGTCTGATGCATTGAGCATCCCTGCACGCCAGCGTGCTTAAAACAAGCCTCCACACACGCGTTCTTTCTTCCTCGAGCTGCAATGACAATTTTCGTTGTTTTGTCTCCTCCATTGAATTTTTTTTCATAATTTTGAATTTAATAAACTTAAAATTGATCTCTTAATCACATAATAATACCTTAAGCTAACCTAATTTGATGTGAAATATGAAAGGAACTGTTTGAGATCATATAAACAAAACTTCACTACTTATTATAACAAAATAAAATCATGCAAATAAAATGTGTGCTATGGAGAAGGCATGTTGCACATTAGAATACCAAGGTGCACTTCAATATAATGTGTTACATAGAACAAACATACTCTGTATAGTCATCAAGAACAAAATCATGGAGCAACACAGCAATATGTAAGTACACAAAATCTTAGCAAATCTCAAAAAGCATTCCCAAAAATAAGATTGGTGGTAACAAAATTGTAGTCATCAAATGCATTGTCAACTATACATAAACACTAAGAATGCAAACTTAGAATTATCTAAAATTTGATCTTGAACAATGTAACATTTAATGGGTTATAAGGTTGCACTAATGGGTCATTGAGTGGTAGGTCATGTGGAATCAATCTTATTATTTGAGACAGATGTTCAATGTTTAAATTTGGGTAAAACACTCAAACCCCAATTAACAAAAAAACAGTACATTATCTAAATGGGCAAATCAGCCGGGTTCTGTTCATCAACTCACAGACTTGAAGATCTACATGTCAATGGATTCTCAAAAACAGAAAACGATGTATTGGGAAAGATTTACAGACCCACCATGGGCATTGAGCAAAGCAATTGACAAATAATTTTGACTGCTCAAAGTACCTGAAGAATAATTTTCTCAGGAGCTTGATAAGCCTCCAAGAAATGACAAACATTTACAAAAGCCCATTGTTTGCTTGAATTATCGTCGCGCTTCAAATGATTCCACCCAAACTTTATGAGCTCCTTACGATGATGGACAAGGTCACTTTGTAAATACTTTAGAAGTAATGTGGCAAGCTGTAGAAGTTCAATCCTTAAGGGTTCATCATATTCTGCACTGACCTACAAAAGAAGGCAGCAATTCATTTTTTTCTGTAAAAGATATTCCTTATATAAAGAAAATGGGAACAAGAAAAACATATCAACAAAGAACAAATTCAGTGTCACCTCCTCAGGGGGGTCAAGAAGCCTTTCAACAATTGTCTTAATTATACCAGGGTCAACAACTTCCCAGCTTTGATCATTTTGAAATGTATGTGCTAACATGGGAAGAATAAGAATCTGCATAGCAATGACCAAGTGATCCTGTCCAAATTGCTTTGATTGGAAGGCATTCAAGAAGTGCACAAGAATTATTTTCTTCCAGCTTGGTGAATATCCTTCAGCCACCTAAAGCCAAATGTCAGCAATAGCCGCTTAGCATAACCAAGTGTAGAAGCAGAGCACTGTATTAGGAAATAGAGCTTCTAAAAATTCATTTAAATAGGAAATAAAAATATGTTTACCTCGATAATATAAAATTCCTTCAGAAAAGTGTAGTCTATGCGGCTATGGAACAAGAAAATTGAGAGCATATCAAACAGGGCTCCAACTTCTGACTTATCATGTCTTAAATAATTAAGAAAGCATTTAACAAGCCATTTACTTTCCTTAACCTGCAAGTCAAAAGCCAACCTAATTACTTGATAACAGAATAACTTTCAAAAAGATGATAAGGCTAACTTCTTAGGCCCACAATAGAATCTTAACGATTTCTAAATACATCTTTTTATGCAGGATAACATCAGCTTCAAAATATCAACTTCAATACGTAATTTCAGAATAGTACAACAAAATTATACAAGTTGGAACCACTTCTAAATATTAACCAAAAAAAGCTGATGTATAATAAAATTTATATTCTAGTGCAAGACTGACCTGCAGTAAACTTAACTCCTGCTCATTCTGTAATCGTGCAATCCTTGCTGGTGCCCTCCAAACAAGTAACAAAGTATCAAACACAACACGGTTAGCATACAACCAATCGGGCATCAGCTTGACTAAAACTGAGATGATATAAAGTCCATGAAAATAGGCATCAGAGCTTGTTCCCAAATTTCCTGATGAATTAGAAAAGTTGTCTGACATTGGATTAACAATGTTTTCTTCATTCATAGATAAACCTTTTTGACTAGAAGATCCATCACCCTGTGCAGAAAAATCTGGGAATGCACTGGATATTATTTTTTGTGGTGACCTTGCCAGCTCTTCTCTCAAGGGTTGACCAGAATCTGAACAAATTATATACATAAACCTGAAGGAAACAAATAGTGTGACTGCTCAAAATATCAATATCCAGTTTCTTAATAAATGTTTCAAAAGATATAGCAAATACTTACCGCCGAAAATATTTTGGGCGATCTAGCCGTGCAAGGAAGTAATCTACAGCATCTGTTGCATAACGATTCAAAAACTTTGTGAGCGGGGTACGGTAGGGACTATTAATTTCACTATAAAACTGTCCCTGTGGAAGTGCTCCTTCTAAATCAATCACTATGGTGACAAGTTCATCAAGAAACCTCCCAGCAGCTGGAGGGAGTAAGTGAAAAAGATCAATCATTGCTGCAGCAACCTTAGGTTCATCCCCAGCCTTCCAGGACTTCTGAGTTTGAGCTAGCTTCTCAGGTTCTAACCATTTCTTGAGATGATCCAATAGTTTAACTCCCAAAGTGACATTGAACCAGCTTGATAGAAGTTCCAGAAGTCGGGCCAATCCTTGTAGCAAAGGCATGGTAAGTGATCTTGTATGAGCCAGGTTGACCAAAATTGGCCTTAAACTGCTCTGCAAAAGATCCTTAGGCATCTTTTGTTGTTGGATTACCTAATAAAATGCATAAATAAACAAAGTTATCATCCCAAATAGATAAGTTGTGAATGCATAACTTAACCTGCAGAAGAAAGTCAGATCAACTACATTCTGGAATGTTTGATAAATTTAACAGCAATGACACACAACGGCAAAAAGCAAATCAAGCTGAACCTGACGAAGCCCTTCTTTTGCAACAGTGACGATTTCTGGAGTTCGACAAGTTAGAGATTTGAAAAACATTGATATGATCTTTGCACGCAGTTCTACATGATTTGGAGTTTTTAGATCTGCCCAAGCCATTGCAGTGCAAAGCAGCTCAATGCATGCTGTGCGAAGCTTGTTTAAGGTTGAAACCACTTTGGGATTCATAAGTTTGGCAACCCATACAGTTTCATCAGCTTCAGCGATTTGCAAGGCTTCTTGCAGAAAATTTACAAGCTCAGGGGTTAGCTTAAGCAGAGGTGGTCTCAAGGCAAGACAGAAGTTTAAAGCTGTAACTGTCCCAACCTGTATGTAGAAGCAGGAAGTCAGACTCTGAGAACAATAGTTCACAAAGAACAATGTTGAGTTTGCATACCTGCTGTTCTACAGTTTTGGAACGTAATGGCCTCATTATCAGAGGCTGAAGTAAAGGTGGATAAAGAGGGTCAAGCAACTCCGAGACCTCACTGCCAGTTCTATTAGCCAAAAGAGCTAGGCATGACTGCACGGTTCTCCTTACAACAATAGACGCATTTGGATTGAACAATTCACAAGAAAGAAATTCAATAACACCCTGAAAACTCTGCTTGCGGTGCTCATGGTTTGCTTCATCAATATTATTTACAACACGAAGAACTTGAGTAAGAACCTGGCTAGTCTCTTCCTGCTCTTTATTGGCATGTATTGGCAACCTTTTAAGAACAAATATAAGGCCACGAACTATCCTCACTTGAAAAATACATAATGTCTCAACCGAAACTTTGCCAACCAAAGCACCAAGCCCCATGACACCACCCATTTGCGCTTGCCATGTACTTCCATAACAACAATGCAAAAGCCGAGGCAAAAGTTGTTCAAAGACAGGAATTCGAACACCTGGGGGAGGTGAATACACAGGATTCAGAGATGGGCTAGAAACCATCATTGGAGTCGCAGGGCCAGTCCTTGAACTTGGCATGCCAGCATGCTTTACTCGAGCAAGGAATAAAAGTGCTTCTGCAAACACATTTAAGGCGTTAAGTGCAGCTGCAGCTTGGAGCCTGTTTTCATCAGCAAGCACTTCCACCAATGCATCCAAGAAAATGAGCGGATCCAGTTCCTTCAAATTGGAAGAAGCACCATTTCTTGATCTGGAATTTAAATTGGCATTTGTTGAAAGCATGGAGCCTATATGCTGTCCAACTGTGACAGAACTTGCAGGATAGTCAACATGGAAAAGCATAGCAAAATGACGACAAATATTAACAACATATTCGTCATTTGGGTCTTGAAGTTCAGGATCAGCACTAGCAGCAACAATGGTCATAAGAAGTGTTTTGAATACAGATTTCTCAGCCATAAGTTGAGTCTTTGTCTTAACTCCCAAGTCAACCTGATCACCCGATTTGAAACAAAATTATAGGTAAAGCAATTGGAATATATACAAATTTTCCAGATGTAATGTTGAATATATTCTCTAAAAACTTGTACAAGTCAGACATTAGTTTCTTCAATTACGAGCTGAAACTTTGAAGAAATAAAGAAATAAACAATAGTGTAGCACATAAGCAAAGCTACACACTTTGAATTTGTGGTGAACTTTGCACGCAAAATGGTCAATATAACATTAAATGCATAAGGCCAACTATAAGTACATGGAATTTTGCACGTTAACATGGAGGAACAAACATGCACCATAAGTCTAAATCCACCAAAAATATATACACATCACATTTTGTTTGTGAACCTAAGATAATAGTTATGCAAATGCATAAAGAAGCTCAACAGGTAACAGGCAAATATGGTTTGTGTGAACAAGCCTATTTGACATGATATATACAACTGAATAAAGATTACAATTATCGAGGAAGTCAACTTTGCAAAATAAGAAAGATGAATAAAAGAAAGTAGCAGCACATAAGTAAACCCACCTTCATATCAGAATTCTCTGCTCGTCTTAATGAAGGATCCACTGAAGAAACTAATAATGTTCCCAGAAGACTAGGATTTATACCCTCAATCATTATATTTCCTCTGAGATTCAATAGAGACACCAAGCATACTCTAAGAAACTTAAGTGCCTGCTTTCGATAGAAGGCATCCATTTCACTACCATGATGCATAACAGCAGCTACAGCAAGGTAAATACAGCGGTCAAGCGGTACTAAAAATGGAGTCGAAGGTTCAAAAGTAAGTATCAGTCGAAGGCCATGCTCAGGATTCTCTTTGCACTCTAGCATGAGGGGCTCCCTAAGAAAGCGTCTATTTCGGCCACCTAACTTGCCAAGCAGCTGCAAAGCTTTTGTTCCCCAAGGATATGGAAGAGGCCTTAAGTGAGACCACAAAGCAAGAATAACATCAGACATGACACTAGCCATACTTGGCTCCAAGAAATCAGGATTCAAACTGTCAATCCAGAATTCCAGCGTACGGAGTCCCAAACTCACAAGATCACCACTACCTTTGAGAGCAAGAACAAGAGGTTTCATAAGACGAGGAAGGTGTGGAAGTAAAGAGCTTAAGCGTGCAGGCAAGGTTAGACAAAGCTCCAATACAAGATCCCTCATGTCTTCGCCAGTGGGTCCCTCAATCATAGCTAGCAGCATATTGAGGCATGGCTGCAGAGATGACATGAGATCCCGCAAAAGCATATCAAACTTTCCACCATTCAATGATCTGAACATACTCCGAAGTAAGTGCAGGTAACCAAGAGGCTTTTCAACTTCGATAGCATTCTTCATGCAAACATCCAATATAACAGGAATATGCGGCTGCAGCATGCGTTCACATTCTGCAGGTGCTTTGGCAACAGAAACAAACAAATATCTAAAAAGTTGCAAAACAAGCTTCCCAGCAGGACTATCTGGATGCTTAAGAGCATCAAGTTTGCTGCTAACAAGATAATTCACCAAGACATCAGCCAATGGTCGGAGGACCTTGGGATTTTGGATAAGGTTGGCAAAGACAAGAAGCAATTGTGTATTTGTAACCATACAGTCGAAGAGTTCAGACATACAGAGTGAGAACATGTCCATAAGATCCCGAGCTTCCATTATAGCCAATGTCTGTGAAAAGCATAGCAGCATTTCCCTTTCTTCCTCATCTTTGAAAAGTGCCAAGCAGTGCACGCCACTCTTCAGAATTCCTGATGCTTTACTTACCTAACGAACTGCAATTCAGAAGACTGAAAAACCCAAAAAAAAAAAAAAAAAAAACAGAATCAGAATAATTAGCAGATACCTCATCCTCTCTCATCCCCTTAAATCCTTGCGGAATTGAGTTATTAGAAGGTGGTGACATCTGCACTTGTTGATGCGTTCCATGTGCCGGTGAGACCTGAAGGAAAATAATATAAGCAAACGAGTATATATAAGAGCAGTTGGATTCAAAAAGTTGTTCATCTGACCTGAACCTGAGAACGAGGTAGGTGAGCATTGGTTATGCTCCAAATTATGGTCTTCATTCCTGAGATGTAACACTGTCAGAATAGAATTGGGTGAACTTGCTCATAAAGATCAACACCAGCCAAATGATGCAGTGGTCTTCAAATATAGGCCCAATAGCAACACAAAATAAACCATAGAAATTTACCAAAATCATAATTAATGACAAAAAAGAATGCCACAAATAATAAAATCAATTTTCTTCTCTTCCCGTTAGTGAACACTTCAACTATGCTAGTTTTATCACAAATTGTCAAATATTATATACAAGATTATGAAAGACAGAATACTTGCAATAGTAAATATTAGTGAAAGACTACAAAAAAAAAAAAGAACTTCATACAGAAGATGTTGAATATAATTTAGAGCTTAAAAATAAAAGACTCTAGGTATGCAACCTTTTCTTAAAATAATTTACAATAATTCTTACAAATGTTGTATTGTTTTTCTTTCCATACAAAGAGTGGTGAGTAATGCAGGCAAACATTAATGCACGAACACGAATAAAAAATTAAGAGAAATGGAGTTATTAATAGAGCCATAATTCTTCCGAAAATTGAGACAGTGCCTAAACTTTTCAAATACAACTGAGCATCTGATCTGGCATCAGCATGAGGAATCAGTTCAAGAGGACTAGATCCAAATGCTCAAATGGTAAGAATGGTGTACTGCTTTATTTACATGCAAAGAGCGGTGAATAATGTAGGAAAAAATTAATGGCCCAACATAAATAAAAACTGAAAAATTATGAAGACTATTTATAGAGCCATAATTCAACTGAAATTTGAAACCATACCTACACTTTTAGAATATAAATGAGAATCTTTCCTAGCACAAGAAATCAGTTCTAAAGGACTAAATCCAAATGCTCAAACGGTACATAAGGATTAATCAAAGGAAAAATGGTAGACATGTCATAAGGACCCTGCCAACAGCACAGGTAATGTAACCAGAACAAAATTTTTTATGTCAACTAATAGAATATAAAATATTAGGCAGATCTATTAATCTTAGAACATAAGCAGTAGATCTAATAATTGTTAATTAAACTGGAACTCATTTCCTTGTATGTCTGATCAAAGGATCAGTAACAAGCACATTTTTGTAATATGATCTTCAATCAAATTAGCAATACAGATTCAATAGAAGATCTAGTTGCAGATAGAGACAAAGCTTGGATTTTCCTTTACACCTACATTAATGTCATACTAGTTAATAGCTTGTTGGCAACCATACCCCTTGATGTAGTGTTCTTTCTTTGAAGCATTGAATTAGAATGTTCTAGATCTTCTTTTCAATGCATCAAGAATCATTCCAATAACAAGTATAAACTTATACTCAAAACATTTACAATTATCTTGGAGATTAAAGTCAATCACACATGATATTGAAGAATTCAATCATCAACACTGGATGGTTCAACAATCTCAAGCATCAAAAGGTCTGAATTTTGGAGCAGAAATGCGACGCAGGAATGATCGGATGGTTTGCCTTCACCAACTAATGGTTTGATTTCATGAGCAGATGATTTGATATAGATGAAACAGAGGCAATTAAGCATTCAAAGAGGCCAATTAAACTGTTTGATCCAATGAGAACAACTAATCCAATTTTTTTTCACTAACTTGTCTTTCCACCATAGTTGTTGACTTACATTGTCACATATAATTTAGATATCATGGGATATCCTTCAACATTTCTAGCAACTAATTGGGTAATTGTTTAAGATTTCAAGCCTGGGCTTTCCTAAAGATCTAAACTTTTCTTCTTTTAGATTTGATTACTGACATAAATCTTTTGGGGGTCCAAAACATATAAAAAGTCTCATAGGGTTTATGAGTTCAGATTAGGCCATCTCTACTTCCAAATATCTAGCTTCGAGCATCCCTTTGGTTATTCATACTATTTTGAGTAGTTACCTCAAGAAGTTCAATTTCTCTTTACCCTTCTTTGCAAATTTAATAACCTCTAATTATTCCTTATGTAAGAATTTTTTTTCATTGTCTTAATCTAGTTGGAATAAAGGTTTGCTACAATAATGAGAAGAATTTGTGTTGAAAAGTTCTTTTGTTTTCAACAATTATGCATAAATCTATTCTCCTTGACCCATGTTGACACGAAGTATTTCTTCTAAACAGGCTTAAGGTAAAGACATGAATCATGTTTTAGTAACAAAGCACACTTTCCCACACTTGTGGAGAAGTTAGTGTACTATAGTTCTGTAAATAATCATATGATGCAACTCCATATGAGCAAAGATCTAGTTCTTAGATCATGTAGCAGCAATGACAAAGGAGAATGCACTATTGCTGAAAGAGAGAAAATGCTCATTGCATGGTAAGAGACATTTGTAATAGTTACACACCATGCTCGGCACTAATGGAGATTTTGAAGTAACAAGATCCCATTGGAGGTTGATTTTCCTTTGCAACAAGAGTTTCTTAATTGTGTGGAAGAGAACATGAATGTCGGTCAAGTCGTACGTTCATCTCAAGGACTTCATTTTAGAGATAATGGCTTAGTTAATATCACTCCATTAAGAGTAGATGCCAGGCCCTCAGCTTTTAATGCGAAGGCCAAAGTTGAACTACTGACTTATGATCGAAAGATTAATGCTCATAAGTTAGATTCTTGCTTGATCAAATTTTTCTATATAAGTATATCCTTGAAGTAGAAGATAGGTGTAAATGCAGCAATTTCAAAGAACTTATATGCTATGAATTATGTCCTATGAGATATGAAAGAGTAGGTGAAAATGTGACATAATCTAAGTAAACGACTAGGACAATTAGTATAAAGGTATGCTACAAGTTTCGTTGAAAAGTAGCTTTTGATGTGAATTGCAATGGTTCATCTACATTTGAAGAAATATCTATCTAGTTTGCACAAATATGTAGTGATCTTAATTGATTTTATTTTCTTCATCGACAATTACCTAGGCAAGTTCGTGTGCTATGGTAATTGAGAAACGCAAACAGAATGGTGAGAATGAATAACCCCACAATAGCAATGATAAAAAGAATAAGCAGACTTCTAAACAATATCCTTCTATTGCAAGAGATTATAGATAGCCTTGCAAACATATCAAGAAGCCTGAGCATCCCAGGGAGACAGACATTAAGAGTTCCACCTTGGACAAAGGAGGAAGAGACAATGAGAGAAAAGAACAAAACTTGTCAAAAGAGAAGTGTCTTTAAAAAAGATTAAATGTCATATACCTAGCCTAGTGTTAGCATCAATGTAAAGGAAGAAAGGGAGACACTTCCACATTAGAGTCCAAGCCCAAGATCACAATGGCAATCATGGATACTAGATGTTCAACAAACTAAATTTCTATAGATATAGTGAATGAACTAAACTTGAGAACAAGACCACACACAAGCCCAAATGCCATCCACTATTGAGATCATAAGTATGCCTCACAAATGACCATATTCACTACCTTGTCTCACACAATCCTCATAAGGACGAAGCTAAAGAAGCAAATTATTTTTTTTTCTAAAATTTTGTTTTGTAAGAAGATTTCATCAAAGTAAAAACTGCCTCAAAAGGAAAATTATCTTTGTATAGACAAGAATAAGTTGATTTCCTTGTTTGAGACACAATCCCACAAAATGTGAGTAGAGACTACTGATGTGGTAATAATAGCATTTGGAGACAATGAGGACATTATCACAAACTTCATGAAGAGAACATGAACAAAATAACACCATCAATCAAGAACCTTCCACTTAGCATGTTCATAATAAGAGATGACTATTTGACAAGTGAGAGTAATACAAATCCAACAAAAGAATCAGAGTAAATAGAGAAAAGCTAAGATTATTTTTTACTTCTATATTTTTCTTATATCTATCAGTAACTTGTTGGCAATTTAACCCCTTTTAGTAAGGTTTTAACAAAGCTTTGAATTCAAAAGATGTTAATCTTTTTAGTTTCCCAATGCATTAAGAATTGTCAATTTTTGACATAATTGTCAATTTTTTACATCAAAATAAAAAATTGTCTAAAATATGAAACATGGTATTGAAGATCAAAGTCAATTGAATAGAGCATAAGACAATTCAATCTTTAACACCCGGTGGTCTGATTTAAAGTATCAAATGATTTGATTTTTTGGGGTGATACTATAGTTTCATCTTGGGAATGATTGAAAGATCTAATTTTACAAACAAATTATATGATCAAGCAAACAAAGAGGCAATCAATTTTTTTTGTTTTTTTTTGTTGTTAATTTACTTGGATCATTCCACAGCCATTATTGATTCAAATCATCATATATGATTCACATTTCAAAGGATATATCCTATAATATGAACTAATTGGGAGTAATATCAAAAGATTATCATCCAAGATTTGGGTATTTTCAGATTCCAAGCCTAAGCATCCCTAAAAATCTACATTTTTATTTTAAATTTGATAATTTATGTAAATCTTCTAAGGGCCTAAACATTTAAAAAAAGAGTTCCCCAAAGACTAGAAGGAGATCAAATGAGATCATCTATTCTCTTATCAAACATGGTAAATAGAACATCCCACAAGTTTTTTATGCCAAGCTATTATTTTGAGTAGTTTCTTTAATAAAATCCAATTTTTTGTCATCTCTTCCTTTTTCTCTTTGCAAATTCTATAATCACTGATTATTCCTTATGTGCGAAAGTTCTTCCATTTTTTGCAATTCTACATTAAACCTGTTTTCCTTGATTCTCTTTAGTGTGAAATATATCTTTTAAATGGCTCAAGGGAGGGAAATTGATCGATAACTACAAAACTCATTCCTATATGTAGGCAAAATAAAAGCATTTCTGGACATTAAAACAAACCAATCCTAAATCTTAAGTCTTTCACCAATGGCTAACTCTATCCAACCTACTCATTGCTCTCCTCCAACCATGCCTACCTAATAACCTTGTTCTCCGCATAACCTGATGAGCTCCTCTAACCCTACTTTCCTCGACCAGCAAACCTCCTCTCCTTAGCAAACCCTCTCTTGTTAAGCTCCTCACTTGCAAAGTCTCTCAAACATTAAGCCTTGTACATTTGCACCCTTACCATGCAGGATTACAATGAACCCATGACCAAGTCTCCATTATTGCTATAAGCCACCACACCTAGCCCTTCAACCCACACCAATTCCTCTAAAAATATTCAACCATAAATCTTTCATATTCACCAAGCCTCTCTTATAAAACTTATGTGCTCCTTACTTGCAACAAATCCAAGTTTCAGCCCCTTTGTGGCGAGCTTCTCACCTTTTTGTCATTGTCCATCCATTTCCCATCAATTGTCGTCGCTTCTTACCTACCGCCAATGGCAACAAACCTCCTCTTCCACTATTGTTACTTATCTTGCTACCACATGTGTAAATGATAATTGTCATTAGCCTTTTTCAAAAAAAAAAACCCTTTATAATATGACTTACATTATCTTCTAGGATTGGTTGTCTGGTTAAACCTGAATTTATTTGTAATTCACAATTTATTGTCTTTTGTCATTATTTTCTTTCCACTATGGCATGAAACATAAAAAAATTAGTACTAGCATAACCATCAAGTTGATTGGTCCAAACTAACTCCTATGGTGCCAAGCATTCAAAGTTTTGTTCAGCTAAACCAAATCAGAACATCTTATTTTATGTCCTCTCTAAGGTAGTGAGAATAAGACTTCCACCTCCAATAAACAATAGTAGAAAAGCAATTAAATAGTCATATCTTGGCTTCTAAATAACATGAAACCAAGTATTTCCTCTATTATGTTTTTTAACTCTTCTAAAAAGCTTTGGAATATGATAAATGAGAAGCTTCCTAGGAGAAGAATACATCTTAAGTGTTCTAGTTATATTAGAAATTTCTATTTATGTAAAAAATATACCTCTCAAGAGTATATTAGAACGCTATTATGAGCTGTTGATGAATTGATTGTACACCATCTATTAATCGTCATTGACTCTTAGCAATTAAAACCCAATGAAAAGAGTTTTTTTTTTTGAAAAATTCCTTTCTAGTTTCAACAAATTCTTACAATCAATTTGATATTAAATTATTATTTGTCAAGAATCAACATATTCATTTTCTTTAAGACTCTATCGCTCCAATGCTTCCAATAGTCCCACTACATCCAATGAATCTTCTACTCTAACTATTCATGGTCATGGTCATGGTTGGGTATGGCTCCTAGACTTGATTAGCAATGATGGACGTGACCACAGTTTTAACAACCTACTCATCATTGCTCTCATTGTGGTCATACAACCATATCTCTTAAGTAATGTTTGCTCAAGTTTAAGAAAGCCTAAATCGGCCAATACCAAAAATAGTGAAGCACCCACTACAAAGTCGTTTGCTCTTGGTGGACGCATCATCTTGACTCGAAATGAGCATAACAAATTCAAGGAACTTCAATGACTCCTACAACCATGTGTTCCTCATTTATTTGTTTAACATCTTTACCACTTTAAGAGTATGGATATTAAATTCTATTGTCTAATCCCGCCTATAATAAGCAATCGTTCCACTTTTTTTACACTAACTCTATTTTTGTCATTAACTTGTCTCCCATTGACCACATTTTTTACAACTCTAAACTTATACAATATTTAATCCAAACAATGTTTTTTGAGATCTAAACATGAGGATATGGATTATTAACAACTATGAATATGCTGACATCTATTTTTTAGACACCAATATTATCTTAAAGTGCTATTTACTTTCAAGATTCTATTTTAATGGCATTGTCATTTTGCACATCCATCCCATCGCAAGTGAACATAGCTTCTTCATACAAATTATTCAATTTCAAATCATTGCTAGTGGAAGAGCAATGTATCTTTCAACTATCTTCTCTAGGATACTTAGTATATCCACTAACTCTAATAACCATGCTACACCTTTCATTGGATCTTCAACTCTCCTTATTCACGATCGTTGTTGTGGCCACGATAAGGATCAAAGATGCAATCCTTGCGTTGACTGTGGCTATGGCTTTGACATTTCTCAACTCACCATTGCTCCAATTATGGTTGCACCAACAATATCTTTGAGAAGTGTTGGCCCAAGTTTAGGAGGACTAATAATGTTGATACTATCAAAGGTGAAAAGCAATATCTATTTCAAAGCAATATCATATTAGTTGCATAATTTATTTACTACATAATGTACCATAATATAAATGTACAAGTCCATATAATAAGCTCAGATCCCATGAATAAAAAAAGATAGTATACTATTCAAATTCAAATATAATGTATTGACCTCCAAATTTTTAAATACTTAGAAACTAAATTTTGCAATGTTTTAAGATGATTCTATCATGATCATGTACACAAAAGGAACAAATAGATAATAAATCAAAGTCAATCTTTTAAATAAAACTTGAGTTAAAACATTCCGATGAACAATATTAAAGATATTGCACAATCATACTAGCCCTTTATTAAAGTACCCATTTTCTTAGCTTAACAAAATTAATACAATGTTAGATAAAATTTATTCAATGACTTTTCAATGCTAGTATTCTAGATATAATTATGGATTTGTAAACAAAACAAGTTAAAAGAAAATTTTGACATTAACATGCATACTTACAAACATATATATATCAACAAATACACATTTATATATACATATATGTCAAGCAGATCTTTAGCTAGTTTAAAAGAAAAATGTCAAACCCTATCAAAAATCTAGCACATGGATCTCTTTGCTTGGTATAATCCAAGGAAAAAAATAATTTTTTTAAGATTAATTTAGTTAAGACTACCATTGGAGTAGATGGTAAACTAACATCAATGAAAATTAGATTTTTTAAAAATACATTCTCAGAGATAGATCATCAGGATAAAAATAAAGAGCTAATCCATTGGACTATATTTCTAATTGCATTTCTAATATAGCAAAGGATGCGATTGGAAAGCCTAACCAGCATGATTTAAATCACAAAGTTACTCTTGTTAAAAAGCAAAAAGTAAAAGAATAACTAAAGAAAAGAAAAATTGATATAAATCCTTATACAACTGCAAGAATATAAAGAACTAGAAATCATATTAAAACTAGGGTATTGACATATGAAATAACAAAATACAAATTGAGTGACATAAAAATAATCATGCAGATATAAGGGGCAAGTGAATGCACTTGAAATATATCATTTAACAAGTTCTTATGAAAAAATGTTGATGTAACACTGCTTAAAGATAAACTCAAGAAGGATCAAATTAATAGTTTAGATATAAATATAGAATATAAAAGGAGAATTAAATTGTAATTCTCTACTAATAAATAAAGAACAAATAAATAATTAATAAAAAGCCCCATAATGAATAATTTCTAGCTAACAAAATTCCAATAAATCAAAAGTTTGGTGTAATCGACCAATCAAAGGGATTAAAGTTGGTTGATGTTTGGGTATCCCGAACACTCTTTAGGATGCAAGTAATCATCAAGATTTTTTATTACAGTCCTACCCACAATCATAACTCTTCTTTTCTTCATGAAACTGCATATAATTTTACTCTAACATGCACTTTCACTTAATGTGCCACCAAAATGAAAAACTATGATTTCTTCCCAGTTTGCATTGTTTTATCTTCGTTTGAAGGGGATATTATTGTGAGAAAACAAAAGAAAAATTAACTAATGAAAAAAATTCAGTAAAATACATGTAGAAGAAAGACATAAAATTGTAATACTATGTCACTTGTATGAGAAAAAAACACGTTTCTCAAAGATACACTATTATTTATCTATGCAAAAAAAAAGTTCTCAATGCTATTGCCTTTGTAATTATAGAAATATCATGACGAATAAATGACTACCAAATTAGCTAGCATAAAATGTTATGCAATTAATCTAATATACTGAAGAAATGAAAAGGGATATTGGAAGATTATTGAATAGATGTGAAGCGTATGGTTTACATTGTATTAAGTTAGATGCATAAGAATTTCAACAGCCAAAAGTTCTATCACAGTATGAGACACTTCAAACATCCAAAAGTTAGCCACAAGAGTTAGGCAAGCACTAAGAAAGAGAAAACTTGACTAAATAGTGCAAAGGGATTAACAAGAAGATAAAACAAATATGAATTTTGTAAATCGTCCTTTGCCTATTGTATCTATGAGGAAAAAGTGATTCAAGTAATTGACTATAATTATAGCAAGCATTTCCAAGAATGAACACAATGTTGAAAGAGTGCTTTGTAAGGCAGCGTCACAAAGTATGCATAATTTCTTGAATGCTTGGGTACAGGATGCAATTTGCTTTACCTATTCATAACTCATCAATTAACCATGAAAAAGAGTTGATATGGGCATCGACACTTTACAATCGTTAATCAAAAAATAATTACAAAATAAAAATAATCCAAAAGATATATAATTAGATTTAAAACATCTCAATAATCCAACTTGTGAACACAAATGTGAATATAAAATTAATTAAAGGTACTACAATAGGCAATATATGCTTGTGCTAATAAAAAATCAGAAAGATAAATGATAAGTAGGTCCCTCAAGTTTGAAATTATAAGCAACTAGGCCCCTCTAGTTTCCAAAAGACTTAATTTGGTCACCTTAATTTGAAAATAGTAATAACTAGATCCTTTCACTTCCAGAAACTATTAAAGTTGATAATTTCTTTTGCTAAGACAAATTTCTTGATATCTAAAATTCTAATATACCAAAAATCCCCCTTTTGCTAAACTTTCTTGAAAACATCTCCATTATATATGATATGTTGGGGTTTCTAAACTGGCAACCTGCAAGGGAGGATTCAAAAAGAGAGGTAGATTCATCATGCAACAAGTCGTAAAAAAAAAACTGCATTGACAAGGGCATTCAAGGGAAGAGAGGGATTCAATCAATGGAAATATATTTAATTGTCGAATACAAATCCTCGAGCAAAGGAAACTCAAAGAGGCAAGGGTAAGGCTAGTTCACAATGGGGATTACTTGAGGAACGAAGACTGACAGAGGTGCTGTGCTTCCCAACAAAATTGCACCCACCGACAAAGTGAATCACAGTTTGCCAAGATGAGAGAAATTTCTTGAGGTTAAGATGATATGTTCGAGGTAAAAATGCAGATATACCGTTAGGTCAATGATGTTAACCACAAACGGATCAAGATGTTATTTCTATGATAAAAAAACCAAATTTAGTACTTTGAAAATGAGGAGCTAATTGCACATATAACCAAATAACAACCTACTTGTTATTTTCCTGAAAGAAAATGATATATAGAAAACACCAATTAGGCATGCAATATTATTCATTGGCATAATGCTTCAAACACAATGCCTCATAGTAATAGCACAATGAGAAGAAAAAAAATCCCATTACCCATAACCAAGGTTTTGATTATGTTTTTGTAGTCATTGACTTCTTTTGAATACTCGAGTGGTGGTTGCAGATTAAGAACAGCCTGTCAAAAAGTGTTAATTTATCAGATTGAGAAGCACCGATATATTTGAATAATGTAAAAAAAATGAGCAATCAATTCGCAAAAATAAACCTTCAAGGCAAAGAGTGCTAATGGTGACGAATCAAGGTATATGCTGGTTTGCTTTTGTGAGGGATAACAAGCACTAAAAATCTTACAAAGTTGCAATAGTATAAATCTCTAATAAAAAGGATAAACTCATGTCATCAACATTGTCATTTGATGCAACCAAAGCCTAAAAAAACTTCTACATAGAAATAACTTCTACAAATGTCGTGCTATGGAGGTTCCTAAAGTTAGCATATCAATATTTATGGGTCAAGGACCCCTCGTTTATCTCATATAGGTTTTCTAAAAATCTAAATTTCACATGACAATCCAAATATGTTTTTAGCAATCAAGTGTTTCTCAAAAAAAAAAATATATTTTTCTGATGAAATAAGTGAATGGTTCCACCCAAATAGTATATGAACAAGAATCAATCACAAAATCTTAATAACAACTCTCAAAACCTTTACCAACTAAGCCAATGGCCACCTAATTCTCAAAAAAATTATGCAACTTTATAATTGAGAATATGTAAAAATTACTTGATTACTAAATGAAAATCATAATATTTTTTAACAAACCACACTTGGCAGATATTTAACTATATAAGGATGTGTCGTAGTGTTGTGTACTTGTATCTATGTTGTACTATTTAAGATAAAATATAGTACCATTACAAAATATAATGAATCATATGATAATTTTTTGTCTTTGTTACATAGGCATAAAAGGCATTATATAATATTTGACAAACAAACCAAAATTAAAGGTTCACTGAAATCAAATTAGAAGAGAAGCTTCACCATTCAATAGAAAAACATTTGGTTTGGATAGAAAACAAGAATGGAGCAAGATGAGTGATGAGGGGGCGGAACTGGTCAATGACGATTTGTGATAGTTGCCAACCAATTTGCCATTGTCCCTTCCTCTATTGAGAGAGAATTAGACAGGGATAATAAGGTAAAATGGGCAAAAAAGATAAAGGGCAAGGAAACTAGAATAATAGAAACTAAATCCTTTACTTCACCCATCTAGCCTATTCATAAAAAAGATAAGTACAAATAAATCTCTTTTGTTTGATGATCACTACAAGTTCTTTCGGTTTTCAAAATGGGTACCTACATTAGCAAGCTTCATTTAAATTAAATATAGATCCTAAATCTATCAAAATAGATGATAGTTTCCTATTATGAATGATTAATTTTGTGAAACATCTTAACAATTTTAATAATATAACTACATTATTTATATATAACCAAATAACCCTTTCCTATTTATTTTCTTAAACATGATAAACAAGACTTCTCTAGCATCGCCATGTCAAACGACTTCTCATCAGTCCAACGATACCCTCTCTCTTCTCCCTTCTTAGTCATTAAGTCCTCCCTTAAACTAGAAAAACGTTAAGCTTTATACCATCTCCCTATTGAGCTCAAACATTAAAACTTCAAAGGAAATGATACTTCAAGTTAATGAATTGTTAGATTCCTCATGTCTATTCATTTAAATCTTGATTTGGTGTAATGAATGATACTTCCTTGCTTTTTATGGGATTGTGTATAGATTTCAAAGGAAATGATAGTCAAATTCTAATGTTATCTTGCAAATGGTTTGAAATTTGCCATGGAGGCTTAAGAGGCAATAATTTTACTTCTCATATTCACAACTTAATTTAGTTCTTGCATCCCAAGGGTTAGAGTTTCACTAAAAGAGGAAAAACGAAAAGGTATCTTCAAAGTTTATTCTAAGCTATAACATTGTTATGATGAAAACAAAAACCTACAATATAGATGCCTGTTTTGACAACTTGAGGGACATGACTACAACAAGAACCAAACAATAGAAATCAACAATTTACAAAAAAAAGGGTACATCCTATGGGCCTATGGAGGAGAGAAAGTAAAAAACAATTCTAATTTTCCAACCATTAAGGTAACGTACCACATTGAAAAGAAGGCAGCCAAAGATAAAAGGAAGTCGAGTTTGGGTTGTTTTGTGAGTGAGAGGCAAAGGTGGTGGTATAGTGGAGAATTGAACCCATTAGATTATTTGGAGTTGATCACAAACCCAAAACCTACACTTAGATTGGCATTACTTATTAGAGAAGTTGGGTTAAAGTTCCACCTCCACAACTACAAAGAGTGCAAGGGAAAAATAAATAACTAAGCCAAAAAAATAGAAGGGAAAAAAAGAGAGAAAAGAAGAAAAACAATGCTTGTTGCACAATCTACATTGTGGTTTTGAATTATGTAAGAAAAGGTGGAGGAAAATTGAGATTAGTTAAGATGATAATGGAGAATAAGGAAAATAAAGAAAAAAATAGGGGCCATGTGGTATCTAAAACTTGCACATATTCACATAAGGCCAATGGTTTGGTTCAAAGATCGAAGATTACTTTAAAGTTGGATTGATACTTAACCTTAATTGAACCTAAACCAAAGATTCTATGCCAAACCATGAATCAAAAGTATGGAATGATGTGTTGATTGAATTGATTTTGAGCCATGCTTCGAACAAATTCATTTAAGCCAAAATAAACTTATATTTTAATCAATAAAATGTGTGTCGATATATACATAGACCTAAGGGAAGCTACTAAAATTTAGAACAACAATAGATAAAAAGCCAGACTCAAATCTCAACTTAAAGAAAAAGATAAGCCAAATAATTAGTTTATTTCATGATTATGACTAAAAAAGTTTTGTAAAAAAATTATACTGCTTAAACTTTTTGGATTTGTTTTTAACTTGGTTCAAACATGTTATCTCATTGAGATTGAAAGATTCAAACTAAGCAAGAAGATTATTCAAAATAACAAACCCTTCAATTGAAATTTGGCAATGGAATATACATAGACAGCTAGATCATAATGATTACAGGGAAAATGAGCCTTGAAACTATTGAACATTACATAGAAATTCTCCTCAACAACATAAGTTGATTGCAACAACTTTAGGTGCCCTTGTAAAGTTAAGAAAATTCAAAGACAAAAAGAAGATTGTTCAAACTAAACAAGAAGATTGTTCAAAATACCAACCCCTCCAATTGAAATTTGGCAATGGAATATACATAGACAGCTAGATCATCATGATTACATGGAAAACGAGCCTTGAAAACATTGAACATTACATAAAAATTCTCCTCCACAACATAAGTTGATTGCAACAACTTTAGGTGCCCTTGTAAAGTTAAGCAAACTCAAAGACAAAAAGCCTCGAACATGAATTCTTCAAAACAAAATCTAACATTCGGAACTTTCACAAGATCCCTATTTCGAACTAGAAGTAAGATATGCCCTGGAGTAATCTAACTTCTGTTAGTTATTTTGATGGCAAGGACTGACAACCCATTGTAAGTAATGACAAAATTAAAAATTGAATGCCATAAATTGGATGTAAGGCATGAAGCATGTTAAATTTATTATCTTTAAAGTAAGTTGCATCTTACACAAATCTAACAAAATTTAGGTTTCAACAAGCTGTTGGTGCTCGTGTACAACATAAGCTAGATGCACTCAATTTCCAAAGAATAAGATCTATTCATATGCAAGTTGCTAAATAAAACATGCACAAAGTATATAAAAACAAAAAACTACAGCAAAGGGTCGAAGGTAACTTAAATGAAAATGGTGGCGAATGCCTTTTTGATATACAAAAGAAGCCAAGTATTCATTCCATAAGTACTAATGAAATTAGTTGAGGGTATATTCACAAATCATGGGTATCTTTACGTCCAACATCAGATTCCTTCCACCAACAATCTCTAGAGTTTCTAGAAGTCCAGAAGTAAAATACTTATCTTGCCTAGATCTTAAAATGTAAAACATCATTCTCATCAAAATTACATATGTCCAAAAACATAAACAAACAAAATAACATCATAGGACTTACCTAATGTGAAGCCTCCCATCAATACCTTTAACTTGTAAAGACAATTTTTAAGGAAGAAATATTGTAGCATGCAAGCATGAAAAGTATGATCACTCTCTCTCTCTCTCTCTCTCTCTCTCTCTCTCTCTCTCTCTCTCTCCCCCTGCCTCACAAAAAGAAAATTCTCTTAACACCTTTCTTTTCCGCCAAATCCTATCTCATTTCATCTTTTTCTTCTCAACTTTTTCCTCTGATTGGTCATCTTTCTCCCCTTGTCTAACTCATTTCTTGGCAACTTGATTAACAATATATGATTACATATGCAAGTCATATGTTGGAGTTCCATCAAAAAGGTGAAGCAGCATGTAAAAAATATAAACGTTTAATAGATCAAAGAATACCAAGGGACTTAGCGATAAAAATGTGGCACCTTAGATTTTTTTCATTCACTTGAGAATGGCCATGCATAGAAATAATTTTATAAGGTCCATTTTATTGCGGTAAAAGAGGATTGTCCCATGCTTATAAAGAGGAGGAGGGCATGGTAAAGAAGTCAAAAAAAAATTTAAAAGAGGATTGGTAATCAGTAATCCTGCAATTTAAACTTGTCAAATATTTGTTTTATCTACTAAAGATAAAATTTACAAGCTGGGGAATGGGAACATTTCCCCCCATGGCCATCAAAACCTCATACAGACTTGCGTCCTAACTGTTTGCAAGCCCTCGGAAAGCAATCCAACGAACATGGAACAAATAATGTAGCCTCCATAACCTTGATGTTGACTATTTGGTTACATATGCAAGTCATTTATTGGAGTTTCATGAAGAAGGAGAATAAGAAAATATGAAAAAAAAAAATACATCTTTAATTTACCAAAAAATACAAAGGGGTTCAGGAAAAAAATGCATGACCTTACATTTCTTCATTAAAAGCATTAGAATAAGTGTACCAAATCCACTTTATCAAGGCTAGAAAGGATTGAATCATGCTCATAAAAAGAGAGGACTTGGTAAAGGAGAAGAGTACAACAAAAATGTTAAGAAAATCCTTAGAAAGAATTTTAATGCTTGTCAGTTAAATTACTTTGTATAATTTTCTACCCAAACAATCCTACAATTTGAATTTGTTAAAAATTCTTTTTTCTATTAAAGATAGGATTTGCAAGCTAGGATAAATTTTCCCCTATTCAGCATCAAACACTTATGTAAACTCATTACATCACTAAGAAATAATGCTAACTATCTGCAAACCCTGAGAACACAATCCAATTAATATGAAACTAAAAATGTATAGTCCATAAATTTGATATTAATGATTTGGGCTATAGTTGATGATATGATCATGCATGTATTATGCATTTACGGGATGCACTGTAAGCTAAAAAGAGAATAGAGACGACTTGCAATAACACCATTAGTCTTCTAAGAATTGTACCCAAAACTCTACAAAAGCCAATTATACTTCTCACATTTAGCAAAATTATAACATCACCACTATGAAGTGACTCGCATTTAGTAAAAAAACAAGAGATCAATTGGGCAATCTCACAACAAAGTACATTGCTCTACCTAAAAAGGTGGTTTATGCCAACATGCAATGACCTAATATAGAATTATCAAGAAAGGGAATTGCTCACAAAATACTTATCATAATAGAAACAAAGGCACTTTCCTTAAGCATCACCATTCCCATGTGTTATGGTTAATCTTTAGTCTTAGCCCAGCTTCTAAAATATAGATAACTAACCTTTACCTTAACAACACTTTATAAAATTCTTGCTTGGCACGATGAAATACTTTAAAAAAAAAGCATGCTATTTTGAGCATATGAAATTCTGCTAGATGATTAATAGATGATTAATATACATTTAGTAAATATCATATGCATAGGTTGACTCGTGTTAAACAGCTATTTTTTTAGATGATCAACCAAGTGTTCCTACAAAACCAAACTAATTCAGGCCAACTGAAAGAACTCACTTTCCTATCATTCAATATGAGATCCCTTTTTTTGTAGCTTGAGATGACCTATGGCTAATGAGAAGAGATGTTACTCAATTGAGACTAAGATATACTACTTTTGTAAAAGCTAGTTTTAATTTTTTTCCACCTAAAATTAGTAGGCAACCATGTTTCTTTTTCCTAGTACTTCCACAACCAAACCTCTTTTTCTATCTTAGCAATAACAATATCTTCACTAAAACATCCTAAAAAGGTGTATAGTTAATTTGAATCCAAGGGTAGCTTTCTAGATGAAAGATGCAATTGTCCACACGGATTGGACAAAAAACCATGCAAGCAAGCATAATAGCATTCCAAAACGCAAATTTATTTCCAACCATGTGACCTAAGCATCATAATAATTGATGATCTTGGGTAAAATATGAAACCACTAATATTCATCAAAGTCTCTTCTAATTCTCAAATTTGATGCTCAAATCATATCAACATAATTGTCTTGGTGGAACACCCCAATGGATCAATACACAAACTACAACTATTAGATTTTCATCATCTAATCAAATGGTTAGAGTAGAGGGTGTGATTCATATTCTTTAGTATGCTCCAAACCAAGTATCATTGTAGACAATCTTCGAGTTGTTCATTGTCATACAATGAGGTCAAAGATAGGATAGGACTTCACTTTATTCTATCTTTTTCATAAATAGTAATTATGTCATAAATAAGGCCCACATTTCAAGAATCATGAGATATTCTCTCTTAGTAATTCCTTCTCCATCCCTAGTCCTCCCATCATATGTCTCTCTCTCTCTAGCCCTCTCTGTCTTGTATGTATTATTCATGATAAATATCATAATCAATGTGTCACTTGCTCTATCCATTACGAAGTCTCCACCATAATACATTATAACACCTCTCTCTAACTTAAGTCATGCATAGTGGCATGACAAAGTATTTTGATAGCTCTATTGAAATAGAGATAAAAGAGGAATTACATCGGTTAAGAGATCACAACTAGATTTGTGCTTCATTTCATCTCTTATCAGTCTTCTCTTGCTATTCCCATTGAAAATAGGTAACACCCACACTTTTTAGTTGCAACCTTAGACCTCCATTAGAATGCTTGGCTATTATGGATGATCACCCTTCATTGTTGATCAACCATGGCTACACCAAGTGCTCAAACATAATAACCCCATCTTGGAGAGGCGATACAAACCTAGACTTTTTTCTTCATGTAGTCCCAATCATGGATCATAATAACTAAAATCTAACTTTATAGTATTGCATCTAAAACCTAATTAGAATTACAAGGGAGGCTTGTCAGCAGCACAATAATGTTTCTCACCACTCAATGCACTTACAAAAGAGATTCAACCAAGGGTTGCTTGTTTGATGCAAAGAAAAAGCAATAATCTTGCATATTTCTTTTTTATAGGAAAAATAATTGATGAATTTTGAAGTAAAATTTTCTTATTATGCTAGTTTGCCAAACCTATACTTCATATTTTATGATACTTAATATTTTATGCTCAACCAAACTTTAATAGATGAGTTTACCCAAGAGTAAATAAATGGAAGACATGCAAAGGTTTCCATTTTACACTATAAAGCATTAACCACAGTAAAATTTAGCTATAAAATTCATAACAAAGTTCAGTACTTAGATTTCATTCCATCCAACATGAAGAGCATTTCTGAACAAAGTGAAGTAACTTCATACTTCTCCATCAATCATTACAAGAAAAAATAAAATCTTAATAGCATTAACAGATGTGAATATTGACTACAATAACTAAAATTTAATTTGAGAATGAAAAGTTAAATGCATGCCCATCTAATTATACACCCAATTAAAACAATATTCTTAGCAGTAAGTGTGAACCCAAAGTATAACAAGAATGTTACCTGCATTGGAATTTCAAGTTTCAACCTTAAGATGGAACGCTCTTTTCCTTCCTCACCTTCTTCAAGTAACTGTTACAAGTGGAAATTACTTGAAAAATATAAAAGGACATAAAACCGTCACCCTGTAAATTTATACTAAATGGCATACCAAAAGAATCATCCATTGGAAGGTTAAACTTATTTCCTATCAACTTCATTTTTTTTTAAATACTTATCATTCCATCAAAATATACTACGGTTGTATAGAAATAATATGAATAATGCTTATGAATGAATCTATTCACAACACTTGTCTCAGGAATATGTACAAGAAATAATAAGAAAATTTAATGATTTATAACAAGAAATAAAGAAAATATTCAATAATAAGAAAATAAAAAGAATATTCTATACCTTGAAAATAAAATAAAAACAAGAACTAAAAGATAAATATTGCTGTCTAATTTAGATATTTGCTCTAGGTTCCAAAATTTTCAAAGCTCAAAATGCTATCACTAAAACATAAAAGCAATCTTTTAATTGTTACAAGCATCAGAAGTATTACATGTACATGATATAATATAACTTGCAATTGCAGTAGAATATAACATAATTTCACTGCACATCCAACAAGTAAGCATATCTAGCACGAAAAAAGAGCAAATCAATAAAGTTGCAACAATAACAATAACACTAGAAATGACACAGCATATCTTAATTCTGCTCACTTCTTCCTGGAGGAATAAGCGCAAGTTGAGCCAACAAGCACAAGGGGCGACTAACTACTAATACCATTAAAGTGGCGTCATTAATTCCCAAGTCAATAACCAATTCTAAGCACATTTTCACACATTCTATTGTGAATACCAATTTTCAAATCTATTGAAGCTGAACTAATCATTGATGGTATGTTCAAAAGGTAAGCCATAAGCAAGTGTGTCAGCAAAATACTACAGCCAAAAAAATGCAAAAACAAGGAAGAATAACACAGAAGGTAAACAAACAGATGTTGCAGCAAAAAAAGCAAGCATGAAATGACAAAAAGGAAGCATCCAATATAATGAAAATCAAATTCAAACAGCAGTATAAGCCATCATTTGGCATTTTATAACATTTTAACCACAAACACAATATTTGTAGAATCAAAATAACATACCTGAGAAACAATACGCTTCAAAGTGCCAAATTTCCCAACAAAAGCATCTAAAATGCGACCCTGGGAAGGAGGAAGCATTCACGTGAAAGTTAGTTCAAGTTGAGTAAACAAGCTAGTAATTACAAATGTAAAACTACCAACGTAGGCTATCTACCAGCATGATATATTAGTAATCATACCAACAGAACACGAGCTTCATCCATAGTTTGTTGGTCCACACCTTTCTCATATATAGGCTCCACCTAATGCAATCAACCATCTTATACTAAATCAACCATATGTAAATCACACAGAATGCATATATGACGGTATAAAAAAGCCTAGAAAGGTTGCAGCATTCACACAAATATAATTGCCCTGAAATATGCCATACACATGAAAATAACAACTTGTCATATGACAAAGCACAAAAATGCCATATTCCGATTATCAACACGCATTCATAATGATGAATCTAACACATCTATTGATGTACCAAACCTGGATAGAAAACATATAGTGTAGCATTGCTTAGATAACAAACAGTTGACAAAAACATTTGTTCCACTAAACAGAACTAATTTTTCGTGTTCTTCCATCCTAAGTACTCGTGAATTCATGTTCAAAGCATGTTTCAAAACCCACAAAGTTCAAATCAAAATGGATTATAAACCCTTGTCCTAGGAATAGATTTGATCTATCCAGCCAATTTGCAATGGATTAGAAATCAATCTAATGACTTCAACAGAGCATATCAACAAATTTGATTGGCAAATAAAAATTAGTCCTTGAAATCATCCAGATGGCCTCAAACAGCATCTGGCCAAATTGAACACTCACAGTTAATCAGACGAATGACTCCAAAATAGAGCCATTTGGCTTTTTCACAATCATTTTCCACAAAAAAAAATACCAATTTTTTTGAACTTGACTAGAACTCTACACTTTTTAGGAATACAAATATACTTCCCTGGTATTTATGTGCTAAGCTACTCTTTTACAATTTCTGGAATGTTTTAATATGGACATGGCATAGGGTTTTCTTCAATTCCTCTGCACACCAAATATATATGGACTCTCAAGATCAGCCTTCTCTATCTCCAAAACTGCAACCCAACTCCCTTCCATGGCCATTTGAACAAAATTGATCAAATCAAAACAATTGGACACTTTGTTTATACTTTAAGTAGTATTAATCAGGGATCAATTATAGGTTTATTCAATCATCCAATAATGCATTTTTGACAATGACATGAGGGAGTTTATTTGGATTGTCACATGAGCTGATGGCACACATGTGGCGACAATGCATGCATGCGGCAGTGCATGAACTCAAAGTGCACAGGTCGAGTGACACGTACAATAACGCATGGGTCACTGAGTGGGACAAAGCGTGGGACAGCGTGCAGCGAGTGGGACAGAGGCACACCATATAGCGGAACATAATATGCGAAACAACACAGGACACCTCAACATGCCCACGACATGAATGATGGGCAACCAGCACAGAAAGTGGCATGCAAAAAACACAAGCGCAATGCATGAGGGACGCATCGTCGCACGTGTATAATGTGCATAGTGGGTACACCTAACACTACACTCGAATCACACACGAGGCACCTACTACCACACATGGATTATGCACACATGGCAAGAAATCTATGCAAGCTCAATATAAGGAGCATGGGAGGATGTGCATCCTTACACACATAAATTCTCTACAGTTGCCAAGTTGAAATCAAACACATATAACATATAGAAAATAATGAAATCAACCATACTATTATACAAAAATGATAATTATAATAAAATATTGTACTTAGGCCTCTACAAAAGAGAGAAAAAGGGATAAAGCAAAACATTCCAAACCTTTTAACAAAAATTCTCTCTCTCTTCTTCCAACTTTCTTTGCTATACTTTAATCCCACTATGAACCTCTAAAACAAAGTTCGTTGCCAATGGCTTGGAGCAAAATGTCTTGCATACACATCAAGTAATGATCCTTAATATTAAATTCGAGCACAAAACAACTATAAATATCTATGACCAACCACTTCAGCCCCCACAAACTTAAACTATTATTACACTTGTCCCCAAGATTAAAAATAATATGCCAAAGCCTAACTGAAGGATTTTTTTGGTCAATAATATTAAAATTTAGCTGAAATCAAATGGAACAAACTAAAACCAATGGAAGACATAGAGAATTGCACACTTTGCACTTTCTTAGCATCCACAATTGCTTAAGCATCAAGAAAAGAGCACAATGAAGGAGAAGAGAGCAAAAAAATGATGCCCCTCCTAACCAACTTCATTTCCTTGGTGTTTGATGGTGCTTGGCCAACTTTTTTTCCTTCCACAACACATCCATCCACCATAATCAGTTAGGTGAATATCTGCCTACATTAACTCCAACATGCATAGATCAAGCATTATCTTTGGTGCAAACGACAATGGACTAATGGATTTTCCACCTACCTCAACATGCACAATATGTGATTACCTCTTCTTGTATCCATTAGGATAAAACAGAGGAATTATTAAGACACTGTCATACCATTGCACAACGCTTGAAGCATATTGTCTATAGATGAGTAGACATTTGCACCTTTCATATGCAAAACATGAGAGTAGCCCTCTTGCATATGTATAATAACACATTGAAAAGCATGCATTGCCTCCATTATGCATCCATAGTCATACAAAATCTTAAAAGCACGATTGAAGAAGCAGCTCCTTCATTTGCATATTCAAAACGAAGAACTCAACTAACCTTCCTCTTGGTTTAGAGACATCTTATGAGCGACTTGGACACCTATTGGCTAAAGGATTGCTTCCCAATTCAAAATATACATATTAAGAGTGTGGGTTTAGCTCAACTTGCTCCTGTTCGCTAATGAGGTAAAGATAGCACAATATATATGCTAATTTGCCACTAGAATGTTATCTTAAAATGTTGATTTTGGCCTAAGATGGGAATTCCTATAACCAAATCCACTAAGTTTAAGCTTACGAAGTCTGAGGGGGAAAGGAAAAACTTTGACAAATGTGACACTAAAGCAAAAGGAGTGAATTGTCGTAAGCATATTACTCATCTTTATTGTCCCACTAAGCAAATGCTTAGCTCACTAAAGTAGAGACAAATGGAAACTTGGTTTCACTAGCTTAAGCATGGTTCTTCGACAACTTTGTCAAGTAAAAAAACAAATAAGAAATTCTAATGTCATATAAACGCTTCTATAAGTTCTACAACAAATGCCCAAATCCTTGACATTTGGATACTCCAAATAACTAGAACAAACCACATAAGAATACATAAAGGACACACAGAATACTCATTAATAGTTAGTTAAAATCCACACCATATTCTCCATTGAAATGCCATTTTTTTTGTTTTGCCACGAGTCCTAACAAAAACTTCTATCCTTGTGGAGGATAGAAAATAAAAAGTGTAGAAGGAACACTTCCCATTTGCAACAAAAGAATAGATCTAAACAAGTTAGCAATATAATTCCTGCTTAATTTCTCTCCAAAAATGCATACACAATGATATTGTTTAGGTGAAGGTTCAAAACTGTGCACAATCTTAGCTTATAATATATGAATCCTTTGATCCCAACCCCATTGCAATGTGACATCATCCAATGCACCAAGATATTCCACCACAACAATAAAAGTCCCCACCCCAATTGTCATAGCCCTAGCATGATTCTCATTCACAACAATAATTATGCTATCCTCGTTTACAAATCCAAGTTCATAGATAATAGGAAAAGCAGACCAGAAAAAGGTAAGGATACTAGGCCCTATTAAAGTCAAAAGATATCCCAAGAATCAACAAAGTTGAAAAAGATAGTATCATGTGAAGCATTCACAATGTTGAAAAACACATTATCATGTGAAGCATTCACAATGTTGCTAGCACTACTAAAATTGAGATAAGCTATTCCCCAAGTATTTCTAATATTCCCTGCTCTCCAAATATAATAGAAGAATGCAATGGTGTTGTGTAGGTCATTTTAGTTTGTAAATTGTGACAATCTTCCACAAAGCACATGCTTATCTTTCTAATAAAGCCTATAAATAAGCAAGGGCTCAATTCATTGGACTCCAATCAATCAAGCATACAAGGTCTGAAATGGATAATAAGATATTCTAGTTCCAATGTATTGCTATCAGCAAACTCACGAAATTACATTTAACCCTTAATGTGTCATAGTTGGCATACCACCTACAAGCTGGAAGCACACCATGTTTCTTCTTCATGTGGTTCAGCCTCAAACTCTACGTTGAACTACACAAGATATGTAAAACAAGGTCAATAATAGGTCATTTGCTCCCATGTCAACATATGCATGATCCTCACAAGAGTCATTGCAACAAAAATAAAGTTGAGTTTCGGGGCCTATTTGAACCAACCCACTAAGTATGGACCTTCAATTGGCCATACAAGCCAAAGCCAACCATGCATATACATTCAATCCACCTTAAAACCCAAAGCTCAACATATTAAGCCCAATGAACCTTAGCCATATTATTCTTATGACCAAGCTTGTTCAAGCCCAAAACCCACCATAAAGCCAAATAAAAACCTTTTTTCCTGTACCATAAAGCCAAATAACAACCTTTTTGCCTGTGCTCCTTGAATGTGTTAATCTTTTTGGAATTTAATGGATAAAAAGTTCATATACACATGCTAATAAACCACAAGGAACTATTGCACCATGTTAATGCATTACAATATTAATATAGATTTACATATGAAAATACAAAAAAAACTTCAACACGACTAAATTACCAAGATGGGTCATGTTAAAGAGGGAATCTGTTTGCGAAAATAACATCCAATGTCAACCCCATCATCACAAATACACCCAATGGGCACAAAGTCACCCAAAGTTGGTGGTAAGTAATAACTGCTTGTAAAAAAACTTAATTGTCAAAGATCATACCCCAACGGGCACAAAACCATCCCAATTAGTACAAAATTGCATGAGTTAGCAAGAGGTTGCCAATGAACACAAAGTACATAATCGAATGCAAAACAAACAAACCATGGGAAATGCTATATAATTGGTGCCAAGACAAGAAAATGGATGAAACCTTCAAATACTCCATCACCAAATGAGATAAAAATCCCTCATCAATGAACAATGCCTTACTTTTTATTCAAATTGCTATAGAATTTGATATTCAACACATGAGAGAGCAACTGCACATCCTCTAAGAAAATTGTTTGAGTTTAAAAGATATCATGAATTATTGAAGGATAAATTTTATATGCATTCAATAAACAAAATTGTTAGCTGAAATGCCAAAGAAAGTGACTTTTTTATGTTCAAACATTGTTAGCAGTAAGAACAAATTGCATTATTGAGTTGGAATAACTTTATATAAAATTTTAAAAAGTATAATGAAGGATAAGTGAAATTTGAGTTTAAATATATTATAATTGGTGAGAAAACTATTTTATTTTTAGCATTTCTTTCATTGAGGAAGACATGTAATAAAAAACTTACCAAAACCAGAGAGAAGAAAACTAAATTTAAAGGTGTCACCCAATAAAAATGCATTAAAGATAATAATCTAAAAGTATGAATCAAGAAAGATGACACTAATTCAAGATTGATAAGTTAGTTTCATGAGCTTTTCAATTAAGGCTTTTACATTTTAATAACTCGAGATGAGCTTATTAATTAGAATAAAATAGGAAAATAACTTTCTAATAGAAGGTTTGAAAGAAGCTTGAAAATGGTCAAGTGAAGTTTGACTCTAAGCCAAAAAGAAACCCTTATAGATAAGTAGCATGCATACGACAATGTGTTTCTAGGTTTATCAAATAGTTTAAAATTAACACACAAATTAAAAGGATAAAAGAAGAATGATGAAATACATAAATATTTACAATAACAAAAACAATCATCAAAATTACAACAATTGTAAAATAATTAAATTAATGAGCCATATATTAAAGTTATATACCTTAAGATCAAGCAAAAATTACAACAAGAAATGACTGCATGTTATAAGCAATTTGGTTTTATGCTAAAACTACCTACAACAAAGTTTATACATTTTTTGAGAGGTTTCGTGGAAAAATTTAAGACAATAAACAAACTTAATAAATTTACAGATGTTTACAGTAATACGGCTCCCCAAACATAAGACAAAGGCTTCAAGATATAAGCTTTTGGTCAAAATTATTTCACTTGTTAATCAGACTATGAAAATGAATAAGCAAAGCTCCAGCTACGGAAGGTAACTTTTTAATATATGCAATACAATGCTTAATTGAAGTATAAGCACTAATAACACTGAAATGGTAATTGATAACCTTGAAGTTATCATAAAGAATGACTAGATATTGCAATCCATTTGACAAAAAATTTACAAATTGATGCTGATGCTACTAACAAGATTCAAGCAAACTGGATGAAGTGGGGAGCATCTAGCATATGATTTGATTAAGTAATTCCATTCGACCTTAAAGATAATTTTGACAAAATTGTAATGAGAACCACCATAGAACGTCTTTCATTAGGATTGACTTGTTAATATGATGAGTCATTGTAAGCCAGAGAAAAGGCTTGAAAAGGTTTGCATAATACTAAAAAGGTTGGAATAACACCAATTAAATGTAAGACAAAAGAGTTTTAGCTAAGGTAGCATAGACACGTAAAGCTTAGATTATTATCTGATCATGGTGAGAAGGTTTCTAGTAATCGTTCCATATAAATTTCAAAAGGAAGAGTGCAAGGAAAATGGCATGAGAAAACTGGGAAAATATAAATGGGATTTATGGGAACTTGTAAATTGTTATTGGTGCAATAGACATCAAATGTTAATGTAGTAGGCACTACTTAGAAAGAATAACACTTTTTCTTTATATTGAAGTTAATGTAATCAAACAGTGAGATAGATTAAAGAATAAACAATAGATACAATTTTAATGATTCTGCAGACTTTTTAATTTACTAACACCAGACATGGACCAGCAACATAAAATAGTCAAAATTATACATGTTAAAAGAATCAAAAGCCTCACCAGATTCAACATTAGACGTGCACAAGTTGTATGAACAACAACAGTCAGGGAAGAATCGTGCATGTTCCTTGAGAACAAGTAGATAATACATGACAACTGCATAAAATATGAAAATGGGATAAAGTTATTAAACATGAGCATGGTGTAGCATAACACTAAATTTGAAAAAAAAAATGTTGATAATTTTTATGAAAGAAAAAGAATACATGAACCAAAGTAACAAGTAAATAGAAATTTGTGATGGAACAAGTAAAGACCATTGAATGAAATTCTCAAAATCTTCATGCTCCAAGAACACCTAAAAGATAAACCTACCAACAACCAGAAACTTTGAAACAACCAAAAAAGGTGTTCACAATGCTTTCGCCATACTATGACCCATACTTTTAGCACCAGAGTTTGAATTTTAGCATTCTTAACTTGAAATTCTTAATTATTGGTGTCAATTCTAAACCCCAAAGTTATTGTGGGAGATCTGAATAAAATAATTTTCAAGAGCAAACTGGTAAACTGTTTTAGCAATGTTAACCCTGGTTCAAAAATGAAAAACTACAAAGTGATACATAAATAAATAATTCTTTGATGCTGCTTTGCATTTTGAAAATCTGCTGGAACAAGTTTTGCAACCCTTCAATGGAAAAAAACCATGGCAACACACATACCAAACCGTTAAACTTATCTTTTCTAACTGTGGAATGGTTTCATTTGAACTGCAAATCAAAGGACAGTTATTGCATCACATTAGGTCAGAACCTCTGCGTCTGTTTTTCCTTTATTATTTGCAATCTTTTTAATGCATCCGATATCTTTGAACAAATGCAACTTTTACATTCAATGCTTCTCTGTACACCATGTTCTGGTTACTACAGACGCATACATTTATCTATAACTTTACTATCTCAGTTCATCACTGTGAGAAGCTATGAAACATGATTTAGGTTTGCATTGTATCTTTCCCACTAATTGTCTTTAACTATAAACTTAATTGAAGTATTGCTGACAAGAAGCCTTAATCCTACTAGATAGAGTGGATTACACAAATCTTCTAACATCATTACCTTCTATCCACAAGCAATTCATCATTTACATCTAAATATGTTAAGTCCTTTTTAATAGTCATCAGTCATGTATTTTGAGTATTATATTTTTGTATATTAGAGAAAAATTTCAACAATTCACATCTTATAACAATCTTCGATAAGATCTACAAAGACTTTCTCTTAAATGCAATTAAATTTAAAACACCACGTTTGTTAGTATGTTTTGAACTTCATATATCAAAAATTTTGTATTATATAACATTATTGACCTTATTATAGTCCTACAAAACTTACATGCAATCTTCCGAGATGTTTCAATCACATGAGACACTTAAGCAGTTATCCACTTTATACAACATCCTTGAATCACATTGTTAACATTTTCATCGATCTAACTATCATTTTATTTTAAATCCAAAATAATAAAATTGTTCATGCTTCTATATTTTATAATCCTCAATAACAATTTCCACATTAATTGTAATCATACTTCGACTAAGCTTGCATTAAATATACTCGATTTTAAATCTACAAAGATGAAATCACTTAAACTCCAAAGTCCTTCATAGGCTCAATTTGGCTTTAGTTTTTTCTCTAATTTTTTAAAATGTATAATATCATCACAAAAAGCTTATGCCTAAGCTTTTCATCTAAATGTGAGAGCACCCATAACTAACACAAAAAAGAAAGGAATTAAAATGGAGCCTTAAGATGTACAACTATGATAAAAAAATCAATATTCAATCTTCTTTGAGTGCATACACGTACCATTGCACAACTATATACGTCCTCAATAATATTCATATTTGCAATACTAATTCTTTTCTTTACTAAGATTTTCAAAAGTAACTACCATGGTATTACATTAAATGTCTTTAATAAATATTAATTGAATAACCACTTTTATTTCACTAGACGTCTCTATTAAATCTTTCACTAAATTTATAACCTAAACGATCGTCACGTAAAACGAAATTGAATCAAGGATATATTAGTCTCATGCCATAATCTATACTAAATTACTCACTCACATAGTCTCAAAACATGATTCATCAATTTAATTCCTTTAAAATAAACAAGGTTTTGAATATTTCTTTTATTGCTTGAAATACACAACAAACTACTTTTCCTCAATTCAGCCAACATTTTTGTATCATCAAAATAATATTGACTTTAAAAGAAATGAAATAACCTCTTCTCCTAACCATTTCCATAGCTTTATGTGAAATTTATCTCCAATAAAAAAAAACATCATTCAAGTCATAGCCCAAATTTTACTTTATTTTTATACAGCTTTGCTTTTTTATTAGTTTTCAATCATGAAAATTATCATAATTTTATTATTTCTTAAAGGTAACTTTAGAATTATACTTTTCCTTCCTATTTTTGTTAACTTTTTGTACCTAGTTGTTGATAATTACAAGCCAACCTTTAATCAATAATTTTCAATATATTACATTTTGTGACTACAAGAATTTTTCCACTTGGACTTTCTAGAGCAATCTCAATCAACATAACAAACTATGTTGACTATTCATTCACAATGTTTTTAGCATATAGCCATATCTTTACAATCCATTCCATGTTTATATAATATGCACATTTTCTATTGCAATCTTTTTTTCTAGATCAAAACTTAGGAACTGCTATATCCTCATTTAAACATTAAGCACTAATAACATGGAGTTTCTGCATTGCCTCCAAATAACATGCCATATGATTAAGAAAATCCAGCTTTATTGACATCACAAATAATGGATGACCACTAATGATGCCTAGAAAAAGTAACTAGGTCATATCAAAGAGTTTAAATGAAACTCATGATGATTGAAAATGCTAAAATACAACCCATTAACAGTAAAATTGTGCATTTAGTCCCAAACAAACTGCATTACACATATTTGCATGAGCATATTCATGTCTTAAGGTTGAAAAACAAAGTTCATGAATTTTTACATTTGACTATGCACTCTCATACTTATGAAGTCTTTTCCGATTGAGATTAGCTTATACAGAAGGTTGAGATTGCAATAAGGATAGGTAGAGTCTCTACATTACAAAGCATAATGCCTCTATCCTTCTGTCCTACAAACTTGAAAAAAAAAAGATATTTTCCAAAGCTTTAAGACAGTTAATAAGGTAAACATGTCGATTGAGCCTTAGGTGATGTCAACCAATTGTCTCATCAAATCACAAATGTGTTGATCATGGTGCATCCAGTATTTGTTTGTATGATAGATGTAAACTTTCAAACTCACCTAGCATACAATATCTGAAAACATCTAATTCTTTTATATTAATACACTTTAGTAGCAGCTTCTCATGAATAATATGACAAATGTCTTTTTATTTCATACACACACATACAAAAACTATAAAAGGTTGTTTTATCATATCTCTTACAAGATATCCAACACTATGCATGAAAACAACAATTCCCAGAGTTAATTATATGAGCAAAGTTTTAGGATTTCCCTTATATCGCAAAGTTGCAGATATTTATGTAATATTGATAACTTCAAGCCCTAAGGATAAAAAATCCTTACAGATGAAAAAAATAGAAAAACCAAAGACCGGCATGGGTCAAACTACTGTTCTCCCTCAACAGGATCAGGTTAAAGAAAAACGTTAGAGCAGAACAAGCCGTTATCACCATGACATCCCACCTTTAATCTTCACAACAGTAAAACAGCGAAGGAATTGGTTGCTGTAGCATATAATGTCATAATACAATTAACACTTAAATCACCAAGCTGAACACCAGGTCATTGCACTTACCAGGGGTAAGAAAAGAAAGTCCGTCCAATCTTTTAGCGGACCACAAATCACCAATGAATAAGATATAGAAAAAGGATTTGCCATCTAATAAAATTTATGCTTATATGTCTGACAGATTCCACATAAAAATTTACAAAGTGATCAATATCAAAAAATAAATCAATAAAACAATAAACCGTCCTTTTTTGTAATTTTCCTGTTCTGCTATTGTAATATAAATATACAATGCTGGATTTGTGGAAGCGAATAGATTTTAAAATTTTTAGCACTATTGTAAGTAATTTTCATTTTTATAAAAAAACAAAGACGTGATTTGAACATGCTGACATAGAACTGGTCTATACAATTTAAGATGCAAGTGAAACAGAGTATTCATGTGTGTGTATAAGGTAGCATCTAAAGTTTATCAAAAACAGAAGCCCTGTGCATTTTTGACAGCCATCCAGCAGAGATGCACCCCAGTTCATTTTTAGGTTATCTTTTGTTTTTAATTTAAAAAATCTGAATATTAGAAATTGTGGAATTATCAGATTGGAGCTGCAAATAACACTTATCCTATTTCTATTAAAACAATCAAGGAAAAATCAAACAATACATGATTATTTATAAATTTGATTAAAAACTGAAACTTAAGAATCCCATCCGTCCACAGTGGCTTTATAAACAATGCATGCTAAGTTGTGCTCCATCTAAAAATTGCTTATGACATTACCAAAGTTAAAAGATGTTTCATTTCTTCTGAATTCATGACAAGTTGACTCATTGCCACCCATTGGATGTGAATATGACAAGTCACAGTACATCCTTTCTAATAAAAAATAAAGAAAAAGCCAAAACAAAGGCAGTTATTTCAAAATCTCATAAAATTGACAATTAGAATTTTCATCTAATCACAGTGGCTTTATGTACAAAACTTCATATACAATATAGATACAAAGATTGAATTGGGTGTAAAAATAGTTGATGACTTTGCCAAAAGTTATAAGGTGCTATGCTGCTTTTAACTCTAGTCCCAACACCACAACTCTTATTATAACTCATTAGAAATGAATATATTCAGTTCAACTACAACCTTCTCATGCTATATGAGAGTATGAGCCATGCCAAAATGACTATATTGGCAAAAAGGTGATTAGCTTATCATTGAATTGTTTACCAATACAACAAATTGATAAAAAATTGGCTTAAAAAGTAAATAAAATTGTAACATCATAGGCAATGCATGAAAATGTGTTTTAAGTCATAATATTAGATCAATAAGGTTCTAAATTAAAAATAAAAAACTAATCAAAACAAAATGTTATACCATTGATGAAAGAACGGTATGTGAAAAATACAAACCTAAGTTTGAAAATGGAGAAAGGGATCTAGATTCATGAAAGAGATTCTACTTAATCACATGATTTATTTTAGATCTTTATATAGGTTTGTAGGGTTATATTTTTTTGTTGATGCCACTTAGAACAATAATATTATTTATAATCAAGGAAGACTCTATTCCAATTATGAACTCACTTTTCTACCTGAATTTGCAAGTTATAATTTCTAGTACAAATCTGAAGTGATTGTACTTTTATCCATGTTAGAATGCTACAATGAAACCAACAATATTATACGTATTTGAATATTAGCACATAAAATCCAAAAATATATATAGAACAAGTATTACGGAGAATATAATCATGAGATGGATGTGTAGCTATACTAAAAATGGGATATAGTTAAAAATAAGCATTCAACAAAAGGTTTGTATAGCACAAACTTTGTAAAAGCTTAACAAATGTCAACTTAAATGTCTTAAATATGTTAATTCAATGTTATTGCTAAGAAAGATAAGTTATTGGAACTTTCCCTTACATGTAAAAATAAAGGAAGAAAAAGACAAAAACTAAACATGACAAGAAAATATTAGAAAAAATTTAAATGATTTAGATAATAATGTTGTGTCTTATGAGTTAGAAAGAATGTTTGAACAGGAGTTTACGTGAGAGGAAATGAAAATTTAATAAAAAAAATCATTAAAATTTTAATACTTTTGATTTTGGAAAGAGAACTTCTAAAAAACTGACTTAAAATTCATTTAAAACAAGTCCTAAGAAAAATCATTAATGTATAATGTAAAATGACATCCAGGATTCATGCAGCCAATCGAGTTAATGGGATTAAAAGTTTTTGTAATTTTTGTAGCAAAAGACTGTATGTTTAGCAACAATAGGCTCTTCAAATTTGAGGCGTTTTTTACTTTTCAGGAACACGCTTCAAATTCAATTGCTTTCTTTGATATAACATATAAATCATAACTGAGAGCATTCAATCTCTCGAGAGATAATGCTTCAAACAATACACTAACTGGAACTAACATACAGTTTCAAAGCCTTTATAAAAGCTAGTGATTATACAAATTAAAAAAAAGGTTTCAAATCCTCTCTATAAAATACTAACACCATGATGGCTGTGTGTTTTATCTACAATACTTCAGGAACATAAATGCAACAAATTACAAATCAACATTAATACCATAATACAGTGAAAGTTGGCCAAGAACCATATAACTGAAATGAATGATAAAGCAAGAGAAACTTGAAAGAACTAAACCTGTGAAAGTGAAAGCTCATTTCGAACATAATGCACAATCTCTGCAAGAAGGCTATAGGCCAATGGTCTTAGCGTCTCAATGCAGACCCGACCAGTCCCAACCAGAACCCTGAAAAACAACAAATCAATAAAATCGGATGGCACTGACAATCAAAGATGTTAATAAGATCCCTTTAAATGTTCTCAGACGGTTTAGAAAGAAAATAAGCAGATTAGGCATGCATCACTTTAATGCCTGTAAATGAACAGATTTAATAAATGATTTTGTGCCTAAAATACAAGAATAGGATTAACCAATGCTTAAAATATAAACGTGCATCATTAATATCCACCTGTTCCCCATGGTCCACATACAGCTTAGATTTATCAATGAGCAATGCAAAACAGGTACTGTGATCAAATAAGAGTTTACTAAGGTTAATGATGCAAATATCAAACAAGTGAGAGCTTCACAAATGAAAACAGTAGAGGAAACTAACTAAAATTATCATGAATGCAGCAAGATTTAAATGAGCAATGATCTTATTCACAACACAAAACAGGGAAATTACTATCACAAAATCTGAGCAACAAAGAGAAAAACGATGGGACAAAAATCAACATGGCGAAGAATAAGGCATGATTCATATGACATCACCCTTAACCTTCAAAGATGAGTTTTGATTTATATCCGAGTTTTGCCTATAACTTTCCTTTAAAAAAAATGTAAAAACAGAACAATTAGAATAGAATAAAAAAAAAATAGGAAGTGGTTCAAACCCAAATGGAAATGCAAAATTACCTTCAAATTCTGCACCTGGGCAATTTTTAAGCAGTGATGCTTTTATTTCACAGAAATATTGCCTAATTGAAGAATTTTATGCTTTTTTCTAGCAGCAAGTACTACTTGGTTGTAAGATTGTGTCATACAGGATAACAATAGCAAAAAGTTTAAAGTAATTACCTAGGGAGAAAATTATACAACGTTGAAACAATTTCATACCTGCATTATGATAATTCTAACAAAAAAAAAAATGCTCCAAACAAAAATAGTACTCTTCTAAGTCTGAAAAGCATATCAAACAACGTAAATTAAACAAGTTCTAGAAACAAGCTAAGGCATATAGTAAAAAAACCATACAAAATCAGTGATAATGATTAAAGACCAAGGCTCTAAGTTGTACTCCATTTTGAAGGTTCAGAGGATGTCAAGACAAGAACGCCTAAAAATCAGGAAACATCTATTAAAACCCTTTCAACAACACCAAAATGTTACCAAACAGAGGAAGCTACCTCAATTAAGCAAGATTCCTTCATAAGAATAGATACTAATCTGCTAACCAGATACCTCCTTTGAAACAAGAGAAGAAATAAAAACTTGGAAAAGGTGCAGGCAAAAATTGAAGGCCATGAATGAAAAAGAATTGTTGAATCAGTGTTATATCAAAAGACAGGAGATTGACAAAAGACCAAAGAGGAGGATTAAACAATGTGCCAAGTACTTGCTCATGCAATAAAGTTAATTCAGCTCATCGAACGATGTGCTAATGCTAGCATCCTCTACTAGATTAAACTGGCATTATGTTTAATTCCCTAAGTATCTAATGTGGACCTATTTTATAACAAATTACTCCTTAAAAGTTCACAATGAAAAGCCATAAAATGCAGACAAACCATGACAAAGCATCCCATCACAAGCTTTGTAATACTCCTATGAATGGTGTAGTTGGCAACACATCTTCATCTGCTTAGCTTTTAGCAATTTCATTTCCAAAATAAAAAAACACCTATAGTATGTCAAATAGCTCGTATGAAAATCCATTTCTACTCATATCCAACAAACTTTCATAACAAACTTCTCAACAATACCTTTAAAATGCTATATTTCTAAAAAGCAAAAGCAATGCCAAACCAATATGAAGTCATGGAACATTGATGATTGAAACATGGATGAATTTTCTATTGATCTGAAAGCTAGGATCATCCAATAATTGCATGAAAGAGAATGCAAACTTGTCAATTCACAACTAACGGATTCTCAACCACATTCATAAGCTTGTGTGACCCGTTTGTAATAATAAAACAAAGCTAATCTTGCCTGCAAACCTACTAATTAAATTGTTTCATGAAGGAAATCAATTGATAAGATCCATTCCAACAACAATTATGGTCTCTATGCACAGTAAAACCAAGATCATGCTCAGTTCTAGAGCATATGCATCCACCTAACAAAAGGTTGTGAAGGTCTTTACAAGCAACTCGTACCCTAGAATAACTTCTGTATCCTATGGTCTAAGAAAATATCTACAACCTCACAAATGAAAAAGATAAGACATGGGGAATGAATCAATAATTTTGCACTAAGGTATGAAGTGCATTGTTTTAAAAATAACTATAAGTAATTAATACAATTCTTAAATGTATAGTAGGCATTGCTATAAATTTAATCTATATTTTTGTAAAAGCATCACAGTACACTAAATGCATTCATAATACTAACCTTTTGTTCTTCATAATCACAGTAAATAACTTTGACAAGAAAACCTTCCTTATCCACACATTAAGAAACATCAAACAAAAGTATGGGGAGGTCTTTACAAACAAGTCTTACCCTAGCATGACTTTTTATATCCATTAGTCTAAGAAAAAGTCAACAACTTAGCAAAAGAAAAAAAAAAGACACAGGGAAGCATCAATAGTTTTACAAAAAGCTATGAATTGCATTGTTTTCAAAATAATTGTCCACAATTTATACAAATCTTGAATCTATAATTGGCATTGCTATGAATTTAATCTATATTTTGTAAAAGCATCATGATACCCTCCATGCATTCATGAGCCTGTCTTTATTGTTCGTAATCAAAGCAAACAGTTTGGAACGAGAATACCTTCCTTACCCACACATTTGTTAATGTCATCCCACTACATTAATTTTCCGCGTTTTATCTTACTTGAAAACTAACCAAATTTTAATTTTACAAACATCTGCAAAACAAAACACTTTTATTCTCTTATTGAGTTAGTAAGCATGCCACAACCTAGCTCTCTTTGATAATCTAATAACTTATTTCACACAGCACAACAGAACTCAAAATTACAGAACTTGAGTATCTTGTTGGCATAGCAAATCCCAACATCCTAAACCAACACAAGAAAGCAATTGTTCTTTTGCTCGAAAATCTAAAACAATGCCCAAGATAGCATGATAGAAGAAAACGGCATACCTCTCCTCTAGAAGTGTATCAATTAATGGGAACAACCCTCTTTTGAGGTCAGTAGTTAGAACATGCTTCAAGGCTATCAGCAACTCCTGAGATAAGAAAATTATGTTAAAAGGTACAAAACGAGAGAACACTACAATTTAACAAGTTTGCCTAACAAATTCAGGAAGCACTTACCTTTCTAATTGACACAGAATCAGGGCATGTTACGAGTAAATTAACAATACTCCTGCAGATATTTTCCTCGTGTGTCCTTATATGATCAGCAAAAGTTCTCAGAAGGTAAGTTAAGAATGATAGAGTCTGCAAAGTACGTTAATTAAAAGTAAGGAACTTAACAAACTTCGCATGGATTGAAGTAGAACAAAGAAAGAGCCCATATTTCTACCTTAACCTGAGCACCTTTAAGCTCAACAAACTGAGTCTTGAGGTGAGGTGGGACCTTTTCAGGTCCTGATATCGAGATGGCTGAAACCATAAGAGGCAGAAGGCAGGGAATATTGATCTGTACAAGCTTGTTATACAACTGAAAGAGGAACATGACCACAAGCGGACTCTCGGTGACAATCTTAAACGACCGTGTACTTGGGTTTAGCTGCCCAGTACCAACATAGGGTGCCACCTGCCCCTGGGAGGCATCGAGAATAGCATTCCCATCTTCTGCTCCTCCAATTATGCTTCCACAAGAAGAATTGGCAGAGGCGGCTTGGTTAGAACCCACAGCAGAGCTGGGCTGATCAAAAAAGTACTTCACGGTGCTCGGAAAGCTTTGGTAGATGGCGCATACAAAGTCAATAAAAGGCTGAACCTCGGACTCGACAGTGGGTTTGAAATTACGCAGAAGATCGAAGATGATGCGGATAGAGATGAGAGCGTTGTCCTCGTTGTCCTGGGTAAGGACCTGTAAAGAGAGCTTGAGGAGGTCCTGAACGAAAGGGCGAAGCACCTCGCTGTGTGGGAGACGGTTCAGTATCTCCACTACCACGTTACGAAGCTTGTGCTCAGCGTTCTCCGTCATCTGAGGCGTGGTCATCTGCGTCAGTATCACTGAGAACGCACGGAAGTAGCACTTGAGGAAGTTCAAGTACTCGGAAGTGTGCGCGATCTCCAGAGAGTCCCGCACCTCCATCACCATTTGCAACCTCGCCTGCACGGCTGCGAAACGGAAACCATAGTGAGACCAACCAAAGATTGCACAACGAATAGACGAGCGGGTGAGAGGGTTGCAGGATTACTGAGGTTGGGCTGTAAAAGGTCCTGAGCATGCTGCTCGTAGTTGAGGATGGGAGCCATAGGGGACACCCGGATGCAAATCCAGCGCTAGGTTTCCCGCAAAAGCTTTTGCCCTATCGAAAGGTTTCTCGCTTCCTCCCGCCGACGGTGTACCTATAGCTATATATGGAAGAGACCGGAGACTTCCCGTCGTCCGTCGGGAAGGGCGCCGTGATGCACAGCGTGAACCATATACGATTAGCAACTGCTCTCCTCTAACATGTAATTAGTTTAATTAATCCACTTTTTAACTCAAGTTTCTCTCATATAGACATCTTCTCATCATCTCCATCTCTTAGAAACTTTCATATAAAAGTGATTATTAACATCGACATTGAATTTTTCTAAGTTATCTCTTAATTAGCCTTTAAAGGATCTCCCTCGACAAATATGTGCATTTTACAAGAAGAGAGGCCCAAAACTTTTTATTCAAGTAGCCTCACGATAGCCAATTTTTTCATTTGTTTCTTTCTTATTTCATATGCTTCTTCTATGCATCTTTTATCAAGAATTATGACATGATACTTGACATCATTCTTTATACTTATGTCGTGACTTAAAATCATTACCTTACCTTCCAATTTATCAATGAGTTAATAAAGATTTGAAAAGATTACTGATGATCTTTAAGTTTCTATTTTATTATATTACTAGGATTTTGTTCTATGTATAATATTTGGATTGTACTTATGTTGTATTATGTTTACTCTTACGTTGAATCCACCATGTGACTCTTTTTTATTTGTTTCGATAAATATGCAATTACTGGTTTTGTAAGTGTTGTTTTTGCGTGGTGCTATCGTCTCATACAAGCATTCAAAGACCATCACTTGAAGCTTTGCTCGTTAAGGATGTTTTAATCTATTTTTTATTATATTTATCTTACAATGATTTCAAAACTCGTAATGATACTCTATCTGTGATGATATTTTGACCACTATTTATGATGTTTAGAAATAAAAAATATCATATTTTCTCTACTTAGTGGTCTCATATAGATGCTAAATAAACAATCGTTATGGAGCAATAGAAATTTTAAAATCAACATTTGTTGCTCTCATTAAGACTCTAACTCGTGACCTTTTCTTTGACAAGCATTAAAACAATTTACAATAAAGTGTTTAAATACTTTTTTTGTTTAATTTTTGTTATTTTATTAATTAAACTTTTATTTGTTAAAAATAAACCAATTTTATTGCGTATTATTATTCTTTTTAACAATTCTATATTTTGCAAAAATTAAACTTCAAGATTTATTTAATCACTCTTAAACTTTATTTTTTAAGTGCACCATCATACAATGATTGAAAGCATTAATCATAACTTATGGTAATAATCCCTTTTCAATATTGCATATCCTCGAGCGTGAAACATTCCCTTGTCATTCCCTTTGTTTAGTCTATGACTTGTTCCTTTTTTATGTTATACAAACTATCACATATTTATTGAGCTCTTTTTGATTAAACCATGTCCAAGTCATTTTAGTGTCTATGCTATATCTTTTTTATTTAAACTAATATTTTGTGAGGACTAAACCATATTAGAGTGTTCATACCATGCCATAAGCATAAGGCTTCCAACTCATGGTTATACTAATTAATCAGAATTGTCAAATACCAATGATTATGTAAAAAATCAATAATTTAATATATGTTTTGGGTTATTTGATAAATGTTATTTTAGTATGAATAATATTCATTAAAATGATTAAAAAATCATGTCAAATTGACATTTGTTTAAAAAATTTGAAACAATGGCTTATCTACATAATATATAATGAGATAAATCTATGTATGATTTTTTCTAAGTTGCAAGCCATTTGAAATTTTTTAGATGTTTAAATAAATTACAACTATTAAAATACATGTTAATTATATTTAATAATCATGCATCTAAAAAAAATATAGATAAAAATGTTAATTGAGGTGACAAAGAAGGGAAGATATTTGTAAGAAATAAGAAAAAAAGAATAATATATATATACGTATGTGTGTGTGTAAAGAAAAAGAAAGAAAAATAAAAAAAAGTGAGAAACCAAGAGAGACAAAAAAATTCAAAAGAATGGTTATTAAATAATTGTAAGATTTAAAAAGAAAAGTCATAAAAGAGAAAAACAATTAAAAGATAAGAAATAATATACACAAAAATATTATTGCACTTTAAAAGAAGGTAAAATTCTCGTTAGATTGTTTTAAGATTTTGAAAGCTATGTTAAATAAAGCTTTTTTTGTGATTTTTTTTACATTAATTTAAAAAAAAATCAATTTTTATGAAAGTTTAAGTAAGATTGGTTATTACTATTGGTGCTTGAAACACTTTGTGGGACAATCAAATTGCATAGTTCAACCAAAATCAATCCAAAGAGGTTGAAGATGAAGTTTATGTTAGATAATTCAAGTAATTTAAAAAAGAAATAATTAATTAAAATGATCGAGAGATCAAAAAATCCAATCCCATAGAGAAAAACATTCAAAGACTTTAAATTTTAGATATTCAAATATAGAAAATATTAAAAAAAAAATTGATATATAAAAATTTAATGATGCATGACAAATCATTATAATAATGAATTAAAACTACAAAAATTAAAAAAATAAATTGAGTTATTAACAACAATAATTATCTATTACATATCAAAAACATGCTAATTCCCTTCTAATACTTTCTCAAGTAAGTCATCAATAGAAAGATTTGAAAAAGAACTTGAGCAAAATGATAAAGTAAAGAGCACATTTGCAGCTCATTGTTTTGAAGGTATTCACATGAAGCTTTTGAATACAACAAGTACAAGTTAACTCCAGAAATGTCAAAGTGTGGTCTTCAGAAACTGCAGTACAAAATAGATGACAGCCAAGAACAAACCGATCTGGTAAACATCTCTCTGCAAGTCATCGTCCCCCTGAAAGAACTGGATAGAAGACCAAAGGTTAAGATCAAGCTCTACAGAGACAAATACATGCAAAGTACACCTTCTTCAGTTCAGCAATCTTCTCATAAGTGCAATAAAGTTGCAAAAGAATGTTTTAAGTTCATGAAGAAAGCATAAGAGAAGAGAACCTTTGTTGGGTCTCCAGACATGTCTGGGTAGATTTCCATGTTCTCCTTTGCTGAGGATGTGCCTGTAGCCATGCTCTTAACTTCATCAATGGCATCTTTTCCAGCTTCAATGGCAGAGAAAAGCCTCCTGGAAATCCAGAAGTAGGTCTGAGCAATGGCTGATGATGCAGACAAATCCCAGAGCTCCTCGTGCTCGGTCACTTGACCACTGATTTGGTTCATGATGAATCTTGAATCTATTTGGAGTACAAGATCTCCTCCTAGAGATGCAAATAGAGGATTCTTCGGCCTCCCCTTTAATGTCCACTTGATGATGAGTTCGCTCGTCGACAACATTTGCATCCCTTGTACTATCTGACACAAGCATCATATTTGAACAGCATTAAGACTCATGCAAGGTTTGCAAACAAAATATAGAATAGTAGAGAAGAAGATGAGATAACTCTACAAAAAAAGTATGATCTAGAGATCAATTATAGTGAGAAAAGATTTTCTTACAATTATTATGAAATCAATGAAGTATTATTGTCTTGTACATGTATGTGTATGTTAAAAATTTAATAACATGTTAGATTTTAAGCAAAGATGAAAGGTCATGAATCTTAAAAATCTAAGATTCATGACAAATTAATTACTTGTGACAAAAAATACAAGAGAACAGCATAAGAAATCAAGATCATATCAAGCAAATGTGTTCTTCATTACCTAAAGATTTTCTTACAATTATTATGAAATCAATAAGTATCATTGTCTTGTACATGTATGTGTATGTTAAAAATTTAATAACATGTTAGATTTTAAGCAAAGATGAAAGGTCATGAATCTTAAAAATCTAAGATTCATGACAAATTAATTTCTTGTAACAAAAAATACAAGAGAACAGCATAAGAAAACAAGATCATATCAAGCAAATGTGTTCTTCATTGCCTAAAGATGCATTAAGAAAGTTAGAAATTTGGCATGTTTAATACCAATCCTTACCACAGAAGGGTTTTCCAATGCATCAGTTGCCCACAAAGGTCTAATGTATTTTTGACGACCCCTGAAGGTTCTAACTGGATCCTGCGACATTAGAACAGATAACATTATGTAGGAAGGAAAAGGATTAAAGCAAAATCGAGCGGGTTAGGTTCTAACTGTAAAGTATATATTACTTAATGGCATTTTTTAAGAAGAAAGTGATAAAAATCCCATAACTATAGAGCAACTGCAAGTATGACCACATGTCGATTATGGAAAATATAACACAAGTGAAAAAAGAATAAAATGATAAATCATTCTTGTTGCTTATAATAGAAAATAAAAAGAATATTTTAAAATAGGAAAATAGTATAAAAAACAAAGAAAACTATTCTATATTAAGAAAATAAAATAAGAGAAGAATAAAATGTTAAATATTATTCATTGATTTTATATCTATACTCCTGGTTCGTCCCCTCAAATTGAGTAATAGTTATCAATCATTTTTAATTTGTCAATAATGATTCACCATTTTGAAGAGACTATATGTGAGAATATTTGTTTATTGACTCTTTCATTTAACATATGAAAGTGCTAATAGTCTATTGTCAATTTCAAGCTTTATGAAATTGAAAACAACCTTACATATTTCATCCTAGATATTGAGCTATACTCACGACACATTTGTTATTGCGAGAATTTTATAAGATTTCCTCATATGATGTAGGATCATTGAGTAGCCTTTCAAGACACATAAGTTTTCTACTCTAAACAACATAATTTATTTCTTCTCTACATCACCGAATTTCTTCAATTTCAATACAAAAAACAAATTGTGCATGTATTGACTTTAACTCCTCCCTATTGTTATTGTTTCAGATCTTCTAAGATGTTGGGCATTTCTAAAATACTCTGGGCGATATTAGATTGTAATTCTACTTTGCCTTATCCTATACTAATACCTTAAAAATTCTATCATTCGATATCTTATTTTCATCTTTTTGTCAGAAAGGACCAAACCATGTTGTTTAAGTAGAGAAAAGAAGACTTTTAAATGTCCTAAATGATCTTTAAGAGTTTTATTAAAAATAAGAATATCATCTATATAAACAACAATAAAAGAAATATAAGGTTAAAAAGTTTTATTCATGCTTTTCTAGAAAATTTGTGGTGCATTTTTTAAGCTAAAAAGCATGATCTTCCATTCATAATGTCCTCTTGATACAATGAAGGTGGTTCTTTTGGTATTATCTTTGACTAAAGGTGTTTTTCAAAAGCTAGATTTAATGTCAAATTTACTATAGACAAAGGTATTTTTAATATTTAATTAGTGTTAGCACAACAATTAATTTTTTTTAGAGTTTTTTTTCTAAAAAAAAGCAACTTTTTTTGGAGTTCCATTTAGGTATTTGAATGAACGGTTTATGGTTTTCATGTGCAATTGTGTTGGAGCATGCATAAACTACTAACAACGCTTATACTAAATGTTGTCTATTTGAATGAGCAACAAATAGACCAATTTCCCAATTAGTCATGGGTACTTTCCATTTTCTACAATTGGATCATGTTCAATGGTGTTATGTTTCTAATTCCTCTCTATAGTGGCATGCTTATAAATTTGCAATCGAGTTCAATAATGTATTTCCTTTGAGTTATAAAAAAGTCATGTTTGCATACAATTTTCATACCAAGTAGTTGAAAGCTTCAAAATCTTTTATCATAAGAGATTTTGTATCTCCTTTAGATAATCATCTATGAACATCATCTCATCCATATATAGTAGCATACAATTCCTTCCATCATTGTGTTTTTAATAAAATTTGATTTGCATGCACTTAACAATATCCAAACTTCTTCACAATGTTATAAACCATACTCTTAAAGATTGTTTTGTTTCAAAGAGAGGTGACAAATCTGCATACTTTGCTCATAATTTATTCAAATTTAAATCTAGAAGGAATCTTTGTCTGCTTTTTCTAACTCTCTATTAAAAAAGGTATCATTTTACATCCAATTGATGGAAAAACAAGTCTAAAATTGTAGCCAAAGATAAAAAAAAAAACTTAAAATGGGTTCAATTTCATTACTTGAACAAAGTTTCCCTCATAGTTAATGATAGAAGTGTGCGTGGCCTTAGACTTTAAACCCGAACTTCTATATATCAATCTTCCCATCTACACCATATCCTGCAATGAATATATACTTACTTCCCACAAATTTTTTTTATTACCAAGGTGTCATTGACAGTCAATGAATCGATTTCTTTCATCATAGCTTGCTTCCATTTTAGTTACTATAATGTATTATGGGTGCCCTTTGAAATTACAGCATTAAGTTGAGTAGCAAATGCTCTATACTTAGAAACAACTTTGTATAAATGAAATGATCTAAGATAGAATTATTCATGTAGGAGCTCATCCCTTTCTTGATGGCAATATAGGCATCCCCCACAATGTTTTCTCCAATAACTGCACACCAAAGCAACAAAAACATAGACGTAATTGGTGTTCATTAAAACATTTGATAATGCAACTAAATGTACAAGAAAGCATAGAATATTGTCTCCATCAGACAACATAGATAAATTAAGGCCAAGATGAACAAAGAGTGAGATGGGAAACAAGAAAAACAATACATTCACCTTTAATTATTATGCAAACAAAGAAGGAGAACAAAGATATACCACCGAGATAAAATGAACCAAATACATTACTAAATAAGAAACCAATAGTGCTTGCATCAAAACAAAAGACAATTGCTGGCAAAGGTTCAAATTATAAAGGCCATATTGTAAACTAAATCAAGATAATCCCAACAATTTTTTTAAATTGGTCTTAAATTGGGTCTTCCCAATTGAACTGGATTTTTCTTTTTGTCATGAATAGATATTTTTATGATCTTTTCAATAATAAATTGCAATTACTATTATAAGTACACTCAAGAATATTGATAATTTCTTGAATTTTTAGTATGTTATGATGCTAACTTCAAAACCTAAGAAAGAAAGGCAAAAGATTTAATGAGAAATGTATTCTTCCAACTTCAATTCACAGATAAAGCAATTACTTCAAAAAATGATAGATACAACCCATCCTTTGTTACAATCATGGTTTCATACATTTTAAACATAGAATTTGATCAATAACAAAATAAAGGAATGTTTTGAACACGACATAACGTATCAAATAAAACCGAAAAAGGTCTTCATAGTTTAAAATTTATCAAAAATTGAAAAAGTAATTTAGTCATTATACACAAAATTTTAAAAATACTTTATCAAAGTAGACCCAACACCTCTATGATATATGACATGATGTACAACCTGATGTTGGGCATTCTCACCCATAACAAATACAAAATAATCAATGGATATTCCCATGTAAAATAAAATAGTTTGACAAAAAAATTCAAATATATAAATAACTATGCACAAAATGAATCAAGCCTAATCTAGGACCTTAGTCAGAGATCATAACATTGCTTCCTCGACCTTAAGTGTGGATGCCCTATATCAAGATTGTTAACCCTTCATATTTTTTTTATTCTTTTTATCTTAACACAATTAAATCAAAATAGAGAAATTGATATAGTACCACAATATTTTAATGTAAACAATTAAGAGAGTGGTGAGAGAAACACAAGGAATAAAAATGTAGCAAAAGAAGAAGAAACAATATCACTTGGATGTAATTTCACTTGTCTTAATCCACATTTGCACTCAAGAATGGATGACTTCACATCAATCTTAGAATAGGAGTTACCAATTCCAAAATAATATGATATACTATTATTTGTTCCAACTAAAATTTCAGTGCTTATGGAAGCAATTATTATTTTCTTAAATAAAACAATATCCAACCAAATATAAGTATAGGAGATGCATGAAACTAAGCAACAATTTAAGAAAAATACTTGTTTCCTTGTTGGATAAGTCTAAAACTAAGATTATTCGTTTGGAAGGGTGATGATAAAGTTTTAAGAAAATTGATTTGGAATGTCTTCAAGAAAAATATATTTCTAATATTAAAATTATTAAAGTCATAAATAATTGAGTCATGACATTTGTACATACTCGAGAGAGATTAATCAAACATTTTGTATTGTAGTTGGACATACTCGATAAGAATTTTTTGGTGTAAAGAAGTGAATAGAAAGACTGAAAAAAGTGACAAAAGACTACAAAAAAAACTGGTGTGCTTGGTTCTTAATGCATACCTAATACGACAAGCAGTGTAATGATATTAAAAAATTCTTGAAGCCGAATTCACTTTGTAGAACAAAGACTTGTTGCTGGTGTTGTTACTATCCATTGTTCAGCATATAATAGTGAAACTTAAGCCTAAACAGTCATAATATAAATCTAAATTACATATCTAGTTTTCCCATAAAATGCACACTTTCCATCTACCTTGTACTTCACAGAAGTGGCGTATGATCCCAGTGAACGGCTTCCATCTCGCAGCTCTAGAATATCCCGTGCAAGTTGCCGTGCTGTTGCTTCCACTGACGGGCTACTTATGCACTCAAAATCATTGCATAATTCGCCAAATTCCACGGCATCAACTATCTTATCGGATTCCAATCGTTCAATTGCAACTGTGGCTTCTGCCTCCGTTTCTTGTGATTCATTTACAACTGTCAAGAACGACCACATGTCTCATCAAAGTCTCAACGCACAAAAATAAATAAGGACGAGTAGGATCTTCCAAAAAGACAAGCCAGAGGGAATACCTCGCAAAAGCAGAGGGTTGCGATGGGTAGAAGTAAGGAACAAAGGCAGGAGGTGGCGTCGGCGTTCCCGGCGGCCAAAAGAAACATTCCCGGCGCCGACATTCCGGCAGAAGGCGGAGGGGCAGGAAAGAGTGCTCATCGAGAACTCCCATGCTGCCGAGAGCGCGGGATAAGTGGACTCCTGCTATATAACGGTAGCCACACTCTTCACCTTCCATTGCCTTCCGGATTTTTCCGGCGCAGAAGATAAGGTGACAGCAACACAAATGTCATATATATATATATACTCATATATACATATATATAATATTTTTTTAATAAATTAGACAAATTTTCTTAGCAAAAAACATATTAAATGTTTTGAATTGATAAATTTTTGTTAATTGTGATCATTTGGAAATTGATTTTATTTCAACATGGATCAAAATCGAGTCATTTCATGTTGATTATGCTGGAATCAAATATAGTCAACTTCCAATCGATCAAAATTCAAGATTTCAATCTCAAATTTACTCTAAATCGATCGAAAATCGACTCCAAACCACCCATGCTTGAAGAATTTCGAATGCATGATGCCTTCTCCTCCATTGGTGCAGACAATTGTGTTGCATACAAGGTGTTCGACAAAATGTAGCCACAAGTAAGAATCATTTTGCCTTGAAACCAAACAAGGGAAGAAGAGTTAAGTACACATTATGCTTTCAAATGGATGGCACAATTTCAGCTATATTACTTCAAAACAGAAAAGAGAGTTGTTAATAGGCAACCCAATACATAACAATGGGTGGCCTACATAAATCATTGGTTAGATCTTGCTGCTTCAATGGCAAGGACAAGCTCATCCAATTTTGCTCCAGTTACTTCCTTCACAACCTTGCTCTCCTTCAGAATCTTGAACGTGGGAACAACTTTGATCCCCAGCTCCTTAGCCAAAGGCTGTGAAAAAAACCAAAAGCTCGGAGTTGTTCTTACCAAAAGCTAAGTAAAAGACAAATAAACAATGGAAGATTGAACGGGATTGCAACTTATGAACCTTGTTTGTTTCGTTGCAGTCAAGCTTGAGAAAGACGACGTCGAGGTACTTTTCCGACAATGCTTGAAACTTTGGGGCCATCACCTTGCATGGGCCACACCTACATCATCAAGAGAATGAAATGAACTATTAAGATCAAGTTTCAATCCATTGATTTGGCAAAAACTTAGGATCACTCTAATCCAATTGAAAATACATGATGTCAAATAGCTTAAAAAAAATTATACTTCTTTTGTAAATAATAGACTTATCATTATCCTCTTCGTTATATTATTTCAATTACTCAAAGATTAATCTCATAACATTTGTTTAACAGGAAATATAAATTAAGCAATTTTTTAAAATAAGCATTTCTCAACATTAGAACATCAAATACACTAAGACAAACCTTTTATTAATCAACTTATTATTCATCAATCATTATATCAAATCATCTCATTCCTGAAAATGTTATGCTCCTTCTCTATAGCTATTATATTAAGAATTTAACACAAAGATATTAGATTTTGCAACAGCCCTTAGATGTGATGTACTTGGGTTTTGTAAACTTACATGCTAAATTGAATGTATCCAACCTATCTGTAGCTTAATTGCAGAGTTATAAGTGAACAAAACTTGTAGAAGACATCTATGCCTCTATCCTCTTTATGGTGCTAATTGTTCAAGGTAAAAGATGAACTAAATAGATAGACTACAGTTCTTTACTTTTGACTGGCTTCATTATATACTTAATATGGTTGGACATCTTCTTCTCAGGAAAGTTATAGGGAAAGTTACCCAAGGAAGTGCAAGACAAGAGGTTAGCAATGAGGGTATCAAGCATTGCTGTTTCTGAATCAGAACTTTGAATTGTTGGGCCAGCTAATTCCATTATATCATTATGGAGCAATGTGTGAGTGTGCATTTGTGTCTAAGATAGCTGTAAACATTAGAATTCTAGAAGTTGTGACCAAATTTTATCATTGCTTTCTTGTTGACCTTTTATCCTGTCAAACAAGAATATCTACAACATGTAAAATTGACCAGATAGTGTACTCACTTCTAAATATTGATGTTAACAATGGCAACAATTTGGATTAATAATACTTATTTCTGAAATAATTGTGTTAGAATTTGATGACTTTAATTTTATTTATTTTAACTAGAAGAATATGCAATTTAACAAAAACGAAATGTTTTCGGGGAATCTATGGTGATAGTGAAGGGATTGAGCTGATAGATTGTGTTTGTGATTCATTATGTATCATATGCATATATACATATATACATATATACATATATATCTATATACATATATACATATGTATATATATACATATGTATATATATACATATGTATATATATACATATGTATATATATATATATATATATATACATATGTACATATGTATATATATATATATATATATATATATATATATATATGATAGTAATTTATGTTAAGACTAATTATGGTGATTTTTGTAATTATCAGTCAAATCTATTCTTTTTTATACCCATATTTGACATAGTGATATTCTTTTAGCCTATATGCATATATATATGATAGTAATTTATATTAAGACTAATTATGGTGATTTTTGTAATTACTAGTCAAATCTATTCTTTTTGTACCCATATTTGACATATTGATATTCTTTTAGCCTATAGCTCTAATCCTATTAGTTCTAAGAGTCCTTGATAATTTAAAAAAATCTTGAAATAAATAATCCAATTAAGTGAGGTTCTAAGATTATCATTTAGTATGGACATATCATATTTAGATAGGTGATTAAGAAGAGTTTGAGATTTCAAAAACCTATATTATTAAGATGCAAGAAGTTCATTATCTCAAAATAAATGTTCAGAGCTCAAGAAAACTATAAAAAATATATTTCAAAAGGAGTTCAAAGAAGCTTGGTGAATCATATTAATGTTTGAAATGAAGATTTAAAAACATGAATATAAGACTTTAAAACAAGAATATAATATCTCAATTTTTTTGGTAAAGTATTGTCTTAATCACAATCAATTTCTATACTTTTATTTGCAAAAGGTACTTTAAAGGGCCTTCTTCCTTTGGTCTGTTGTTCCAATATTACTTCTAACCTAACATATTTAATTATTGAATTCACATCATATCATGAGATATATATGATCAAATTAGAATAATTTGTAATCCTACTCTAAAGATAGAATTAGGAGCTTTTGCTTTGTTTTTATTATAAGAGGTTGAGTTTTTAAAAATTAAGAAAAATATTGGGCTTGAAGCTTCAAAAAACTCATAGTGAAGTTGCGTTCAAGTTTTGTAAAAAATTCGAGAAGATATGTTGACTTTGAATATTAGAAAATCTCAAAAGGGAAGGTTGTTTTTTAACTTTTAGGGAAAGGTATAAGGTGTAATAGTTTTTTCCATTAGTTGTAACATACGAGGAAAAGGAAAGGGTAAGTCCATGTTCAATTAGATTGAGGTTCGATGTAGGCTTATTAAATAAAAGTTAAATCATTTAAAAATTTCTATCAGGTCATTTGTACACCTTATTTAATGTATATTTAATTGTCACAATCTTGTTAAATTATGCTACAATTTTATTGAATTATTTTGTTGTTATCTGAAAAAAATTATGGTTATAAAGTTGCAATTTTGAAAAACTTTTATACACTCAATTCACTCATTTCTTAAGTGTGCTATGGACCAATATGTGGTAATAAAGTGAGGGCTATAAATAGAGTATCTTACAAGAGGGATTCAAATGAAAAACTTTTTTACATAGTATGGTTATGATCAAAAGCTAATCCATTATCAAACTATTGATATTTAACAAGATATTCCTTTTATTTTTGGAAAAATAAAATGACTCACCTTTTTCATAAATAGATTTTAGAATTTAAAATTTAATTCAAAATGACTATATTCCACCCAAGAAAATAATAGATAATGACATTGTAAAAAAACTATTCAACAATGGTCTTTGCCAGAGATCTCATTAACAAAATTGAATGCAAAAGTTATCATTTGTTTGTATTTTGTCTTAACATTAGACGATTATATTAAAATATGCATGTTAAATAAGGGTAAGAAGATATCGAACGAATTGTTGATAATCTATGAAAAAAAAAATTAAGTTTGTGCTTCTGGCATTAATATCCTCAATTATTATTATAAATTATTTACAATGAAGAGTGTTGAGTCAAATTCTAAAATGAAAATTCAATAAACTAATAGTATTAATGATTTACAATATATTGAAAACTTCATTTCTAACCATGAATTAGTGAGTAAGGTTCTAAAGAGAATGCCCAAGAGATGGGATGCAAAGGTGACAACAATCATGGAGGCTAAAGGCCTTAAAGCATACTCATTGGACAAGTTGACAAAATTATTCATTGCTTATAAATAAAAAATAAAGCAAAGGGAAGAAATAGAAGAAAAAGATACAAAAAGAAAAAGTCAATGCATTCAATGCAATTTACTCTCCCGATACATCAAACAATGATCATGAAGAAATAAAGGATTGGAACAAGGAGATTGCTTACCTCACAAGGAGATTAGAACAACTTCAAGCAAAGAATAAGAACAAAAAGCAAAATAAGACATTTAATGCTAATAATCAATATAAGATAATCTCAAAGAGAAAAGAGGAAGAGCTCTATGGATGCAATAAACCAGAGCAAATTCATCAAGTGCTCGAATAAGAAATCTAAGAATAATAATAATAATAATAATAATAATAATAATAATAATAATAATAATAATAATAATAATAATAAGGTTATGGTGGTGACTTGAAACGACTTTGACGAGGAAGATACATTGGAGATCAAGTGACAAAGAAGTTAATCCTTGTTTGATGGTTCAAGATAATGAATTGGAACTTGAAAAGGTGTGCCTCCAAGGTGGTATCAAAGGAGACAAAATGGTTCCTGGATAGTGTACGTTAAAGACATGACTTGAGATTCGAGTAAATTTCTCACATTAGAGATCATATATGAAGGTTTTGTGATCTTAGGGGATTAAATAAGCACATTTCAAACTCATTTAATTAGTAAAGTACTTTTAGTAGATAGTATAAGGAAAAATTTGCTAAATAATAGTTAATTTTGTGACAAGGTTTTGATATCGTATTTAACTTTTTGCATTATTTAATTAAAGAAAATAAGAATATAATTTTTTTCATAAGAATAATTATATCCATATCATAAACTTATACAATAATGATTATAATAAAATACTCCTCAAAAATTAAATAAAAAATACTAGTTTATGACATAAGAGATTAGGATAGATAAGATTAAAATTTAGAGATCTGGGATTGAATACATTTCAAAAATCAACTAAACTAGAGTTGGTCAAAGGATTCTCATCACTAGAATTTAAACTAGAAAACCTTACGCGATTCATACAAAAGGAAAAAAATCATAACACCTTTTAAGTTAAATAAGAAAATACTGACTTCTAGATCATTGGATCTCATCCATACGAATTTATTTGTTCTAATGCATGTTAGAAGTTTAGGAAGTAAAACATATGACTTGATAGTCATAGATGATAGATGATTTTTCTAGATTTACAAGATCCATATTCATATCTAAAAAAGGTAACACATTTGAGAACTTTAAGGAACTAGCTAAAATGATTAGAATTGACAAAGGTTTAGGCATAATTAGAACTTGAAAGAAAAGAGAAATCCAGTAAACCCAATCAATAACAAAATGTAAAATTTGGTTAGATCCTACAAACCTAATCAAATAAAATTCTTTCTTAATCTTAATGATCCAATACTAGCCATGTTTAACACGCTAAAATAGTATGAACAGCCCTCCATGTAAGATTATCAAGCATAGAGTTCAATATGAGCTACTAAGATACTAAGTACGATGAAAGAAGCCAAAAACCAAAGATGGACGGAACGAACCATTGGGTATACATATCAAGGACGACGACTTTGGGCTCGGCAGCCTTCACAAGGGGCCAGAAACTATCCTTGCTCACTTCCGTCACCTGCCCAACGATCGGCTCCGTCATCTCCAGGCTCGATCGCACGGGAGAAATCCTAACCCCACTCCCAGCTTCTCTCAAGGTCCTCGCCAAAATTCTCCGTGCCGGATTACTCAACAAATGCCGGCGGAAAGGGCATCCCGAGGCCGACAAAGAAGTTGAGCCGCAAAGGAACGGCGAAGGAGAGGGTGAGATACGAAGCGCCATTGCTAGGAGACGAAAAACGAGACGACTGAGCAGTGAGAAGACAGACAAGACTCTGCGACTTGGAGCGAGCTGGAAAGAGAGAGAGTATTACCTAAGCCATTTCCGTTGAGGCCAACCGCTTGCTGTCCACAAATTGGCGGTTTTTATTGGGGGGTTATCCAGACTTCTATAGAGCTGTATATGCGGACGTCCGCAGAGAAAACAAAATGATTCAAAGGAAGGTGGGAGCTTCCCACCCGTAAAGCCCCGCGGGGAAGTCGCCTTTGTATGCGGTGACATTCCTTTTCGGTGCCTTGTTGGTTTCCTTCCACTAATTTTTTTCAATTAGATTCTTTAATATTTGATAATTATAAAAACACCCACCATCAGCACAATTAAAATTTTCCAAACAGTGATCCAAAAAAAATTCTGAGAGAGAGAGAGAGAGGGAGAGAAGGCAAATATGGCTCAAATCGATTGTTAGGAAGAAAGCGGGTGATCATGGAGGAGAGGAACGAAGAAGACGGCGACGGTGTAGACGACATTGCCGTCTCTGATCGATTCGGCGAATACCATCGCCAGCGTAAGGTGAAGTCCTACAGCCAGCCTCTGGGTAGAGACGGGATCCCTGGAGCTGGTTTTTCGAAGCGCAATGCCGTTCGTAAGCACAGCCTTGACGAAGCAACCAGTCCCTTCGCTGTGGAGGATAGCAGCTTCACGCAATCACATCTTCCACCTCCGCTGCCGCCCTATCACCACCTCGTCGGCGGATCTTACGGTAGCGCCATTCCGTTTCATTTGGATCGCTGGCCGGGCAGTTCCGGAAGCTCCATGTCCGATAGCGATGGTACCCTCACCCTGGAACGTGCCATGTCAGAGTTCGGGGGAGCGCCGGGGACGATTCCTGAGTTTATGGGCTCCGGCGGTGGAACCGGGATATTCCGTCTGCCGATCAGAGCCGCGATGCATCCCGGACGGCCGCCGGCGCTTGAGCTCCGTCCACATCCGCTGCGGGAGACCCAGGCAGGCTCATTCCTTCGGACCATTGTCGGCACCGGCTCGCAGTTATGGGGAGGCTTGGAGTCGGGATTGCGGTTCTGGAATCTCGGCGATGTATGCGAAAGTTGGAATGGGAGAGTAGCCAAGAGAGGAGATGAGGAGAGCGTCTCGTTTTATGAGTCCGGTCGCACTTCGCCGGTGCTTTGCTTGGTGACGGATGAGGCGTGTGGATTTGTGTGGAGTGGGCACAAGGACGGAAAACTTAGGTCGTGGAGAATTTCGAAGCAGGGGCCGGAAGGTTCTTCATTGGAACAGGATGATGGGAAATTTGCAAAGAACACCGTTGGTGCTGGAACTGGTGAACCCGGGTCTCTGTTTAGAGAAGGTCTTTCATGGCAGGCACATCGAACTCCTGTGCTCTCCATGGTCATCACTTCTTATGGTAATGCAAGTTTGAGTTTTTTCTGTTGCCTCATACCTTTCTGGCATCGATTCTTTTTCGCTGCTATTTTTCTGTGGTTAAAATAGAAAAATATTCTCGTTCATACGTGTTTCTGGCTTTTACCTTTTCATTAGTTGGCGAACAGAAAGAGATGTCTAACCGATTTTTAGTTTCTAAGAACAAGAACTGTCACAAATGATTTAATGCTAAAAGTTGCCAAATATGCTGTGTTACCTTGTAAGGAATTCTTGTGAATTAATTATCAAGCACATGGAGATAGATGAACTTGTCTAATCCTTATTTTTTGGCCACTAATCCACCATTTGTGTCTTTCGGAGTATCAGCATCCTTGAAATACCAATCTGCGCACAGCTGCAGTTGGTATGGAAGAGGGCCTGCTGGTTGAGGACATCATTCTATTAGTTGTTTTTAATCATATCAATGATCACTTTAATTTTTGGTTGCTTTATGATGCTTAATTTTCATTCCCCCTGTATGCTTTACGTTGTTCACTCTTTCTTTCCTTCCTAATAATTGATTAATCAAGATCGATATTCCTTGTATGAGTATGCTAAGTTGAATCTTATTATTGTAAGAAAACATTGCATTAGAGAATGATTGGAACGAGCAAGTATGCAAACACATTGAGAAAATTTTGCAATTAAAATGATAATTAAGCAGAAAATATGATGAGAAGCAACAACAATATTTCGAAGTAAGACCTTCACAAGCTTAATTCATTCAAGAACATGATATCTATTAGTTGAAGAATAGATAAAAAAAAATTATCAATGAAGCAAGGCTTTCCAAAGATATTTTTATTGTTGAAGAAGTATACAACAAACAGAGTTTTGCTGAAAGTACAACGAATAGAGTTTTTTATGCCTATTTATAGCAAATTGAACCCCCTAATCCTTATTACATAAGAAATATTCACCATGTGCTGACAGCAATGCTTATTGTAAGGCTAATCTATCCTTGAGTGATGGGATCTGTTGATTTGATTTGATGAACGCCAATAACATCGTTCTGTTGCCAGGGTTCAATTGTTGATGATATAGTTCAATGTTGGAGTGGATATGACTTTATTGTCCAAGGTTTCCTCAATCTGCTCACATTTTCTCCTCATTATGGCTGGTATATTCTGTGGCATAGGTTTAATTTTGAGGAAAGAAGATGACTTAAATTAGTTAAAAGGTAATACCAAAATCTGATGGTAAACTAAAACCATACATTTTTAATCCAATTTTATTTAAGATTTTAATTGGAACAACTCCAAGTCATAGAATTTCTTTATTTTTTCCAAAGGAAAACACTTGCACTTTATTTGAATCATCGTATAGTCAAATTGTTCTAATAGTCGTACCTTCTTATGAACCTTGGTTATGAGTATCATTATCAATGCTTATTTGCTTTCTAATATCATGCCAATCTATAAATACTTTGCAAATGTTTCAACTAATGCACAAATCACGTGTAAACTTAGATTCACTTAGATTAATGCCCATGAACCTATGCAAACTTAGCCTGTTGTAAAGTAAGTCTAAATTTAAGCTGATTATTTAATAGACACCTTAATGATTTCTTCGAACTTGTTCTAACCATTATTTTGAAGGTGAAAAGCAATGAAAAATTTCATGTTTATTCTTATTACTTTTAGTGAGATCATAAAAACTATGTCTAGTAAATTTATATGCATAATGGAAATAATGCACTTAGCTACCTCATGCAAAGTGTACAACCTAATGAAAAAAAAAATGAGCTATTTTAGATGCATCTAATGTTTTAATGGTGGTAATAAAATATGAATGGTAGAAATATGACCTACCACAACAAATATAGAATCTTGCTTTTTAATGGTTCATGGAATACTTATTACAAAATCCATGATGAATTCTTATCAAGGTTGGTCATTTAGTGGTGCATATAAATGCCTGCTTTGCTATTCTTTTCTTAGCTAAAAGAGAAGCACGACATTGACCAACAATCTTGGGCACATCTTTCTTAAGATTAGGTCATAAAATCTTTCCTTAATAGTTTCTGTGGTCTTAATTAGCCACCATAACCTGATGGATCAGCTATTTTATGTAGTTCATAGACTAAGAAATTATGCAATGTTTTTGAATCTTGAAAAATATGCCCATTTGGAAGTATAAACTTATGGTATTCTTGGGCATGCCCATTATTCAAGCCAACATAAGTTAGGATAATCGACATAGACCTTTTTTAAGCCATCAAAATCGATCACCTTAACTCAAATTGTAGTCAAAGATGTAAAGTGAAGTTCAAGTGCATTAACCATGTAGTTATTTACTCAAACTTTATGAGTCAACACAAACATATATCCTTGAATAAGCTTGGCCCATGTGCCATTTTGTTTATTTAGCTTCATTTAGGAGTTGAGAACCTAATATATCATTATCGTATTACAAGGTAAACTATTTTGAAAGCAAGTAATTTCTTTATTATTTAAGTGATTATGCAATGACATAGAAATCCTTGTCATGATTGTGCAATGACATAGAAATCCTTGTCATGATTGCGCAATGACATAGAATTCCTTCTACAAAATCTCAAAGTAAGATCTCCACGAGCTTAATTCATTCAGGAACTTAAATATTTATTAGTTGAATAATAGTTAAAGAAACTATCAATAAGGCAAGGCTTTCCTAAGTCATTTTATTCTTCAAAAAGTATGCAAGAAACGAAGTTTTGTTCGAAGTACAAGAAATAGAGTTTTCAGATGCTTATTTATTGCAAATTGTGCTTAAAACAATGCTTATTGTAATGTTATCTATCCTAGAGTGATGGGATCTATTAATTCAATTTAATGAATTCCAATCCAATAACATTGTTCTATTGCCAAGGTTCAATTGTTGATGACATAGTCTAAAGTTAGAGTATTTATGCTCTTATTGTTTCCTCAATCTGTTGACATTTCTTCTCATTATAGCTGGTACACACTCTAAGATAGGTTTAATCTTGAGAAAAAAAGATGACTTAAAAGGGTTAATAGGTAATGCCAAAACCAGTTGGTAAACTAAAAACATGCGTATTTAACCCAATTTTATTTAAAATTTTAATTAGAACAATCCCTAGGCTTAGAATTTCTTTATTTTTTTTAAGGGAAAACACTTACACTTTGTTTGAATAATTTTTGGTCAAATTGTTCTAGTAGTTGTGCCTTCTTATGAACCCAAGCTTCTTAGTTGTGAGCATCATTATCAATGCTTATTCACTTTCTAATATGATACCTATCTGTACAAACTTTGCAAATGTTTCTATTAATGCACAAGTTCACATATAATTGCAAGGGAATGAGATCATGGGCTTTCTAGGCTTAATACACATATGTTCACATAGACTAACATTCATGAACCTATGCAAACTTAGCTTGTCATAAAGTAAGCCTAAATTCAAGCTGATTACTTAACAGACATTTGAACAATTTACTCAAACTGGTGTTAACTATTTTGTTTTAAAAATCATTTTGAAGGTGAAAAGAAACAAAAAATTTCATGTTTAGTCTTATTACTTTTAGTGAGATCATAAAAAAAAGATCTAATGAATTTAGCAAACATTGAAAATAATGTACTTAGCCGACTCATAAAAATTTACAACCTCGTGAAGAAAAGAAGAGCCACTTTAGATGCATCAAATGTCGTAGTGGTGGTAATAAAATATACGATAGTAGAAATATGCTCTACCATGTCAAAAATAGAATCATGCTTTTAATGGTTCATGGAATATCTATTACAAAATCCATGATCAATTTTTATCAAGGTTGGTCAGTTATAAGTAGTGATGCATACAAAGGCATGCTTTGCTTTGCTTGCTTAGCTAAAAGAGATGTATGACATTGGCCAACAATCTTGGGCACATCTTTCTTAAGATTAGGTCATAAAACCTTTCCTCAATAGTTTATGGTCTTAACTATGTCCACATAACCTATTAGATCAACTATTTTATGTAGTTCATAGACTAATAAATTATTCTGTGTTTTTGAATCTTGAAAAATATGCCCATTTGGAAGTATAAACTCACAGTATTCTTGGACATGCTCATATTCAAGCTAGCATACATTAGGATAATCAACATGGGTCTTCTTAAGCCCTCAAAATCAATCACCTTAACTCAAATTGTAGTCAAAGATGTAAAGAGAAGTTCAAGTGCATCGACCATGCAGTTCTTTACTCAAACTTAATGAGGCAACACAATGTATATTCTTGAATGTGCTTGGCTAATGTGCCATGTCATTTATTCAGCTTCAATTAGGAGTTAAGAACCTAATTTCTCATGATCATATTATAAGGTAAACTATTGTAGAAGCAAGTAAGTTCTCTATTATCTATGTGATTGCACAAAGTCATAGAATTCCTTGTTATGATGTAATATTTTCTCTTCATTTTCTTCTAATTTTTCACTAAAGAAAGTGATAAGTCATCTTTTCTTGTTTATAACGCCAATAATCATTATTACTATAATATTATAGATACTTTTAACGCTTTACTAAAATTAGATAAGCACAACTTTGGGGCTTGGGTCATGGTTTTTAATTTCACTACAAGCTTAATTATCACCGTTAGTACGTGCAAATTTTCCATACAAGTAAGATCAATGAGAAGTGTTGAGATCACGTTGAATCTCTTATATGCTAATGGCAATTGTTGGTTAGTCCATAAAATTATAGTTGTCTTGGTTATTTTATGGAACTAGACATTATGAAATAGCTCTCACTTATGATGGTTAGCAAAAACACACTCGTAGTATAATGAGTCATAAGAAGATAACTCTATCAATTATAAACTTGAGTGAAAGACATATCATTCAGTATGATGAAGAGAAGATCCTCTCTCTCAAGTGTTGGAAATCCCAAAATGGCTTAAATGGCTTGGGTAAAACATCTATAATAGTGATTGTTCTTGCAATTAATGCTTCATTTTGGAATAGGTAATAGGATATTTCCCCTTTCTACCTTCTAATCATCTTAAGTAAGCAACAGGAATCCACTTTGGATGGTTTTGGAACACCTTGGGATGGTCGGAAATAGGAATTTAGGACTAAATAGGGGAAAAGTTAGATTTACAAAGAGAAAATAGAAGGGTTTGGAGAGAGAAATGTGTCTTTTATTTAGTTGTTGTAAGAAAGGTAGATTGTTAAGGATTTATTCCTTTAGATTTCAACACCCTATTTTTTGGGAATTAAATGGTTCATTAATTGCATTTGAATAAGGTGAATCTCATTGAAAAAAAACTAGTCTAGTGCAAAACTTGGAATAATATATCACACTAAGCCCCCAAATCTTCTTTATGTTGAGCTTTCTCACATTCCTTAATGTAATGTGGGACTATATATGTAAAAATAAAAGAAAATAACAAATAGGTTTCCTATGTATTTAGTTCACTTGGTCATATGCTCTTTTATCATGTAATATTGAAAATAGTTAAAACATGCAAAATGTTACAAAATAAAAAAAAATTCTCAAATAGTTTGATGGATTACCTCTTATGGTTGAGAAATCACTCTACATAGTTAATAAGAATCATTAGGGATAGTTTACTCTAACCTAGGCCAAAATGATTTGTCTTCTACTATGAAAATGTTGTCGTCATTTAGAAATCAAATATTCTAACAATAGATATCATTCAATAGAATGTTGTAATTGATCAAAAAAATCAAGTGACCATCACTAAAGATGTTATAGTCGATTTATAAGGGTGTAGACTGGGGATGTGGTGTCATTGATCAAGAAGGTCTAAACTGGACCAATTGTGGTTCTAAATTGGACCATGCCTAGTACAACCTCTGAAAGCACATGTTGCACTAACTCTCCTCATGCAAGAGGAATTAAACTCCGTGGAATGTGAATCCAAGCTTTGATATCTCTCTAGAAGGTTAGGGTTATGATGTTGTAATTGCATTTTTGTTGTTGATCCAAGTGTTATTGGAGTCAAGATGATCTTGTTAGCATATTAAATACCTTTGGTATGCTTAGTTCTTGGTAGCAATGATTTGGTAATCAAGTATCCACAAGTTGCTTTCTCATCTCACTAGAAGAGACTTGTACAATGTTAGGGATAAGGTTACTTAGCAATGGAGAGAAAGGTTCAAGAGGATGATTAGGGATTGTTGGCTTCTTGTAAAGGATAGGATTACAAACATTAAGATAGTACCATATAAGGCCTTCACGTTTTAACATGTTAAAATGGCTAACCACCCTTTAGTGTGTAGTTCCAGAAGAACTTTTTGTTGGCATCTCTCAAATCTAACACAAATCATCATTTTCTTTACCTTTAAAAACTCTCATTGGCATCTATAAGTATGTAAATCACTACTTATGTTGATTTATTATGCATTATACTAATGCAATAATGACACATTATGAGCAAAGGTTCAACTGAATCAGAATTGGGAGTATGAATGGGTAATGGATTCAATTCTACAAGACTCCTTGGTTGAAAATCTTATCATACTGCAAAAAGACTCATATTGATAGAATGATTAATAAAGCCATTATGAGCATATTTAGCATGAGGTAATAAAAGATCCCAATTTTTGGCATTATCTGCTTTGAGGCTATGTAGGTGATTCCTGAGAGTCTGATTGATTATTTCAATTTGACTATCAATTTATGGATGAAATGCCAAGAAACATTTAAGCTTTGTTATTGTCAAATGTCAGTCTTTTTTAAAAGTAGTTAGTGAAGTGCACATCATAGTTTGAAACTATTGTTTTGGGTTGTCTAGTAAGTTTAATGATTTTACTCATAAATAATTAAGTGATGTGCAGTTTTTCATATGTTTCATAAAAAAGGCAATCACTAAGTTATTTTGGAAAAAAGATTGGCCAATATAAAGATTGAATTATGATGTTGTGCCTTTTTGGGTAAACCTTAGACAAAGTTTATGCTAATATCTTCTTAAGGTAGGTGGAGTGGGAATCGGTAATTGGATATATAACCTCCATAGTTGTGTTCTTTTTTTTCATCATGCATTTATTATCCTTGCTATGACTTGGGCAACCTATCTTTTCAAATTAAGCCAAATGAAATGGTTTTCTATAAAACAAATAGTCATATCATGGCCTAAGTTTCTTGTGAGCCCTCCTCCTTGGGTTTACCAAATAAGAAAATCATATAAAGATGTGTGTGGCATTCATATAGGTGCTCATTTTTTAAGAGATATTTGTCTTGAATGTGACAATGCTTAAAATTTTTATATAAATGTTACTAAAGATAAGAAAATGTATGTACATGTTAGGTAGATAGTTGAAACCAAGATGTACACAAATATGGTTAAGAGTAAAGATAAACTTTGACTTAATGTGTTTGTTACTTGGTTTTTTAGTGCAGGAATGTGTTTAAGGAGGAGAGCAAAACCTTAATGGTACTTCAACCATGTGATACGTTGTTGATTTAAACTTCATTGGGAGTTCAGGTATTTTAAGGGCTTGTGGTTCAAAAAGAGATTGATCTCATGTAATAGGAGACGATGTCTTATTCTTATAATGTTTGAATTTATTCCTACAATTCTTTTTCTATTTGAATAGTTCCTATAAGCTTCATTGAATTGTTCATTGAAGCAGCATATAGGTGCCCACCTTGGCTAAACATGCCACCAATCCTGATGCTAGATATGTTGTAAGAAACCTCAAAAACGATAGAAAAGCCTTGTCATCTAAGACTAGGTGTACATCTTTTTAAGTTATTGAAAGGTGTAGGTCATTGAATAAAACTAAGTGGAAAGCAAGAAGAGGCATTTCGTTCTTCCTCTTTTAGTTGGCTAATCTTAGTGTTATCCTTGTTCTTTAAAGGGGAACTTATCACCAAAATCCACCTAACAATGAAAGCTCTATAGCTTTCATTATAAAGCTCGATGCCATTAACTTATGTCTATTAAACAACTAAGAAACATCCCTAAAATCGTATTCCAAATTCCTTTTGTTCCAACATATTTGAATCTTATATAGTAAATTAGGGAACAAGCAAATCGTCTGACACGTTGATTGTACAATCGAATTTATTCAATAAAGTTGATTAAGTTGTTTAACTTTGAGAACTAGATAGTTAAATGACAAAATTCTACTAAATCTTTATATTGCCTTCATCATTTGAGCAATTGTTGACTCATCAGTTGTTGACCAATTTAACATATGAATCAAAACGATTTGATTATCTCGGAATTGCGGCAATTTTCTTAGTCGATTTTTATATAGCCTCAAACATCTATGACTTACACAATATTGAAAATAACTAGAGCTCTCTTATACATACGTACCTATACATATGTGTGTGTGTGTGTGTGCATGTATGTATACATATGTATTTATCAATATAGATACATATATGCATAATTATATATACTTATATGTATATATACACACAAATATACAAATATATATATTTATATGTATGTATGTGTGTGTGTGTATATATATATATATATATATGTATGTATGTATGTATGTATGTTGTATGTATATGTGTATGTATATATGTAGGTATGTATAAGATTACAAATTTAAGAGTTTATTATTAGCAATATTTTATGACATGGTGTCGATGGAAGGTTGAGTTTCTTTTTTTTACTATTTTTTTTGTAGAAAAAAATTTTAAAATTCTTATCTTGAGGCTATCAATACTCCAATAGAATTCCCTATAAGACAATCTAGGTTGTTCTCATTAGGAGCTAAAATATTGAGATAATTAAAGTCTTAGTGATTATTGATTCAGTGTTAAGACTATCCAATATCAGATTGAGAAGGCGGATGTTCCACTTGGTTGAGTTTGATGAGATCATAGACCTGAGAGGAAATTTTCGAGTTATGCAATGTACTACCTAAGAGGATATTTTTGAGTTATGCACCTGAGAGGAGATTTCTGAGTTATGCAATATGCTACCTGGGAGGAGATTCTGAGTTATGTAATGTACTAATTACATGCAAGGAGCAGTTCTAATATTGTCATTTCCAATGTCAACAGTGCAATTAGCCAACTAGACCTAACTAGATTTATTGAGATAGGTTTAATAAGTGAAAATCTTCTACCAATTTGGCATTGTTTATTAAAAAAATTAAAGAGATAGCATTAAAGACAGTAACATTAATCTTGGATGCACAACCAGCTTACCAGAACTCATAACAAGGAGATAAGTGAAATTATAGCAGAGGAAGTTGGAGTAGAATCAGTATTAATGTTATTAATTAAAGCAGAAATTCTGAAATATCTGAACTGCTAACAGAATTAATAGTACTGTTTGGTGCAATCTTAATAGTGTTTGGCATGTAATTGCCATTAACATTGTTGCTGTATGATGCTGCTCTTAAAGTTAAGCTAGAATCTTTCAAATCATCATCCAGTCAATTGTTACCTAAACATTTCCATTGCTTAACTCAGAAAGAGTAGTTAAAGAGTTACCGTCAGGAGTTTGAGAAGTGTAATGATGTTACGCAATGCAGTTAATGAGAATTAGTTCTCTGAGGAATGTATTACCAATTGCATTGCATAATTTTGATTTTTTGTTTTCTATAACATTGGCTCATAAACATAAAATTCTAGTGTGTGCTTTTATGTGAAATTTAGTTTCATATTCTTTGAATAATTATTTTGAAAGAAGAACAAGTTTTTTTTTCTTTAATTTTCCTATTAGAAATCCATTTTCCCTTATGCAGATCTTATGTGCAAAGGATTTGGTTTTTGGACAGATACCTTTATGAATGACCTATAGATTCATTCATGACTATTCTTCAGACCATATGCAATTGAAGTTGAAAGCAGTCACAATTTGAATGTCGTCGCATTTTTCATGCTCTGCCCATTCGTTTTTTTTTTTTCCAATTCAAAAGCACCATGAACTAAAATGTGATTCTTCCTTCATGTCAATAATGTGATTCAACATCTTCATCTTTATTTATTTTTGTTTGTAATCGTTATCTTTTTAAATTTGGATGTTTTATTTTTGATTTAGTGGAAAATTTCTGAACTCATTTCTGAATAAATTTGTCCCTGTGAAATTCAGGTGATATATGGACAGGTTCCGAAGGCGGGGTTTTAAAAGCCTGGCCTTGGGAATCCATTGAGAAGTCACTTTCCCTAACAATAGAAGAAAGACACATGGCTACTTTACTAGTTGAGAGGTCTTATGTGGATCTTAGGAGCCAGGTCACAGTAAATGGGGTTTGCTCCCTTCCCGCTGTAGATATCAAGTTTCTATTGTCTGATAATGCTAGATCTAAAGTATGGAGTGCTGGTAGTGTAATCTTTGCGATATGGTAATTCTTACCTCCTTGCTTCAACTTTTTTTTTATTCATATGAACTTTTGGATGCTAGTGCTAATATATACCCTAAACTTGTTTTATTTTTTATTTTTTAAACTTCGTTTAATCTGCTGAACTCATTCAAAATAGATTTGATGCAATGCTACAGGGATTGTCGTAAAAAGGAACTGCTGAGAGTATTTAACATAGATGGTCATGTTGAGAATCGTTTAGATGTCACACAGGCACAGGAGACCCCTGTGGAAGATGAAATGAAGGTCAAGTTAACAAAGAAGGAAAAATCAGGGTCTATTGGTTTTCTTCAACGCTCACGAAATGCCTTGATTGGTGCAGCTGATGCTGTTCGTAGAGTTGCACAAAAAGGTGCATTTGCAGACGATAATCGAAAAACGGAAGCATTAGCTATGACAATGGATGGAATGATTTGGACTGGGTGCTCAAATGGTTCACTTATTCAGTGGGACAGTAATGGTATCAGACAACTTGAAGTTCAGCATCATTCTTCTTCAGTCAAGAGCATATGTGCTTTTGGGACACGATTTTGGGTGGGTTATGTGAATGGCAATGTTCAAGTGTTGGATCTCGAAGGGTATTTACTAGGTGGTTGGGTTGCTCATAGTGGCCCTTTGATTAAGATGGACATCTGTGCTTCTTATGTCTTTTCTTTGGCTAACCATGGGGGAATTCGTGGCTGGAGTCTAACATCACCAGGACCACTTGATGACATCCTTCGTGCAGAGCTGTCTAGTAAAGAACTCACGTTCACAAAAATGGAAAATATTAAAATCTTAACTGGCACTTGGAACGTTGGACAAGGAAGAGCATCTCATAATTCTCTCATTTCATGGTTGGGTAGTGCAGCAACAGAAGTTGGATTAGTTGTTGTTGGCCTGCAAGAAGTTGAAATGGGCGCTGGCTTTCTTGCCGTGGCTGCTGCAAAAGAAACTGTAAGCTACAATTGATATATTTAACCATTAAATCTGCTTTATTCCTTTTTATTTCACAATTTAAAGAGTACGGCAACATGTTTCTAAAATGATAGCTTGCATCAAAGATTTTAAACCTGAAGTTAAAACTATTTCAGTTCTAGTGCTGTAAATTAACCAAGCATGAACAATATTGCTTATATTCGAGCTTGAACCACTCAAACATAGTATGGGCTTTGTGTCCACCTCGTACTTGTTATTGTTTGCATCCAACTTGCTTGAGCTCAGTTTGCTAATGTTGGTTTAGATTGTGTTTGGCTCAAAACATGGCTCAACTTACTTGCTGAGCACAACCAGACACTAGAGAGCTAAGTTAATAAATATAAAACTTTAGGAGAAAAAAACAATCCAAATATTGGACAAGCTGTGTCCATGTTAACCATACAAACACTTCTAATCATATAACAATTATGCAATTCAAATACAAAATCAAAAGTTAAAAATGGGTATCTAAATTATTTTAGAAGTTGAACTAAATTTTGTTTATTAGCTCGTGTTGTTTGAATCATGTAAATACAACTCTTTATACCTTCAATCAACATGGAAATAGGAGGGAACTAAAAGAAGGGTGAGGGCAAGCCAAGGGACAGGAATGGCATGAATTTGTGCATGCCATGTGGGAGAAAAGAATCTAGGCTAGATCATGAATTCATAACAAATTTCTCTCATAAAATTGCATCTTGAAGGCCTCAATTTGAATTTTCAAGTGGAGGTTTTCTTATTATTATTTGGCAACTATCTATTTAAGAAATTATACATAAATGACCAATTGAGATATAACTTATTGAAGCAAACCAGATATGAACGGCCCCTGTCACAGTTTAAACTACTTTATGTCAACTTTTAAAAGTCCTGCTGCACCAATAGTATGTTCTGCTGGGTAGTTTTCTTTATGAAATGATAATAAACATGAATTATAAAAATCTCAAAAATAATAATATTTCTCAGCTTTGCAATTGAACTACCCCAATACAAAATTGAAAGTAAAAAAACTGTTTCTAAGTATTTGGAAGATGGATAACAAGGTTTTCTTTTCTAAGAAATTGTTGCCATAAAGATTTTCAAATTTTTCCTAATGCTGATGCAAATCTAATGTTAGCACAAAGCAACATGGGTAATAGTAACTACAAGTCTTAGTCAACAATGTAAACAACTTTTTTATTGTGTTTCGGGCACCTAAGTCCAACTTGTTGCAAAAACTAAAAATTAGCTTCTCTTGTGCAAGTTATTAAGCCCAAAATTAGTTAACAAATAAGCTACAATGGTTTGCTTGCGCAAATTGTCCATCCCAAATTGTTTTTTTTTTTCTTTAACAAGTTGCTAGATTGACAGGTGTAGTCCTTGCTAATTGGCTTACCCTTTGAACCATTACTTGGTTCAGCCTTCATGGTGGGCCTAGCATTTTGGTTTTGTAATCTGTCATTGTTTGTTGATGAACTTAATTAGGTCCATAGTTATAATGAAATCTTTTTGAGTAAATACATGTTAACGCTAGTGAGGGAACAAGTACACATGTCAAGATCATTGCAATGTATCATGTATGTTTAGAGCTTATTGATAGCACAATGCAATCTAATTGACACAGGAGGTTCAACGCATGTAGTTATTTTAGAGGCCATGCTGAACTGTTACTGCCATACAAATCAAGGCAAGCATACTTTTATTTGTTGTAGGTGGGACTTGAGGGAAGTGCTAATGGACAATGGTGGCTGGATACTATTGGTAAGACGTTAGATGAAGGGACATCATTTGAACGCCTTGGATCTAGGCAGCTAGCTGGTTTACTCATCGCAGCATGGTATATAGATTTTCTTTGTTTCCACTATTTTCTTTTCTGAAGTGAGAGGTGTCATTCTCTATTTAGTTTTATATTCCTTTTCTTGTAATTGTCTTTCTTTGCTTTTTGATACGTTTCAGGGTTAGGAAGAGCCTTAGGCCAAATGTTGGTGATGTTGATGCTGCTGCTATTGCATGTGGGTTTGGACGAACAATAGGAAACAAGGTAATTTTAAGTTGCATTTCCTTCATTCCTAATTTTATTAAGTGTAATAATAGTCATTATGATTAGCCATTTACCTACACATTATATGATTATTAAAATAGCAATGGTTCTTTATTATCTTGTAGAAAAGCCAATAGCCTTATTTCAAAAACGTTGTAGGGCTTAATACTTTCTTTCATTTAGAATAATGTCACTAGGTGTTGTCTTAATTTTGGAAATGTTTTTCGTCATTTGCATTGAAGTAATTGATATTCAACCATATAGCTTTTAAAATTTTGTTTTAATGAATTCTTTCATATTTTATATGGTTTCTAATCTTTTTTTTTTTTAGATAATTTAGTTCTTACACATTATGGGTTAGTCAAATTTTCTAGGAAGATAAGATAACAACATTATACAAGCATAAACAAAATTTCTATTTAAAAAAATCACTTAAAAATGCAATACAAATTTTTTTAAATTAGAATAATATCATGTTTAACTTCAATTTACATATCATGTTATTGTTTTTGAAGGAGTACTCATTTTTTTACTCTATAATCTACAACTACCAAATAGGAAGTTGTCCTATTTAGTCACTAAAAACCCTGAGATAAATCTTGCAAATGATGGACCTATAAGGAGTGTGGAAACTTGGTACTCCTGAGCAAGATTGCATTCATTTGAAAAGATGGATCATTTTCCAATACTGTTATTAAACTTTGCTTATAGGTCTTTCATTGAGAGTTTGCAGCGGGAAAGATGAAGTCTATCAAGCTGGATGGTGAACTGGACTAGAACAATGGAGCAAAATTAGCATCATTGATCAGGGATACAAGTAGCTCCTTGGTAGGCATATAATGTGTAATCTTAAGTTGGGACCTAGCAGAAGTTAGCTCGCCATATTTAAGTTAAACTGGTTCATTCGCTGTTGGCATAGGTTCTTGTAATAAAATGTAAAAAGGATTGATAAGAGAAGTAGAAGGAACAACTTAGGATAGGGCCCTTTAGAACATGAAGGTAGATCAAGGGTGGGTATTATGCAAGAAATGGATGGGGAAAAATTGGTGAATGGTTACTATAGATACCCATAAGTACACCCATAAGTATATTGGGTTTTAATCTCATAAATGATGTAATGAGGTGGAGTTCATGAGTTAGTAGTTGTAAGGCCATTTATAAGCTTGTTATAGTTATTGAAAGAGATAATAAGAGAGATAGTAGGTGCAAGCCCAACTTCAACAAGTGAGGTATAGGTACATTTAAGTAGAACACCCATATCTCTCTCTTTGGCTCGAAACCAACAACAAATTCTTCTGTAAAGATAACAAATGAGACAAGACTAGGCATAACTGAATCCATAGGAATAGATTAGGATATGGTAGATGCAGAACACTCATGGTTGGTTGTAGATCATTAGTAGGAGTGGGAGTAGATGTTGAAGCTATTGGTATCTAGTTATGGCATAGACTAGTTAGGAGTAGCTTCAGATTTTATATTTGAGATAGCGGCTTTTCATAAGAAGGTTTGGGTTTTGGTTTCATTGTGTTGGTAATTTTGGGTTTAGGTTATTGAGGAGAAGTGAAGGGCCGAGAAATGGCCTACATATTATAAAGTTCAATAATGATGACATGCATATTATCGTCACAATCTTAAGTTAGATAAGTGTACTGTTAATTCTAGTGCTACACACACACACGTGTATGTGTGTATATACATATATATATTTTTTTATAATATTTAACCTAATTATAATGTATTCAAATGAAATATATGCTTTGTAATTTGAGAAATATAAAATAAATTTTATTAGGTTTGAGAAGCATATCTTAGCTAATGGAAACTACATAATAATATTATTTTAAACGAAGCACAAAATAATATGTCCTGGGTAATATGAAATTATTTTTTCTTTTTAATTTGTTTTGGAGCCAATGCAACTTGTGAGTGAAACTTTATAATCTGTTAGTACCAAAACTCAGTCATTAAGCCAAATATACACCAGGCTTTTAGATGGTTGCAATGAAAAATTTCAAATAATTTTAATGAGGTCTATGAGAGTGTTTGCAGGGAGCTGTTGGGTTGAGGATGAGGGTCTTTGATAGAGTTCTATGCTTTGTCAGCTGCCATTTTGCTGCTCACTTGGAAGCTGTTAGTAAGAGGAATGCAGACTTCAATCATGTTTATCGAAATTTATCCTTCACCCGTCCTTCTGTAGGACAAAATTCTGCTTCAGGTTAGCTAATGTAGCTATGTTGATCAATCTATAATTATGACATTTTATGGAAATATGCAGTTAAATTAATGCAATTGTATTAAGTATGTGAAGTCGCATACATTCTTTTTTGTTTTGATGCAGTTGGTGCCACATCTGTTCAAGTACCTCGTGCAGGGAACGTATGTGAATTGGCTTAGATCTTTTTAATATCATATTTTCATGATTTCATTCCAAATTTTGCTAACATGGCACGTTTTAATTTATTTTACTTCCGCAGTTAACAGCCCCTGTATATGACGAGAAACCTGAGTTATCAGAAGCCGATATGGTTGTCTTTTTAGGTGATTTCAATTATCGGCTCTTTGGTATATCTTATGACGAAGCAAGAGACATGGTTTCTCAAAGATGTTTTGATTGGTTAAGACAAAAGGATCAGCTTCGAGCAGAAATGAACGCAGGCAAAGTTTTTCAAGGAATGCGGGAAGCTCAAATCAAGTTTCCTCCTACATACAAGTTTGAGAGGCACCATGCTGGTTTGTCTGGTAAGTAAATTTAAATCTAGCTTTGTTCATTGCCAACTTTGCATGGTTGTAGTAGCTTTGATAGAAAATTACTCAAGGATACTAAGTTGTGTTTCTCCCCATTTACTTTTTTTTTGTTTGCACAAAACCATAACTTTCTCATACTTTTACAGGTTATGATTCTAGCGAGAAGAAGAGAATTCCTGCATGGTGTGATAGAATATTATATCGTGACAGTCGTTCTATCTCAGTGGCTGAATGCTCGTTGGAATGCCCTGTTGTATCCTCTATTTCTCTGTAAGTCACATTTGTGTTCATTTTCAGTTTAAAAGAGTGTAAGCATCTTGTGACCCAATTTGATATTGCTTGTTTTACCAGCTATGAATCGTGTATGGATGTTACAGACAGTGATCACAAACCTGTCAGATGCATATTCAATGTTGAAATTGCACATGTAGACAGGATAGTAAGGAGGAAGGAGTTTGGAAAAATACTTTTATCAAATGAGAGAATAAGGTCTTTGGTCGAGGGATATAACATTGTTCCAGAAACAATTGTTAGCACAAACAATATCATACTGCAAAACCAGGATACTTCCGTTCTTTGGATAACTAATAAATGTGACAAGTACAAAGCTAGTTTTTCAATCATCTGTGCAGGCCAGTGTACAGTAAAGGATGATGGAATCCCATCTGAACTTCGTGCAAAGGGTTCCTTTGGCTTTCCTATTTGGTTACAGGTTTGTGTTTGTAACCCAACAAGTCACAGTTTTACGCGTTCTTTTTATTGTATTTTATAAGGCTGTGTACTTTTTTATTAGTTTATAAGGCATTTGGCATGAGTTACTACCACCAAATGCTTTATATGACAACATAGGCTGTAGTTGAGTAAGCCGATGAGCTACATTCTTCTGGATAAGGATATTCACATACGTAGAGGATATTAGATTTCTCAAGAAGCCTCGCTGTTTAGCAAGGCTTGTGAGGTTTCTAGACGAGGTAGAGGGTGTGGTGTGAGTTGTACTGAACTTTAGCATCTGTTAGTGCGGGCCATAATTAGTCTAGCCCTCAATACCTGTGCATGTTATTCTTTTGAGCATAGGTTAATTGTATCACTGTTCTTTGCATGATTACTTCAACACAACTTCTAATGCTTAATCATGTTCCCAAGTAAACTTCACAATTTGTTAACTCGCTGGGAACTTTACCCATTTATCCATCATTCTTGTTTCCTTCTTGATCATCTTTTTGGAGAGACTTCATTGGAGGTGCCACAGTTTATTTTGTAGTGGCTAGGCTTTGCTTGCCATTGTTGTCACCATTTAAAGTTTTGATAAAAACCTTCTTTTAAAAAGTTGTTGATAAGAAACCTGTCTTTAAAAAGCTGTTGATAATTAATTCATAAGAATTGTGCAACTCAATTTTTGCAGTCAAGTTGCGAAAGAAGATTACGATTAGATTCAAAAGATGCTTTTAAAAATTTTGTAATTTGTTTTAGCTTTGACAAAAGTAATTTAAAACTTTTGATATCCAAAAGTACTTTCTAAAATTAGTTCCAAACTAGTAGTCATTGTTATAAGTAGACTTTGGAGTAGGATATTTTGGTAGTGCAAAATAGGCAGATGGAGTTAACATTGACAAGTTAAAAAAAATTCATGGACAAGTTGATTAGTTGAAAACTTCTATTAGCTGCAATAAAGAGGTGAAGTTTTGTGCTTCTCATCTTACCCGTCTCAAAAATGGTGATGTGGACTTGTTTTTCCTGGGGAAAAATTATATGTTCACTACTTCTTAAGCTTTTTTAAGCATTAGTAGATTTACAATTCAAGTACTAAACCCATGAATCAAAACCAAGCTGTCCTGAACTCAAACTCGGTCTGTTGGTGAACCCAAACAAAGTCAAATGCAGCTGAAATGCTTAGAACAAAATTGGTGACTACGTTCAATTTTTTTTTGTTAGGTTAACTATATTCATCTTGTTGTTATACTTAGTTATTTATTTACCTAGTTTTTTAATTAAGATAGTTTTAATTGACTATGTTTGAACTTGGGGAATTTTCTGGTTAATATACATAGTAGTAAAAGTAGTTAAGACTAAAGAAAATAATGCTAGAAATTAAAGGCCAAATTAATAATGATGATTGTTAAAAGAGTTGCAAAGAATCGTAAAGTTGGGCCTGATGTGTTATTAAATTGACAACCATCAACTCAAAAGACTAATTCTATGAATAAGATCAATTAATTTAATATTGGTGCTTTAATACGATGTTGAATTTCCAACTTAGGACAAATCTTCTTTCATTTCAGCTCAGAAATGTCTCTCTCAAGGGAGTCTTATACAAATTGTTCATCTCTTTCCTATCACTCCAAAATCTTCCGTGATCAAATCGAATGCTTCATTGAATATCAATCAAGCTAAAAGACTAACCCAATCTCATCTTTATCTTTTGTTGTGATATTTTTAACATGCATGGTCATAACATTCATGCACTGCTCACTTGAAAAAAACCCTATTTGGCTTTTTCAAAGTTTATCATCATCATCAATATCACACCCACCATGATGAGGCATCATGTGGATTCATTAAAGCATTGCTCAAGCATGGTAGAGAACCGCTATATACTCATAAGAGGCAAAATTTTGCTAGAACTACTTGCTGTTGGTCAAACCTATAACTTGAAACCAATCTCTAATAAATTAATTATTGTTATAATAATCTAAAACAAACAATAATCTTCCCCTTCAATTTGTACTCCAGGTTCAACCAGCCACTGGTATCCTCAAGCCTGGGCAGACCATGGAGATTGCAGTCCACCATGAAGACTTCTACACCCAAGAAGAATTTGTCGACGGAATTCCACAGAGTTGGTGGTGCGAGGACACGAGAGACAAGGTGGTCTTGCTTCTGATAAAAGTCACAGGCAGCTATTCAACAGAGACAAAGCTCCACCGGGTCCACGTCCGCCATTGCTTCTCGTCCAAAAACCCGCATGCCGACATCGAACCGAGCTCCGAAAGATTGCAGACAAACCAAAATCATCTGCAGAGAACTGACTTTGCCAACTTTGGCAGCTCAGATGCAATGAGTTTGAGTCACATGCGCTGCCCATGAAGCAAAGCAAAGTAGCTGCTTTACTGCAGCAATTGGTAGCAAAGGGAAAAGGGAATGTCTTCTCTTTCTTCTCCTGAGAAAGCTAGCAGAAACAGAGAAAAAGGAGTTTTTGTTATTGGACATATTCTTTTCTGTACATAAGCCATCATCAAAGAGCCCCAGTTTTATAATCAATTGAAGATAAAAATAAGAGAATGAGAATACATTGTTAAGTTTTTCTTTCCTTGCTCTTTAGGAATGAGAATACATTGTTAGATAAAGGACTTACTACAGCAGCTGAAACAAATGATCTTAGATGTTTCATCATTTGTTTTGAAAACATTCTTTCTGTGATTCCATTAGCCTTTATTTTGACTCGCTTTGTTCCTTTTAATGAAACATAAGTTTCTACTGCATCTGTGAAAGTTGAATATAAAGACAAGGTGTGATGTAGAAAGCCATCTTTTAGAAAGTTTTAACTTTGGTATCGTATTTTTAGATTTGCTTTTCTTCTTTTCTTTGCCCAGCTTTAATCATTTTACAGCAGCATGAGTCTGTGTGAGGAGCAGCAGGGCTATGATGGGATTTGAACCATGGGAAGAAGATTAAGTTTGACAGTAAATTCTTCTTCAATTAATTAAAATATATTTTAATCAATAATTTCCATTCCACAGCAGGAACCTTCTTATTATTTATTCAAATAAACCTCATTTTTTTTTAAAAAAAGTTTTTTTTAAAAAATGAAATTGTTAATCACAGATGATCAAGTCTTTGTAATGTTTAGATTTAGTGTATTAGTAATAATTGTTAAGAGATTAGAGTACAAAACACACACAATAGTTTATCATTAAAGTTTTGTGGTTCTAAAGAGTTACAAATTTCGTCAAGGGTATTAAAACATGTTGACATTAAAGAATGTTTTTGACACGTGTTTGGATATGTGTCTTACATACAAATAAGGATTGATATACTTAAGGTAGCTCTTAACGAAAAAAGGGCGAGAAAATGAGAAAGTACAATACATTTAAAATGATAATATGTATAAGGTATCTTTTATTAGACAAAATCATAATCTCGTTGATAGAAATTTTTTAATATAAATAATCTTTAATAAGAAACCTTATTATTACATAGATATTTAGTAGATGTTAGTTTGTGAGACTATGATTTGTATAAGAACAATATTAGGCTTGTTTTTCATGGAGAGCACAGGGAAAAATAAAAGAGAAAAAATAAGATCTTTTGCATTAGACAAAAAGTCTTTAGATGGAAAGAATAAAGGTGCAAAAAATTCACGATTAACAACATAATTGTTGATCTAGAATGCAACCAAACACTAAACAGTGGTGACAAACCATTTGAGGTCAGATTATTAAGATCCCTATTGTGCAAGGTTAGGTCCTCAAGATCTAGTAGATTGAGATTAGTTCCTTGAGATCTAGTTGCTTGGTGCCGGACCTTTGAGACCCAACCACCTTAGGGCAAACCCTCAAGATAGTGCTCTAGGCCATTAAAATTCAATAACTTGAGGCCAAGCCCTCGAGACCCATCTGCTTGAGGCTAAACTCTCGAGTTCAACTCATTTTATGTCAACTTTATGACACTTAATCTTCAAACTCTATTTTCTTGCACAAATTTATTTAATAGTTTTAATTTATTATGTTCTATCAGCAAAGACACACACACATACACACACTCTAGGCAAATAAATCATTATTAAGATAATTGTTTGAACTTCTCAATAATGATTATAATAACTTGAATTTCAAATTTTATATAAATGATGGATAATATGATAAATACTTGTATTTGAGTATGTGATATTTTTATTTTGTTATATGCACATATAATCTTAAAAGTATTGTAGATATGATAGAAACATTCAATTATAATCATATCTTAAAAGTCAATTTGAAAATATCATAAAAGTATGGTTTGAGCATGTTTTAGAAAAAGCACTTGTAAATAATTTATTGGCATGTAATTTTAAATTTTTTAGTATTATTTGTAATTATTGTGAAATTTTAAATTTAAATATTAAATAATGATTTTTTATTTAAAAAAAATGGCATTGGTGTAGGTAATTTTGAGTAGTTAAAGAAATAAAGACTTAGGAAGGTCAATTGGATGAGAAGAAGAAGGGAGAAGAGAAAAAGAAGTAGAGGATAAAAGGATTTAAGAGAGGAGTTAGAGCTTGAAGTGAAGACTAAGGAGTTATTGTAATAAGAAGTTCAAGTTGTAATAGTAGGAAGATATCAACAACCAAACCTTTGGAAAGGATTTTTAACAACGATAATATGAAGAGGTTAAGGTATGTCTTTGTGAGTGATTTCCTTCATTTAACTTCTTAAGAGCAATAGGTTAGTTAGCTTGAAGTTTATGTTATTTTTAGAAAGGACTAGGAAACCAAAGGAAGTAATTGCAACACCTTATCCCATGACTCACATATAATATATTGGGAATAAGACATACAATATGTTCAGCTTACAATATGTCAAATCTAAAGTGAAATTATTAAATATTTTTATTAACTATTACCAATACTTTATGTAGAAGAATGATATATAAAAAGAATATGATTAAAATTATTATTTAACTACAATATACTTATAAATTAAGGTGTATATATATGGTAATATCACAAATATGCATTTAATGATATTGGGTCTCATAAGATATGGATAATAGTTATTTGACAAAATTACGATTATATGTTTTGATAAATATGAAAATATGAAAAAAAAGAGAAATAATGAAAAAGAAAATAGCTATAAAATGAAATTCATAAAGCATTTACAAATCAACATATCATATATGTATACATTAGTGATGTGCTTTTATGAATACTTCTGAACTATCATGCAGATTTGTTTATTACTCTATTATTTATGAGGTATTTTCTTGCATTTTATTTTGTTTGACTATTTATAACTATTAGTTTATATGTTAAACTTGTTATACTCATTACATGCTTGTATTATAGATTAAGATACAACTATATAGAGAGCTTTGTGTTGAGTTCTATAATAAGTGTTTTATAGGATATTCATATGATTTATATATTATATATATCTATATATGTTTTTGAATATTTGCATAAGTGTGTCTTGGTAATCCATTGTATATAAGTTATGCGCATGTATTGCTATAGTTTTTGTTAATTATTTTGCTAAAAAATGAATTTAAAAATATTTCTTATTTATCACAACTGAATTAAAGATTTCTGTATATTTTGATATAACATGATATTATTTTATTATCTGTATGAATTAATAGACATTCACAGGGGACATGACTAGGCATGATGTGATAATGATAATAACTCTCTATTGTCATCAATATAATCGAGTAAATCCCTTCATATTCATTTATCATAGACAGTTAAGCCATTATCAATATAATAGATATAATTTGCCTACGTTTCAAAATAATGATAAAACAAGTATTTTATTTCATTAGTCAAAGATATAAAAAAGATGTAGATAACCACTATTTGGTTATAAATGACTTTAAAAAGATGAGTTGAGTGCATCAATGAGTAAAAAATAAAAATTTATATGTGTGGAGAGGACCTACTTTGGCATACAATTGAAGAGGGTTTGAACTAGTGGGCTATGCTAGAACAAAGGATGGTAAAGAAAAATTTGGATTAATTGCTCAACTTGCAAGCATTTCGACAAATCTGAGTAAGAAAGTTTGGAAGCCTTGATGAAAAAGTTTAGACAAAACAATGTTGAATATAATGGACATGAATCATTAAAAGAGAAGTATCCTAAATATGATAATAGAAAACAAACAAAAAAAAGTCAAAGATAAGCTTTAAACATGTAAATGATACATATAAGATACATGATAAATAAAGAATATATATATATATATATACTAATACTTAAATGATATAGATATATGTTTATTTTTATATTATTTATCATCATTTGTTGAATCTATACAAATTTTATATAATTCCTTTTAACTTGAATACTTATTCTACTTATGACATTCAATTAATTGAAAACCACTCTCTCAAATATGACAAATTTTTCCTAAAATTTTCTTATTTTTAAAAATAATCTAATGGAATTGAAACTTAGAAAAAAACATATGATGTGTACAACATTTTTAATTAAAAAAATAAAAATCTTAAAGGTATGTTTTCATGAGCACTGATAAATTAACATAAAAAATGCCACTTATATAATCGAATTTATTTATAAAATGTAATCTAAATCCTTCAAATTGAAGTTTTTTTTTCCTTTTAATTACTGTCCCAATAAATAAAATTTTTTCATTTGTTTGATTTTTCCAACATACAAACAAACAAAAATATATAATAAATTAATGATAATAACAATGCGTAAAAGGAAATTTTATACACACAACGAGAAAAGATCAAACTTTTATATTAACCACAGCGAGGAAGACAAGCGAGAGACGAGCAAAAACAGAACAAGCGGAAAGAAGAAGACTTGTTCGCCTTCAATCGATGCAATCGAGGCCGAGACAGCCGGACCACAAGCTCCTCAATAGCCTCCTCTGCAAACAAAACGAAGAAGACGAGTTGATAAAACCCCAACAAGCAAACAACTTCAACCATCACCCACCTTCTTGGGACTCCGATACAGGAGCTCCGGTGGGATCTTGTAGAGGTCCTCATCCATGGCTTTGTGTACTCTGTTTCTCCCTTGTTTCTTCTTCCTCTGGCTTTGTACGAAATCAACCCGTGGAACTCGGAAGAGATCTTCCTCTGCCTTCTCGAAGTAGCAGTAATACTCCCACTGGCGGCCGAACGCCGGCGCTTTGGGCTTCATCGCGTCCAAAAATCGAAACGGAGCAAGCAAGGCAGGGGATGCTTCGATCGAAGGATCGGAGGCATGGAGGTGTTGGTTATATAATACATGGATGCGTGCTTTTCTCTGTTGTCGTTTTCGCTCTGTAGGGTTTGTGCGAACGGATGGCAAAGCTTGCGTCTTTTTGCTCTGTTCGATGAGCTCTGCTGCCGTTTCGAGGAGGCGCATGATGCCGACCTGCAAACTCAAGCCTGGTCGCATAGAAAACTTTCGAAAAAGCACACAGCGAAACCCTAATTCTGGTCAAAGGAAAAATGTCCATTTTGCAAGTGAGACAAAGATCCCCGATCGTAAAAAATTGGGAATTTAAGTACTTTTTAAAATATTTTATTATTAATGGGTAGAAGGAATCATGATGAAAAGACAAATGAATCTTATATATGATAGTTTAGATTTACAATATAAATAACTTTTGGTAGATCTAATTTGATAATGAATAGTATGATTTTAAATTATAATATTTATGAAATTTTAGATTTAAATTTTTTTTTAATCAATTTAAAAATATAAATTATTTTTTATATTTTAAGGGTGGATTTACTAATAGTTATTGAGTGTGGAAGGCACATATTGGTGTTTACAAAAGGAGGTCATTTGATCACATGAAAAGGGGGTGAGGAATAAAGTAAACAATAATGATAAGAGGGTGAGGTATTATCATAAGAAAAGAATAATTTATTTGAATTATAATTGAGAAGGATTTGTATATTGTTATAATATTTTAGCTAATTTGTTAGCATTTTGTAATAAATTATGTATCATTTATTTTGTGTTTTGTACTTAATTACATCTATAATCTAAAAAGATAACTAGATATGTAAGCAATTGAATAATCACAATTCAATGGTTCAATTACTTGTGTTGTTAATCGAACCTAAGACATGAATCTATCCTTTGTTCAATGGTAGTTTTTATTGGGAATGACTAGCACTCAAGCTCCTAATATCCAAATGAATGAGATAATTAATTATGAAACTTTGTGGTTATAGCTTATGAATATTAAGAGTTGTCCCTTCATGATTAATAGTAACCTTTAGTTCATCTTCAAATACCTTGCATTTTTAAAAGACGACCTCTTATCCAAAGTCAAACTTCATTTTTATTCAACTATTATCTTCATCCCAATATATATTAAGACCTCACCAACTAATACATAATAATAATAATCAGTATTAAATATAAACAATAAAATCAATGAGAACATATAAAATCGTTGATAAGTGAAACAAGATTCAAAACTTATTCAAATGTTAATGTCCTTCATTAGATAAACCTAAGTAAACCAAATATAAAAAAATACAAACAAAAGATTCTAATGACATAATTGTAATAGCCCATTTTAATTAACTATGAATTTTATTCTTAAAAGAAGTTTTCTTATTTGATGCAAGTATTGTAGATTTGGCACTAAAAAATTATTGTAACCTTGAGCGTCTTAAAATACATGTCAAAATGATAGTAGTTGAATCTATATTAGAGCATATCACCATGAAAGTCTTGAAGCGAGAAATTCTTAGATATATTGTTTGTAATTTTTTTAAATTATCTAAAGTTCTTATAAATTTTTAAGAGCAAAAAAAAAATGAGAAATAATATTTTATTAATATAATAATCGAAACCTAATCCTTTTCTCGTTACCAATCGAATACAAGAGGAAGACTCAGAGAAAGAGAGATGGTTTTGGACTAGAAGGAAGAAGAGAAAAAGAATTGAGAGAAGGAAAGAAAGAATCTTCAAGTAGCTTTAGCTTGATATACAATAATGGAAAATGTTTTGTACTCCAAAAGAATTGAATCTTAGAAAGAAATTGAACCTTTACCCCACCATCTAGAGTTTGCTTAAGGTGAGTTTCTATTCTAGATTTTTATTTCCTTAGTATGTCATAAAATCTTATGTTGAATGGATCGAAATTTGTCTTGGATTGGCATTTAGATTTGGATGAAAAAAGTATCTAATTGTTTTTCAATCACATCTTATGTATTGCACATATTGTTAAATAGGATTAATTATACTATAAGATTAGCCTAATTGGATGGTACTATGAGGCCAACGAATGGTGTGATGAGCATAAAGACTTTGATTAATCGAATCCTTGATTAAGATCATATAGTACATTAATAATTATTAGATTGAACGATCGGTTAAGTAGTGTTGGACTTCAAATTCCCAAGAAAATTGTGCATATGATGTCCTTGAGATGTAATTATTATGCAAATTTACAATAAGAAGACTAAGTATTAACATGCTTATATAACCAAATAAAATTTATATTCTTTTAGGTTGAAATAGAATAATATTATGCTTTATACTATCCCAAAAAACATAAAATCTTTTAAAATTGTATCAAATCTTAAAATAAATATATCATTAAAAAAACTAATCTAAAGAAATTTATTAGCTCTAGTTTTAAAATTTTTTAAGCATAATAAGACTTGTGATGAATTAAAAAAGAAAAATTGAGATTATATATATATATATAATCTTAGTTTCTTATTATAGTTTGGTGCAAGAACTCATTTGGAAAGCCTCACATGAAAGGAAGAGAAGAGAGAAAACCCCAAAAAATTAAGATAAAGAGAAGTAATTGATAGAGAGAGAAGTTTATAGGAGAGAGAGAGAGAGAGAGAGGAATTTAGGAAAAACAAGCTCTAAAAGAGTAGCTAAAATCATATAAAGGGAAAGAAGAGCTATAATAAAGCAACAGGAAGAAAAAGAATGAATTAAGGCAAAGATAATGAAAAGTTATATCAGAATTGATTTTGATTCCTTGAGGACAACTTGAGTATATTTTGGATGCCTAAACTTTTTATGATGCCATGATGTCATTCTTTTGAAGAAAGGGTCAATTTTAAGTAAAAAATAAATGTGATTTTAACTTAAAAAACTACATTCTTAAAGCTAACATATAATATATTGGTAAGAAATATATCTTACATTAAGTTCAAAAGTAAAAGGATCTAATCTTTCAAAAAAAATCATGATAATAAGTTAAATAATAGAATATATGATCAACTGAATAAAGCAATTACTAGATTCTTAAGAAAATCATGTGCTACATTAATATTATTTTATACAATATGATATGTTTAAGTGATAAAAGTGAATAATATAATGTTAGTCAAACTTTATTATATTGTACGACATATATATTGTACAATATGATTAGTCTTTAAAATATCCAAAAGAAGGAATCAAATAGTATGATAACCAGGAGACAATTTTAATAAACAATTATACTATACAATAAAAATATTGAACAATATTATTAACATAAAAATATAATTGAAGAGTGGGACTAAATATTTTGAAATGGAAGCTTTGTGTACTTATCATATGGCACGATCTTGTGAACGTACTATACAATAGGATTACAACAAAAAAAACTTTTAAACAAAGTTAAGATAATAAAAGAAATTTTAGAATAACTTGGTAATTAATTAGTTGTATCTAATTTATTATGTAGATATCAAAAGGAAAAGAAATCTAATATGTATTATTTATTACAAATACTTTTTATGATAATGTTAATTCAATGACAACTATGCTATGATTTATCTATTAGGTAGTTTGCTCATATCTACTTTGTTTATAACATAGGATATGTTATCAACATATTGAGAGGGATAGTGTATGGTGGTATTATGGATGAGTAAGAACTTACTATGATATAATGAAAAATTACATATATACAAGTTTGCATTCATAAATAAAATAGTAACTTATTTTTGAAACTATGATTAAAAAAGAAGAAAACTAAAGATAGTACCATATTTCCCATCTAAAAAAATGTTCTTAAGTTTTCGCTAATAATTTTGATAAGTGATGAAATTAAGAATTAACACAAACATAACATGATAATATTATAAGGAATATTCATTAGAATGTACAATCATGCTCTGTTTAGCTTGTTGGATTATTTGAAAAGAAATAATCTAGAAGAAATATAAAGATCGTGCAGATTAATGAAACAATCAGACAATGCATTCATAACTTATAAATCAAACCATTTAAATAAGGAAATTTTCAGTTAAGAAAACTGATGATTGTACATTTGGATGGAACCATTAGATGATACAATTTGCTTCAAGAAACATATTAAAAAATCAGTTGTATGCTAATGATCGTACAATACGATAAAGTCGATCAAATTTTACAAGTGCTTTTGTTATAAAAATTGAACAATTTTTTCAAATTAAAAGGAATAAAATGTGGGGAAAGCAAGTGCATGAATTTTTAAAGTTTGAGAATTTAATCTAAACTATTACTAATAAAATATGATAAAAATATGCAGAAAATAAAAAAGAAATAAAAGAAAGAGGAAGATAATGGAGGATACTTCTTAAAGCTATCAAGTAAAAAGCAAAATAGTTATGATATAAGTAGGTTAAATTATTAAATTTTTTAAAATATTATTATCAAAGACAATATGTTTTGATCATTTTGCATTGCATAAAATTACCTATATATGTTCCAATTTATGTGATTATATATTATTATTATTGATATATATATATATATATATGTGTGTGTGTGTGTGTGTGTGATGCTATAAAATAAGAATATATGATAAAAAAAAGAAAGAAAAGAAAAGAGTGAGAAAGATAGTAGAGTTTTTTAAGTTTGGTGATCTAAAAGATCATAATAAAGAAGGAATTATAAATGAGAAATATTTTTTACAACCCTATTTCATAGTAACCTCATATGAGAAAGAAAAATCACATCATGTTATTATATATAGTCAAAGATGGGGCCACGATATAACAAAGGAATCATCCTTCTCAACACAAGATGTTGGCAATAAAAATGCATTGGATATACGAGAAAAACATCACACCCTCTTTATATCATTTATGACCAAAGAGGGTAGAGATCGATCAATTGGTGAAGTCGTAGAAAAAGACATAATCAAACGATGAACAGTTCTTATATAACGTTTCAAAAGTATGGATAATTTATCTTAAAAAATATGTGATATTAAGAATAATTTATAATCTTGATGGAGAGGTTACTAAACAATGATTTTAATTTAAATATATTTTGAAAAAAATTATAAATTTTTCTAAAATTTTTAAAATATATTTTCAAGATTTAAAGTTATCGTATAACATAATATTATATAATTATATAGTATAATCAAGTAAAAAAAATCAATTGGGATGTAGTGTTTGCCAATTCATAAGATGTGATTATATCATACAAGTACAGCTACATAAATGTACATGTATGATAGTGGATTAATGTAAGGTTAAGATGATGGTTAATTATTGTATAAGTGCAATAACAAAATCATATAAGACCATATAGTGTAGTAAATGAATTATCATTATAGGACACATAAGTGCGACAAACTACATAGTGAAGTATTTGATCATACAATATAACCAACGAATATCATATAATATGATCAAGTAAGAAAGAAAAAGAGAATAAACTTGGGAGAAATATGAACATATACAAAAATTGGCTAAATATTGTACAATGACAACCAAGCCATCATACAAGTCATTAATGCAAAAAAATAAATACTTGACATAAGAAATATAGTATTATACAATACGAAAGAAAATGATGTATAAGAATGATCATATAAGAAGAAAATATTCAATTAAGTTCAATAGGTTGAATAATAAATGGATAAATCATATAGTACAATGAGTATAAATATAAAAGAATAATCATGTGAATAATTGTATCATATACAAGAATCATCAAATTATGATGTAAGAAGGAACAATATCATACAAGTATAATGATGGAATAACATAAGTATGATATAAGGAGAATGCATGAACTAACTAAGCTAAAATTGATAATAGACATATGATTAGTGGATCATAGTAATACGATTAATTTGAATAATTGTTGATGATAGGAGATTTAATTAATCATAAAAATATAAAGGTGCGTATTATATAAATATGATACAAAGAAATTGAGAATATTTAAGATTCGAAACAATAAAATGACAAAGTAAATCATCATAAGGAGAGTGGGACTAAAGAGTAACTATTGAAATTAAATGTAACTAAATAAATAAACCCATTAGAGAGAAATAAATGAATGAGAAATACAAAGAGATGTTATAGTATAAAAATAAGTGAGGCCAAATTTAGAAAAAAGTTCTTCTAGGTAAAACCCATGCAATTAACTTCAAACACTTGTATTAGAGTGAAGGAAAAGGAAACAAAAGTCATCTCAAGTGTCAAAAAAAATTTGAGAGGAGTTTTTTTTTAAGTAGATACAATATATATTGTATCAAAATAGCCAAGCCATACACGAGTTACAAGAAGGATCCTCAAGGAGGATCGAACATGAAATCAGACAACATAAGCTTGAGCAGGGGCTTAGGGAGAGAGTCCCCAGGGGCCCAAATAAACTCCTTAAGGCAAGCAGCCCATGCAATCCAGTCGGCAGGCACGTTTCCATCTCTAAGGATATGGGTGAATCGGACAGCCTCCAGACCCCTGGCAAACTGAATGGACTCAGTAAAAGCACCCACCACAGGAGGGTGGGAAGCTTTCATAATTTGATAATGTCAAATTGAAGATGTATGTATAGACAAAACTTGTATATTATGTATATTCTTTGATGTAATGTATAATATTAAGTTAGAAGTCTTACAAATACTTGTGAAAAAAAGTTATATGGAGGATGCTTATTAATATTGAATTGAAATCACATATTGTTATGCCTACTTTATCATATGTTTTGTTTCAAACATGATAATGTTATGTTACTTTAGTTATATGCTAAATATAAATTGTCATGTATGTTAAAAGGAAAATAAAATATTTAACAAATACTAATTCATGTGAATTAAAAAGAAAATAATAAGGTGATGAAAGATATGGAAGAGATTGAAATTTAACTAAGCAATAAGAATGGAGCATCAATGATAATTCCCAAAGCAAACTTGTTATCCAACAATAAAATGTTTTTTTTGAAGTGTTTTACTATCTAGATTAAAATATCTTCAAAAGAAAGATCATTTCCCAGATTAAAATACCTACAGGAGTATTGAAGAGTTGTTGTTGAGTTATCTGAAATAAAATATTTTAGATTTGCAAAATTTTAAAAACAGGGCTAAAAAAATTAATAAGATTTTTATACTTGTATGTTAAATAAATTGAAAGAAAAAAGAAGATAATATATATTTCACTTTTTTATATTGATGTTGTTATAGAAAATGTATGTGGTTACATAAAAATTATTTATTTTATATTATACTACATGTGTCTTCCATCGAGCTAGAGTCTATTGGATTATGTCTATTTTGGCATAATACTTTCAAGTTAAAGTTGGTACTTCATAGAGATAAAAGGAAAGATTGATATTTACAATTTGATGACATAAAAGATACTACCTTTGCCACTAGCTGTGGAATTTTTTTCTATTTTATTTGAGCAAAAAAGGATACGTAAATATTTGTTATTTATTAATACTATAAGAATTTGTGATTTAGATGAAATATGAAAAGGTTGATAATTACAAAGTTGTATTAATGTTGATTTTTATATTATTTTCATTATCCATTTGTATAGTTTGAAAAGGGAATGCTTACATTATTTAAAAAATTGACACACTTTTCAAAATTAGAATAAAAAGAAATAAGCAAAAGAAAAGACTTAACTGGATTCCCAAAAGAAATCCTAAAACAATCAAATTGTAAATAAGGTAGATATCATATCCTATTAAGCCTCTAAGTAAAAAGACATATGAATGAATAAGTCATAAATAAATTTATAGGATGGCAAATCCTACGCTTTAGAATTAAAGGTATAAGTCTTGAATCAATTAAGCACATTTTTGGGGTTGATTTAAACTTATACCTCATGAGAACGCTATGGTTAAACGTGCTAAATTTTTGTTAATTTTGGGACGAGTAACCAAGTAACAAGCGACCCCATAGATAAAGACAAACAAACTTAAGTCTGGAATAGATAAACCTGATGAGATAATACCACTACATAATAAAATCGAGATGTTAATTTTGTATTAGAGCTGACTCCTTTATTTCGATGTGGTTTGAGGATGAATCAAGTGAAATGTGGTAGGTTTATAATGCTTGAAGAGGATAGGGAGTGGATATTAAATGATGTCATGAAGGATATGAATACTTTAGTAAAGAGCAATATGCATGACTTTTAAGAGTGTAAAAATGAATTATCTCACATCAAATATTGAATGGAAAATCTTAGTCTACATATATAACACAATAGTTTTAAAGTTGTGTCATTGGTTCTTGCACTAGTTATTTGATGATATCAAAATTATTTTATTATTAATAATATTTTTGCTTGAGTTATTTTTTGATATTGCATCTCAAGATCAAACAATAATCAAGTATTTTATGAAACAATCTACATGTGAAGACATGTCAAAAAGTGTTAATATCTTTGCTCAAATTTAGCTCAACTTATAAATTTTTTAGCTATTGATTTTAGGTTTTTTTTGAAATGGTTGCCTATCTAGAGCTCATTATCTATACTTAATTTTAAGTTAGAATTGTTAAACCTATCACTTGAGTAATTATATTGAATGATATACTTCTATCGTATTGTATAATAATTCTTGTAATTCGTAATCGATGACAAGTGATATTATTTATATCTTGAAAGTACTTATATGATAAGTGTATCATATTATATGATAAATTTAAGGTATCTTTTTGTAAACACTTTCATGTTAAGCTGCATCATTTTTGTTAAGTGATCATATTATATAATATACTTTTATTATACTATATAATAATCCCTATAAATCATGATCGACGATGAGTGATGTTGCTTATGTCTTGATCATACTGATTAAGTGTATCATAATGTGTAATAAATTTAGGGTATATTTTTGTAAATGGATTCACACTATGCACTTCTCATCTTTTCTTGAATGAGCGTATCGTACAATATGCTTCTGGCATGCTGTATAATAGAAATATTTTTACGAACTCACTAAATACATTGGCTTACTGATATGTTCCTATTTCATATTGGTATGACCAGGTATTAGGTTCCTTAACGTGCTTACAAAATCGTGTAGCTTATACGATATTGATCTAACTTTAATCTTTCACTTAATCGATATGTATGATGAGCTTTATTGTACCATATGATATTGTCATCCCTTTTCTTTCCATATCAGACCTATATAACGCCTTTAAATGATTTGGTATTAAAAATTTATCATACTAATATGATGACCCATTTCATAATGTTTGTTTTTATTTGTCTGAGATTATTTATGTACTTCTTTCTATTGCATTATACGATCCTCATGATTTTATTGTATGACAACTTATAAAAAATTATATTTTCATAAAATATTATAAAATAATTTTGTAAAAATTAAATTTTACTTATAATAAATTTAGGATGTTACATATATTTACCTTTACATGTTATTTTGTAATACAAAACTATAAATCTCTTACATTCTTTTAGGCATTCTTCTTCTTTTTTGTATCTTTTTTCTCAAGAGAAAGTAATGTTTTTCCTCTTTTTTTCTTTAACTCTCCTCTCCTTGTCTTCCTATTCTCTCCCCCTTCCCCCCTCCATCCCTCTATCTTTGTCAAAGTTTCCTAAATACAACAACTAAGTGTCAGGGAAAGAAATGAGGCTTATTCTCTTATTAAATAAGAGAATTAAAATAATTATTTATGTATTAATATTTTATTTACAAATTAATTGAAAATAAATTTATCTTTAAAAATTACAAACCATATATTGATGAATTCATCATGATGAGATATTCGTAATGATATGCTCAAATATAAAATCCAACCACTAGCATTTCAGTATGCTTTACGAAATGATAGCAACTTAATATTTTTAAATTCTAGATTTATATCACTAACATTGAATACATAAAGCATAATTTGAGAGGATATAAAAATTTAATTGGCCTATCACACTTATGCATATGGTCAAAGTTAATTGCATTAGTTTTCCCTAAAAGACATTCATCCCAAGCTCTATTTTGGTTTTATACTCAATCAAAGTTTCTCTACATTCCTAACAATTTAAAATCCTTTAAAGATTACATTTGATTAATTGAGTGTCTCTTTATGTTCATTCCAATATAACTCTAATGGTTTCCCATTGATTAGTCACTCCACATGTCAATTAAAGCATATGTTCATCTCTTTAAGTTTTAAATTTTTTTCAATTTCTTTATATTGTACTTAAATGATTCTTAGCTTATACCATACAATGCTAATTTTTACCATTATTTGCTATAATTTTTATTTATTATACTTATATGGTTCCATTATTGCCATTATACAGTAATATTTTGATGGATTTCTTTCATCGTAAACCAATGACTCCATGTTATTCTTTATTTGATCATACTCATACGATTGTGCTCATCATACTATATGATACATTTATTTATTGTTCAACCCATCAAATTTAGTTAAGTTCTTCTTTTCTTTTAATTATACATGTATGATCTCTACTTCATAATTGTATAATGTATTATCACGCATACAATTATTTCATTGTAAATCAATGATTTCACGTATAACATTATTCTTCGTTTAATTATATTTATATAATTTTACTTATCAGATTATACGATACATTCATCCATTACTCAATCCATTACACTTAGTTAAGTTGCATTCTCTTTTGATAATAGATATAGTATTTTTTTTTGTAGTACATATATGATATATTGTCAAGCATAACTTCTTTCATAGTAAACTAATTATTTTATGTACGATATTATTTTTCATTTAATTGTATTTATATGATTGTGGTTATTATATTATATGATGCGTTGGTCTAATACTCACCTCAAACTTAGTTAACTTTTTCTTCTCATTTAATCTTGTATGCATGATCTCAACATTGTACTTGTACGATATAATACTGTCTCATCATCTAATCTAATCTATTAAAGTGATGTTTTTGTTCTATATTAAAGTACCATTGTAACAGTCCTAATTTTCTCTTATTTATATTTTTATATTTTTTATAGAAAGAGCTCTTTGAGACGAGTCCAACGGTGATAAGTTTGTAATTTTTGGAATTTTGGATAATTAGTTATGAATTTTTAAAGTTTTGGATATATTTGTAATTTCAGGATTTCAGATCCGGGATATATCTGCAATTTAGGATTTCCGATTTAGTTTAAAATTGGATGGCAGAAGGTAAATTTGTAAATATGGAATTGTCGGCCAGGCCAGGGTAGATTTGTAATTTGGGAAAAGTTCAGGGGGTGTTCTGCAAAAAATCACGAACGTGTCGGTACAAGGCAAAATTAACACATACGTGTCCACCCGGGCGAGGATATCAGCCCGGGTGAGTTAATTCTCTTAAGCACAGAAGCTGTTTGGAAAAATTTTGAGCGATTGCGAAAAGTTACCGGAAATTTAACGGAAGCTGGGAAGCTCGCCGGAGAAACTGCGGCAAGGTAAGATGGTTCGTTTTATTTTGCTGTATTGGGGTTCTGTTGAGTGGGGGGAGAGTAAGAGAGGCCGGTCGAATGTTTATTTTCGGCCGGAGACGTATTGGGTTGCCGAAGGAGTGGCCGGAGTTGTCGGCCGCGAGATGCAGAATGTTTTTCCGACAAACTGGTCGTCGAGGAGTGCGAAAGAAGTCGAGAGGAGCTTGGTATTTCCCGGAGAGGGATTCGGGGAAACGAGAAAATTTACCGTGGAAGCGGCTAGAAGCCGCCGGACGCGAGCGGCGGCGAGGAGAGAGGGAAGCAGCGTCGGGTGAGAAACAGGGATGATCCTGTTTGAACCAGTTCGGGTTAACCGAACCGGAAGGCGCCCGGTTCGGGCTGAGGCGGAGGAGAGAGAGACCGGGTTCGGGCTGAGGCGGAGGAGAGAGAGAGGGAGAGAGGGGCGTGGTTCAGTCGGCTGAACCGCGGAGCTGAACCGTAGGCCGGTTCAGCGGACGCGCGGTCCAGGCGCGGCGAGAAACAAGGAGAAGAATTGGGATTTTTGGGGATTTCGGGAAGTATTTGGCAGGGCTTTTAGAAAGCTGTTTTTGTGACTTAAAACCTTTTTATTTATTTTAATTATTTTGCACATGTGACCTTGTAAGGACTCCAGAAATTGAGAATAGAGGTCCTGCAATAATAGATCCAGGTAGATAAATTCGTAACCTGTGATAAAGCACAATAGTATTTATTTATATTTCGATACATGGTTTCTTACGGGCTGCATTACAGTTTTTCTTTACATGACTTTTATCTCATGGCTTGATATATGTTTTATGGTGTTATTTTCTGATTGAACTGAAAGCCTAAAAGATGACAAAAAGGAAATTGAAACAAAAAGCATAATATGAGATAAAATATAATTGGTTGGACATATTGATATGGTTTTAGCATATTTATCACATGTGTGACATTGTTGGAAAATAAAAATTGAAAATTGGATTCCTGGAGACATTATCCTCACCACTAGGCCTAGCGGATGAGATCGTAGGGTATTGATCTTCGGATCAGATATCTGCCTAGTGTGTATGTGTACCATGACCTTCGTATATATTAATGACACCAGGCCTAGCGGATGTGATCGCAAGGTATCAGTACTATACCTGCCTGGTGGCACTAGGCCTAGCGGATGAGATCGCAGGGTATCGGTCTTTGGATCAGATATCTGCCTAGTGTTATGACTGGATGGATGCCGGCTGAAGGTCATTTGATATGATGATTGGATCCAGAGGATAATGATTCAGAAGGGAATCGGGCCCAGTAAGTATATAACATATAAAATAATGGAAATGGAAATTGATATACATGTTTATCTGGTTTACTTTTGATACTGCATGACATTTGATAAGAAGGTATTCATATGGTTTATTTTTCACCGCTTATGAGATGTATTTTGTTTTATCATGTTTCACGGCTTGTCTTTTATATCTGGAGATTTATTTTACTTGGTTACATAATGGATTTATCTGCTGAGATATATATGTCTCATTAGTGCTTCATCACAGGTCATGAAATCACTACACCGAGAACTGGGAATGATGCTGTTACAGGAGAGCCCTTTCCAAGAGATGTGTGAGAGGGAAAATTTTAGTGTGATTAAATGTTTAAAAACATGTCTTTATATATATACTTTGGATTTTGAGTTAGTGTTTGTCTTACCGTCGGGTCCCCACCTATGGTTTGTTTATTTGTCCTCACTTAGATATTGTATTTCGTGACTCTGATGTTCATTTTGTGATCTAATGGTATTGATGTCGGTGGGGTGCCTGACAACCATTGTATGATGATATAGTCACACTTGTATAATAATAATCCAACTTATATATCTTTTCACATTATCTCACGCTTCTTCCTCTCATTTGATCGTAATGTATGATTGTTTGATATTATACTATATAATTCACACATTCTCTTTTCATCATACTATATAATCTACTATATTGTATTTTACAATCTATTATGTCATACTAAGCAATCCATTTCTCTTGATCTTAAAATTTTCTCAAATAATTCTAAAAAATTTTTGAAATCTTGAAAAAATATTTCTTAAAATAAAATCATGATCGTTCCCTTGATTTTATTAATTCACTCTCTTTTGAATCATTAATCATTTCTAATATTTTTCATTTCAACATCTTATGAATTTAAATTTATTAAATATGTTTACGTTTATTTTTAGGATGTTATACCTAACCTTAATATCATATTGATAACAATGAGTATTAAGGAATTTCATTCCATTTGAATTTGATAGTTAAGAAAATTATGTTCAGAGTAATATTTAGGGTTGAGACTAAGAGGAGAGATCATTTAAGAATGATAAATCTCGCTTGGATTGAGATGGTGTGACCTAAGATGTGAAAAAGCTAATAACTAAAAGATGAACTCACGCTCATTTTCATTCAAAGAGACATTAAACTTTCTAATTACACTTAAAGATTCATGTATTTTAGATGCATACCTAAATACATCACACAAAAGTATATAAAACTATAACCAAAATATAAGATCCACTGATATGAGTTATCATCGAGAAAAGTTGTAAAAGATAAGAGTGAAACATTAGATACTCCCACATCAATATTTCATAATTTATACTTTTTGATCTTATATGCTAATTACAAGCTTCCCAATTATTTAATAAACTATATATATATATATATATATATATATATATATATATATATATATATATATATATATAAGTTTTATTATAATTTATTCTCTCAAATTAGTTTTTTGTTTATGATAATAAGAAAATGTACACATCAAGTAAGGTTAAAACATCATAGTACTATTAAAATAACTTACCTTAAAAATTAAAAAAAAAACATTTTCAAGTTAAATTGGGATTAAAATATAAATAATTTTTTATTTTTACTCACATGCAACTTAAAAAACAGTCGTATTTTTCTTCCAATCCTACGTGGGATCCACGCAGCAATCAATCACCGCAGCATATCGCAAAAAACTCAAAAAACAGCCGTTCGATGCAAAACTCAACGGCGATCGCTTCAGCCGAAGAATATAGCACAGCAACTCTCCGTTTACGAATATTTTAATTCCTCGGGGATGGAGCAACGCAAAGATGCCAAGTAGAACCACGTGGCAGATGCGACACGTGGGTCCCTTGCCGCGCTGTCACGCACCCAAGCCGTACCTTTCTTCCGCGCGCACTCATGCGCCTTCCCGCATACTCCCTCCACGCCCCGATCCAACCGTTCGCCTTCGCATTCAACGGACGATCCCTCAGACGCATGGAAGAATTATGCAGCCACCCCGAAAGTTGAACTCCTCTCCACGTCAGCATCATGCTACGGCCAACAAAGTGGGGCCTCCTCGCACCGCCACTCCACTTGGCACTATCGAGATGGGTCCCACTGTAACAAGCTTTCCAGGCTAGAGTTGGCAGGTGGGCCCGACGGCTACAAAGAATGCAATGAACGCAAGCCACGTGGATGAGTGAGCCGAAAGGAGAGAGTTTAAAAAGAAAGCGGGGGATTGCCTTGAACTTTCAAGCTTTTAATTTATTTTAATATAATAAAAATAAAGCCCAAAATTCGACCCTTTTGGGATTCGACCAAGATTCAGACAGAACCAACCCGGCTTATAAATAGGCCTGCCGGTTCTCTTCGTAGCTCAATACTCAAACAGACCATTTCTTGTTCTTTCTCTCTCTTTCTACCTCTCTGTCTCTCATCCGGAGCCTCGCCTCTTTCGGTTTATTTATCATCCCATGGCAACAGTTGCGTGATTCTCTCTCTAAAAATATTTTATTTTAGTTATTTGGTTTATATTTTTTGAGATTAATTCATTTGTAATAGTTAAATATCGTTTATTTATTGCGAAATTATTATTAGAAATAAAAAAAAATGAATACGCCACCTTGCGCACAGATCGAAGTAGCTCCCGCGCCGGTGGAGGAGACCCCCGCCGTCGAGAAAGTGGCCACGGATACACCGCCGGCTGCCGAAGAGCTCAAGGACGCTGAACCGGCAGCTGAGGAATCCCCGGCAGTCGAACCAGCTCCGCAGGTTACGGAACAGGCCGCTGTTGAAGAAGCTGCGGCCCCCGAGGTAGAGGAGCCTCCGGCGGCCGCGACCGAGGAGGTAGCTTCGGAGGCAGTGCCGATCGTTGAATCACCGGAGACGGTGGAGGTGGTGGAGGCGGTGGAGGCGGTGGAGACGGGGGAGACGGTGGAGACGCAGAAGGAGGAGGTGGAGGTGACACCGGAGGCACCGGTGGAGGTGGAACCAACTTCGGAGTGATGGAGATAGTGGCGGGTTGTGGCATTTTGGTAGTTGATGAATAAAAGAGAGGTGTTTTGGGGAAAATGGGTTATTTTAATTAAGAATAAGGTTGGGTTTTGTCTATTAGTGTAAGAATCTTGCATTGTGTTTGTTGTTTAATCACTTTGTGTGTCTACTTCATAAGCTTGCATGTGTACTTGTTTAGTTCACTATTTTTAGTTGTTGCTCTTATTTAAGGATTTTGGCTACTTGTTTTCTTGATGGTTTATTGGCATAATGCTCATACTTTACATTGCTTTGAGATATTTTTTGGTATATATATATATATATATGTTCTTTTATAATAGTATGTAATTCATTAAATGTTATTATTATTGTTTTAATGTTATCAATTTAATCACAAAATCAATGTTTTGATTAAAATATTGTTGAATTTAACAAATTTTATGTTATTATTTATTTAAAATTATTGCTATTCTTGAATTTTTTTTAAAAAATTTTTTAACAAAAAATAAAAAATAAAATGATAATGATTAAAGAAATATGGTATTACTTTTTCTTTCAACTAATTATTTTAATTTTATTATAATTTTTTGTCAAATTGTGAGTTTTAACATTATGTATGATAATTTTGTATTTCTTTATAAATTTTAATGGATGTATCATATTATAAATTTACAATCACTTGGCATTGTAATCTTGTTTCTTTTTAACTTTAATTTTCAAGAACTAATTAGCATAAATTAACAAATTGATTTGCCTTTTTGGGCTTATTAAAATAAGAGTTTTTAAATATCTTATTTTCATTTGCTTTCATCTTGTCATCTTTCTCTTTAATTGAAAACAATAAAAAAATAGTTTATATAAGCATCACAATTCTAGTTCCAATGGTTTGTGCATGGGGTTGATAAAATTAAACCCTAATCTATCATGTTCATTTGTGCATTGCTCTCATTTAGGTTAGTCATGACAATAATTTTGGTATTAGAACATGTTAGAAAATCTTGATAATATCATAAAAGTAAAATTTGTATATAATATCATCACTTGACTTGAAATCATTCATCTTTATGATGTCGTTTTTGATATATGACTTGTAATATATTCTTTCAATTTATGCTACATATATAGCATTGTGGAAAAGAAAATAGGTAAATTAAACAAGATTTGGCTAATTAGATGAGTGTTTAAGAAGTTGAATAAGGAAGAAAAGCAATATAATTTGAAGAACAAGTTGCACCTATTAAAAAACAATTTAGCAAAATAGTGCCCTAATGTGTGAAAGAATTATTATTTAGTAACAAATTATGAAACTTATTGTTATATTTTAACATAATTAATGTAAAAAATTAGTACAACTCAATTTATTAAGCATTATTTAAAATCAAAAATACAAAATTTAATATAATTAAAAATATATAAAAAAACAAAGTTAATATTGATGTGTGATTCTATACAAATTTCTTATCCGATCATATGCTTATCTAATACTTATAATATATTATTGATATGGAAGACAAAATTTATGTTTGTTTTTCACAATAAAATATAAATATTATAATAAAAAAATATAATATTTAATTGAACAAAAAATGTGATCAAAATGACAAAAGCAATAATAAATATATTGCATGTTTTTCTATATAATGAAATAAATATCAAAAACAAAAAAATACAAGATTGATGCGTTATCACTCTTAGCACTCAAATCTTACACCCATTATGTGCTTATGTAATACCTATAATATATTAATGATACGAAAGACACAAGTTATCCTATTTTTTTTTATAATAAAGTACAAATATCATAATAAAAGCATGATATAATATAAAAAAAAATTAAATTTTATAAAAAAACATAAAGTATGTGATCAAAATGATAAGAACAATAATTAATATATTACATGTTTTTCTATATAAGATTTGGATCAATAGAGCATTATAGATTGCTACAATTGGAGGACTTGGAGTACTCGAACCAATAAGTTTTCTGATTTTAAGTAAATTTCTAAGGAGACTAAATGTTGTAGTTTTTTAATTTACTTGCAAAAAATGTGGATAAATTTTAGGATTATTAAGGGAAGTTAATTCAAGAAATATAGTATATCAAATAGATTATGTGAAAAAATTGAATAATTATAATAAAAGCATATTTAATTATATAATGATATTGAGCATGTATTGTTGATAAAATATGATCATTTGACATTATGACATAATTTGAAATAAGATTTATCTAAAAAGGCATTTTGTTTTGTGTTTTACTTGAGATTTGAAAAACTTATTATTTTTCAATATGTATAAAATGAAGGTATATGTGTTTGATAATTGGTTATAATACAAATACAAAAATAAACAATAATAAATATTTAAACAAATAAGATGTGAATTTTTTACGACATTATCCTATGGCCCAAGTATGGTATCCTGGACCATGGTGGTGCTAGTGTCAATTTATCTTTGGCTCATAGGATAACTAAGCATTGTTGTAGAACATGTGATAAAATATGATGTTAGGAGATTTGTGATGAGATGTGCTTTCATGGAACGAAGGATTTATAAAAGATTTTTAGTAGCTTATCTGTGGATTAGCACATTAACTAAGTATAAGTTTGTGACCCATACTAGAGTTGTTGCAAACTTACCATCAAATTTGTATGGTTGCTTAGTATTATTCCGAGAACAATAATAATGAGAAATGTTGATATTGATTGATTTAGATATACAAATAAGAGAAGACATTCCCATCTAAGATCTTGTGATTGGTTTAGTTTATAGATATATGTATGATATATTATTATGAGCAAAGGTAAAATCAATATTAAAAATATAGTTCTAACTAAGAAAAAAATAATAATTAAAAAGATAGTTAATTGAATAAATGAGAAAAAATATAAAGAGATAAATAAAAAAATATATTTTCCTTATTATTGCTTATATATGTTATCGTTTCATTTTTTACTTATATCATCTTATGATTTAAGTTATTTTTATTGATTATATTATTAGTATATTTTTTTGTTTATTTATGATTTATCTACTAAATTTTTTTATACTTATTTTATACTTATATTACATGTTACACCATTTCACCATTTTGAAAAAAGAAATAAAGCAAACTAGATAGCGTTAGTAGATCTTAGATATTTTGAAGGTGATGCTCATAATACGGCATGGTTCTCTTGGGTTGATAATAAGATATAGATATATCATATTTATTTGTATTGAGAATATAATAGATGTTTGTCAACTTTGTAGATTTGACATTTGTGATTTATGATTGTTGTGATACATATTTTCTAGTATTATTTTTAATTTAAATTGTTGTATAGTTGTTTATGATATTGTACATATCATATAATTAAAATTTTAAGTTTAATTTTAAACATAATAAAGCTATAACCATTTAAGTATTATCATAATTATCCTTGAATTTATAATTCTTGTAATTTTATAATTTTTAAAGTTAATATTTAATTCGTTTTTTAAATATTTTATAATGTTATGTACTTCATCAGATATTATTGTATTTTAATTATATGTTTTAATCTCTTTAACTTAATCATAATAGGCTAGAAAAGAAGGCCATTATTTTAGAAATAAATTTTATTTGTATTCAATAAATTTTGTATCAAAATTTATTAAATAATAATTTTATTTTATAAATATATATTTATTTTTAAATTTAATTTATCATACAAAAAGAAAAAGAGAAATCAATCATAAAAAATAGTATTATTTTTTCTAATAAATTATTAAATATCAAGATAATATCATCTTATCTTTTAAATGATGATGATAATAATAATTATTATTATTATTATTATTATTATTTATTCTATGTCCTCTAACGTTATATATGATTTTTTTGTATATATATATATATTGTAATGGATATGTTGTACCATAAACGTATAATAACTAAACAAAAAGAAAATTATTTTTATAACTTTCTCATTTTATCTTCCTAAAACATAATAAGTCTAATTTTTATTATATATTTTATTTTTATGTATTATAATTTATTGACATATATCTATTTATATTTTGATAATTGTTTTTGTATACTTATTATTTGAAAATCTTCTTAACATAAATAGTTTGAAAATATTATGTACAATACATTTGTGATATAACTAATAAGAGATATTTATAAATTTTTAATTCTTCAAAATTATTACATTTATAAACTTGGTAACAAACTTATTCATTTTTGGGGTTGTTATTAGGACAAGATTTGTTTAATATCCAAATATCAATTTATTTCATTTTTCATTAAATTTTTCTTTAATTACAAAATTCATTAATTTGATTTTATTATATTTTTTTACTATTTTTCAAATTTAGTATATTAAAAAAATATTATTTCATTATAATTCACTCCATCAAATTAGTATATTGAAATACATTAATTACAAAGATGAGCATATTTTATAGAATTTTTAAAATAGATGTGACATTTTAACATAACATTAATGTGCTTATAAGGTATAATTATGTTATGATAGATATTCACTTATTGGTTACTAACAAAGATCATGTTCACTCAATCAAGACAAAGTAAAGAACTTAATGCCTTGTCCAAATAAGGCTACTTTTATAGTTTATCAAAAGCTATGTCTATTGTCTTTACTTGAAGATGTTGATGCCCAAATGATGGAAAGCATATATGATTATCTTACTTTTATCAATTAATTGTTCTATCTATAATTAAAGATGATATTTCTCTTTTCAATCCTCTTAATTGCCTAATTCCCGCTATGTCTCTACCCAATGCACTCAGTGTGATTCACATGTTACCATAGGCCATGTGATCCTCTTTTCCTTTATATCATACCCATTATACAATAATGTGTTTCCATATACTTGAACCATAGGATGCCTCATCTCTGCAAGCATCTAAATCCATGCAACTTTTAAATATGACTATATTTCAACTTCATTGGATTTGTAGAACATAAAATACATAATAAGAATCCATAATTTATTAAAAGGTTTTCTAACCTTAACCTTGTTGGGTTTCTTGATATACTCTGATCTTTATTGTTTGCTTGTTCTTAGTTTGCATTGGTTACCTAAGTTAGTGTCTCATAATTGATTCTCATTAGATAGATCATAGTGTTTCCTAATGCAATATAAATTTAAAATCTTTAAAACTCAAAAATAAACTTTTATTAATATCTTACATAATTTCTCTATATATCATAAGGAACACAATTTTTTAGTTAACGTGATAATTTCTTTCCTTGTAAGCTTGATAAGAATCGTTCTATCATATTTTACACAACTTCTCAAATACGTGATAACCTTCTCCATAATCAATTCAACAATCATCTTTGCTTCAATATAATATGTCCTCTTTCAATTTTGTAATTTTGTAGGAAGTGTAGCATTGTTAAACAATAAATCAAAATATCTTCTATGTAGACTTACATCAACTAGAAAGATGACAAACCAACAAAAGAAAATGTCACGCCTTGCTCATCATAATATTAGTATTACCACCTAACAATGACAAATCAGAGTATACGTAGTTAATAGTGAGGACATAAACTATTGTAGATGGGGGTGACGAAATAATGACAAAAATTTTACCTTGATAATAATTCAAAGTTTTCATCATAGTAAAAAAGTGCATACATACCTATTTTATTATGTAAAATCTGAAAAACATGATAAAAAATAAAATCAATATATGTAAGATTATTTGCATACCTTAAATATGACTTTATGCATCCTCTCTATGTGGATCAGTGACATATCTTGTGATATAAGTAGAGGTAAGTATAAAATACCTAGTAGGTGAATTGACATAAATAAATAACAAATCTATTATGAATATAATGTAATAGCATGATATTAATATAACATATCATGAATACTTAACATATAAAAATATGAATAGCAACATACTATAAATACATCAAATATACACATACATTTTTATTCTTTTTTTTCATGTTACTTCTTTTTTATTTTCTATCATTTTTGCTCTTATTTTTATTTTTTTTTCTTTATAACTAAGCCTCAAATAGTTTCCATAAGATTATACATCCATATCCCAATCATATGTTATCTCATCTATGACATCTCATCATCTCTAGATCTCTACTTGTTGGTGTACGCGTAGATATAGCTGGCTAGTCATATCTATCACATATCATTTCCATCCCTTATACCTACACTAAGTGCAAGCGATATCAAAAGAGGTCTCTGATGCCATCTCATCTCGTCTCATCTCATAATATGGTATTAAACTAGTGCCTATGATGTCTAACATCCTATACTACTACTCATCACATCTCGTATAATATCATAGCTCAGTATTAAACTATTGCTTATGATGCCTAGTATCCTATATTGGTTCTCATCACATCTCATATAATATCATAACCTAATATCAAATCAGTGCCTATAATCACAACTCATGGAATCATGGAGATAAGTTTAAGAAAATTTCATATTTTATTTTTATTTCTTTTTCTATTAGGGTATTTAATCCAATTATATTTATCACAGTACACACATCATGTCATATGCTTATATTTTTATTCTCTTTTCAAGGTACATCACATCTTAAATAATATCATAACCTCGTATCAAACCAGTGCTTATGATACCCTATATCATGTGTCGGTGCTCATTTTGTAACACCCAGTATTCTGTGTTAGTACTAATCACATCTCATGAAATCATTGGGATAATTTCAGAGAAATTTCACATTCTATTTTTATTTTTTTTATTATCACAATATTTAATTCTCTTATCTTTATCATAAAACACACATTATGTCATATGTTTATCTTTTTATTTTCTTTTTAAGATGTATTATAATATCATATTATATAATGTATATATCATATATATCATGTCATATTTAATTTAAATCAAATCATACTTAATTACATCATAAATAATTAGATTCACCCACCTTTGTTTCAGATGCTCTTTTAAATTATTTTTTTCTCCTTTTCTATTCATTTTCTACGAAAAATTATAATTTATCTAAATTAATTTTCTATAGTTGCATATATCAATATTAATTAAATACTAAAAATTTAAACTTACCTCAATAAACTTGTTCTTACTAACACAAACTTTTTTTTTTTTTCTGATTTACTACTTTTAAGATAATTTTTCCTCTAGATAAAAAGTGCCTATCAAATTTTCTTTATTATTAATAAATTATTACAAAATAAGTTATCACATTTCTTGTCATCTTATTTTTTTCTATAATAATTATTGCAAGAGTTGCTTTTCGTTAATTTTTTTCAGATTGTTTTTCTATTGGCTGACAACGAAAACGACGCCACATGCTTGCCCACGAGAACCCAAAATAATGCATGTGAGAAAGTTTGAAACCAAAGGAAACTCTTGCTATACGCCAAAAAAAAATCAAGAAATCAAAGATAAAATTGAGACAAGATCTTATCCTTCTTCAAGCTATTCCCTTTTGGGTTTTGAAAGACGAAAAGCTCGTGGTCTAAACGATTAAGGTTTCGAGTGTTCCATGAAACATGCGTTACTTCTTTATCACCAAATCTCCTCCATGGCGGTCGTTCGATGACCAGATTCTCGTCAAATCATCCCAAAAGCACCTCCTCTTGTAAAACCCTAACCATGTCGAGGAGGTCACAGGAGATATCGTAGGCAAGAGGGGTTTTGGGATACTTAAATCTTGATTTTATTTATTTATTTATTGTTTTATTTTAATTTTTTAATACTATTTTCTTAATAACTTAAAATTAATCACAATTAATCATGGCTCAAAAAATTATACGACAAGAATCGAAATTTATAGCTAAATTCGTCCTATTTAATTTTATATTCACATGTCAATCCCAATTGTTGGAATTATTTTATAAAATATGAAAACATTTGTACCTTTAGGTAATTACGATGATGATTTGTTAAAGAAAACCTAACAAAAAGATCAATTACGTTAACTTGACAAAACAACTAATAACAATTTTATTTTCTAAGATATATTATTTATGGAACAAAATTCAATGATGAAATTATAATACGATACAAAAGTGAATCAATGGTTAATTATCTAATTGAACATGATTTGTCAATAAAGGATTTTTAGAATTTCATTTCCCAATATAAATAAAGTTTTTTTTTTGTTTTAAAGATAAGTATTTTAGTATTTTGTTTTTTCACATACTTGTTTTTTTTATTATCTTTTGTGTTTGGACTCTCTTTACTCTTTCCAATTCAATTTATAATAAATCATGATAATTTCTTCTACCTCATTGTGTACTAAAAAATATTTTGTTTATATTTTAAAAATAAATAGTTATAACTAAATAATAATTAACAATAGATCACTAAATGTCAAAAAATGTATATTTATTTTATATTAAAATTTTTAATATGAATACATTATGATTTGTTCTCTTTTTTGTTAATATTTTTTTTTATCTATATATCTATCTAATAATCATTTTTTTAAAGTTCATTGACAAATATGAAAAAAATTTAATACATGATCATCATGGTTTTACATATAATTATTATTAATTATAATAAAATCATCAAATCCATAGTGATATGTTTTATATTTCTTTTATAAGTTACATTAAGTGTAATAAAAAGGGCAACTTCTTAATTAGAAGGTAATTAAATTTGGTGTACTTCATATATGCGCTTCAACCATGAAAAAATTACCATAAAACCATACGCGAACCGCAGTGCACCAGACCGGCTTCGGTCCGGACCGCTCTATAAATATCCTTCGCCATGAACCCTATTGCCCACTGATCGTTCTTCATCTCCACGAGCGAACCGGTTAGCGTCGGCGACAGCGCAGGCGAGAGGAATTTCCTGAACGAATGCCTTCTCTAGGATTGTAGCGTGGAAGAAACCCGCCTAGGGTTTGATCTATTTTATTTCTCCCAAGAAACATAGTCGCTATTGAAATTCCATGGCTGGCCACGATAACCCGTTTTGTCTTCTTGGAGATGATGACGACGGTGACGATGTTTCTGTTCTCCTCGCCAAGGTCGAGGCTAAGATTTCTCCTCCTCCCGCGGCATCTGAGAAGCCGAAGCAGAGGACACCTCCTGATAGCTTCCCATCTAAGCAGCCTCCGCTCAGAGAGAATTGTAAGGCCTTCTTAATTGTTGAACTACGGTTCTTTTTTCTCCTTTTGTAAATTTGATGTGCGTTTGCTTATTCCGTTTTTGTTGCTGTATTGGACTTTCAGTGAGGGTGGATAGAGGTCGTGGAAGGGGCGGCCGCGGGAGGGTTACGGGTAGGGGTGGATTTGGTAATCCAGGTGAGGGTGAAGCCGCTGAGTATATGGAGAATGGGTATGGTAGGGGTTACTCCGGCGAAGTTAGTGGCGGGCGTGGCCGTGGCCGTATCAGGGGCCGTGGAAGAGGGAGAGGTGCAAACCAGTTTGATAATGAGAACCATGTTCAGGGTGGAGAAGAAGGTGCTGAGGGGACGGAGCAAGAATATTATGGTGGGAGGAGACCGTTCAAATATGAAGGCAGGAATATGGGCGAGGAGAATCTGGGGAAAACTGGAGGGGAGAGGGAAAACCGTATTGTTGGGGATTATGGTACTGGTAACGAGAACAGTGGGTTTAGGAGATATTATGCTGATAGTGAGAACCGTGGGTTTAGGAAATATGGAATTGATGGGGTGAACAAGGATGGTGATGATGGTATGGGACATGAAAGGAGTGGTGGTGATGGGGATTACCGTGGGTTCAGGAATGAGGTTCGTGGAAGAGGTTATGGGGGAAGAGGACGAAGGGGTGGACGAGATGGTGGACGATTTAGTGATCGGAACAAGTTTAATGAAGGAGAGGATGCACCTGAAGTAAAGGAGGGTGATACTGACAAGGACACTACTGCAAAAAACACAAATGATGGAGATGGAGGAGCTCGAGGGTATTTTTCTTCTCATAAATTATATTTCTTAATGGCATTGCTTCATTTTATATGCTCATGGTTCTGCCCATATTTTTGCACTTATATTGTTTGGATGTAAAGGTGTTGGGTTCTGCTCAATTTTTGTTCTTCTATCCCGGTTCCTCTTTTGTGAATGTTTAAAATTTGATTTTACAGAAGTCTTTTTGTAAATGGCTGCTTAATGCTACCCTTGTAGCACTGTTGATGTTCGAATTTTCTAAATGTGGTATAAATTCATACTTAGAATATTTCAGTGAGCCCATGGAGGGTTCTTGTTGTTTTGTTCTGTTTGATTTTATGGGGAAAGGATGGTGAACAAAACAAAAAATTCATTCAAGACAATTGTACCATATGTCAATCTCGTTTGTAGCCATCTGTGAATTCACGCATCTTTTGTGCATGCTTGCTAAATGCAAAACTACTTTGCATCTTTTCTTATATTATCATCGTTCTGCCCTGTTTTTCCTATCACTTTGTCTGTTATTTTGTACTCACTATTTTGGTTTTTCTCTTCTATTCTATGTCTCAACAATTGTATGTAATTATAAATGTCTTAGTGGGTTCATAAAACGCACCTTTATATTGTTTATCCTACACTTCTATATATCAATATGAATTGCACAAGTGCCTCATCTATAAAGTAATTTAGCATAGGTCTTCACAAGTAACAAATGTACATTGCTTTTTTTTTTATTAACTCTGGCACAAATGTCTTCACTTGTTAACTCAAACAACCATTTCTTCTTCAAATGGTAAATTCTGAAGGTAGTTAAATTATTGAGAGCTTTTTTCTTGATCTTTTCCATTTATTATCTGACCATCATTTTGTTTCAGTATTTTATATTAACCAAGATCAAACTTTATTGATTCGCTAAGGATCTCTTTGTTCTGCTCAGCTTATTTGAATTACTGAGGCCCTAAGTTTGAAGTATTTAACTCCTTGGTTTTTCTAAAGAATTATCAATTTCATGAGACTTCTTATCTAAGGTATTTGTATCAAGAATCCTATTCTCTTGTAACTTGTCGTTTGGCATTTTCTTTTTCTTCGAAGATGTAGTTACTTACCATGTATAGCATTTCTCTATTAATATAGCTAAGGACTTTACATTTTAGGGCTTTGGATATTACACTTGTTGCACCGAGATCAGGGGCAAATTGATTGTTGCTAAGAGCATACTGACCTAAACATTGTCTTTGGCAATGTTTATAACAATCATTTTGGTAAACAAAAGTATCCTGATGAAATCTGATTGATTACAACTATTAAGATGGCAGAATATGTGAATTTGGCGGTATTTGACCTGAAGCCCTTGTTTGAGCCCTATGTTTTCTGGTGTATTGCTGTTAAGTATAGTTGCCATTTCAACTATTAGCTTGTTTCTCATTCATGATTTATCTTTATCAGGGTTTTGGATATTCTTATGTGTTTTGTTTATGACTAGAAACATCGCAGACTTTCTTTATGTATATTGGAACACCAACATCATGATTGAAGTTCTTGATGCTATTTCAAGGAGCACGTGACCTAAACATGGCCTTAAAGTTTAAAACAATCATGGCTGAAAGCAGAGGCATCTTTGTGAGCTTTGTTGATTAGCACCTAACTAATAGCTCACAAAATATGAAGATTTGGCAATATTTTCCAAAACCCATGTTTGGGCCCATGCCATCTGTTGGATTGCTGTTAAATTTTGCTGCCATTTCAACTATCAACATGTTTTCCACCTATACTATTGTGCACGAGTGCTGCAAACTTAAATGAACGAACAAAATTTTTCTGTTATATTGACTATTCAATAGAAGATCATCTGGTGTTAAGCTTAATGGACATTCCCCATTGTGATTATTTTACCTAGTTAGTATTTCTATATTTTGTTAGTGGATTGATCTTTTTACTAGTTGCATATATAATGTATTGCTTTGTTCTGGAAATGCTATTGTCTACGACAAGGTTTTGTTTTAAATGCTATATAATTTACCATGTTATGTATTTCTAAAAGGAGAATGCCTTAATAATGGCCTGATTGTGTATTAGCACTAGTTTGATGCATTTGAAACTCATCACTAGTGCCCATTTTGTTTGGTTCTACTAAATTTTGACATGATGACTTTTTGAATCTATTTCAATAAAGGTGTAATTTATATGACTGGCTTTTCCATATTGTATTTGGAATTGTTACTGATACCCATTTGATTTTGGATCAGTTATATATTGCAAATTTCTTCTTATGTTTATGTAAATGCTTTGTTGTTGTGAAGCGTACAAAAGGCATGGCATCATGATCAACATTTTTGTATTTGGTGAGCCAATGATAAACACTCACCCATTTCCCTATGCCAAAGTGAGGATAGTTAGAAGAGTAGGTTTACTAGTATTTTTTCCGCAAGTGATGTGCCAAACTAGTTTTGTAGTTGTCGAAGGTTTTCACATACAATATTGAACTTCTTATAATGCCTTCCGCTAGCAAGTAAAATAAAGTGATTGAGTTGACATGAGAAAAATGAGGAACTTTGCATGCAATATGGGGCTTCCTACGAACATGTTTAGTACAGTATGAGATTTTAAGTAAACAGTGAATAGCTTCACTTCCTATACTATCCAAAAGCTCATACTACTTCCAAAGTTGAGAGCTCACCTTTCACCTTTTGCTTTGTAACGCTTACATTTAATGAAGCACTTTGCTTTTCTTTACCCTTCCAAAATACCTTGTTTATTTACGTGGGAAGGATTTGTTATAAATGCACATTTTAGGAAAACCTGTGAGACAATTTTAGTATTGATGAAGAGATCATTATAGATGTGATGGGCTTTGGAAAAAGCCTCAATTAGTTTGATATATTTACTCTTTAATTGGTGCATTATCTCATTTGCTTGTTGCATTGATGAGGGTTTTAAGTTGACAACATGCGACAGCTGATTTCATGTAAGTTACTGGAAGCTATAAGATCACTTGTGAACCTGATACCGCTTTTCTTCTCAAGTGGAGATTCAAAAAGGCCATTGCAACTGTTCTTTTCTATAAGATCATGCTTTCTTTCTGTTTTATATTTTTGTCAAACATACCATGCAGTGAATCTCCTGTTATTGAGGAATCGAAGGGCAGACAACTTGAAAAGCCATTGCCTGAACAGGTGACTTCTGAAGATGCTTTTAAGGTTCCTGAAGAGGACAGTAATGTATGTTCTCCAATAAACCCTTCAGCTAGAAGAAGAGGTGTTTGTTGTTTTTCTTATATCTTACTCCCCCAAGTGATCTCTCTCCAAAACAGATGACCCTTGCTGAGTATGAACAAGTCCTCCAGGAAAAGAGAAAGGCTTTGGAGTCTCTAAAATCTGAGGCAAGGAAGGTTGTTTTGGACAAGGATTTTGAGGGTATGCAGCTCATGGCGAAGAAGAAAGAAGAAGAGCTTGTTATAAAGGTAGTTTTAGTTACCCAATATACCTTTGTCTTTGGTTTTGATACCTCTCTATGAGCTTGTTAATTCTGCCACAGAAGTCTGACAAGGACAAGGGGAAGAGGAAGGAAATCGCTGAGAAGGAAGACAAGTCCCGCAAAGTACTCTCCCAAGCCCTTGCAGTGTCTTCATAGTTTAGTCATTCTTGAATTTTTCATTCATCCTCTCCCTGTAATGGATGCAGTATGTGAGCATAAACGAGTTTCTCAAGCCGGCCGGGGGTGAGAGGCTTCGGCCGTCATCCCGTGGTCGTGGGGGGAGAGGTCGTGGCCGGGAAGGCTTTCTCGGCGATGGCTATCGAAGCCAGGCTGCGCCTTCCATAGAAGATCCAGGCCAATTTCCTCTGCTTGGGGCAGTTGCCAAAGCTTAATGTTTCGGCCTTCAGAACTCCTTTGTTGATGGTTCTAAACCCTAGCTTGGGACAATATCAAGTGGGATTCTTAGCTTGATGATTTTATATATACATACATATTATCAAATATACATTGGTGGCAGAGTTTTTTATTGACACGTCTTGTTTTAAATCATTTTTTTTTCTTTCCATTTCAACTTCCTTTGTTACATAGATGTTTCTTCTAATTGAGGCTATAATTGAAACATTTGTTACTAAAGAAAACTAAGATCCGTACCCATGAGGAAGTGTCTTCCAAGAACACTTGGCCATCTGTACTAGGCTTTTATACCATAAAACACTTACATTTCTCAGAAGAGCAACCCCTTGGCGTCTCCTTAGCATGTTAAACACAACAAACCATACAAGTTTTCCTACAGCTAAAGTATATCTCTCCATCCCTATATACAAAGCCTGGAATCTACCGGTCGCAGGGAAACTCGCCGTCGTCTTCCATCACCTTGAAGTGCTGCGGCGGAGCACCGGAGCAATGCAGGTTCCACATTTTGAAGTAAGACCTCTCCAGGTTTCTCACCTGTTGTTTGTTCATCAGGCCTACTTGATGCTTGTGCAAAGAACGATGAATAGGAAAAAAAAAAAAAAAGCTTACCCATCTTGCAGTATCAAACAAAGGGCAGCTCAATCTAGCAGTCTTGAGCTTGTTTCTTAGAAGCTGCAGCTTCTGGGGGTTTAAAGCCAAGTACACAGCTCTCTCTTCATACTCCTTCATGCTGAAACAAAGAGCAATATGCAACATCAAATACCAATTGGGATTGCTACAGAAGAAAGAAGATAATTTCTCACCTGCTAACTATCATCTCCTCTCCAAAACCAGAGGCAAGACAGAGAGACCCAGCAACTCTGGTAGCCATCTTCTCAAGTGGGAGAGTTATCATTGGAAGACCAGCCCACAGCACATCAGTGCCAGTGGTATGACCGTTGCACAATGGACTAAGGGTTACATACAAACATATCAGTAAGGCTGTAGGCCAAACATCACAAACACTCGAGAGATTTGGTCGATCGAGAGCTTACGTGTCCAGGAAAAGATCGGCCAATGCGCTCCGCCTGATGTGCTCATTCTTCATGGCAACGTCCGTGAATATGATTTGATCTTTCCCCACGCCATGTTTCGCAGCATCTGCAATGGTGCGAAATATGTTATCACCTAGAAAAGATGATCGTCTAATGGAAGGGAATCGACATGATTTCTTACACTCGAGCAGTCTCTTCTCGCCCGCTGCAGGAAATCTAAGCAGCCACAATGCACAATTGGGAACACGCTTTAAAATGTTACACCTAAAAAGGATCGAGGATGCGATAAAAGTGGAGAAATGTATTGAGCTGTCAAGAAAACAAAGTGAGCTCCAATGTTACTTGCAGCAAAACCCACCAGGTGTTAAATATTTCAGGATCCATCTTGTAAAGTTGGTTAAAACATGCAAAAAGAAATTTATCTTCGGGTAAACCATAGTCGCTCCGTTTATGGCGACAAATCGGTTCCAGCACATCCAGGTTTTTCTGAAGATAAACATGCACAGCAATGATTGATCTTTGTAAAGAGAGAAATGGGTTATTCAATATTCTAAAAGCAAAGAAAGGAATACCTGCTTATAATCATTTACAAAATAACAATGTGGAAGATGAACAAGCTTCTCTGAGTAAATGTGTGAAAATTGTGTAGGGGAAACAAACTGCAAAAGGTGAGCAAAAGGGATTAGCATGTAGAAGAAATCAAACCTTAGAAATGACGGCTGATCACAAGTTTCTATTATGCTACCTCATCAGTAACCAAATAATCAATGTAAGTTGCACCAGTAGTTCCAGGGAACCCCATGTATGAAACCTGTATAGGAGCTGGTTGCATTGCAAAAATTTCATTCCTTGCACCCTGAAGACAGGTAAATGCTTAGTATAATAACTCTTGCAAGCATTTGAGAACGTTTTTGTTACTATCTACAAGCATAAATTCTGTATTATATCATTATTAACACGTTATTCATTCCTCTATAACATAACAGTATGCAACTTATTCTTACCATATCTCACAAATTCGCAATTGATGTTCAACATGGTAAGAAAAAGATCCACATGTAGGTTTTCAGCAACTTGAATGAAGGCATCATTGAAATCTTAGCCAATTAACACCCAAAAAATACATCATCCTGACCCTTTTATGACGAGATTTGATGTCAATAGTTTTGATAAATGTAAGTGTTAATTAATTGAAGTTTCCCCAACTATCTCCTTATTTTACAAAAAATAAGTTAAATTCGGATTATGAACTTCAGATATTGCTATGTTATGAATTTATTATATAAGTAGAACAATAATTTACAGGGTAAATATTTTTATTTCATGTGTAATTTATGAAGTTTTATTCAAAGAATTAACTAACAATACTAAAATGAAACTAGAATTAACCTTATATTATGTACATAATCGTTTTCCACTTGATATTCACTTCCCTAAACCAATAAGAATGCCTACAAGCATACGTTCAACATGATCCAAGAGAAATAAACTAATAATGCTCTTGACATCAAGAAAATTGAATACTTGCCACTACAAAATTGACCATCATAATTCGAGAGTAATTTAAGAGCCAAGCATTTGGTACCTAATGAATGGAAGACAAACAAAAATTCTAGATTGCAGCAGATTTATAACCGAGGTAGCTTTAGAAGCTACTTCAAGAAACCTCAATGCCTATTCAAACCCACATCTCAATATTTCTATATAGTAGAACAATTGTTCCTTTCATTTCTTCCACTGAAATCATAAAACCTGGTTGAATCATAGTGCAAACAACCTTCTAGTAGCAAAAACATTACGTCATTTATTAAAAAAAAAAATCTTCCATTTGCCCCTATAAATTCATATTAATCATCCTTTATATAAGAGTACAAGTGAGAGTAAAATTTACCCAGAATAAAGAGTTGAATCTACATGTTGAATATGAACGGAAACAAGTTTCCCCCCTTCCAAATTGGAAGTAAACATAGGATAGGACCATTGGACCACAAATGAGCATTGGTTAAAGTAGTTGGATTAACCTTGAAGTTATTCAACACGAATGAGCATGCCCATGGTCTGCATAGTGATGCTAAAAAGTTCTTGCCTAGCATGTTAAGCTTGAATTGTTGTTGCATGACTTCATGTTTTGACCACCTATGAAGAAGCACTTGGAGTGTCCACACATGTGCTATAGAAGGCATGGTATGGTGACATCCAAGTGGAGTGATACTTGAATTTGAAAGACGAAAGGCTTCAGAGTCGAGCGATGAACACAATGGACGAGTCCCACTCGAGAAAATTGTTAAGCACCAGCAAGTAAAATGTCTCAAAATGAAAGCTAAGCATACCATACAAATTTAATATATGTAATTGAAAGACTCGATACAAACTTTTAGAATAATAAGAATCCATCCAATAAAATATTGGGCACTTCTTTGAGCCCCAAGATTATCCAATTCTCATAAAACCTCATGAATATGGTAGCTTTTCTAGGCTATATCTCCATGTCATTGATACTATTCTAGTGTTTCAAAGGTAATTAAATTCATTATACAATACCAGTCTTTCTTATATTCCCAAGTATAGCAATAACTCTCCTTACCTGGAGTAACCAGCCAATTTTTCTTCAAATGGAATACATTAAACCCAATTTTCTAGGCAGGTGCAACCTACTATGATATCCCCAATACTCAAAGGTCAATTAACCTCCTGCATGTTATTTAAAACACCACCATATATATCAAATTTTATTTATTCTTGTTTAAACTCACAAACAAGGGAGTTCGCCAACAATACGTAGCTAGGTTTTTTCAGTAGTTGTTGACAGGTTATCCTAGCATATTTTTTGATGTATTGTTACATTAATTCATATTTTTAAGCACTACAATATATCTTGACATGCTACACTCATAAGGTTATAACAGGCTATCTACGCTCACTGAGTGACATTTATTTGGGAGATTCACGAAAACTCAGTATGCTGTTAAAATAACTGCTTATTTGTCATATAGCTTTGCAAAAACATGCAATACTTTTTACAGGTAAGCATGAAAATACAATTTTTTTTATTCAGTAAATATCTAGAGAATATGCATACATTTTAAAGGGCCAACATTGCATAATAGTTTAGATTGTTTCCTTACGACTTGGAAGTCATCGGTTCAAACCTTGTAATTTCTTTAAAATAATCACCAGTTATGAGTAAATAGATAGTTAAGTACAAACAAAATATGATTAATTCTAACTAATGACAAACAGCTACCTGGCAGATCAATTCTTGCATTTAAGACTATGTAATTGTGAAGAAACTTATTAGCAGCAAAGTAGATCAGAACTAAAGCTAATGCGAAGTATAGGCATTATTTCACTTGAATTCATATCCATTAATAAACATTGGATCTGAAGATGATTGTACTACCTTAGTGTAGCCATTGAGGTTGACTAGAATCTGAATCTTATCATCATTGATCATTCTGGCAATAGAATCAGAAGTCATGGAAGAGACATCAACAAAATGTTCAGTTTCAGCCATGATGCGTTGCCTCCATTCGGTCCCATCATTTTGACTCAATGCATAGCAGAATACCTGCATGATCAAAAGGCTCTTTTAATTATTGATAACAAAGTCGCACAGAGTGAAAAAATGAAAAAGCATCCATTGAACCTCAACATTATCTCGATTATGCATGCCAAACACAGAACCCATGAGATGAGACAACGGGTGGTTACCAAAGTCGCTGCTGACATATCTGAAGAGGACAAAAAACATCATATGCTTCACAAAGTAAGTATATAACACAGAAAACCTGAACATCAAGCGACCCCAGCATTTGAAAAAGATAACAACTAAGAAATGAAGCATACCCCACCCTGAGACGACCAGTTCCTCCTTTTGCCTTAACAGGTACTGGAACAGGATGACAAAAAGGCGGAAGTCCATAACGTGAAGCAATCAATTGGCATTGTGCTGCATATTTTTGGCTGAGAAAAAAGAAAAGGGGAGAAAAAGCACAAGTTGCAGACATGAACTTTGTGGAAGGAATAGCAAGTTGATGAACTAAGTGAAATAGGAAGACAAACAACTTGATCAGAACCTACCTGATTTCCAATGCAAGAATAGAATCAATAGGATAGGCAATAGCATGAAATGGTTGAACGCTAGGAAGCAATCCCATCTGGGACATGGCTCAAAGTTAAAACCAATAAAATAAGTCATTGGAATCTAAAAGTAATTGTCAATAATGCTTGAAACCTTGATCTGCCTTCTAATGATTCCCTCGACTTCAGCAAACTTGTTATCACGATCTTCCCAGTCACATACACACTACACAAAGATATTGACCACAAAATTTTCAGGATCGCAGAAGATGGCGAAGAAGCACAGCAGTAACCATGCAATAAATATATTTGCCTGTAATGTGTGCAGTAAATTGCAAGTGGCCTCAGGAAAATCAGGTCGAAGAATTAATGCTTGCCTATAACAAGCGATGGCAAGATCGACATGTCCACTGCATATTATAAAGTTTGACACAAGACCCAAAATGACTTGGCATACAATAATTCACATTATTAAGAGAAATCCAACAGCCCTGTAAAGAAATGAAATTACCTATCCTTGTATGCAGATGCCAGGTTTGCATGAGCTTCAGCCATTGTAGGTCTGATAGTAACAGCTCGTGCATAATCTTGAATTGCTTCACTGACCCTACCAATTTCCTTAAAAGTATTTCCTCTGTTCACAAGCCCATCAGCTGCCATTGGGTCTATACGAAGAACCTCATTGTAGCATGCTATAGCTTCTGCATAGTTTCCCTATCATCGAACAACAGCATTCATTCAGAAAATTCAAAGAGTATAGTGTCAATATTTAGCTAGAATAAGATCACCAACAATTCAAATACAACAAAACAAACATACAAACAACTGAAAAAGTACCACAGCACAAACCTGTTGCTTATAAATTACGGCTAGATTACTGAAAGGTGCAGATAATCCAGTTGTCACAGACAGGGTTGCTTTATAAAAGGTAGCAGCCGCATTCAACATATTCCTACATTTGGGAGCAACAATAAATATGGACAAATAAGTAAACACGACATGAATAAATTCCACAAGTCTTAAAAAGCTTACCACTCCATATATATGTTTCCAAGGTTTGTGAGAGCCTGTGGATGATTAGGTTGCAAAGCTAGACAAGACTTCAGCATGAAAACATGAGACAAGTCAGAATATGGAATTTCAAAGTGTAAAAAAAGAAAGTTAATGAAAAAAAAAAGATGTTTGATTGCTACCCGATAGCAATTCATTGCCTCATCCACTCTGCCAACATCTTTCAAAGCATTTCCCTTTTAATCAACATAAATGGTTGACATAATTTTTCACAGGGTGAAGAACCATGAGAAAATAACCAAATTGATAAACTAACCAGATTATTATATGCCTCCACAAATCCTGAATCACAAGAAATTGCCTGCTTGTAATGAAGAATTGCCATATCCAGCTGACCTTGCTCATAATATGCACTAGCTAGACTTCCTGCACCAAACGGTTCCATGCTATAGTTGATTGCAAAAGCTAACAGCATCATTCATGCTTCTTCCAGTTTCAACATAATTAGCACATAGACACTGCTAACACAAGTGCTTTTTTCTGCATACTTATGCCAAAAAGAAAAATATAAGCCACATGCATGTTGGAAGAAATTCATTGTGTTTCTCACTGACCAGAATCCTGCTCTAGTCCATAAAAGAGGACAACCGTTCGCCAGAAATTAACCAATTTACGTTCACTTGAGTTAGACTAAGTTTGCCAACACCAAAATCCAAATGGTTCACAAGAAAACATGAAATATCAGTAGAATAACTCATTCTAGTAAGATGATTAAAAAACAATGAGGAATTTTCAAAATACAATCTTTAGCACAAAAAAAATACGATTACTCACCATATGCCATTGCATAATTTGGACGAGACTGTAGTGCCCGTTGATAGCACATAATAGCATCCTGAGGCATTCCCAAGGCCTGGAAAACCGAAAAGATATGCTCCAGAAACCCACCAGGTTGCTGTGACCCAAGGTTTTTGCTGCAATTTAAGACTGCTTACCTTGTAAATGTTTCCTTGATTAAGGAAGGCATCACCAAGTGTTGGCTTTAGATTGATTGCTTCCTGCAGCAAGAAATTTATTACAATACATAAGATATGGGCATAACTTCTCAATTAATAAAAATTTAAAAATATTATTGTCATCATCATCATCATCATCACCATCCACCTATATGAAGAAGCTTCGGTGCCTATCATTCTCAACCTGAAACCTGTCTGTGATACTAAAACTAGCTAATCAAATTGTACATCTTCTGATGTTCAACCCAGTTCCTTCATAAGAATCCAAGATATTCAATGGTGTGCTCGAATTGAAAATGGTACTCGAATTGATCCATAGGAAAGCCGGCATACATTTTTTCGGTGTAGTACGGTCTCTGGTATACCATGTGAATATTAATTCAAGATTTGCTTTATGCAATCTGTAGCAATGTATTCTGCAATCCAGTAATTTGTTATCTTTCATGACAAGGTTTCATGGTTATTTATGTCAATTGAGTTTAGCTTTACAACAAATTTAAGTTTTAATTTTCCATATGTTTTCAATAACTGATCTAGATTTTGATTTATAGACAAATGGCATGCATGCAAGCTATAATAAATCAATATCTTTAGTTTCTGTTAGCAAATAATCTCTAGAATGCTAATCATGAAATGCCCATCACTTTGATACTATCTTTTGGAGTATTACTATTAGTGGTGATTTCAATTTCAAAAATACTTGGTAATCTATCCGCACAGTATGCTAACAAAATTTGGAATAAAACTAACATATTGAAATAACTTTTTCTTCAAATGGGAACTTCAATTTCATTTATAGATTGCTTCTCAAATTTATTTGTGTTGATTCCATTGTGATAGTCTCTAGGTGAATGCTGCCTTACTGAACCTTCAAAGCATACTTTCCATTATTCTGCTGCATGCAATCTTGTTTGGGATCACTTTTGCTCCCCACGTCAAATTCCCAAACAAGATAACAATGACATTGTCACTGATTTCGAAAAACGGATCCTTTCTAACAAATTATAAGTGTTAAGAATATTTGAATTGTCATATCTGTTCTTATCTTTGTAATATCTAGCATGCCAGAAATATCTCTAAATATAATGGCTCAAAAACATGTCCTAATAAAATCATTTTCTGGACTTCCTAGAGAGATTTATTTTCTGAAAAATGCCAATCTTAACAGTGACAAAACGTTTAGGGGGGGATTCTTTATTTGATTAGCTTTGTAGTATTACTCTTGGCACTTCTCTTAGAAGCTTTGCTGAAATAATTCATTGACCTGCACCCCCAAATAACTATATTGAACTAAATTTTGATGTAGCACTTTCTTCTTGGTGGCTTCAGCAGCATGATTAGTAATTTCTGATGAAGTGATTATTGGTTATCATGACTTCTTAGGTGCACTGGCAGTCTTTGCACTGAAATCAATGGTCGTCTTCAGCTCTTCGTTTCCAATTGTCTTCCAACCTTCTTATTGAGATTGATGCTTTTTATTTTGTTCATTACACTAACAATTCCAAATATTTTCCTTGTAATTATTTTCCTCTCATTTGCACAAACAAATTGATCTTAACCTTTTTTAATGCTTCCACTTTTCACATCTATACAGAAGCTAACACTTGCCAATTTAGTGCTAACATGGACTTGGGAGTTAAAAGAGAACTATTTTTAAGTCTATTGTATCCTTTTAAAAACGTAAGTGGGCTCATGAAAGAGGATAAAATGTAGATACCCTGACATCCCCATTTACTTGTTCTGTTTATAATATCTGTTTTACCTTTTTACAATGTTGGAAGTTGGCTAAGTTTGTGATACAAGCAGTAGAGAGTCCCTAAATTATTTTGCACCATTACATTGTTACTAAAAGTAACTAACAGCTAGCAAACCATGGAAATTTACCCTATTTATTTCTTTTCAATATTCCAAAATAAATTTCAATATTCCAAATTACTTTTTTTTAACTACAAAGCTCATGATTATCAGCTTGAACAAATTTTCATGCTATCTAATATTCGTTTGATACCTTTTGATCTTCATCTTGTGAGACAATGCTTTGTGTTGATACAAATGTTTTTACATGAACATTTCAAGGACCTATAAGGGCACCAACTTCAAGGATGATTTTAATGATTCCAAGCATGTTGAGGTCTTAGAATTATGTACAAATTGATCCCAAAGAACGTGCAGTGGGAGCTCTCAAACAAAAAAAATATATGATTAACCATATCCAACACAAAGCTATGAGCCTTTCATGCATTCATGACCATTCTTATGGCTTCGTTTCATGTAAGTCCTACGTTCTCCACAGATATAATCAGTTCACATTAGTTTTGATCTATATTCTTAGTCAATTCAAAAAGAAAAGCATATTCTATAGAATAAATTATGAACATGGCTTTTAAGTCTAATTTTAGGCCATTTACTCAAATAATCCATACTTGAGCTTGAATATCACCCTAGACCTTATGGATTCATTCTAGAAAGCTGAATGAAACTATCATCTACGGGCTTATCATTCCTCTGAGCATTTGTGCCCATTCATATTCCATTTGACGTAATAAAAAAAACTACCCATAAGTCTTGGTTCATTGTTGAATTGATGATTTGAATCCCATTTTATCATTTTGAAGAAAATGTTAAACAAATTTAATCAAAGAGAATGAAGATTAAAATTCATGGAAATAATCTAACAATTTCTACTTCTCTGACTACTTTAAGCCGAAAAACATTGTAACGACAATACATAGTACCGATACTTCTATTTACTCAAGACGAATACAAAACCAAATCTAGTATCACATGTCTAGATGTGGAATCCTTGCATCACTCACAAAGGATCCACCACTTATCACTAGAGCATAAAACTAAACACTTTCCTGTTGGAACCTATCCCAAATCCAACACCTATCATATTTGAGTATTTAGGGTCTCTAGTTGGAGCCATAATCTGTTCCCACTCCAAATCCTAGTTGAAAAACTATAATGGAATTCCCAAGGGAACCTCTTTATTACTTTTTCTCAACCAAAAAGTACCCTTCCAACAATTCACAATCTGGCCACATTCATCCATATTAGTGGAGCCTATTGAATTTGCCCTAACTATTGAATTTTGTACTCCATAGAAGCTAATCTATTATGCACAACCATATCTTCAAATTGAAGCATGTGGTATCTTCTATGCACAAGATAAGTAGCTACAGAAGCCAATAGATCTATTATTATCAACCAAATTGGTAGAAGATGAATAATATTATATTTATAATGTCTCCAAAAGATTTGAAGCTAGTCTCCTATAAGCTTCTCCCAAGCCAACTCAAGGTCTAGTTCTGTTTTACCAGTGGAAACTGATGTATGAGACCGATAAAAAGCAATTTCAAGCTCTGATGCAATTATGTTAGTCAAAGCAACACATTACAAAGAAAAAGCACCATCAAAATTTTACCTATTTTGTTTTAACAACTTGCACTTTTGGTTTCTCCTGCCCCCTTTATATATAAAGACCTTTATCTCTTCCATAATTATCTCAGAGTGAGCTAACAGAACAAAAAATCCGAATGTTTTGGTGGTTATATGACAGCTATATTGGCCCTATATCTTGAAGTAATTCAAATTTTAAAATTTTGATCTGAGAGAAATGTAAGAGTCCCATCTCTTTCTATACTCCTATCTCTTAACTTGATGTGCCTTATTATTTTGCAGTCTTTTTACTGTTTTCATTATGCTTTGACATTGTTTTTATGGTTTATTATTTGAGAAAATATGATTGATTGATGCAACATTAGCAACTCAAAATTAAAAAAAAAAAATCTGTGTTTGTAAAGCTGAGTTTAAAACACTATTAGTGAAAAGCCCATATAATAGGATTACCCTCAATAGGATATTCACCAAACTGTTCAATATAATTATGAGCATGTTAAGAATCAAATTAAGGAGGATAAGTATTTCAACACCAACTTAATAGAACAAAATAATATTCAGAAAAAAGCCAATTATAAAAAAACTAAGTTGATGAGTCATATCTCCATTTGATAATTATGTACATAAAAGAATGAAGTTGATTAGCCATGATTCGGGTGTAATAATAAATGCTATACAAATGTTCAAAAGGTGTAGTGGAGAAGATTAGGAAGAAAAAAAACAAGGATATTTTTGTTAGATTCTATTGATTCACATGAAGACATAGAAGAGTTCAAAGAAAAGTGCTTTGAAATAGAAAGTTGTTTGCATTAAATCTATAGAAGATATTAAAGACATATACAATGATATGATTATAGATGTTCTTATCACATTCACAATAAGGAGCCGAGTTGTATATTTTTTGTTGATAATATTTCAGTCTTAATAAGGCTAAAGAAGAAGTTATACAAAACTCGAGTTATGGAGAGAGCAAACCTTTCCATCTAAAAGTTATCAATTTATTACATTTGAACTAAACTACATGTATTATAAGTTTAGAAAAAATAAAAGTAATGATATCATTAATAATCAATTTAGATGATTGAACATCCAAGAAAAACAGATTTTGATAATAGATTTTGAAGGTCAAAGTTCCTTACATCGAAAATAAGTTCAAAGGGAAGTTGACTAAATGATTCAAATTTGAAGCATAGACTCATGAATGCCCGCTACATGAAGGAAAAAATATAACAAAAGCGGAGAAAAAAAAACAAAAGATTATTAAGAATGACCTCATGAACTTGAAGCTTAACAAAGAGTTTCAATTAGATAAAGCACAATCAACACAAAATGATACATCTTAGTTGGCCCCACTTAATGAAAGCAATACTATTATGATACTGTCATGATTATACCAGCACATTCTTGAAAACACAAGAAAAAAAGTTTTAAGAATAAACGATTTAGATCCATAAGTTTTATTATCACTTCTCAAAAATCCATAAATTTCAATTTCTATCCTATATAGATATTCCATGTATGCAAAAGTTTTGCTCACAGTTAACTATCTTTTAGGCCCTTGAGCATCTATTTCCTAAGAGGGACTCATAGACTCTACGAATGATTCTTAAATATTGCTTTGCATTGACCAAGTAGATAAACATGAAGTGTTGCTTGAGGATCTTCAGCCACTAACACTAGTCTAAAAAATCTCATACATAGTCCACCAACACTAGCTTCTAGTGCATTACTTTAGGCTCAATAAGCTACAAGTTATAAGCCATCTTAATCATAAAACACCATTCTTTTAGTTGCCACAACTGGGGATGGATTTCCCTCTCTGCTTGAACTCTTAAGTGACAAAGTGACTTAAAACTCTAGTTTTTTTATGCTTGAGCATAATAAGGTGTAAGTGTTAAGGCAGCACGTGCATCAAACAAAAAGATATTGGCATTCAAATTCCAGAGGACGACAGCATGCTCACTGTTCATTAAAATGGAAGAACACACAAGCTACACAACAGAAGATGTGAATCACGATCATTGGGCATTGTTAAATAATTGGTACATTCAGAGAATAAGCAAGTAATGAGGAGAGAACAGTTGAGAGAAATTCTAAAAGATGACCCTTGTGATGTAATGAAGAAAAAATAGACGACTAATTGATATTTTACCAAAATAAACATGAAGCATTTGTAAGGGACAAAAAGATGATAAGAAAACAATTGTAGGCATCTTTTGTCCAAAAGTTATATGCTATGCATCAAAGTTGGTATTAATATGGTAAAGCAATGACCCTAAACGCTATGACAAATAAAACAATAACAAGAAAATCTCCATGCTGTGAGAATTTAACGGGCTTCCTAAGACAATGCCTAACAAAGCAAAAAACAAAAATAGGCAAGTTGGCAGTGAACAGTGCAGAAATAAGATAAAGATAAGAAATAATCATTTCAAATCCTAAAAGCAATGCTATTCAGGGGGAACTGAAGACTAGCCACGCAATAACTGGAAACCTTACATGGTTTACAAACCTTTCAATACTTGTTCATTATAAGAAAGAAGAAATAACAATCAAGTCACAATATATAATCATCATTCACCTTATAGTACAAGAGGGCTCTATGAAGATCTCCAGCGTCCATAAAAAGCCCAGCAATATTGGACCACGCAATAGCAAATGTAGGTTGTATCCGCAGAGCCTCCAAGTAGCAATTATATGCCTATAATTGGTATGTTGAAATTAAAAAATAAGGCATGACAATTGAATTATCAACAATAAAATAAATTATTGCTAATTTTTGTCTACTAGTCCAAAGGTAAACAAAGATCTCAAATTAAAATGTTTAAAACAAATGTAAATTTCTTACTGTCCTTGAATCATTTGCATATACGCAACATCCACTTCATTTTACAGGGCCTTAAAAATAATTTCTTCTACGTATAGGTCCGTGAGATTACAGCTCTAAATCAGTGTTGTTAGAGGCTTGTAGCACGAAGTATTTGAACCATTAAAAACCAATAACTTCAAGACTTTGTAGATTGCAAGATTAATATTGTCAAGTAATTACTCTAAAGTACAATTAGAATATAGGAAGAATATGGAAATAACATTAAAGCAAATTGAAGCATCTGCAAAAGCAACCAAATTATACAATCTTAAAATTTGAGTATCAAGAGGAGCAGCTGCATTAAAGCTAAAAGAAGACATATAATGTACATTCACTTGAAAAATAGGCCAGTGGCCACTTCAATACCATAGAGATTTTGAGATCAAATTAACAAGATTGATGCCTGCTCACGAAAACTGAACCTAGCTAACAAAAACATAAGAATTTCACTCAAGGCATTTCATCAGTTTGCATACAATACAAAAAAATGGTGTTTTCTTTTCTAGCATTTCTAAATTTTACCTCTTGAATCAAACCTTGTGCTTTCAAAAGATTTCCAAGGTTGCAATGAGCATCAACCTGTTATTTATTTCAAAATAAGAAAGTCATGAAATGTACAGTTTAATGAAAAAAAATTAAGATCCTAGGAATATTTTACCATTCGAGGATTTATTGCAAGAGCTTGGCGGCAACATTGGGCTGCTTCATGAAGCCTTCCCTTTCGTAAATAAGCACTTGCTAGATTTGACCAAGCATCGGCGAAGTTGGGTCGAAGCTAAGAAGAAAACAATGAGCCAACATTTTTAAAATTTCTTGTGAGACACTTCAACAATAATTTCTATCTTTTCTGCCATAGATGATATAGCTATGAGAATATAAAAAAAAAAGCAATGCCAATTGAACTAATGAAGATATTAATGCATAGAAAAAGTGCGAAAAGGAAAACAAAATGCAACTCCATTGGGTGACTAAACGCTCCAGATGACAAAAAATAATCAAGCAAACTTTGGCAGTGGAAAGAATATTCCTTCCTCCCTCACAACAAGTAGTATAGATAGAGTTTCCAGTATCATAAGAATGAGAACCTGTGTGTTATTCCTGCAAATTCATGTTGCACTTCCCCTCTGATACAATCCTTATGGAGGGAGTATTAGTTTATCCTTTTCTTCTTTCAACTAACAACCATCACATGTTGCAGCCAGCAATTGATTATTGCTTATGCAGATGGTTTCACCATTTCTCCACTATTCTAATTGGCATCCTTTTATATACTTCCCCCCCTAAAAAAAAAACGTCAGATGTTAACTGCAATAACTTTATCGAGGTTGGAATTCAATTTTTTCATCATATTCCCACTTTTCACTACTCACATTCAAAGGCCTTTTAAACAGTCAAATTCAAAGGCAGAGATTAGTCATCACTTTGGAATTTATTAAACTTATTTACTCAGTAAAGCATTTCAATTTTTTCCAGTATATCTCCCCTTTCAGCTACCCACTTTTCCTAGTCAAAGTCCAAGGCCTTTTAACCAGTCAAATTCCAAGACAGAGATTAGTCATCACTTTGGTATTTATTAAACTAATTTATTCAGTAAAGTAGATCAAAATGGATAAATGTTCCAACACTTAACTTTTAAGTCCTAAAAGCAAGATCAAACTTGCAAATCAATTTAAACAGACCATCAAGTTTTGAGCATTTTCCTCCAACGCTTACCTCTATTGATAATAAAACCACAAAATAGGGAGTAAAGCAATGCTTCAGGTCAAAATAAACCCTGTTTCCCATTTACTTTAGCAAGCAATGTTAATGAGGTATTAAGAATGAGAACACAACACATGATATGTGGGCTCAGCGCAATTCCCAGCAAGGCAACCCAATGAATGTTGGAGGAATTTTGGATTCAAACACCATATGTAAACCAATTTTTTAAGCAGGTCAACACTTATAGATTCCAAACACATCCAATCCAGTTCAGGTGTGGTTTTTCGATCAAAATCTCATAAATCAGATGGATTAACTATAGTAAAACAAGTAAACAAAATGAAAAATGATGAACAAAAGATAACTACAACAGATTGGATAACTTGAACATTTCATTAAGCTCTATTCAGGTTGGATTTTTCTTGGTTATTAATAGCTCACAGCAAAGCATATAATTTATCGTTAAGAGACAATAATTTAAACATTTGTTCTGCAACATTATATTTTTTGTATATTATTAAAACATTACATAGTAATAATCATTTTTAAATAATTATGAGAATAACATCAAAAAGATATTAATAACTATGTGCAGCTATTTACATATATTTATCATCTCACTCTGTTTTTGGAAGTGGTGAGATGCTTGGTTTTTTTCAAATTGTTTGATGTTTAGCAATTTTCATATGTTAATTATTTTCTGTTAAATTAACATTTTCAATTCAAAACTTTGGTCATAAGTCTAACAATAAGCTACAACATGACAAAATTTGTGTAAAACTTTGGCTGCCTAAATATCCAATAGGGAGTTGAGGCAACATCAAATCAAACAACTTGACTGTCCAACAAAGTGCCAAAAAGATGAGCTTGCTTGAATTTAACCCAATTGAGTAGCAGAACTACCAAAAGTAGGATATGAACATACCCATAATTTCTCTTTAAACACAACAGAGAGTTGGGCATTATTAAAAGTTGGGTAGCTAATGGGGCAGCTTGGCATCATGTTGCCAAGAAAGACATTTTAGATCATCAATATTTAAGGTCACCTTAGCCATTTTAGTGTGGCAAAGGTAATTTAGTCGTTTGGAGACCAACAGTGCTTCAATCACTTGATTATTAGTACATCAAGTCTTACACTACGAAAAATATAGGTAACAGCACATGTACGAAAAGGGGATCTAAAAATGAAATTATATTCAGAAGCCAAAGTCTTCAGAAAAAATTTCCATCAATACATCTTTGTATCCTACCAATTCTGAGTAGTCTAAACAGCTGTTCTGACTGACAAAAAAACAATATTATGTTGCAATGCTGGTGTCACACGAGAAAAGCAGCTTTTTTTTAATTACAGTATATGAAGTAAGGAAGATGTGAGGACAAGCATCAAAAGATAAAATTCAATGTTTAAAATATGAGAATGACCTTGTAACATATAAAAGACTTTAACCAAAACTTAAAAGGTAATCCTGTATATGCATGCAACTTGAACATTAAAGTTATTTTAATTTTCATTTGGTAATAAAAAAAGGCCTAAATATATGCAGAAAAATAAAAATTATTAGACAGATATATGATCAAACTAGCAGAAAGAGTGTTTAAAATGATTTTATGATAAGATGATAGGAGTAAACCTATTAAATAATAGAATATAGCATCTATCAAATAGTCCAAAGATGAGTCACTCCACACTACAGTGAATGTATCCATAATTGGAACCTAAATTACAAGTTTTCCGCACAAATCAACACTAAGATCTATAAGGTTTTAAAGAACGAATGTTAAGGGGGAAAACAATAAAAATATCTTGAAGGTCCAGGGAAGAAAAGTGAAAGTGGAGAGGGACGAAACAAAGACAACACAGCTATTATTTCTATACAAAATTCAAACTTCTGTTAATTATAGTTAAGCACTCCATGGGAATAGATAGATAATGAGGATTCATAAAACTATTCCTTAAAATCTCATAGAAGCTGATAATGACCATGTTCCATTCTTTTTTGTTAACTGAACTATTATAAAACAACTTAAATTATTGTTAGTGTTCAAATTTTCTTATAGCCACTTTGCCTTCTACACAAATAAGCTATACCTAGTGGAATTCCAATTTATTTTGTTTGAGTTTAAGTTAATGTTTTCATCACAATAAATATTGCTACCATCACTTTCCAGATACAATTTGGAAATAAACAAGTTCTAGGCCGAACAATCTTTTTGTGCAATATAAGAAAATACATTTTTACATTAAAGAGCTTCCAGCATCAAATATAATTTGAATAAAATAAGAAAAAGAAGAATGAAGATGGCTGTTTATATTCCCATGATATAGAACGTCTGGCACTTGTAAATCATAGACCATAAAGCAAAAAAAACATGAAACAAGACAGAATATTTCTGAAAGGCTGACTGAGTAAAACATCATAGCAATCATGAAATTAAAATTATCCAGGTATTCCCAATTCTGATAAATAACATAACAAAGTAAACACTTTATATCACAGGATATGGTCTCATGTCAATAGAACAGAAGTTAAATTAATGATTTTGATCGTATCCAAACTTAGCCCAAGGTCTACTCGCAGCTCTTCAATACAATATAGGATTGGCACAAAAGCTCTATCCGATTGCAATCTGAGTAAGACTTACCTCACTGACAGCACAAAAGCAGTACTTGAGATAATAACAAGCAAATGGGTCTACTTTTGAGCAGTGCTTCTACAACCACTTAAGCATAGAAATGCAAATTTGCATGTATGCACATGCATGTCCTTGCACATATTGGTATATATATGATACAAATCAAATCAAATACAGTTTTAATTTGTTTGATTTGAGTAATAACCAGTTCATTTTGGCATATATCTGAACTATGTATGATTCATAATCAACTTGAATAGCTATATTAAAGTGAAAATTCTTTCAAAACAGCAACCTAAATTCACGGCAAAAAACCAATCAGCTTGTAATGTCAATTTAATTAGAGCACTTAACCACTGTCATTCTTATTTCCCAATAATTCAAAATAAAATTTAAGCGATTACATAAAGAATAACGGCATACCTCAAGAGCAACTTGGTAATAATGTATGGCCAAATCTATATTTCCTTGCTCCTGTACCAACAAAATATAGAACTTTATCACAAATATATCATTGCTTGGACAAGTATACTTCAAGAAACATATAACCAGTAGCATAAACCTAAGATGTTCGCAAATAATATGATTACTATGAACAACTAAATCAATCCTCGCTTGCACCCAAAATTTTGCATTTACAATTTTCCCAAGTCAAGTTTTTTGAGAGAATACCTTCCAAGCGTTTGCCATGTTACCATAGCATTCAGGAAAATGTGGATCAATTGCAAGGGCTTCCTCGTTTTTTGCTATACACGTATCATAATCATGCAACTGAAATGAAGATGATTTTTGTTTCAGATCTTGCAGTAATGGAGAACGTACGTGAAATAGACCCAAAGTATATGGGAAAACGCAGCAAAAAAAAAAAAAAAAGCAGCAACGATATGTTAAAAACATTCTCACAAAAACTAAACCGTACAACAAAAGGAGCACAAGAAACCTGGTAATAGATAGCACCAAGGAGCAAAAGATTGTCTCTACGCTGCGGATTCTTCTCGTAGATCATGTTGCAGTGCTCAAGCGCCTGCTTATAATTACCAGATTTGTAATTTTGATGGGCAAGTGCCAGATGCACGTCATCGTCAACTATAACATCCAAAAGCAAGCCATCAGGAAGTTCTAAGCTACTTAAAATCTTTATCAAAGCAAAAAACAAAACCATCAAGCCAAATTTCCGAATTAAAAGCGGAATCGGTACCAAAAAAAAGGACATTTCTTCAAAAAAAAAAAAAAAAAAAAAAAAAAGGAAATCTTCAATTCAAATCCCTCTGAAGGCGAACGATCGCGAATCAGAGTACCAGATCAGCCATGAAAAGAAAAGGTACAAGGAACGGGTTGAGCGAACCCTCGATCTGCTTCACGAGCTGCAGGGGCTTGATGTCGCAGGACGCATCCACCGTCTGCAGCGAGAGCGCCGTCTCCTCGAGCCGATCGCCGCAGCTGCCCAAGATTCCACGGTTGAAGCCGATCCCAGCAGCACTGGACAAAGAACCCGATCCGAAAATTTTCTGCACCTGCGACGGCGATGGCGCCGGCGGCAGCAGGTGCTGCTGCCGCACGTCGGTCTGCAGAGAAAGCATAACTGCAGGGAAATAAACGCCGACGGATCAAATAACTCGGCAAAGCACGAAGCCAGTCGCCGATGACGGTGGACGTGGCACCGCAAGGTAGCCGATGGCGGGGGTTAAGGTCTCTTTCCGGATCTTTGTTTTTGGTCCACAGTTAAGAGCCCTAAAACAGAACCTAAAGGAAAACAGTCCCACGGTGGAAATCTGAACCGTCAGTTGACATCGACGGTTCATATAATGACAGAGCATCCACGTCGTCAGATGGTTAACACGTGTTGCGTATCGGTTGTGAATAGACTTTTTTTCTCATAAAAGTTATCGTCCACATGCGAGGCTACTCTTATTTTATTTAGTGAGAATATGTTGAGATTAAAATATACTTTAAGAATTACAAATATTAAATAAATAATATTTTTTAAATAAGAAAAATAAAATTATAATTATATATATAAGTATATATATTAAAATAATAATTTTATTAAAATGTTAATACATATTTAATAATAAACTATAAATGAGGTTCATTATATATAATAAACATATAATTATCTAAGCACAAAGCATAAAAAATAAATATTTTATCATTTATATGTATTATACACTTAAAAAAGTAATTTTGTATGGAGAGAGAATTGTTTTCTAGAACATCATTTAAACGGTCAATGTTAGCACATAATTCTTCAAACTTTATAACTTAAAGCTATTATTCAAACATTTTCTCTTTGATATTATCTTTTAAAAATTTAGAAGATTATCTCCTTTAATTAATGAGTTTATTTAGACAACTATCTAATCTCATATAAAAAAAATTATTATCTAAAAATTATCAATTAAGATTTGTATAAATTTAATTGAATATAAGTTTTGTTAATAATCTTTTGAGATTGATATAATTAAATCTTTATTAATTAAAATTTATTAAATATATACAATAAAGGAAAAAAGAATCATGATATTTAATGCAACAAAAATACTTAGAACATTTTAAAGACTTCTTCTCATATGAAAACTTTTAAAAAGTCTTAATAAATGTTTTAGTGACTTAAGAAATGGTCACATTTTATGGCTTACAATGCATGAAATGAAAAACATGAATGAACACAATTATAACATTTATGATTTTGAAGGATCATTAATCAAGTGATTTTAAATTTTGACTAAATATTCTACTATAAAAAGATATAATATTTAAATACATATCTAACGTGTTATGAGATTTATGATATACAATTCATAATTCATCAGAAATTTGTGGTACCCGAGCCTATCCTTTTTGGGTTCGGCGCTATGTCATTTACATATTTATGCTAAGAATACTAAACATATCCATAATATATTAAAACAATAACAAATTGGCATAATAGGTGATGCAAGTAACAATATAAGTAAACTAATATCTATACTAGGCCCTCTTGATGACTACTCCCCATTAGTCACACGATAGATCTTATCTTAAGCTAAAAATGTTAGATTAAAAGTGATTTGTGCCAAACATCATTGAGTAATTTACAAATCACTCATATATAGGTAAAAAGGTAATATTTGAGTTATGTTATCTATTAAAACAAATCATAAAATTAAAATAGTATACCATAACCTATGACGAGCAACACAATATAATATTATTTATGATTCAAGTTCCTAATCTTTGTATAATAATAACTTGTAAGTTTCTTTAATTATTGTTCTTGTATTATTTTTTTCTCTTTTTTTTTAAATAGTTTAAGACAAAGTTTTCACTTTGTATTAAATAATTAGGCATATAATAACACTTTTGATTCATTCAAACAATATTAAAATAATAATCATCACTTTATACAAATACATAATGACTTCTGTAGCTTATATTCAAAAGACGTTATTACAGAATGATCATTGTCATATTAGACAACCAGTATTTGTAAATTTTTTTATAACCTTTTTAACGCTCTACCAACTTATTCTTATATATTTTTTCTTTTTATTATTGTTCTAATTACATTAAGGACAAGTATTTTCTTTTTTTTATATCATTATTACCTTAACTCATATTCATATTTAATAACATATAAATGTAATAATATAACAAAAAAAAACCATAGCATGCTAAATCAATTAGATGCAAATTAATAGCACGAGCTTGGCTTGCATTCATCCATAAAGCAAACAAATTCTGATTTTTTCTATAAAAGTCACTAAGTATCAAACAACATCACATCAAGTGTATGCATATAAAAAAAAGCCAATCTATCTTAATATTTCTATTTAATAATCATCTTGTTAATTAGAATATTAAAATATGTAATTTTTATTCTCTTTGTTCGTTGCAGTAGTGGTGTATAATAATCTTTCAAAATCTAAATCTCTCCCTACAATATTTTAACAAGTATTTTAAATATTTTAAATACTATAGATTTTATATAAAAAATAGTCATGTTAAAAATTATTGATGATTTAAAAATGAAGAAGTTATAACGTCCCAAATTTATAAAACTAATAATTTTTTTGAATAATTTATAGAAATAATAATTTGTTATAATTACATTTAAATTTTTTAGAATGATCATACAGTATGATAATAACAAATCGAGTAAGAAGAAAATATATATATATATACACACACATCTAGCTAGGAATATCGTATAATATAATCATGAACACTATATACTACATAGAATAAGAATATCGAAGAAAAATAAAAGAAAGTTCTATTATACATCATATAAGTATGATTTCTTATCGAATAGTCTAATACCATAATGAGTTGGACAAGTGTAAGAAGGTAAGTGAGAGAGAATACATAGATTATAAAATATGATCATAGATATAATAAAATATAATAGAACAAGAATATCAAGATGAGTAATATCGTACTCCATCCAGTATCTTATCATCATTAAGTCTCGTCCTTAACACCAACATCCTATGCTGATAAGAAACAAGGAGCTCAAAAATATAGAGTTTTATGTTCAAGCATGATAACACTAAGGGGGACGTATATCACATTTATTATATCAATTAGGTCATTTTTGATGAGGTCGTATTTTTTCTCATTCTATGCTTTTCATTTTCTTGATTTTTTTTCTTTTTATTTTTTTATCTAATCATATATTTTAATTTATAATAATATATATCTCATATTTTATAATCATAGAGTGCTCTAATAAAATCATAATATATGTAAAAAATATTGTCATGTAATGCTCATGTCATAAGGAATTCTATAATAATATCTAGAAGCATTTAACAACTCATTTATATTATGATTAATTAGTTTATCGACTTAATGACTATAAGTCATCTCTTATATTACTTTTTTGTTTTTCTTTATCTATTCTCTTCGTTCTTTATAATAACTCACATAAATGTTTATCAATAACAATTTGATTTTTGTTATAAAAGTACTTTCTTAAAGTTATGCTTATCAAACTCTCATCCTTTTCATTATTATCATTGTATCATATTGTATGATTAAATTTATAAATTATACGATAAAAGCTTTGCAACAATTGGATCATTACATTATTATGATCATTCTAGTTCAATTTCACATCATAGTATGACAACCCAAGACAATCAATGTGTCATATCAAGCATAGGATCTCATAATCCATAATAAATATGTTCATCGGATAATCATACTAGTTTAATCCCTATTTCATATTATATGATCTATCTTTATTTTATTAAAAATTTAAAATCATATGATACAATAAATGATATCATATTGTACAATTCACATCAAATGTTAATTGGTCAACAAATAATATATTTGATCTCTATTAAGTCATTAAAAAGAGTATCTAAAATGCTAATATATGTTTTGTACTTGTCTAATATGTCAATCAATGCACATTGGCATACTTTTATCATACTAAACCATTTTGCATATGCTAATAAAAACATATGAAAGGTAGTGTTTAAAGAGAATGTAGAGTGTCAAAAGATTTGTAAAATTCTACCATCTTTGGTTTTTGGGCTCTTTCATGTTAGATCACATCCCAACTTTTACCCTTATTCAATGAGTCATGTAGAAGTTTATGATACATATCTTAGCAAAATTGATTAATACAAAATACTTAAACAAATAAGATTATTTTTAACCTTTTTTGAAGATTCACCCAATGTTAGTAATAGACTTTATACAAACCGTAATCTCTCTTACTTTCAGATAAATAATATTTTAAACAAAATTTAAATTTGATAATTTTTATAATCACCTTATTAATAAGATGCCAGGCCAAAAACAACTAATAATTAACACTTAGTTTTCATTGCAATGCCCTTATAGATAGCTATTTAAAATAGCAATTATTGTGAGAATAGAGCGAGTTACTATGTAACTAGTTTTCAAGCAAAAATACGAATAAAATATATGCACAAGCTAACATTTATGATAATAAAACTAATAGAGGAAGTCATTATGTGTGTAACACTACACCAACAATGGTCATAATAAGCATTAACCTAATTGAGATTAGATCATGAATTGCTGTCATAGTTGGCTCCCACAAGTATCACCATAATAGTAAGGTTTTATATGCAAAATAATCTTGATAATGTTTTGAGCATATAATTTGGATATTCGTCCATATGTAATAAGTATATTCCATTATTTCTAAGAAAAAAATTTTCAAATCCAATGCTCAATATGACATAATCTTCTTTTCAACTCTATCTTTTTCCAGCAACATGCCATCTTTAATATTCATGTTGTTAGTTAAAATAAAATCAGCCTTCCTTATAGTTTAGTAGCAATTATTTAAGGGAATAGTATGCAAAAAATGTTGAAGGTAAGAAAGCATATTGCTTATTGAAATCTTAAACAATTTCTTTGCAAAATAATAAAGTATTAAGATATGGCAATCCAAAGGAAAATAGCTACATCCAAAAGGATAAAATCATGTGTATGGTCCCCCATACAAATAGTAACTATCAATTATGAAAATTGTGAAGGACCAAAAAGTTATGTAGAATACTTTTAAAGTTAGAGAGCTTAAGACATTGTGTTAGGTATGTAACATGCCACTAATTTATATATTCATAACATGAACACTATGTTACTCACCAATTCATATAATACATTAACCTTGATTCCTATTTTTTGCATTCTTAATATTGTTACACCATAGATCTTTTGTTTTATCCTGTACAATTTGGTTCAAAAGGTTAATGTACTTCTTACATTATTAGTTGAAAAATTTAAAAATAAACATATATGGCATACATATATTAGGTATATGTTAAATAATTTTACTTAAGAAACTTGTCAACCTTTAAATCAAATTTCATTTCACCAGCTAGCTTCTTGAACTTAACCTAAATTAAAATGCATGAATCCAATCAATGCTTTACGATTCAACCCTAAAAGAGATGCAATTAATCCACTCTTTGATATACCACATAAGCCAAATTTTATCTACTAATCCTAAGAGTTGCTTCTTATAAAACACAAATCAAAAAGCCTTCATTTTGTATTGCCCATCACATTTTTGTGTTAATGATGAAACTATTATATGCTTAACAATTTTATTAATGGATTAATAAAATTTTATTTCAACCTTTAAATAAATTTCATTTCATCAACTAGCTTCTTGGACCTAACCTAAATCAAAATGCATGAATCCAATCAATGCCTTATGATTCAGCTCTTAGAAGAGATCCAACTAATCCACTCTTCGATATACCGCATAAGCTAGATTTTATCTACTAATCCTAAGAGTTTCTTCTTATAGAACAAAAATAGAAAGCCTTCATTTTGTGTTGTCGATCACATTTTTGTGTTAACGATGAAACCGTTGTATGCTTAAAAATTTTATTAATGGATTAATATGTATTCATCCATCCATGACAACAAAATTTGCATGCATCTGATTATATACTTTTAACATGGTGTATCCACAAAGTATAGAGGACCATCTCAAAGAATGTTTCCTTTTGGTTGCATGTTTACTTAGGTTTATGCTAGTTTGTGCTACTCAAAAAATATGAAATTGAGAACAAGATTTTTATTATAGTATGACAAATTTGAGTCATACTTCACTTCCATCATTCTATCATCAGTAAAACTTTAGAAAAAGTTAGATTTCAAGAGAGTTTTGATGAAGATATAATATCATTACCAATAAAAGGTGCAAGCAGAAGATCATTTACCTTAATGAGATTTGTTTAAGCTATAATGTAGTTTGTTTTGTCATATCATAGACTCTTTATATACTTGAGAATGTAAAACTGATTTGTATGCGAGGTGTTCTTGTCCCAAACTCCTGACAACAAAACCTTTTTAAAGTAACAACAATGAAAGTGGAAGCATGAGAAATGACAAAGCAAAAGAAGGAAGGGAGAAGAGAATTTTTGTTATAAGAAGATTGAACTCTTCAAGAAGATTCTTTTCAAATGGTTTTGAATTCACAAAGTTCTGATTCTTAGAATTTTGAATTTTCAAATATTCTTTTCACCCCTTTATATAGAAATTTGGATATAATATTTTATTATAAAATAATAAAACATGCGATTTTGATCATAAATATAAAATGTTCAAATTCTAAAAATTATGCAAATCCCATGCCTAACAACACACCCTCACCTCGCATGTGTACGGCCACACCAGGACACTGTTTATGTGCATGGGTATTGTTCCTGTGCGTGGACAAGCTCTCTATGTGCACATTGATCTCGACAACGTGGTGGGTGCACCTATCTCGTGTCCATGGAACGCATACGCTAGAGGAGGCCGATAAGGCACACGTGCAACATAGTTGTGCCCATCCTATGTGATCGCATACCAACACATACGGGCCTCTGGAGTAGCCCCATGCGTGGCCTCGTGTGTGGCTTCTACTACTACATATTGCAATGGTGATTTTCATTATTTTGTCTTTCTTCAATGTTTGTCTTCATAATTTTGGATGACTCTACTATACTCTACTCGACTCTACTCGACTCTACTCTATTCTAATCTACTTTACTCTACTCTACTCTATTCTACTCTACTCTACCCTATTCTACTTTACTCTACTCTATTCTACTCTACTTTACTCTACACAAACCTAACCTTGCCTAACATAAATTAGCCGAAAATAACCATCTATTACTCTACTATACTCTAAATTACTCTATTATATTATTGTCTGACTTAGCCTAGCCTTATCTAGCATTACTCTATTAGACTTTATTCTACTCTACTCTACTCTACTCTGCTCTGTTATTTTCTTCTCTACTCTATTATATTTTGCACTATTATTCTCTACTCTACTCTGCTCTGTTATGCTCTACTATACTCTACCCTACCCTACCATACCTTACCTTACCCTACGCTACTCTACTAAACTTTACTTTACTCTACTCTACTCTAGCCTATCCTAGCCTAACCTACCCTAGCCTAGCCTTACCTTACCTAGCCTTGCTTAGCGTAGCCTAGCCTAACCTAGCTCTATTCTACTATATTATACTCTACTCTACGCTATACTAATATACTCTACTCTACTCTACTTTGATCTACTCTACTTTACTCTAGCCTAGTCGAGCATAGCCTTACCTAACCAAGCTCTATTCTACTCCACTCTACTCTACTCTACCATACTATACTCTACTATACTCTTCTCTACACTACTCTATTCTATTCTACTCTACTCTATTCTACTCTACTGCACTCCAACATAACTTAGCTTATCTTATCCTATCATACTCTACCCTACTCTACCTTACCCTATCCTACCTTATCTTACCCTATCCTACCCTACCATACCTTACCCTACCTTACCAAACCCTACCTTATCCTACCCCAACCTATCATACTCTACTCTACTCTACTCTTTTCTACTCTAATCAAATCTACTCTACTCTACTCTACTCTGCTCTACCCTACTCTACCCTACTCTGCCATACTCTGCTCCACTCTGTTTTACTCTACTATGCTCTACTCTGTTCTTCTCTCTAGTACTCTACTCTAGCTTAGCTTAGCTAACCTAGCCTAACCTAACCTAACCATGCCTAGCCATACTCCACTCTTTTCTACTCTACTCTACTCAACTTTACTCTACTATATTATACTCTATTCTACTCTACTCTAGTCTCTCTTCTCTATTCTACTCTACTCAAGCCTCGCCTAACCTAACCTGACTTTACTCTACTATACTCGATATACCCAACCCAACCCTACCCTACCCTTCCCTACCTTATACCTACCCTATGTTACTCTATTCCACTATACTCTACTCTAGCCTAGCCTAGCCTAACCTAACCTTACTCCACTCTACACTACCCTACCTTATCCTATCCTACCCTTCCTTACCCTACCTTAACCTACCTTATCTGCCTACCCTGCCCTATGTTACTCTAGCCTACCCAATCAAACCCTACCTGAGCCTAAATTTGCCTAGCCATCCTTAGCTTTGCCTAGCCTTGCCTAACCTAGCTATACTCTTCTTTACTCTACTATTCTCCACTCTACTCTACTCTAGGCTAACCTGGCCTCGCCTAGTCTAACTTTGCTCTACTTTACTCTACTCTACTGTACCTTACCCTATGTTACTCTATGCTATCCTACCTTACCTTACCCCACCCTACTTTTATCCTACTCTATTCTACCCTATACTACCCTACCCTAACCTATCTTATGCTACTCTACTCTGCTATGCTCTGCTCTACTCTGTGCTACTCTACTCTGCTTTGCTCCATTATTCTCTGCTATGCTTTGCTCTACTATGCTCTCTACTACTCTGTTCTACTCTTCTCTGCTCTACTTTGCACTGCCCTATACTACTATTCTCTGCTCTACTCTGGGCTACTATGCTCAGCTTTTCTCTACTCTATCCTATCATACCCTATCCTATGCTACTCTATTATACTCTAATCTACTCTACTCTACTCTGCTCTTACCTATCCCATCCTAGCCTTGCCTAGCCTTGCTTAGCCTAGCCTAACCAAGCTCTACCCTATCTTATCTTACCCTATCTTATCCTATCCTACCTTATCCTAACCTATCCTACCCTATCTTACCCTACCCTTCCCTACCCTATCCTACCTTAACCAACCTTATCTTACCTTACCCTACCATACCCTATGCTACTCTACTCTGTTCTACTCTTCTTTGCTCTACTCTTCTTTGCTCTACTATACTCTTCTCTTTTTATCTCTACTCTACTCTGCTCTATTATGCTCTACTCTACATTACCCTGCACTGCTTTACTTTATTCTGTCCTGCTCTGTGCTGCTCTGATCGTCTCTATCCTATCCTACCCAACCTTACCCAATCCTATGCTACTCTCCTCTACTCTACTCTACTCTGTTTTACTCTATTATACTTTACTCTACTCTTTACTTTCCCTAACCTAACATAGCCTTGCCTAGCCCTCTACAACTCTTCCCTACTCTACATTACTCTATTATATTTTTGCCAAACTTTTCTTAGCCTAGTATTACTCTACTCTACTCTACTCTAACCTAACATAGCCTAACATAGCCTGACGTAGCCTAGCCTTCTATTACTCTTTTCTACTATACTTTACTTTATTATACTCTAACTTAACTTAGCTTAGCCTAACCTTATATTAGAACAAATCCAAAAATATAGAATATTATATAGTTCTCCATAGGGCTCCCCCTCTAGGGAACTCGAAAGGATTCTTGGGATCTTGATTCCATCTTTCTACCAATAGAGAAAACCTCTTTCCTTTGGTCACCGGGGCAGGTGAGCGTTGGATAGGCGCAGCAGCTCTTCCCGAATCTCTCGAAGGCACTCCCATGGGCCCTCTTATTTTCTCCCAGGTGTCCTTACAATAGGCTGTGGGGTAGACCCAAAGATCCCCCTGACAGAAAGAATAAGACCTAAAATCGGGTGTCACTACGCACGTCTGCGTTCAGGTCGGCTTGGTTTTGGCTCGGATCAGCAACGGGTCCTTGTTGGGCCCCTCGCTCAACCTCCCTAGAAGGCTGCTCAACCAACTGCTCCCTCCAATTCATACTCTACTCTACTCTACTCAACTCCACTCTATTCTTCTTTTCTTTACTCTACTCTACTCTACTCTACTTTACTATCTCTACTCTAACCTAACTTAGCCTAACATAACTAAGCCTAGCCTAGCCTAGCCCTTTACTACTCTATTCTATTCTACATTACTCTATTATACTCGAGACTAGATTAGCCTAGCCTTGTCTAACATTACTCTATTCTAATCTACTCTACTATGCTATACTCTACTCTACCCTACTCTACTTTGCTCAACTATACTCTTCTCTGCTCTACTATACTTTGATTTGCTCTACCATGTTCTATTCTTCTCTGCTCGTCTCTGTTATACTCTTCTCTGCTCTATTCTACTTTTCTATGCTCCACTCTACCTTACTCTACGCTACCTTACTCTACCCTATCCTATTCTTCTCCACTATACTCTACTCTACTCTACTCCACTTTACTCTACTATGCTCTACTCTAGCCTATCCTAGCTTAACCATGCTCTACTTTACTCTATTTTGCTCTACTCGCTCTACTCATCTCTACTCTACTCTACTCTACTCTGCTCTAATCAACTCTACTCTACTTTACTCTACTCTACTTAACTCTACTGTACTCTACTCTATTTTACTCTATTGTACTCTACTCTACTCTAGCCTACCTTAGCCTACCTAGCCTATCCTACCATACCTTATCCTATCTTACCCTATTATACCCTACTCTATCCTATCCTATCTTATCCTACTTTAACCTACCCTACCATACCTTACCCTAACCTATCCTACCTTATCCTATCCTATCCTACTCTATTTTACTCTACTCTTTTTTACCCAAATCTAACCTACTCTAGTTTAGCTTAGTCTAGCCTAAACTAACCTAGCTTATCTTTACTCTATTCTACTATACTCTTCTTTACTCTACTTTACCTTCCTCTACTCTAGCTTAACCTATCCTAAAATTGTGTAGACTAACTGACCTTATGCTACTCTATATTACTTTACTTCACTCTATTATACTCTAGGTTAGCCTAACCTAGCAAACCTTTACTCTACTCTAGTCTTTTATGCTCTACTTTACTCTGCCCTATCATGTTCTGCTTTGCTTTACTCTTCTCTACACTTCTCTCCACTCCACAACTCTGCTCTAACTTAGTTTAGCCTAACTTAGCCTAGCTTAGCCTAACCTAACCTAACATAGCCTAACCTTATTATACTCCTACTCTCCTCTACTCTACTCCACTCTTCTCTATTATACCCTACTTTAGCCTCTTTTTATCACTCTACTCTACTCTAGCCTACCCTAGCTTAACCTAACTCTACTCTACCAAATTTTATCTTATCTTATCCTATCTTACCCTATACTACCCTTCCCTACCCTACCTCATCCTATAATATCCTACTTTATCTTACCCTATGCTACTCCAACTTACCCTACCCTTGCCTAGCTTAGTCTAGCCTTTCTTAACCTAGTTTAGCCTAGCCTAACCTAGCTCTACTCTACTAAACTTCAATCTATGTTACTCTACTCTACTCCACTTTAGCCCAACCTAACCTAACCTAGTTATACTCTACTCTATTCTACTCTACCCTACCCTTCCTTATCCTATCCTACCCTACTTTATCCTTCTCTACTCTATTCTACTATACTCTACTATACTTTACTTTCCTCTACTATACTCTTTTTTGCTCTACGCTACTCTACTCTACTCTGTTCTATTATTCTTTACTAATCTATACTCTACTATGTACTATCCTATATAGCTCTACTCTGCTCTACTCCTATTCTACTATGCCATACTCTTTCCTACTCTATGCTGCTCTGCCCTACTCTACTTCACCCCACCCTACCCTACCCTACCCTATGCATCTCTACTCTACCCTACTCTACCCTACCCTACCATACCCATCCCTACCCCAGCTTACCTTACCTTATCCTACCCTACCCTACCTTACCTGACCCTACCCTATCCTAACCTACCCTACCCTACCCTACCTTACCCTATCCTACCCAACCCTACGTACCATATGTTACTCTACTCTCCTCTACTCTTCTCTACTCTGCTTTGTTTTGCTCTACTTTACACTGCTTTGCTCTGCTTTACTCTACTCTACTCTGCTCTACTTTACCCTGCACTGCTCTGCTCTTCTCTACTCTACTCTACTCCTCGCTACTCTGCTCGACTCGACTCCACTCTACTCTACTTTACTCTACTCTACTCTCATCTACTCTATTCTACTCTACTCAACTCTAGCCTAGCTTAGCCTAACCTAACCAAGCTCTACTCTACTCTACTATAACCTAGCCTAACCTAGCATAACCTAACTCTACTATACTCTACCTTACCCCACTCTATCCAATCTTATCATACCTTATCCTATGCTACTCTACTCTATTCTACTCTACTTTACTTTATTCTACTCTACTCTCCTCTACTATACTTTGCTCTGTTCTGTTATGCTTTGCTCTGATCTGCTATGCTCTGCTCTGTTTTTCTTTGCTCTACTCTGCTCTGCTCTACTCTACTCTGCTTTACTCTGCTTTACTTCACTCTACTCTACTCTACTCAACTCTACTCTACTCAACTCTTTTCTACTCTACTCTTCTCTACTCTACTATACTCTACTCTACACTACTCTACTCCACTCTGCTCTACTCTACTCCACTTTACTCTACTCTACTCTACTCTACTCTACTCTAGCCTAGCCTAACCAAGCCTAAACTTAGCTTTACTCTACTCAACTCTACTCTATTATACTTTATTTTATTCTACTCTATACTACTCTATTCTACTTTACTCTACTATACTCTAACCTAGCCTAACTTAGGTTAACTTAACTCTACTCTACTTTATCATATCTTACCCTATCTTATCATATCCTATCTTATCCTATGGTACTCTATTCTACTCTACTCTACTCTAGCCTAACCAAACCTAGTTTTATTCTACTCTACCCTACCTTACTCTACTCTAATCTACTCTACTCTAACTTAGCCTAACATAGCCTAACTAGTTCTATCCTACCCAAATCTATCCTATCTTACCTTTTCCTATCCTATCCTACCATACCCTTACACCTAGTCCTAGATATAACCCTAGCCCTCACCCTAGCCTTAGCCTTAGATCCTAGCCTTAGCCCTAGCCCAAAGCCTAGACTTAGCCCTAACTCTAGCCTAGATCTAGCCCTAGCCCTACCCTTAGCCCCAGCCTTAGCCCTAGCCCTAGTCCGAGCCTTAGTTCTAGCCCTAACCATAAATCTAGCCTTAGCTCTAGCCCTAGCCCTAGATCTTACCCTAGACATAGTCTTAGCCCTGGATCTAGCCTTAAATCTAATTCAAGATCAAGCCATAGCCCTAAATATAGTCCTAGATCTAGCTCTAACCCTAGCACTATCCTTGGATATAGATCTAGCCTTTGATCTTTTCCTAGTCCTAGCCTGAGCCCTAGTCCTTCCCCTAGCCCTAGATTCTAGCCCTAGCCATAGCCCTAGCCCTACCCCTAGCCCTAGCCTTAGCCCTCGCTCTAACCCTAACCCTAACCCTATCTCTAGATCTTAGCCTATGCCCCCCTAGCTCTACCCTTAGCCCTATCCCTAACCTTAGCCCTAGATCTAGCCCTAGCCCTTGCCCTAGCCCTAACCTTAATGCTAGCTCTAGGACCTAGCCCTAGCCCTAACCCAAGCCCAAGCCCAAGCCCTAGACCTAACCCTAGCCCAAGCCCTAAATCTAGCCTTAGATCTAGCCAAAGATATACCCCTAGCCCTAGCCATAGATCTTACTCTAGATCTAGCCATAGCCCTAGTCCTTGCCTTAGATCTAGGTCTAACACTAGCACTTGACCTAGCTCTATCCTTAGCCCTAGATCCCAGCCCATGCCCTAGCCCTAGCCCTAGCCTTAGCCTTAGTTCTAGATCTAAGCCCTAGCTCTAGCCTTAACCCTAGCCCTAAATCTAGCCCTAGCCCTATCCCAAACCTTAACCCTAGATTTAGCCCTATATCTAGCCTTAGCCCTAACCTTATCCCTATCCCTTACCCTAGCCTTAACCTAAGCCCTAGATCTTAGACCTAGCCCTAGCCCTAGCCTTAGATCCTAGCCCTAACCCTAATGCCCTAGCCTTATCCCTAGATCTAGCCTTAACCTTTGATGTAGCCCTAGCCCTAGATCTAACCCTAGCGCTAGCTCTAGCCCTAGATCTAGCCATAGACCTAGCCCAAGCCCTAGCCGTAGCCCTAGATCTAGCCTTAGCTTTAGCAGTAGCCTTAGCTCTCGCCCTAGACCTAACCCTAGCCTTAGCCTTAGTTCTATCCCTAGCCCTAGCACTAGGCCTAGATCGAGCCCTGGATCTAGCCCTAGCCGTAATCCTAGCCCTAGCATTTGCCCTAGCTCTATCCCTAGCACTAGCCTTAGTCCTAGATCCTAGTCCTCGCCCTATCACTTGTCTTAGATCCTAGCCCTATCCTTAGCTCGAGCTTAGCCCTAGCTCTAGCCTTAGATCTAGCCATAGCCATAGCCCTAGCCTTAGATCTAACCCTAGCCCTACACTAGCCATAGATCTCGCCTTAGCTCTAGCCCTAAAACTAGCCCAAGGTCTAGCCCAAGCCCTAGCCATAACTTTAGCCCTGTATCAAGCCCTAGTCCTAGGCCTAAATCTAACCCTAGATCTCGCTCAAGCCTTATCCCTAGTCCAAGACCTTGCTGTAGCCCGAGCCTTCGCCATAGCCCAAGCGTTAGATCAACCCCTAACCCTTGCCCTAGCCCTAAATCTATCCTTAGATCTAGCCTTAGCCTTAGATCTACCCCTAACCCTCGCCCTAGCCCTAAATCAAGCCCTAGATCTAGCCTTAAGCCTAGATCTAACCCCAACTCTAGTAATAACAATAGCCCTAGCCTTAGCCCTAGATCCTAGCCCTAACCCTATCCCTAACCCTAACCCTAGCCTTAGCCCTAGATTTTAGCCCTAGCCCTAGCCCTAATACTAGCCATACCCCAAGCCCCAAATCTAGCTCTAACCCTCACCCTAACCCCAAATCTAGCCTTAGATCAAGCCTTAACCCTAGATCTAGCCCTAACCCTCGCCTTAGCCCTAAATCTAGCCCTAGATATAGCCTTAGCCCTAAATCTAGCCCTAGCTCTAGCCATAACCTTAGCTTTAGCCCTAGTCCTAGCCCTAGATCTTAGCCCTAACCCTACCCCTAGCCCTGGCCCTAACCTTAGCTCTACATCCTAGCCTTAGCCCTAGCTCTTGTCCTAACCCTAGCCCTAGCCCTAACCCTAGCCCTAGCCCTAGCCCTAACCCTAGATCTAGCTCTAGCCCTAGCTTAAGCCCTAGTCCTAACCCAATCCTTAGCACTAGCCCTAGCCTTACCCCTAGCACAAGCCCTAGATCTAGCTCTAACTTTTGCCCTAGCCTTGAATCTAACCCAAGAACTAGCCTTAACCCTATATTTAGCTTTAACCTTCACCCAAGCTCTAAATCTAGCCCTAGCTCATGCTATAAGTCGAGCCTTAGCCCTAGCCCTAGCCCTACATCTTAGCCCTAGCCTTATCCTTAGCCCTAGCATTAGCCCTAAATCCTAGCCTTAGCCCTAGCCCTAACCCTAATGCTAGCCATTGCCCTAGCCCTAGCCCTAATCCTAGCCCTAACCTTAGCCATAGTCTTAGATCTAGCCCTAGCCATAGTCCTAGATCTAACCCTACCCTAAGCCTAAGCCCTCATCCTAGCCCTAGCCTTCGCCCTAGCCCAAGCCCAAAATCTAGCACTAACCCTCGCCCTAGCCCTAGATCTAGCCCTAACCCTCGCTCTAGCACTAAATCTATCCCTAGATCTAGCCTTAGCCCTATATCTAACCATAGCTCTAACCATAACCCTAGCCCTAGCCCTAGCTTTATATCCTAGCCCTAACCCTATCCCTAGCCCTAGCCTTAGCCTTAGCCCTAGATCTTAGCCCTAACCCTAACCTTAACCCTAGCCCTAGCCTTAGCCCCCTTATGCCAACCCTAGCCTTAGTCCTAGCCCGAGCCCTAGATCTAGCCATAACCCTCGCCCTAGCCCTAAATCTTGCCCTAGACTTAGCCCTTGCCCTCGCCCTAACTCTAGCCCTAGATCTTGCTCTAGCCCAAGCCCAAGTCCTTGTCCTAGCCCTAGCCCTAGCGCTCGCCCTAGCCTTAACCTAGTCGAGGCCATAGATCTAGCCCTAACCCTCTCCCTAGCCCTTCATCTTACCCTAGATCTAGCCTTAGCCCTAAATCTAGCTCTAGATCTAGCCCTAACCCTCGCCCTAACCCTAAATCTAGCATTAGCCCTAGATCTAGCCCTAACTCTAGCCATTACTCTAGCCCTAGCCCTAACACTAACGTTATCCCTAGCCCTAGCCCTAGATCCTAGCCCTAGCCCTAGCCCTAGCCCTAACACTAAAGCTATCCCTAGCCCTAGCCCTAGCCCTAGCCCTGACCCTACCCTTAGCCCTAGCCCTAGCCTTAACCCTAGCCCAAACCCTAGATCTTGCCATAACCCTTACCCTAGCCCTGAATTTGTCCTTAGATCTAGCCATAGCCATAGATCTAGCCATAACCCTCTCCCTAGCCCTAAATCTGGCCTAGATCTAGCCTTAGCCCAAGATCTAACTCTAGCTCTAGTAATAACCCTAGCCCTAGCCCTAGATCCTAGCCCTAACGTTATCCCTAACCTGAGCCCTAGCCTTAGCCCTAGATACTAGCACTAGCCCTAGCCCTAATGCTAGCCCTAGCCCTAGCCCAAGCTCTAGCCTTAGCCCTAGCACAAGCCCTAGATCTAGCCCTAACCCTCATCGTAACCCTAAATCCATCCCTAGATCTAGCCTTAGCACTACATCTAGCCCTAACTCTAGCCCTAACCCTTGCCCTAACCCTAAATCTAGCCTTAGATCTAGCCTTAGCCATAGCTCTAGCAATAACCATAGCCCAAGCACTAGCCCTACATCCTAGCCATAACCTTATTCCTTGCCCTAACCCTAGTCTTAGCCCTAGATCCTAGCCCTAGCCCTAGCCTTTGCTCTGACACGAGCCCTAGCCCTATCCCTAACCCTAACCTTAACCTTAGTCCTAGCCCAAGCCCTAGATCTAACCTTAGCTTAAGATCTAGCCCTAGCTTTAGCGATAACCCTGGCCCTACATCCTAGCCCTAACCCTATCCCAAGCCTTAGCCCTAGATCCTCGCCCTAACCCAAGCCCTAGCCCTAACCCAAGCCCTAGCCCTAGCCTTAGCACTAACCCAAGCCCTAGCTCTAGTCCTAGCCCTAGATCTAGCCTTAGCCCTAGCCCAAGCCCTAGTCTTCTCCCTAGCCTCAGCGCTAACCCTAGCCTTAGCCAAAGCCCAAGCCCTAGATCTAGCCCTAACCCTCGCCCTAGCCCTAAATCTAGCCTTAGTTCTAGCCCTAACCCTCCCCCTAGCCCTAAATCTAGCCCTAGATCTAGCTTTAGTCCTAGATCTAACCTTAGCTCTAGCCATAACCCTAGCCCTAGGGCCTTAGCCCTAAATCCTAGCCCTAACCCTATCCCTAGGCCAAGCCCTAGATCCTAGCCCTAGCCTTAGCCCTAGCCCTAACGCTAGCCCTAGTCCTAGTCCTAGCCCTAACCCTAGCCTTAGGCCTAGGTCTAGCCTAGATCTAGCCCTAGCCCAAGCCCAAGCCCAAGCCCTAGTCCTAGCCCTAGCACTAGCTCTAGCCCTACCACTAGCCCTAAATCCTAGCCCTAACCCTATCCCTAGCCCTAGCCCTAGCCATAGCCCTAGATCCTAGCCTTAAGCCTTGCCTTAGCCCTAGTCCTAACCCTAGCCCTAGCCCCTACTCTAGATCTAGCCCTAGCCCTAGTGCCAGCTAAAGCATTAGCCCTAGCCCATACCCTAAATCTAGCCCTAAACCCTCGCCTTAACCCTAAATCTAGCCCTAGATCTAACCCTAGATCTAGCCCTAACCCTCGTTCTAACCCTAAATCTTGCACTAGATCTAGCCTTAGCCAAAGATCTAGCCCTAGCTCTAGCCATAAGGCTAGCCTTAGCCCTAGATCCTAGCTCAAACCCTATCCCTAGCCCTGGCCATAGCCTTAGCCCTAGATCCTAACCCTAGCATAACCCTAGCCTTAGCCCTAATGCTAGCCCTAACCCTAACCCTAATATTAGCCCTAGCCCTAACCCTAGAACTAACCCTAGCCCTAACCCTAATCTAACCATAGCCCTAACCTAAGCCCTAGTCCTAGCCCTAGCCCCAGCACTAGCCCTAGCCTTAGCCCTAGACTAAGCCCTAGATCTAGCCCTAACATTCGCCCTAGCCCTAAATCTAGCTCTAAATCTAGTCTTAGCCCTAAATCAAGCCATAGATCTAACCCTAACCCTTGCCCTAGCCCTAAAGCTAGCCTAGATCTAGCCCTAGCTCTAGCCATAACCCTAGCCTTAGCCCTAGCCCAAGATCCAAACCCTAACCTTTCCCTAACCCTAACTATAACCTTAGCCCTAAATCTTAGCCTTAACCCTAGCCCTAGCCCTAGCCCTAACCCTAGCCCTAGCCTTAGAGCTCGCCCTAGCCCTAACCTAAGCCCTAGTCCTAACCATAGCCCTAGCACTAACCCTAGTCGAGGTCCTAGATTTAGCCCTAACCCTCGCCCTAGCCCTAAATCTAGCCCTAGATCTAACCCTAACCCTTACCCTAGCCCTAAATCTAGCCCTAGATCCAGCCTTAGCCCAAAATCTAGCCCTAGCACTAGCCATAACCCTAGCACTAGCCATAACCCTAGCCCAAGATCCTAGCCTTAACCCTATCCTTATCCCTAACCTTAGCCTTAGCACTAGATCCTAGTCCTAACCCTAGTCCTAGCCCTAAAGCTAACCCTAGCCCTAGCCTTAGCCCTAACCCTAGCACTAGCCCTAGATCAAGCCCTAGCCCTATCCCAAGCCCTAGTCCTAGCCCTAGCCCTAGCCTTAGCTCTAGCCCAAGCCTAAGATCTAGCCCTAAACCTCACCATATCCCTAAATCTAGCCCTAGATCTAGCCTTAGATCTAGCCTTAACCCTCGCCCTAGCCTTAAATCTAGCATAAGGTCTAGCTTTAGCCTTAGATCTAGCCCTAACTCTCACCATAACCCTAGCCCTAACCCTACATCCTAGCCATAACCATATCCCTAACCCTAGCCCTAACCTTAGCCCTAGATCCCATCGCTCGCCCTAGCCCTAAACCTAGCCCTAGCCCTAACCCAAGTCCTAGCCCTAGCCCTAGCCCTAGATCTAGCCATAACCTTAGCCCAAGTCATAGCTCTAGCCTTAGCACTAGCCCAAGCCCTAGATCTGGCCCTAACCCTCACCCTAGCCCTAAATCTAGCCCTAGATCTAGCCTTAGCCCTAGATCTAGCCCTAGCTCTAGCCATAACACGAGCCCTATCCCTGGCCTTAGCCTTAGATCCTTGCCCTAACACTAACCTTATCCATAGCCCTTATCCTAGCCTTAGCCCTAGATCCTAGCCCTAGCCCTAACGCTAGCCCTAGCCTTAATCAAAGCCCAAGCCCTAGTCCTAGCCCTAGACAAAGCCCTAGAACTAGCCCTAACCCTCGCCTTAGCCCTAAATCATGGCCTAGATCTTTCCTTAGCCCTAGATGTAGCCCTAACCTTGTCCTAGCCATAAACCTGGCCCTAGATCTAGCCCTAGCTATAGCCATAACAAGAGCCCTAACCCTAGCCCTAGCCCTTGATCGTTGCCCTAGCCCTAACATTATCCTTAGCCCTAGCCCTAGCCTTAGCCCTAGATCCTTGACCTTGTCCTAGCCTTAACCATAATGCTAGCCCTAGCCCTAGCCCTAAACCTAGCCCTAGACATAGATCTAGCCCTAGCCCTAGACCTAGCCAAAGCCCTAATCCTAGCTCTAGCACTAGTGCTAGCACTAGCCTTAGCCCTTGCCCAAGATCCTAGCCCTAACCCTATCCCTAGTCGTAGCCCTAGATCCTCGCCCTAGCCCAAGCCTTAGCCCTAGCCCTAACCCAAGCCCTAGCCCTAGCCTTAGCACTAACCCTAGACCTAGCCCTAACTCTAGTCCTAGCCCTAGATCTAGCCCAAGCCCTAGTCTTAGCCCTAGCCTTAGCGCTAGCCCTAGGTTTTGCTTGAGCCCAAGGCCTAGATCTAGCCCTAACCCTCGCCCTAGCCCTACATCTAGCCCTAGATCTAGCCTTAGCCATAGATCTAGCCCTAACCCTCGCCCTAATCCAAAATCTAGCCCTAGATCTAGCCTTAGCTCCAGCCATAACCCTAGCCATAGCACTAGCCTTAGCCCTAGATCGTAGACCTAATCCTATCCCTAGCCCTAGCCCAAGCCTTAGCTCTAGATCCTAGCCATAGCCCTAATGCTAGCCCCAGCCCTAGTCCTAGCCCTAACCCTAGCCCTAGCCATAACCCTAAATCTAGTACTGACCCTAGCCCAAGCCCTAGTCCTAGCTCTAGCCCTAGTGTTATCCCAAGCCCTAGCCCTAGCCCTATCCCTAGATCCTAGCTCTAACCCTATCCTTAGCCTTAGCCCTTTCCTTAGCCCTAAATCCTAGCCCTAGGCTTAGGCCTAACCCTAACCCTAACCATAGCCGTAGCCCTAGCTCAAGATCTACCCCTAGCCTTAGCCCTAGCCCAAGCACTAGATCTAACCCTTACCCTTGCCCTAGTCCTAAATCTAGCACTAGATCTAGCCTTAGACCTAGATCTAACCCTAGATCTAGCCCTAACCCTCGCCATAGCCCTAAATCTAGCCCTAGATCTAGCATTAGCCCAAGATCTAGCCCTAACTCTAGCAATAATACTAGCCCAAGCCTGAGATCCTTGCCCTAACACTATCCCTTGCCCTACCCTTGCTTTAGCCCTGAACCTTAGCCCTAGCCCTAGCCCAAGTCCTAGCCCTAACCCTAGGCCTAGCCTTAGATCTAGCCCTAGCCCTAGCCTAAGCCCTAATCCTAGCCCTAGCCTTCGCCTTCGCCCAAGCCCAAGGACTAGATTTAGCCCTAACCCTCGCCTTAGCCCTAAATCTAGCTCGAGATCTAGCCTTAGCCCTAGATCTAGCCCTCACCCTCGCCCTAACCCTAAATCTAGCCCTAGTTCTAGCTGTAACCCTAGCCCTAGCCCTATCCTTAGCACTAGCCCTGATGCTAACCCTAGTCCAAGCCCTAGCCATAGCCCTAGCCCTAGATGTAGCCCTCGCCCTACCTTTAGCACTAGCCCAAGACCTTTCCCTAGCCCTAGCCCTCGTCGTAGCCCTAAATGTTGCCCTAGATCTAGCCCTAGCTCTAGCCATAACCCTATCCCTAGCCCTAGCCCTTGATCCTAGTCTTAACCCTATCCCTAGCCCTAGCCCTGACCCTATCCCTAATGCTAGCCATAGCCCTAGCCCTAGCCCTAGCCCTAGTCCTATCCCTAATGCTAACCCTAGATCCTAGCCTTAGGCCTAGATCCCAGCCCTAACCCTAGACCTAGCCCTAGCCCTATCCCTAATGCTAGCTGTAGCCCTAGCCCTAGTCCTAGCCTTAGATCTAGGCCTAGCCCTAGCCTTAACTCTAGATCTAACTCTATCCCTAGCCCAAGCCGTAGCCCTAACCTTAAACCTAGATCCTAGCCCTAACCTTAAACCTAGATCCTAGCCGTAGCCCTGGCCCTAGCCCTATCCCTAATGCTAACCTTAGCCCTAGTCCTAGCCCTATCCTTAACGCTAGCCCTAGATCCTAGCCCTAGCCTTAGCTTTAGCCCTAGATCCTAGCCCTATCCCTAATGCTAGCCCTATATCCGAGCCCTAGCCCTAGATCCTAGCCCTAACCCTAGCCCTAGCTCTAGCCCTATCCTTAACACTAGCCCTAGCCCTAACCATAGCCCTAATCCTAGCCCTAGCCCTAGCTCTATCCCTAGCCCTAAATCTAGCCCTAGCCTTAGCCCAAGCCCTAGTTCTAGCCCTAGTCCTAGTGCTAGCCCTAGCCATAGACCTAGCCCTAGATCCTAGCCCTAACCCTATCCCTAGCCCTAGCTTTAGCCTTAGCCCTAGATCATAGCCCTAGCCTTAGCCATAGCCCTAGCCCGAGCCCAAGCCTTAGTCCTAGCTCTAACCCTAGTGCTAGACCTAGCCCAAACCCTAACCCTAACCTGAGCCCTAGCCTTAGCCCTAGATCCTATCCCTAGCCTTAGCCTTAGCACTAGATCTTAGTCCTAGCCCTAGCCCTAACCCTAGCCCTATCCCTAATGCTAACCCTAGCCCAAGCCCTAGCCCTAGCTCTATCCCTAACATTAGCCCTAGATCCAAGCCCTAAATCCTAGTCCTAACCTTAGCCGTCGCCCTAGCCCTAGCCATATCCCTAATGCTAGCCCAGATCCTAGCACTAACCCTAACCCTAACCCTAGATCCTAGCCTTAGCCCTAGAGCTAGCCCTAGCCTTAGCTTTAGCCCTAGATCTTAACCTTAGCCTTAGCCTTCACCCTAGATCCTAGCCCTAGCCCAAGCCCTATCCTTAACTCTAGCACTAGTTCTTAGCCCTAGCCATAGCCTTAGCACTAGATCCTAGCCCTAGCCCTAGCCTTAGCCCTAGATCTTAGCCCTAGCCTTAACGTTAGCCCTAGATCCTAGCCCTAACCCTAGCTCTAGCCCTAGCCCTATCCCTAACGCTAGCCCTACCCTTAGCCTTTGCCATAAATCGTAGTCCTAGCCCTAACCCTAACATTAGCCCTAGTCCTATCCCTAACGTTAGCTCTAGATCCTAGCCCTAGCCCTAGCCTTAGCCCTAGATTCTAGCCCTAGCCCAAGCCTTGGCCCTAGATCTTAGTCGTGGCCCTAGCCATAACCCTAGCCTTATCCCTAATGCAAGCCCTAGCCATAGCCCTAGATATAATCCTATCCCTAACATTAGCCCTAGCCTTAGCCGTAGATCCTAGCCCTAGCCCTAGCCCAAGCCCTAGCCCTATCCTTAATGCTAGCCCTATATCCTATCCCTAGCCCTAGCCTTAGCCCGAGATCCTAGCCCTAGCCATAGCCTTCGCCCTAGATCCTGGCCCAAGCCCTAGCCTTAGCCCTAGATCCTAGCCCTAACCCTAGCCCTAGCCCAAGCCCTATCTCTATCCCAAATGCTAGCCCTAGATCCTAGCCCTAACCCTAGCCTTAGCCCGAGATCCTAGCCCTAGCCCTAGCATTAGCCCTAGATCCTAGCCCTAGCCCTTACGTTAGCCCTAGTCCTATCCCTAATGTTATCCCTAGATCCTAACCCTAGCCATAGCCCTAGATCCTATCCCTAGCCCTAGCATTAGCCCTAGATCCTAGCCTAGCGCTAGCCATAGCCCTAGCCCTAGCCCTATCCCTAATGCTAGCCCTAGATCATAGCCCTAGCCCTAGCCTTAGCCCTAGATCCTAGACCTAACCCTTGTGCTAGCCCTAGCCCTAGCCCTTGCCTTAGCCCTAGATCCTAGCCCAAGCCATAGCGCTAGCCCTTGTCCTAGCCTTAGCCCTAGATCCTAACCCTAATCCTAGCCCTAACCCTATCCCTATCCCTAACACTAGCCCTAGATCCTAGCCCTAGCCCTAACCTTAGCCCAAGATCCTAGCCCAAGCCCTAGCCTTAGAATTAGATCCTAGCCCTAGCGCTAGCCCTAACCCTAGTCTTAGCCTTAGATCCTAGCCCTAACCCTAGCCCTAGCACTTGCCCTAGCCCTATCCCTAATGCTAGCCTTAGCTCCTAGCCCTGGCCCTAGCCTTAGTCCCAGATCCTAGCCTTAGCCCTAGCCATAGCCTAGACCTAGATCCTAGCCCAAGCTCTAACCCTAGCCCTAGCCCTATCCCTAATGCTAACCCTAGATCCTAGCCCTAGCCCTAGCTTTAGCCCTAGATCCTAGCCCTAACCTTATCCCTAGCCCTTGCCATAACCTTAGCCCTACATCCTAGCCCTAACCATAGTCGTAGCCTTAGCCCTAATGCTAGCCCTAGACCTAACCCTAGCCCTAGCCCTAATCTAACCCTAGCCTTAACCTAACCCCTAGCTCTAGCCCTAGCCTTAGATCTAATCCTAGCCCTAGCCTTAGCTCTAGATCTAGCTCTATCTCTAGCCTTAGCCCTAGCCTTAGCCATAGATCCTAGCCCTAACCCTAGCCTTAGCCCTAGATCCTAGCCCTAGCCCTAGCGTTAGCCCTAGATCCTTGCCCAAGCCCTAGTGCTAGCCCTTGCCCTAGCCTTAGCCCTAGATCCTTGCCCAAACCCTAGCCTTTGCCCTAGCCATAGCCCTATCCCTAACACTTGCCCTAGATCCTAGCTCTAGCCCAAGCCTTAGCCCTAGATCCTAGCCCAAGCCTTAGCCTTTGCCCTAAATCCTAGACCTAGCCCTAGCCCTAACGTTTGCCCTAGTCCTATTTGTAACGTTAGCCCTAACCCTAGCCTTAGCCCTAGATCCTAGCCCTAGCCTTAGCCCTAGATCCTAGCCCTAGCCCTAGCCCTAGCCTTAGCCCTAGATCCTAGACCTAACCTTAGTGCTAGCCCTAGCCATAGCCCTTGCCTTAGCCCTAGATCCTAGCCAGAGCCATAACGGTAGCCCTTGTCCTAGCCTTAGCCCTAGATCCTAGCCCTAACCCTAACCCTAGCCCTAGCCTTATCCTTATCTCTAACACTAGCCCTATATCCTAGCCCTAGCCCTAGCCTTAGCTCTAGATCCTAGCCCTAACCCTGTCCTTAGCCCTGGCCATAGCCTTAGCCCTAGATCTTGGCCCTAGCCATAGTCGTAGCCTTAGCCCTAGACCTAACCCTAGCCCTAGCCCTAATCTAACCCTAGCCCTAGCCCTAGCCCTAGCCCTAGCTTTAGATCTAAGCCTAACCCTAGCCTTAGCTCTATATCTAGCTCTATCCCTAGCCTTAGCCCTAACCTTAGCCAGAGATCCTAGCCTTAACCCTAGATCCTAGCCTTAGCCCAAGCACTAGCCCTAGCCTTAGCCTTAGATCCTTGCCCAAGCCCTAGTGCTAGCCCTTGCCCTAGCCTTAGCCCTAGATCTTAGCCCTAACCCTCACTTTTGCCCTAGTCCTAACCCTATCCCTAACACTTGCCCTAGATCCTAGCTCTAGCCCAAGCCTTAGCCCTAGATCCTAGGCCTAGCCCTAGCCTTAGCCCTAGATCCTAGCCCTAACCCTATCCCTAGCCTTGGCCATAGCCTTAGCCCTACATTCTAGCCCTAGCCATAGTCGTAGCCTTAGCCCTAACGCTAGCCCTAGCCCTAACCCTAGACCTAACCCTAGCCATAACCTAACCCCTAGCATTAGCCCTAGCCCTAGCTCTAGCCTAGCCTTAGATCTAAGCCTGGCCTTAGCTTTAGCGCTAGATCTAGCTCTATCCCTAGCCTTAGCCATAGATCTTAGCTCTTACCTTAGCCTTAGCCCTAGATCCTAGCCCTAACCCTATCCTTTGCCCTAGCCCTAGCCCTATCCCTAACACTTGCCCTAGATCCTTGCTCTAGCCCAAGCCTTAGCCCCAGATCGTAGCCCTAGCCCTAGCCTTAGCCCTAGATTCTAGACCTAACCCTAGTGCTAACCCTAGCCCTAGCCCTTGCCTTTGCCCTAGATCCTAGCCCAAGCCATAGCACTAGCCCTTATCCTAGCCTTAGCCCTAGATCCTAGCCTAACCCTAGCCCTAGCCTTAGCCTTATCCCTATCCCTAACACTAGCCCTAGATCCTAGCCCTAGACCTAGCCTTAGAATTAGATTCTAGCCCTAACTCTAGCCTTAATCCGAGATCCTAGCCATAACCCTAGCCCTAGCCCTTGCCTTAGCCCTATCCCTAACGCTAGCCCTAGATCCCAGCCCTGGCCCTAGCCTTAGTCCCAAATCCTAGCCTTAGCCCTAGCCCTAGCCTAGCCCTAGATCCTAGCCCAAGCCCTAACCCTAGTCCTTGCCCTAGCCCTAGCCCTAGCCCTAACGCAAGCCCTAGATCTTAGCCCTAGCCTTAGCCCTAGATCCTAGCCCTAGCCATAGTCGTAGCCTTAGCCCTAACGCTAGCCCTAGCCCTAGCTCTAGACCTAACCCTAGCCCTAGCCCTAATCTAACCCTAACCCTAACCCTAGCCCTTACCCTAGCCTTAGATCTAAGCCTAGCCCTAGCCTTAGCTCTAGATCTAGCTCTATCCCTAGCCTTAGCCCTAGCCTTTGCCATAGATCCTAGCCGTAACCCTAGCCTTAGCCATAGATCCTAGCCCTAGCCCTAGCCTTAGCCCTAGGTCCTTGCCCAAGCCCTAGTGCTAGCAATAGCCCTAGCCTTAGCCCTAGATCCTAGCCCTAACCCTCGCCTTTACCCTAGCCCTAGCCCTATCCCTAACACTTGCCCTAGATCCTAGCTCTAGCCCAAGCCTTAGCCCTAGATCTTAGCCCAAGCCCTAGCCTTTGCTCTAGATCCTAGACCTAGTAGCCCTAGCTCTAACGTTTGCCCTAGTCCTATCTGTAACGTTAGCCCTAGATCCTAGCCCTAGCCTTAGCCTTAGCCCTAGATCCAAGCCCTAGCCCTAGCCTTAGCCCTAGAACTTAGCCCTAGATTCTAGCCATAGCCCTATCCCTAATGATAGGCCTAGCCCTAGCTCTAGCCCTAGCCCTATCCCTAGCCCTAACCTAGCTTTAGATGTAGGCCTAGCCCTAGTCTTAGCTCTAGATCTAGCTCTATCCCTAGCCCTAGCCCTAGATCCAGCCCTAGCCCTAGCCTTAGCCCTAGATCCTAGCCCTAGCCCTTGTCATCGCCCTAACCATAGCCCTATCCCTAACGCTAACCCTAGCCCAAGCTCGAGCCCTAGCTCTATCCCTAACGTTAGCACTAGATCCTAGCCCTAACCCTAGCCTTAGCCCTAGATCCTAGCCCTAGCCCTAACCCTAACCTTAGCCCTAGCTCTAGCCCTAACCCTAGCGTTATCCCTAATGCTTGCCATAGTCCTAGCCCTAGCCCTATCCCTAATGTTAGCCCTAGATCCTAGCTCTAGCCTTAGCCCTATTCATAGCCCTAACCTTAGCCTTAGATGTAAGCCTAACCCTAGCCTTAGCTCTAGATCTAGCTCTATCCCTAGCCCTAGCCCTAGCCATAGCACAAGATCCTAGCCCTAGCCCCTACCATCGCCCTAACCATAGCCCTATCTCTTATGCTAGCCCAAGCCCGAGCCCTAGCCCTATCCTTAATGCTAGCCCTAGATCCTAGCCCTAGCCCTAGCCTTAGCCCTAGATACTAGCCTTAACCCTCGCCCTAGCCCTAGCCCTAGCCCTAGCCCTAGCCCTATCCCTAACCCTAGCCCTAGATCCTAGCCCTAGCCCTAGATCCTAGGCCTAGCCTTAGACTTAGCCCTAAATCCTAGCCCTAGCCCTCGCCCTAGCCCTAGCCCTAGCCCTAGCCCTATCCCTGACACTAGCCCTAGCCCTAGCCCTAGCCCTAGCCTTATCCCTAGCCATAGATCTAGCCCTTGTCCTAGCTTAAGCTCTAGTCCTAGCCCTAGCCCTAGACCTAGCCCTACATCTTAGACCTAGGCCTATCCTTAGCCCTAGCTTTAACCTTAGCCCTAGATCATAGGCCTAGCCCTAGCCATAGCTCTAGCCCTAGCCCAAGCCCTAGCCCTAGCTCTAACCCTAATGCTAGCCCTAGCCTAAACCATAACCCTAACCTGAGCCCTAGCCTTAGATCTAGGATAAGCCCTAGCCTTAGCCCTAGATCGAGCTCTATCCCTAGCACTAGTCCTAGCCTTAGCCCTAGATCCTAGCCCTAGCCCTAGATCCTAGCCCTAGCCCTAACCATATCCTTAATGCTAGCCCTAGCCCTAGCCCTAGTCCTATCCCTAACGTTAGCCCTAAATCCTAGCCCTAGCCTTAGCCTAAGATCCTAGCCCTAGCCATAGCCCTATCCCTAATGCTAGCCCTAGATCCAAACCCTAACCCTAACCTTAGCCCTTGATCCTAGCCCTAGCCTAATGAAAGGCCTAGCCCAAGCCTTAGCCCTAGATCCTAGCCCAAGCCCTAGTGCCAGCCTTAGTCCTAGCCTTAGCCCTAGATCTTAATCTTAACCCTAGCCCTACCCTTAGCCCTATCCCTAATGCCAGCCCTAGATTCTAGCCCTAGCCTTAGATCCTAGCACTAGCCCTCTCCTTTTTCCTAAATCCTAGCGCTAGCCCTAGCCTTAGACCTAGCCCTAACGTTAGCCCTTGTCCTATCCCAAACGTTAGCCCTAAATCCTTGCCCTAGCCCTGGCCTTAGCCCTACATCCTTGTCATAGCCTTAGCCTTAGCCCTAGATCTTAGCCCTAGTCCTAGCCCTAACCCTAGCCCTATCCCTAATGCCAGCCCTAGCCCTTTCCCTAACGTTAGCCCTAGATCCTATCCCTTGCCCTAGCCCTAGCCCTATCCCTAACGCTAGCCCTAGCCCTAGCCCTAGCCTTAGCTCTAGATCTAGCTCTATCCCTAGCCTTAGCCCTAGCCTTAACCATAGATCCTAGCCCTAACCCTAGCCTTAGCCCTAGATCCTAGCCCTAGCCCTAGCCTTAGCCCTAGATCCTTGCCCAAGCCCTAGTGCTATCCCTAGATCCTAGACTTAGCCCTAGCCCTAGGCCTAACGTTTGCCCTAGTCCTATCTGTAATGTTAGCCCTAGATCCTAGCCTTAGCACTAGCCTTAGTCCTAGATCCTAGCCTTAGCCCTAGCCTAATCCCTAGATCTTAGCCCTAACCCTAGCGCTATCCCTAATGCTTGCTCTAGTCCTAGCCCTAACCCTATCCCAAACGTTAGCCCTAGATCTTAGCCCTAGCCCTATCCTTAACGATAGCCCTAGCCCTATCCCTAGCCCTAACCCTAGCCTTAGATGTAGGCATAGCCTTAGCATTAGCTCGAGATCTAGCTCTATCCCTAGCCCTAGCCCTATCTATAGCCCGAGATCCTAGCCCTAGCCCTACCCTTAGCCCTAGATCCTAACCCTAGCCCTTCCCATCGCCCTAACCGTAGCCCTATCCCCAATGCTAGCCCTAGCCCAAGCCCGAGCCCTAGCCCTATCCCTAACGCTAGCCCTAGATCCTAGCCCTAGCCCTAGCCTTAGCCCTAGATCCTATCCCTAACCCTAGCTTTAGCCCTAGCCCTAACCCTATCCCTAGCGCTAGCCCTAGATCCTAGCCCTAGCTCTAGCCTTAGCCCTAGATCCTAGCCCTAGCCCTAGACTTAGCCCAAGATCCTAGCCCTAGCCCTAGCCCTAACCCCAGCACTAGCCCTAGCCCTAACCCCAACACTAGTCCTAGCCCTAACCCTAGCCCTAGCCCTAGCCCTATCCCTAGCCCTAGATCTAACCCTTACCCTAGCCTAAGCCCTAGTCTATGCCCTAACCCTAATACTAGCACTAGCCTTAGACCTAGCCCTACAACCTAGACCTAGGCCTATCCTTAGCTCTAGCTTTAGCCTTAGCCCTAAATCATAGCCCTAGCCCTAGCCCTAGCCATAGCTCTAACCCTAGCCCAAGCCTTAGCCCTAGCTCTAACCCTAGTGCTAGCCCTAGCCTAAACCCTAACCCTAACCCGAGCCCTAGCCTTAGATCTAGGACTAACCCTAGCCTTAGCCCTAGATCTAGCTCTATCCCTAGCATTAGCCTTAGCCTTAGCTCTAGATCCTAGCCCTAACCCTAGCCTTAGCCCTAGATCTAACTCTATCCCTAGCATTAGCCTTAGCCTTAGCTCTAGATCCTAGCCCTAACCCTAGCCTTAGACTTAGATCTTAGCCTTAGCCCTATCCTTAATGCTAGCCCTAGCCATAGCCCTAGTCCTATCCCTAACGTTAGCTTTAGATCAAAGCCCTAGCCTTAGCCCTAGATCCTAGCCCTAGCCATAGCCCTATCCCTAATACTAGCCCTAGATCCAAACCCGAGCCATAGCCTTAGCCCTTGATCCTAGCCCTACCCTGGAAAAAGGCCTAGCCCAAGCCGTAGCCCTAGATCCTAGCCCTAACCCTAGCCCTAGCCCTAGCCCTAGCCTTAGCCCAAGATCCTAGCACTAGCCCTAGCCTTTTCCCTAGATCTTAGCCCTAGCCCAAGCACTAGACCTAGCCCTAACATTAGCCCTTGTCCTATCGCAAAGGTTAGCCCTAGATCCTAGCCCTAGCCTAAGCTTTAGCCCTAGATCTTTGCACTAGTCCTAGCCCTAACCCTAGCCCTATCCCTAATGCAAGCCCTAGCCCTAGCCCTATCCCTAACATTAGCCCTAGATCCTATCCGTTGCCCTAGCCCTAGCCCTATCCCTAATGCTAGCCCTAGCCCTAGCCCTAACCCTAGCCCTAACCCTAGCCTTAGATCTAGGCCTAGCCCTAGCCTTAGCTCTAGATCTAGCTCTATCCCTAGCCCTAGCCCTAACCTTAGTCCTAGATCCTAGCCCTAAACCTAGCCCTAGCCCTAGCCCTAACCCTAGCCCTATTCCTAAAACTAGCATTAGCCATAACCCTAGCCCTATCCCTAAAACTAGCATTAACCCTAGCCTTGGCCCTATCCCTAACGCTAGCCCTAGATACTAGCCTTAGCGCTAGCCTTTGCCCTAGATCCTAGCCTTAGCCCTATCCTTAGCCCTAGATCCTAGTCCTACCCTAGCCCTAGCCCTATCCCTAACACTAGCCCTAACCCTTGCCCTAGCCCTAACCCTAGCCCTATCCCAAGCCCTAGATCTAGCCCTAGCACTAATCAAAGCCCTAGTCATAGTGCTAGCCCTTGCCCTAGACCTAGCCATAGATCCAAGCCCTAACCCTAGCCCTAGCTCTAGGTTTAGCCTTAGTCGTAGATCATATCCCTAGCCCTAGCCATAGCCCTAGCCCTAGCCCAAGCCTTAGCCCTAGCTTGAATCGTAGTGCTAGCCCTAGCCTAAACCCTAACCCTAACCCTAACACTAGCCTTAGCCTTAATTCTAGCTTTATCCCTATCCCTAGCCCTAGCCTTAGCCCTAGATCCTAGCCCAAGCCCTTCGATTAGCCCTAGCCTTAACCCTAGTCCTAGATCCAGGCCCAAGCCCTAGCACTAGCGCTAGCCCTAGCCTTAGCCCTAGATCCTAGCCCTAACCCAAGCCTTAGCCCTAGCCCTAGCCCTTTTATCTAACGCTAGCCCTAGATCCTAGCCCTAGCTCAAGCCTTGGCCTTAACCTTAACCATAGATCCTAGTCTTAGCTCTAACCTTAGCCCTAAATCCTAGCCCTAGCCCTAAAAATAGCCTTAGCCTTAGCCCTAGCCCTAACCCATAACCCTAGCCCTATCCCTAGCACTAGATCTAGCCCTAGCCCTAGCCCAAGCCCTAACCCTAGACCTAGCCCTAGATCCTCGCCCTAGCCCTAGCTTTAGCCTTAGCCCTAGATCATAGCCCTAGCCCTAGCCTTAAGCCCTAGCCCTAGCCCAAGCTCTAACCCTTGTGCTAGCCATAGCCCAAACCTAACCCTAACCCGAGCCTTAGCGTTAGATCTAGCCCTAACCCTAGCCTTAGCCCTTGATCTAGCTCTATCCCTAGCCCTAGCCCTAGCCCTTGCCCTAGATCCTAGCCCTAGCCTTAGCCTTAGCCCTAGATCTTAGCTCTAGCCCTAGCCATAACACTAGCCCTAGCCCTAATGCTAGCCCTAGCCCTAGCCCTATCCCTAACGTTAGCCCTAGATCCTAGGCCTAGCCTTAGCCCTAGATCCTAGGCCTAGCCTTAGCCCTAGATCCTAGCCCTAGCCCTAGCCTTAGCCCTATCCTTAATGCTAGCCATAGATCCTAGCCCTAGCCCTAGCCTTAGCCCTAGATCCTAGCCCTGGCCTTAGCGTTAACCCTAGCCCTAGCCTTTGCCCTAGATCCTAGCCCAAGCCCTAACGCTAGCCATAGCCCTATCCTTAGTCCTAGATCCTAGCCCTAACCCTAGCTCTATCCCTAACGCTAGGCTTAGATCCTAGCCCTAGCCCTAGCCCTAGCCTTAGCCCTAGATCCTAGTCATAGCTTTAGCCTTAGCCCAAGATCCTAGCCCTAGCCATAGCTTTATCCCTAATGCTAGCCCTAGATCCAAACCTAGCTCTAGCCTTAGCCCTTGATCCTAGCCTTAACCCTAGCAAAAGGCCTAGCCCAAGCCTTAGCCATATATCTTAGCCCAAGCCCTAGCACTAGCCCTAGCCCTAGCCTTAGCGTTAGATCCTAGCTCTAACTCTAGCCCTAGCCCTAGCCTTAGCCCTATCCCTAATGCTAGCCATAGATCCTAGCCCTAGCCCTAGCCTTAGCCCAAGATCCTAGCACTATCCCAAGCTTTTTCCTGAGATCCTAACCCTAGCCCTAGCCCTAGACCAAGCCCTAACGTTAGCCCTTTTCCTATCCCAAACGTTAGCCCTAGATCCTAGCCCTAGCCCTAGCCTTAGCCCTAGATCCTAGCCCTAGCCTTAGCCTTAGCCTTAGATCTTAGCCCTAGTCTTAGCCCTAACCCTAGCCCTATCCCTAATACTAGCCCTAGCCCTATCCCTAACGTTAGCCCTAGATCCTATCCCTTGCCCTAGCCCTAGCCCTATCCCTAACGCTAGCCCTAGCTCTAGCCCTAGCCCTAACCCTAGCCATAAATCCAGGCCTAACCCTAGCCCTAACCCTAGTCCTATCCCTAACTCTAGTCCTAGCCCTAGCCCTATCCCTAATGCGAGCTCTAGATCCTAGCCCTAGCCCTAGCCCTATCCCTATCCCTAACGCTAGCTCTAGATCCTAGCCCTAACCCTAGCCTTAGCCCTAGATCTTAGTACTATCCCAAGCCTTTTCCCTAGATCCTAGCCCTAACCCTAGCCCTAGACCTAGCCCTAACGTTAGCCCTTGTCCTATCCTAAACGTTAGCCCTAGATCCTAGCCCTAGCCCTAGCCTTAGCCCTAGATCCTAGTCCTAGCCTTAGCCTTAGCCCTAGATCTTAGCCCTAGTCTTAGCCCTAACCCTAGCCCTATCCCTAATGCTAGCCCTAGATCCTAGCCCTTGCCCTAGCCCTAGTCATAGACCTTGCCTTAGACCTTGCTTTAACCTAGATCTAGCCCTAGATCTAGCGCCAGCACTAGTCCTTGCGCTTGCCCTAGATCTAGACCTTTTCTTACCCACAACCCTAGATTTAGCCCTAGCCCTAGTGCTAGCTATAGCCCTAGCCCTAGATCTTGGTCTAGATCTAGCCCTAGCCCTAGAACTAACGCTAGCCTTAGCCCTCACCCAAGCCCTAGCCCTAACCTTAGCCCTAGATCTTAGCCCTAGCGCTAGCCTATGTTCTAGCCCTAGCCTTAGTGTTAGCCCGTGTCCTAACCCTAGTCTTAGATCTTTGCCTTAGCCCTAGCCTTAACCCTTGCCCTAGCCCTAGATCTAGCCCTAGCCCTAATCTAGCCCTAGATCTAACCCTAACCCTAGACCTAGTCTTAGCCTTGGCCCAAGATCTGGCATTAACCATAGCCCTAGCCCTAGCCCTAGCCCTAGACCTAGACCTAGCCCTTGCCCTAGCATTAGATTCTAGCCATAGCCCTAACCCTAGCCCTTGTCCAAACGTTAGCCTTATCCCTAGCCCTTGCCCTAGTGCTAGGCTTAGCCCTAGCCCTAGTCCTAGATCCTAGCCCTAACCATAGCTTTAGCCCTAGCCCTAGCTCTAGCCCTAAACCTAGAGCTAGCCCTAGATTTAGCTCTAGCCCTCGATCTAGCTCTAGCTCAAACCATAGCCCTACCCCTAGCCTTAGCCATATCCCTAGCCTAGCCCTAACTTTATCCCTAGATCCTAGTCATAGCCCAAGCCCTGGCCCTGGCCTTATCCCTAGATCCTAGCATTAGCCTTAGCCCTAGCTCGAGCCCTAGTCTAAGCCTTTGCCATAGATCCTTGCCCTAGTGCTAGCCTTATCCCTAGCTCTCGCTTTAGTCCTAGATCCTAACCCTAGCCCTAGATCTAGCTTT